>CM057168.1:14789322-14937233 GCA_029962745.1 Echinometra lucunter
ATATGGTATTAGGGAACATATGTCACTACCAATGAAATAATTTCATTTCTCCCCACAAAAAATATATATTTGCATTATTTCATGAGCGTATATGATATATTTTTTTTTAAATCCACAATAATAAAGACATAAAAGGTAAACCACTGGCTTGTCATATCGATGATAATATGGAAACCACATTCTCAGTGCAACCCTTTTAATTTTGCATCCAAAATAATAAAATATATGCAAATAAAAATAAGATATATGTGGTTTGAGGGAACATATGTCACTACCAATGAGATTATGTTATTTTTCCTCTCAAAAGAATACTTATTTGCATTTCATTTCATTTCATTTCGTCTATTTCCATTTCCAGCATATATAAACAGAATACATGGGATGCATCGCACAAAGTAAAACAATGAAATTTTACAATGGAATCGTAAATATAAATGGTTCACATTGTACAATAAGCCTAAGAAAGGGTTGGTAATGGAAGGGACTGCTGAAAAGCTATGCTTGTAGACTGCAGCCCCCTAAACCCAGAGTTGTAAAAATAGCGTATCAATAAAAGAAAAATGGGAATACACTAATACAAACACCGGATAGACACATCTGTTATTATTTTTAATTGCACAATAATAAAAACCTAAAAAGGTAAACCACTGGCTTGTCACATCGATGATAAAATGGAAACCACATTCCAGTGCTACCCTTTTAATTTTGCATGCAATTTAATTTTGCATCCACAATAATTACATATATGCAAATAAAAAATAAGATCTATGTGGTATTAGGGAACATATGTCACTACCAATTAAATAATTTTATTTCTCCTCACAAAAATTTATATATATTTGCATTATTTCATTTGCATATATGTTATTTTTTTAATTCCACAATAATAAAAATATAAAAGGTAATCCACTGGCTTCTCATATCGATGATGATATAAACACCACATTATCAGTGCAACCCTTTTGATTTTGCATCCAAAATAATAAAATATATGCAAATAAAAATAAGATATATGTGGTTTTAGGAAACATATGTCGCTACCAATGAGATGATTTAATGAATTTGATTTTCTACTCACAAAAGAATATATATTTGAGACAACTAACTGCTTGTAGTTACTATAATCGTAAAGGACGGAAAGCCAACCGCGATATCCGTGAATCTAAGCAAACGTCATCTTTTGCAACAGAAGAAACTGCTTTGTAAGACAACAGTACGGACAAAGTTATACGTAAGTATATGAAGGACAAAAGTAACCATCTTCCATATAAATGAAGAGCTCGCCTCAAACAGGTGCTAAATCCACTTTTGATGAAAATTGAATTCTTCATATTAGAACGTTGTCCAGGCAGATACCTGAACGTACTAACCTAAATTCCAAAAAAATGCACCTTTTGATATCATTTTACCATAGACGGCTGTACAAAATCCGTAACACGAATGCCCTTTTTTCTCTGAAATTAGCAAAGTGGATTAAGCGCCGTTTGGAAGAAAGCTCTTCAAATACATGAAGTTGGATTAGATACTTTTTGTACGGTCTCTGCGACCGTACCCAGCGACCGTACCTTGGTGTGAAAGCAGTATCAAGCTCCCTACTATCATGGCGATAACGGGTGCTTACTGGCCCCTTCAAATGATCCGAAAGAGGCGGGGCCTAATGCCATTCGCGTAATGATACCCGCGCGAGCTGCTTTTCGCCTAGTGAATCTATTATATGTCTATGGTTTTTTTTTTAAACAAGATTTACCGGCGCCGCACCGATACCATCACTACCAGTAATATTCGAGATCGGGGGACCAACAGGGGCGAAAGATGAGGCAGGGAAGGCTATGGAGCATCGTGATGTTGGTGATTGCTGCTTGCTGCTTAGTAGTGAGGGGTCAGCAGAACCAGCAGCCACGCTGCTGTCGGAAAGTTCAGGGATGTACATTCCCCCCGGGCTGTCACTGCCCACTGAAGGAGAGTTTTTGTGGGGATCCATCCCGTGGACTACCAGTCGTCGGTAAGAAGAGTGATACATCTTATGCCGAAGAATACAGTACAAGGAACCAACAGATTGACGACCATCCCACCGATAGAGATTATCTAAAACATGACAGGTGAGCCTCTAATTATAACTGCGTGACCACATGTAAAATATTATCTTTTATAATACATGATTGTGTTTTAAGTAGCAAATATGGGTCTGACGAATAGAACATAAATGTTAAAAAACACCTACGTCGGGGAATCTGTCAAGCTTTATTTCAACTAAAAATCTTCCAAAGAACACCAGCTCTACTACTGAAGATATTAAAGCAGATATGAAAAGCTTAGTATTGGATCAGTCAAGATAAGTGCATGGTTCAAACTTAGTTGCTGAAGAAAAACAAAGCTATATAAGCAGGTGGTAAGATCTGCCGGGAAAACTCTTTGCAGTTCTTCAAATACAAAAAAAGGTGGAATGAGATTCTTCACACCGGTAAATTAAAAATTGTAGTTTTACTTGACAAATTAAGTTTGTCTTTTGGGAAACTATCTACCGGAAGCGTAAGATGTTTGAAAACTGATGGTACATGAAATATCCCTCACATATTTACAAATATTTCAACTACAAATCTTCCAAAGAACACCAGCTCTACTATCGAAGATATTGAAGCGTACATGAAATCTTAGTATTGGATCAGTCAAGATGAGTGCATGGTTCAAACTTAGTTGCTGAAGAAAAACAAAGCTATATAAGCAGGTTGTAAGATCTGCCGAGAAACTCATTGCAGTTCTTCAAATACCAAAAAAAAAAAAAAAAAAAAAGGTGGAATTGGATTCTTCACACCGGTAAATTGAAAATTTTAATTATACTTGCCAAATTAAATTTGTCTTTTGGGAAACTTTCTGCCGGAAGCGTACAGATGTCTGAAAATTGATGGTACATGAAATGCCCCTCACATATTTACAAATATTCGATTCGCACACTTTTCCTGGAGTAATGCACAATTTACTTTTGTACAAATTCATGTAAAAAAAAAATAATGGCTGCGAATGTATTAGAGAGGAAGAAGGAAAACATAAGATACGTGAAAGTAGCTGTACTTTTTCAGAACGTTTAAAGCTGTTGCACTCCTGGTTGTTAAAAACATTTTCTCTTTACTACATTCCTCTACATACGCGTGATCAGGGGTTTTCAAAAACCACCATTAGCGTGTTATATCCCTTTGTCAAAATCGCCTCTTTTCGTTTTTTTTTTTCTAGTCTCTTCCTGAAAAAAAACCCATAAACGAGTTCAACCTCCTCGAACATAATCATATCAAAAACATAGCCTCTGTCTTGCCTTTTCGTTTTTACAAGATAGGTTCATTTAGTCGAGGTTATACAAAGTGCAAACTAACGATGGGGGAAAGGATACCCTAACAAACACCCCTGACAAACTAAGTTTTTTTCATGTCGCGCGTGTTTAAAGCAATATAATTATCTGACTCCCCCCCCCCCCCCCCCGCTAGGCTTGATTTCATCAGGTTGAAGAGTTAGATCTTTCGTTTCAGTTTTGTTGAGGCAAGACATGGGGTGGCATTTCGACTATGCTTTAGGTCCCCGGTTAAGAAAATATGTCGGTTAGTTTGAACAAAAAAATTGTCCAACGAACAGTTTATAATCGGAATGCCTGTGGTAAAATCCTGTACCTTGTCGTTAGTGTGTGAATTTAACCACACACTTTGCACCACAAGATTTTATTGAAAAAGCGTCGTCGTGAGCTATTACGACACCATTACTGTGTCTGAAGCATCTAAATTATGCTTCTTATCTTGTATGAATGTATCTTGTATGTCTTCTCTAGTATTCATTTGTAATTCACATTATGTCGTCGTAAGCATTGATATTTCGCATGATGGTCATAATGCTTGGTGATGGGTTATTTGTTTCGCTTTTCATGGTAAGGGTTATTCGTATTTTCCCGACATCTAATTCTGAATCTCTAAAGGGATCTACAAAAATGCCTCCTACCCCCATCTTGTGATGGTTCAGAAAAAGGTTAAGAGTATTATAAGACATCACACTTCTGCCTCAAAGTATGCAGTCATTGCCCCCCAAATAGCAACGAATCAGCTTCTGTGGAGCACGCCCCAGCGTGCCATTGCATGCCGTGCTCACGGCGGGCGGATGAGTCCAGGGGGTGTTTCATAAATCTGTTCGTAAAGTTACGAATGACTTTACGAACAACTTTATGAAACACCCCAGATTCACCCCGACTATCAATTTGTCAAGTATACGCCCTTCCCGCCTCACTCGTGCGCGCTCTCTCCCTCTCTCTTTCATGTCCTTTCTCTATTCATAATGTGAATCGTCTTTTATCTCCATTAAAGTAGCTGCCGTAGTCGAATAGTTAAAGGCACTTGACTGGAGACGCGAAGGTTCGGGGGTCGATCCCCGGCACGGCACTTAGGCATTTTATCTACATTCCTATTTATCATCTATCAAATAAAGTGATGTGTTATATGCATATTGATACCAATGTGTGCATGTTTTGTTTAAGAATAAAATCAAATAAAACATACACCATTTCTGTACCTGGGCAATCATACGGAGGTGTATGCAGAAATTAAGACACAGTGAGTGCATATCCCCTCCTCGTAACGAAGGCTCAGTGCGGTACTGTTGTGTCTTCCGACACATCAGCATAAACTATCTCCATCCGATACTGGACTACACTTCATGGTTTCAAATAGCCTTTAGCCAAGGCACTTGGTGCTGTTATTTCCCTAAACGCGCCTGAATACATAGACTAATCGCACGACAACTGTGATCCGTGGCCGGAGGTTCGTCAGCACTAAGGCCTTTACTAACCTGAGCGGTTGTTGTAGTTTATTTCTTTTGTTCTGTATTATATTTCCTCTACCGAATCGGTAGATAATTAGATGCAAAGTAGCTTACCGAGAAAGCCACCCACAACGCCCGTTTGAATCTGATACACCAATCAGAGTAGACAATTCGAGAAAATTCATGAATATTTATTATTCACGTGTGCCTAACCTTCGACGTGTTGTACAATAACAATCGGCCAGCTGATCGCGCGAACTATTATGCGTAGGTTGAAATGAGAAAGGAGAGAGTAAAATTTTACGATAGATCTACTTATTTAGCAAAATGGTGAATACAGCTTGTCTTCAAATTCTTTACTTTCTTTAATAAATCTATCTGTTTTATTGAAAATTGAACTAAATATTATTCATTATTTAGCATATTTGAATATCTATCCCTCGTAATTTAATGAACGAATCCATATAAAACTCCGCGGTTAAAACAATTACGATTGGTCAGTGTCCTTGAGGAATAAAAACTTTCTCGGAAAAACCGGTGTGGCCAGCTTGCGTTTAATGATTAGTAAAATTTCAAAGACATTAACCTTTATACATTATAAAATGAAAGAATACTTTGAAAAACCTAGCCTTTGGGCAAGACCCCGCGCACTGCTTGTCTGCCAAGCAGGGTTTGAAAAATAGACTAAATAGTTGGAATTTATGGCAGTGATCAGTGGACCGAGCCGCGTCAGCAGCGAGGCCTTTGCTAACTTGCGGAGCTCGTGCATATGCATGAGGGTCTTGCATATACAGCAGCTAGCGACCGATCGTGACCAATCGTAACTGTTTTAACCGCCATGTGTTATATGGATTCGTTCATTAAATTACGGGGGGGGGGTAGTAATTCAACTGTACTAAATAATGAATAATACTTCGTTCAATTTTCAATAAAACAGATAGATTGATTAAAGGAAATAAATAATTTGATGACTAGCTGTATTTACTCTTTTGCTAAATAAGTAGATCTATCGTAAAATTTTCCTCGCTCCTTTTTCATTTCAACCTACGCATAGTGGTTTCGCGCGATCAGCTGGTCGATTGTTATTGTATAACACCGTCGAACGTTGGGCACATGTGAATAATATATATTCATAAGTTCTCTCGAATTGTCTACTCTGATTGGTGTATCGGATTCGAACGGGCGGTTTGGGGGGCTTTCTCGGTAAGCTACTTTGCATCTAATTACCTACCGATTCGGTAGCAGAAATATGATACAGAACAAAAGAAATAAACTACAACAACCACTCAGGTTAGTAAAGGCCTTGGTGCTGATGAACCTCTGGCCACGAATCACAGTTTTTGTACGATTAGTCTATGTATTCAGGCGCGTTTAGGGAAATAACACCACCAAGTGCCTTGGCTAAAGGCTACGCTGGGGGAAGAATTCGATAATAGGATGGGGGTAAATCCTAAGCACAGCGCCATAATTATGGGCACCTGCAAGTGGGTAAAGAGGCGTATTTCGTACTCAAGGATAAATAGTGCGTATTTGATGACGGAAAATGCTCCATGGAAAGCAAAAATGGTCTACATTTCAAAATGGAACGATAACGCTGTACCCTTTCGCGTTCCCTTCACGCATAACGCTACACGCTTTTATTTTTGAAAGATATTAATTTGTAATTTTCCTCTATCTTTCAGAGAGTAGTCGATGAGATAGGATTTCTACGCCGCTTTCATCTCAACAACTCAATCCTTGGATCAATTTTTATCTCCTTTCTAAAGGTTGTTCACCGATCTATCAACGAAATTCGTCGCTTTCACGCCCCAGCACTCGAATGAAAACCGAAGTCTAGCCGAAAATCAATCTTTACGATATTTGCGACATAATTATAGTCATAAGTTATAACATGTATCTAAAATTGTTGTTGTTATTTTTTGGTGAAGCAACACTTTATCGAATAGTCTTCGTCAGTTCAAGATTCACAAAAGGCTGAGGCATCTAATAGAAAAAAAAATGATGAAGTGGAGGCTTAATCTAGCTTGAAGCATCAATCAGTTCACATTCGAGTATTCCCGATCTCCAATATTATGCCTAGTGGAAATAGCCTGTAAGAAAATCGATATCAATCTTTGACATATTATTTTGATGGAATAGGATCAGTTATGTTAATGTAGTACATTATATACCTCAAATAAGTACCGTGTATCTCTTAGTATTTTACAGAATGACAAATATGAAACACTAATAAAAGCGATGCTAATCAAGTGCTTTTGATATTTTCTTTTGTTTCATTTTTCGATCTTAAATCAAAATAAAACCCCCAAATACACATTCATGTACGTAAAAGATTTAAAAAAAAAAAAAAAAAACGGACGTAACTATAGCCATGAAACAGCCCACTGCTCGTGGGCTGGCTTTTAATATTAAACCATAATCACATCAACGTCATCACATGCAAAACCGAATTAAATCATGTACATACATCACACATTCAATTTGCGCAGGTGTACCACACAAACACGCCAGCTACACGCACACATACACACATCAAAGAGAGTAATGATGAAAGAGGAAGATGATAACGAGAGAAAATGAAATAGAATATGTTCAGAGAGAGGGAGAGAGAGAGAGAGAGAGAGAGAGAGAGAGAGAGAGACACTGAGCAAACGAAAAAGGTGTTATGAGGGCAGAGGAGGGGGATAAATTTATGAAGTATGCAAGGTGTGGCAAGGAGCAATGGGGATTAAAGCAAGAACGAACTGGCAACCTTATATGAGATTTTGAAATAGCGCCATCTCAGGCATGAACTACTGATTCTGTCCCGTTTTTTTCTCCCGGCATGCAATATTCTGATCAACGCGAGCTTTATTTTTGA
Organism: Echinometra lucunter; assembly: GCA_029962745.1. Classification (NCBI taxonomy): domain Eukaryota; kingdom Metazoa; phylum Echinodermata; class Echinoidea; order Camarodonta; family Echinometridae; genus Echinometra; species Echinometra lucunter. The sequence continues at coordinate 14,796,974 of CM057168.1, forward strand.
CACACACATCTGTCAAAATGTAAACGTATTCATACTAAAGCAGTTCACTAGAAGCCAAAAAGGGCAAAATGTTTCTAAGACAGTCTCTGGTTGTAAGTAGCCGCAAGTTGGCGCTGTTGTAAATACATCATTTCAGCGCTACGTAAGCGCCAGTTCACTATGGCTTTAAGGCAATCAGAAAGAGAGAGAGAGAGAGAGAGAGAGAGAGAAAGAGAAACAGACTGATTGAGAGAGTAGTAGATGGAGAAAAGGTGCAGGAAGAAAGGTACCTTTGTCAAAAATCGTTTACTCATTCGAACAACAAAGGGGGCCCACACTCACATCGGGAGGGGGGGGGGGGGATATTCACAAAGACTTTGATTGACTAAAATCGCACTTAACTATGGCTGGCCATTCATGCCACTTTTTTCTTTCACCATGAATCTCTCAAAGGATTTGCAAATCATGGACACGAATTTGCAGAACAGACTCTTTTTTATATAGTTCTTTGATCAAGAAAGCAAAAATGGAAATTATCAAAATTTGGGACAATGACTTGCGCATCCCTTGAGAGACCGATGGTGAAAGCAAACTGTGGCAAGAATGGCCTGCCATAGTTAAGAGCGATTTGAGTCAATCTTAGTCTTTGTGAAATATCTCCCCCCCCCCCCGATGGAAATTATAAGGAAGAAACCAGAAAAGATGAGAGAGGTAGGAAGATAGAGCGAGCGTAGGAGAGAGAGAGAGAAAGAGAGAGAGAGAGAAAGAGAGAGAGAGAGGGAGAGAGAGAGAGAGAGAGCGTGCAGATGGAAAAGAAGATAGGAGAGGAAAGGATACTATCAGAGAATAACGGGCAATGACAGATGGAGCATAACGTGATAATGAGAGAAGGATAGAGAGACACAGACAGACAGATCGAAAATTGAGAGAGAAGTTGGTAAGGGAAAGGGGAGAAGAGTTTCGAAGAAATGTACTTTCCATTTACATGTACATGTGTATGCAGACATACTCCGAATGCATTGACATTAGGGTTACATTTCGTTATTCCGAAGGTTCGTTACTCCTAAGGTTCGTTTTCCGAAGGCTCGTTATTCCGAAGGTTGGTTAGTCCGAAAATGCAAAAAGGTTCGCTATTCCGAAGGTTCGTCAATCCGAAAGCGAAATAAGGTCCGTTATTCTGTAGGTTCGTTAGTCCGAAAATAAAATAAAAGTTCATTAATTCGTTAGTTGTTTTCGGACTATAACGTACCTTATTTCATTTTCGGACTATCGCACTTTCAGAATAATGATTTTTTTTTCATTGTCGGATTAACGAACATTCGGAATAATGCCACAAATATTCGGATTAACGAAGCCTTTTTCATTTTCGGACTAACGAACATCTAGGTATACGCACTTTGCGTGTTTCTGAATAAGGAATCTTCGGCATGACGAATCTTTGTTCAGCATTTTCTCAATTTTCTTGGAAATTACATATTTTCTAACCCCCATAGTCAATATATGTTCAGAAGAATGGCTTTTTACATAACATGGGGTGAGAAAATGTGTAACTTTCAAGAAAATTGAGAAAATGTGAAATTTCATATACAAAGTGAATGGAGAGCTCCTCACATATGATGTCATAAGTGTTGCCAATTTGCAGAGCCGAGAGTAATTTACTAGGAAATGTAAATGAGTGTAATTTTCTTATACTTTGACCGATTTTGCTCATTTCTTTTTTTAAAAAGCTGTTCAAATTCATCTCCCTTTATTGAAACAGTGAAACTTCTTGGGTGGACTTTCCCTTTAAATCAGAATCCTATTCGGCAGACTTCAGTTCGGATCGAATAGCTTATGGTGTGAATAGCGACCCCCATTCTCGTATTATGAATAGCAACCCTCTGATTCCGCCAATCATGAATAGGGACCCTCATCTTCGATTATGAATAGCGACCCTGTTCTGGTTTTATGAATAATGACTCTCATGAATACAGACCCTTATGAATAATGAACCTTATCTTGTATTACCTTTGTGATTAAACGAGAATGCAACCCAAGCATCAGTGTGTTCTTAGTGAATAAAGATGACCAAGAAGAGTAAACAGTGAAAGTTTGAGCAAAATCGGACAATCAGTTCAAGAGTTATGAATTTTGAAAGTTTCAGTAAATCCCTATTATGAGGATCCTTGAGTTGGCAACTTTGCCAGCATCTGTGATGTCATTTGTGGATGAACACGGTCCCCCCCCCCCCCCCCCCCGTATACGCCGATGATTTGTAGTGTAAGAGTAGCAACCTTGAATTAACCTGTTGGCTGCTGAATTCTCAGATTCACTTAGACTTAATACAGAAATCACCCGGTTCCAGTAGCCTTGGGGTTAACAAACCAAACAAGCAAAAAAAAAAAAAACAACAACAACAACAACAAAAAAACAAGAATTAAAGTTTAAGATTTACTTCTAGCACACACACACCCACACACTGTAAAAAATGTTGTAGGAATTTACAGTAGACGATACAGTAAAATACTGTATCATTTACCGTTAAGTATTTTACTGGTGTTTACAAGTTTTACTGTAGAATAAACGGTACATTACTAAAAAAAAAAAAGAGTAAGTTACCTAACTTGCAAGTCTGCTGCAGTACTTTACTGTAAATTCACAGTAATTTTTTACACTGCATGTTACTTAACAATAAAAAATGGTCTGTGTTTCTCGTATTTTCACAGTCTGTATGGACGAGGCTAAGTTTTTGCTCTGGGTGATGAAATGATGATTTTTTTTTAATTCTTTTAATCTTTTTTTTTTTAAAGATCGATTTGTGCAGGTACATGTCTTGAGTTTGGTGGTTTTGTGCATGCATATATTGGTTTTGTTTTGGTCAAAGGGAGGAACAGTGAATTTATACACTGCTTGAACACTTATTAATTTCTTGTATATGCATATGCATATGTCCCTCATATTTCTGTTAAAACGAGGTGGATGGGGGGGGGGGGGGGGGTTGGCAGGTTATGGCAGGTTCCTGTCCGCACAGAAGGAATCTCGGTATATACTGACTTGGGTGGATTCAGTATTTCGTAAAAGAGGGGGTACAAGATTAAAAAAATTATCGGCAAGCAAATAAATAATGACGATGATCATGGTAATGATGATAATAATAATAATAACAAAATGAATATCAGAAAAGGAAATATTTGAAATTCTTATAATAACAATGATAATGATAATAATGAATCAAGAAAGAAGAAAGAAGAAAAGTAGAAACGAAGAATAAGAAGAAAACAAAAATTGAAATGAAAAGAACTAAAGAAACTAACAAACATTTACATATGTGTTATCTTTTTTTTAAATTCCACAATAATAAAGACCATAAAGAGGTAAAGCACTGGCTTGTCTTGTCGATGATAAATTGGAAACCGCATTCTCAGCGCTATATTGCATCAAAATAGAAATAAAATAAATGTGGTTTTAGGGAACATATGTCACTATGATTAAGATACTTTTAATGAATATGATTTTCTCCTCACAGAAAGAATATATATTCGAGAACGCTAACTGCTTGCAGTTACTATGCCCATCAAGGCGTAGAAGGCTAATGTTGAGAGATATCAGTGAATCCAAGTAAGTTTGCGTCATCTTTGTACCAAGAGAAGAAACTGCTTTGTCAACTATTGAAAGGTCAAAGTTATACGTGAGTATAAAGGACAAAAAGTTTTACAATCGTATATTAATGAATGGCTCGCTTTCAAAGGGTGCTAAATCCACTTTTGATGAAAATTGACTTTTAGAAATCAGATCATTGTTCAGGCAGGTACCTGAACGCCTTAACCTAATTTTTTTAGAACAGCAACCAAAAAAAAAGTACTTTTTGAGATCATTTTCCCTAGACGGCTTTACAAAATATGAAAAACAAATGCCTCTTTTCCCTCATAAATTACAAAAGTGGATCGTCTGACAAATCTTCATCGAATTATTCCAAAGTTGCAGGGAAATATTTTAAAAAAATCTTGGGTAACATTTATAACTAAATCAGAATAGAAAAAAAAAACAAACTTCTGTCGCCATAAAATTGTCAAAATGTTTGCTGGGCACGCAATTACCTTCAAGCTGTTCTTAAAAAGAACAAATGATGATAATTCTGTGTTCCATGGCCCCGTTTCATAAAACTTGTTATCAGTAACAAGTTGCAATAATAATGTTACGTATAAGCTACTGAAAGCCTTGCAAAGAACAAACATCATTGTCATGTTGGTTTCATTTTATGATTGTGGATCGTTTGGGCTCCGTTTCATAGAACCTTTTATCGGAAACAACTGCCACATTGCTATGACAAATTTGCTCTCAGCCAATCAGATGCAAGGATTTCGGTAGCTTATAACATATGTTGTTATTGAAACAGGGCCCAGATTAAATCCCCAGTCGTCTCACTTGACAACCCACTACAGATTCATGACAAAATGTGGCTTTTTTCGGATTTCTCCCGCTGAATCAAAGTAAATATATATATATATATTTTTTAAAATGAATATCTCTTCTTTCACAGTTTTTTTTTTCTTTGCACATGGGTAGCTTAAAGATATTAATGCAGTATGGGGCTTCCTTGGAAATCCCCGGGCAGGCAAGCACAGGTTGAATAAACGGTATCAAAATTAAATATTTATCTCCAATCCGTCATTTTTTTATGACATAGAACATACTTGGGCATGTAAGGCAGACTTTTTTTCCTCCTCCAGGACGTCAATATATTTCTCTTCCAGAAATCAAATGAAACATGGCATCCAGAACTGCAGTAGCTGCTCTTCTTGTTCTCATTCTGGTGCACGCTCGTGCCATGTCTGTCTATGAAAATGGACCTAGCTCTGACCCTGAAAACAACCTAGCTGAAGAGGTTTTTGAGAATTCTCCGGACATCGAACCTGAGACCTACCTGGCTGAAGATGTTTTTGAGAATTCTCCGGACATCGAACCTGAGACCGATCTTTCTGAGAACATTAGCGCATCCAAGGCTGCGGCTGCAATAAATGCAGGGTAGGTATACATACCATCAGTCTATTCAACTGGTACTGCAAAATTTGTCCTTTCATGCAATTTTACGCTGATGAGTGCATTGTCGAAAAGATTCAGCATGTCCGTGTTCCATGCCATTTTCCTTCATTCATCATTTTTCTCTCTCTGTTTCCGATTCCTTTTTCTTCAAAATAGCATTTTTGTTCTTGTCGTGTTTTTTTTTTTAGATAACTCCAACAAGGGCTAGAATTAGAATGCACTCTAAAAAGGTTTACCCAATATTTGTTTAAAAAGGGAACATGCTTGATTGTTGGGTAAAATGATACCAAATGTTGCATTCATACCTATAAAACATGCATTTTACCTGATGCAGCACAAAATTTTACCCCGCAAATATGCATGCCGGGGTGAGGGGGATGAGAGAGGGAGTATTAGAGTGACAATTCATGAGATCGTCACTGCCGATACCTTAAACATTCAAGTATGTTGTAAGCAGCTTGCTGTCTCCCCATTGTAAGTCTGCCTGGTTGCCTTTTTCTTGAACCGTGTTTTATTATCTTTTTTTTTTTGAGGGGGTGGCTGATCAGAAGGTTCCTCCCTGAAAAAAAGTGTAATTGTTTATATTTCTTATTTTAATTTAGAGTATTTGTACGTCTGTCGTATCTTATTCGGCCACGATTGATTTTCTTTATTCTTATATACTTTTCCGGTAGTATTATTCTATCGTTAATATCATTGTACATATAAATATTTATAATGATATTGTTTTTTTTTAATTCTCCGTAGTTTTAAATATGTTGATTAATATACCACGTTTTTTGCTATTTTTGTCAAATCTACAATGTTCATTGATCTATTTACATTGTTTCACACGGCCCCAATGGAAACCAGTCTGGCAACTATTCGGGCTTTTCAACCGTGTATATATAAAGATATCAATCTATCAACCAATCAATCAATCAATCATAAGGAGCGGGGGAGGTGCTCTCCCAGTAGTCCTACGTGTTTAGGCTATCATTGTCAATTCGTTTATCTGGTTATTTTTTCTTTAGCAGGAAGAGGGATAAGTAATGCTAGCCTGTGCAAGAAGAGGGAGACGCAGAACTGAGTCATCGAGATTCCATTTTCACAGATTTTCACAGGAGCGAATTAGACATTTATGAGCTACTGAATTTCATTTTTAAAAACACATTTGTGATGCGATTTTTAAAGATCTGTTAAATCATTAGTAACGGAGCAAATAATGCTATATTACTATTTATAACTAACTATAACCCTGGTTATCGTTGTTATATACAACCACGATAACTAGGGCCCAAGCTATGGAAATATTTCCCTTCAATCGGTAAATGAACTTGTGATCTGTGACATGTGTTTTGAAACTAATATGTTGCCTAAGCCATAATAGATATATAATCATATTATTTCGATAAACTCTGTTTCTTTGAACAAAAAAAAAACAACAACAAAAAACACTAGGGCTGATCTTCCGGTAAATCTTAAATTGTTTAGAATCTGGCAAATCTTATTCTAAGATCGATCCATACACAAGGTTTGGCCGATTTCACTAATGCAAAAATGGCATTGTCAATGCAGTGTTATCGATTATCGATTGCCCCTCCGTCGGATTACAAATCGGTGTGTGTGTGGGGGGGGGGGGGGGGGGGAGACTTGTCCTCGCCAACATCCATAACATTCCTCACCTCTCCCGGATCGTCACATTAACCTGATGTAGCTAAGTTGACCAAACATTAACCTGATGTAGCTAAGTTGACCAAACACGAGTAATATATACAGTACTCGCAAACGAATTTTGGGATCACGCCATCTTCGGGTTACAACATTCTATCATGTCTATAGGGGGAGTCTTGAACCCCCGCAGTAAAATCTGCCAGAAATGTTATTCCAGTATAGACTGATAGTCACAGTCTGAGAAGGGGACAAAGATAGAGAGATAGATAAAGAGCAAGGCATACAGAGTTACGGAGAGTTTGGATATGAAAAGCAGCCGAGTGGGAGACGGAGAACGTGAAAGAGAGGGAGAGAGAGGGAGAGATAGAGAGGGGGAGAGGGGAAGAGGGAGAGAGCGTTTAATAGAGACAGATAGCATTATAGACAGAGAACGTTAGAGACAGAGAGCGTGGGAGACAGGGAGATGGTGCGAATGAGAGTCAGAGAGAAAGTGAGAGGCCGATGGAATGAAAGAAAGACAGATTAAAGACTCTCAGTTCGTGGGCTTTCATGGGAGTGGATCAGAATTTTCTGACACCAGATTTTGTGAAAAGCACTGCAAATACCTGACATAGAGCTACATCTCTGGAGCACTAGCAAACAAGCTGCCCCACCATAAACATTAGGTGCTTTCACACCTACCCTGCCACCCCCCTTTCTCTCTCTCCATCTCCATGCTCTATGCTCTCATTATCTCTCTCTCCCTCTCTCTCCTCTGTATCTCTAGCTCTACCAATACTCTACCCCCCCCCCCCCGTCTCCCCATTCTTTCTTCATGTTCTTTACTCACTATGAACATGGCGGACAAAGAAAGCGGACAAAATAAGCAACCCCTCATTCTACCCTTCACAATGGTTCTGGTAGTCAAAAGAACATTCCTTCACTGCTATTGTCTAAAATATGTGGAACAGGTGCCACGAAGGGATGTTCTTTTGACTACCAAAATTGTGAAGGGTAGAATGAGAGGTTGTTTATTTTGTCCGCTTTCTTTGTCCGCCATGTTCATAGTGACTATTCTGTATCCTTCCTCCTTGTCTTTAATTACTTATTGGGGCCTAAACCATAACAAGCCTCTCTTCACTTAAGACCCTCCACAATGTGAATGCAAGGATATCGAATAACTAAATGGTTTCTCTTATGTTGTTGTCTGGGAATTCCCCCCCCCCCTTTTTTGTGCAAAATTACAATTAAACCTCCATTTATATAGCTCACTGAGCATGTTAAGAGCTCAACACTCTTTCAGCAATATACTAGTAATTATTTGTTTTCATAATTTTATTTCTTATGAAATATATGAAATACTCTGCTGATAACTGATCATTTCTTTTGTGAAGAAAAAATATTCTTGCCTCTGAGTCAACAGATACTCCCACATACAGGCTGTAATAATCGTAAACGTGTGAAATATTGAACAATGAACAAAATTTCGTCCTCACAGCAAGCGTGCCTCAAGGGCAAATGCGTTCAGATGTGAATCATTGTATCCTTTCAAACACTGGGAATTCAGATAACTAAACCTATCCAGTGGAGTATCCTATTCTGCAACTGACATATACATCCCACTTTTAGGGAACAGAAATACATTTCTAGTTTGCTTCTTTCGTGCAATTTTTAAAGATTAACCAAGAGCCCTCTATTACAGGCTTCGGATCAACCCAGAGCCCTTCACTCTTATTCCCGCGGACTCAAATTTGTCTCGCGGAATGGCGTCAGCTGGGAGTCAGCATTATTCCGAGTTAAAGTGACTTGTTTTCCTAGTTACTCTGACTCGGAATTGAGTCGATTCTGAACTGTTGCCACACCATTCCGAGTCAAATTAATTCGAAATTCACTTTAACCAGGAACAGAGTTGATTCCCGGTTGACGCCATTCCTAGTCAAATTTGACACCGTGGAAATAAGAGTGTTTATTACAGGGTTTGGCCAACTCGGCTCCAGTAGGGCACAACATGGCGCATATTGCTTTGTTAGGCAGCAAGCGACGAGCAATTAACACGCTTAGATACGCCTCTAAGATATTCTAAATAGTATATTCGATCACCTAACCGCCAAATATGAAGATTTGTTAGGCAACCACAATGTAGGAAATTCCGCCATGTTGTAACCCACTGAAACCGAGTTGGCCAAACCCTTTAATAAACGACTCTGGACTAACCTAGATTCTCTTTATAGACAGAGTTGCGACAATCCAATGATTTGAACGCCATTTTGCTTCCACTGTTACGCAACAATTCTACTGAATTCCGATGAGCACCTGGCTGTTTTAAATAGAAAGAACTCGAGCGCCATGTTGTGTCCAAAAAATAGGACGTTCATGTCGCAACTCTGTCTATGAAGTGACTCAAGATTAATCTTTTATATGGCGCCATCGGGCGACTTCATCAAGTAGATCGCAGAGCTTAGATACTTACTACTTGCAGTACAGTCATGGAAAATCCCCACTTCCCGGGAGAGGCCCTAAATCTCGGAAAGTGGACTTTAATACGTGGCATTGCGTAATCCCCGACGATCCCTCCGCTGAGCGAGACTGTACAAAGTGAATGGACCGGTTCTGACGTACCCTCTTAAAATAATCATAAAAAATAGACTTCATAGTGTATCATCTTTATACGCAAATATGTGAAAGAAAATTAAATTCCTCTCCTCTACTCGAGGCAACAAAATCCGCTGCCATGTTGGTTATTTTATATGATTTTTTTCAAATGTATATCACACACGGACCATTCACTTTGTACAGTCTCGCTCAGCGGAGGGTTCCTCGGCGATTACGCAATGCCACGTAACAAGTCCACTTTCGGGGATTATGGCCTCTCCTGGGAAGTCGAGAGTTTCCCTGACTGACTTAAATGGAAGATTAAGGGACCTTGATTTGTTTTTCTTTTTTTTTTCAGTTGGCACTTCTTTTTGCGTATGAAACATCCTGTTCCTTTTTTTTTGCAAGTGAGAGAAGCGAGCGAGCCAAAAATTCCAAGTTCTCCAGGCTTGTTACAGAAATGTTATTTTTTTCATCAAAATACACTCCAGCCTGTGAGATTATTTGACTGGTATATTTGACAACGTTGTTACCAAATACGATTATTTTAGCACATCGCTGGTCCTTTTGTTCTACTTCCAAACCACCTAGCTGTTTCTGTATAATCGAATCGAGCGAGGAAAACACATTCTTTTGACGATAAAGTATCATTTCGTCATTGAAATACAATACAATACATGGCTTTAAGATATTTAAATGTATATCTGGTCACCTCGCTGCCAAATATGACTCCATTCTAGCACCTCGCTGGTCTGATCTTTTGCCGTTCAAAAACACCCTATTTTATTACGAGCGAAGCGAGAGAGGAAAAACACTATCGTTTGAAGATCTCGTCCTCAAAATAGACTATTGGTCTGTAAGGTATCTGAATTACATATTTGGCCAATTTGCTTGCATGCCCAATTCGTTTTCCTTCCCAAACTATCCTGTATCTAAATGTTATACGAGTGAGCGCAGCAAGCAATGGAAATTTATACGCTTAGATACGCCTCAAAGATTTTCTAAATAGTATATTCGATCAGCTAACCGCCAAGTATGAAGCTCTTTAGCTCGTCGCTTACCATCTGAATCCATTCTGTTTCTATATCTGAGCAAAGCGAACTCATACCGGCATAAACCCTTCTCTTTTCTCTAAACTTAAAATGTAGTATTGCCACTAAAATAAACAAGGTGATTTTGATGATGTACATCTTCCCACAGAATTCTGGAATACTTTGACACCTAGCTACAAAAATATTGTGACATTCGAACAAGTTGCTGAGGGAATAAAAATGCTTGCTGCTTGAAAATAAGTATCAGGTTTCGAGATTTTATGAGCGAGCGTAGCGATCGAACGAGAAAAATAAATGAATTTTTTAAATACTGAGAACAGGTTCTAGTGTATTGTTACTCCATTTTCATGATTTTGTAAACACACATTTTATCGGCATCTTGCTTTCTAATATTTTTTTTTATGATGGAAATAGGCAATTGGTCACAGGCCGATATCTCCCCAAAACTCTTTTATTTTAAGTTCGACTCCTTGCAGTTAAAGTTTTATGAATAGAAGAATAGTATATCATTAGATAAAGGGACAAGATGCAAACAATTTCCTTTCGTAAGAATATTAATACAACCGACATTATTTTGGTAAAGACACTTAGAACATGTATAAATGCGAGTAGAACAATAATTTAACATTAGATAGAGAGACAAGATGCATACCAATTTTCTGTCATAAAGATATTACGGCATTGGTTGAGATATTGAAAATGCGAGCGAGCGAGCGCTTCAAGGTTTTTCTTTTCTTTTTTTAATCTTTACTCTTATCCCTCTTTTCTTTCTTTTTTTAACATTGCTTTTAGGGGATTAACAGGGGGTCATATCATTCTCTTGATGGTGAATTATTTGGGGGGGGGGGGGGAGGATGATAATACTAGCCACCCCATTGCCAAAAATATTGAGAGGGGGGTATATCCCCTCATCCCCTCCCCCCCCCCCCCCCCCCCCCGGGATCGACACCCATGACTATCAGGGTCATTAACGGGATCTTAACTAGAAGATTCATTCTGAAACAAGAGTATGGCTGGACCATAAACCTGGGAATCAAATCCAACAGGAGGCAAGAGGATTATTACCATATAGTAGGCATTACTGAAAACTTACTGGACAAAATTTTTGACTGAATTTAAGTCATGAAGATAAATTCATTTCTAAATATGATTTAATTTCCGTCAATTTTTTTTATTTTTATTATGCTGTTTGAAAATAAGATTACAGAATACAGAATATTATATGGAGTAGACTAAATTATAAATATCCAAATGATCTAAAAGCTATTATGCAACCATTCAAACAAAAAACAAAAGTACGTATTTTTGAGCAATAAATGGTTTATATTGTTCTTGCAAAGACCCAGGTAGAAATCCCAGCAGAGAAAGATTCTGCTACCCCAACTGTTCTTTACAAAAATTAGTATACTCACTTGAAATAACAGCTATTGTTGCTGATTGTCTTGCGCACTCCTTTTCTGTTAAATGTGGCTGAAGTTATTATGATCATGTTCATATATCTTCCCATTACTTAAAGACTACACCGTCCTGTTCTACTTTCTTAATGTCTTCAAAATGAAGTGGAAGGAGTACCATTGGAAATCGTCAAGAACTACATCCGGGACACTTCCATCGACAGACCGGCGTCAACGGTCCTGGGGAATTTAAAGAGTTTCTTGTTCTCTATGTGCAAACTTATCTGCGAAAAGTCTCGAAAAATACCAATGCAATTCTTCAAGAACATTTCCTGGGAATTTCCGTCAAGTTTCAGGGAAAAAAATCTCATCTTAAGCTTTATGGAGGGACATAATTTATTGTGTTAAGGGACATACACCCCTAATATTTTCTGACCCCAAAATAATTTTAGAAGAAAATTTTTTTAAAGATGTCAATAAAACGCCTTAACTGATTTTTGTTTCTTTCTTTGTTGGAGCTAGATACCCTTTCGTGTCCCCTATCCCTAAAAAATTAAAGAGGGGCGCATGACCCCACGCAGGGGCGTCGCTAGAGGGGGGGGGGGGGGGGGTGTGTGGGGGGTGTGACACCCCCCCCCCCCCATTAAAAATTCTTGTCGGCAAATTCGCGATCGCTGTCGGCAAAAGAGCGAGAGAGAGAGAGAGAGAAAGGAGAGGGAAGAGGAAGGAGGGAAAAAGAAAAAAGAAAGATGAGTAAGGTGCCCAAATAGAGTCAGATTTGGCTTATTTGCTTGTGCATTTTGACGACGAAATAACACTGGTAACACGAAAGAGAGCCTATTTTTCCTCGCTCGCTGCGCTCGCTCGTATTAATTTAAGATACAGGATGTTTTCGGAAAGCAAACACATTTGCCAAGTGAAATAAACAAATATATAATTTAGATATTTTGGGGCCCATCATGTATTCTGATGAAGAGTTATCACCTACCATAAAAAGAGTATATTTTCCTCGCTCGCTGCGCTCGCTCGTATGATATTTAGATACAGGATGGTCTTTGAAAGCAAATAAATTGGGTAAGAGAGGTGACCAAAATATCAAAATAGGTATCTTAAAGGCCCATCATGTATTTTGATGAAGAACTTTCACTTCTACCATGAAATGGATTATATGATAAGGAGTATTTAGATGTTTTCCTTGCTCGCTGTGCTCGCTCTTATAATATTACGATTTCGGATAGTCTTTGAAAGCGAATGAATCATGTGAGAGAGGTGACCAAATATATGATTTAGATATCTTTAAGCCCATTATGTAGTTTGATGAAGAACTATCACTTCTACGAAAGAGAGTGTATATTTTTCCTCGCTCGCTGCGCTCGCTCGTATTATATTTAGATAGAGAATGTTTTCGGAAAGCTAACACATTCAGCAAGTGAGGTGAACAAATATAATTTAGAAGGAAAATATAATAGAGGCACACAATGAACATGCCCCGTGGGCTTTATACAGTTGAATTTGTCGACGTTGGTCGTCGGCAATCGGAGGCATAATTTGTCGGCAATCTGGCCTCTACACCCCCCATTAAAAAAAGTCTAGCGACGCCCCTGACCCCACGCCCCAACACGCCCTATTGATGCCCGTGTTTATTGCCTACAAAGCTTAGCATTAGTACAGAGCTATTCAAAATTAACAAAGCGAAATAATGACTTCATATCCTATTTGAAGGGAGGTACTTTAGACTTAAAACAGCAGTGAACCGACCCTTATTATGTATTTATTATGTATTTACAACAGCTACTCAAAACAAGAGACTCAGGCTTAGAAACATTATACCCTTTGTGGCTTTTCAGGAATTTCCTTAGTATGAATACAAATATATTTTAACGGATGTTACTCAAAAAATAAAGGTCTCATTGATCAGAATAGAGCATGCTGGGAGCAAAAAGGGGACAAAATCAGTAGTTTAGGACTGAAAGGGCGCTATTTCAAAATCCCATACAAGGGTGCCAGTTCGCTCGTGCTTTAAGACTAACCACTATTTTGCGAAAAAGTGTGTAATATGGTCAATGTTATTTTTTTGTGTATTAGTAAGACTGGGGTAGAGATTAGGTGTAGTGGATGGTTGAAGATTTTAGTTAAGAATTCGCAAGAGGACCTTGAGCACTTGACGTATAAGAGCTTGAAATGCATGGCGCGACAGTCAAGGTTGGCGGTAATGAAATCCTATAGGTGAGGAGTTTTTTCGAGGGCTAAACAGCCCTTCAGTGACTTGGACCCACGCACACACATAGTATTTTTTTTTTATATTCTCTATAATTATTTCCGATGTCTCTCACCTTCTTTCACTTGCGCGGGCTCACCTCGCTGTCTCACACCCTATCTCGCTATCTTGTTCTTCTTATTTGATACCTCCTGCCCTTTTCTCCTTTTCTCCCTTTCTACCCCCACCCCCTCCCACACACACACACACACACACACACACACACACACACACACATCTCTCTCTCTTTTCATGTAGGCCGTCGGTTTCCTGGGAAGCGTTTCATGAAGTGTCTTGTCATTGATTTCCACTGAATACTGTTCTAAGCTACTGAAAACCTTGCATCTGATTGGTTGAGAGCAAATTTGTCGGTGTAAATCACTGAGAAGACTCTTCTTGAAACGCTCTCCTGGAATGAAGGTCTCGTTGGTTTTCGGTCTCCAGGGGAGTGTTTCATGAGGTGTCTTGTCAGTGATTTTACACCGACAAATTTGCTCTCATCCAATCTGATGCAAGGATTCCATTAGCTTACAACAGTTGTCAGTGAAAATCACTGAAAAGATTCTTCATGAAACGCTCCCCTGGGCTGTATCCGATCGGACCAGTCATGTCTTAATCATGTTAATAGTCTGACTAAGGCACGAGTAGATACTAGCTGAACTCCGAAAAAAAGAATGGTAGTCTACATAATCATAAACAGAACACTGAAAACTTCATGACATTGTTGCTTGCCTTTATTCTTCGCAGTAATGAAATGTAATTGATATACCAGTGATTAAACAGGTGCTAAAGGGGAAAATACAACAGCAATGAAGAGCAATAATGACGAGAAGAGTATATCATATGGTGTAGAACTCTTTCAAAAGTTGCGTAATCGATGCACATTTTGGGCAAAGAAGATAAACGGTTTTAATGGACTTACTGATGATTTAATCTAACGTTGATTTGGAGACCAATATGGCGCCCGTGCAGAGCAGACAAACTGTCATGTTTCAAGAAGCCTGAACCAGTGATTTGCCTCTTCTGGCTAGCACCATACGATAAGCTATACGAAAACGGATTATTTTTGCAGACGATACTATATTATTTATTACTGTTATCTTTTCGGGCTATATGAACAGTTAGCAGTTACCAAAATCGAGATAGACTTAAAAAACAAACAGGAAGAAGGAAAAGTAAAATGTTATCTGACAGACCCACAATATTATGACCCAGCTTATGTCGAAATCTGGGTTTTCTTACC
This sequence comes from Echinometra lucunter, assembly GCA_029962745.1. Taxonomy (NCBI): domain Eukaryota; kingdom Metazoa; phylum Echinodermata; class Echinoidea; order Camarodonta; family Echinometridae; genus Echinometra; species Echinometra lucunter. The sequence continues at coordinate 14,812,145 of CM057168.1, forward strand.
ATGCTTACTGATAAATCAAATAAAATTGTGATTTAGCTTAAATCCTACCAAGAAGATGACTATCGCATAAAAGGTTATGATTAAGATGATGATAACAAGACCAACCCAGCGATGTGAAAAGGTATTATTTAAAACGGTTGCTCCCTTGCTCCCTTAATCAGAATGAAATAGAACTCACCTTTCTAGATAATAGAGATTACACCAGATATTCATGAAATGGTTTGTAAGAGATTAAACAAATCACTCATGATGGCAGTCTCCTGCGTTCACAAGTCCTGTTAAATGTAAGATATTAATTTTGCCCTGTATGTTCTTAAAACAATTGTTTATGACTCGTGTGCTTATTTATGTATATATATGTTATTATATGTAATGGATTATTCTTTTTACTGTTTGATATTGAACGCAGAAATAAATTTCAAACAAGCAAACAAACTACTGAATCCGTAACAGGCCTGAACCATCAGATTTAAGCGGATTTCTTGCAGATGTATGCGTGCTCATGGTCGCAAGGGAGGTCATTCATCATGCCGGGTTTCGTCTTGTGCCACAAGTGAACGCAGTTCTCGGGGCCCTGTCCGTAGTAGTCGTTGTCCGGCTGATTGGGGGCCCAGTTGTCGTAATTGAAGGCCGTTCCGTCGGACCATACAAAGGTATCTTCTATACAGAGGTCGTTAAGTCCAATCCAGGTTAACATATCGCCCTGGAAAATTATTATTTCAAAAATTGAAGATAATACACTCTTAGAAACAATGGTGCCGATTAGAACCCTTTCTTATCCCGCATTTGGAACCTTGAAAGGTTCTTCAAAGAATCATTAAAGGCTCTCTGAAGGGGTCTAAATGGGTCTTTAGAACCATTATTGGTTGTACATGGAACCGGGCTCTTGGAAATGTATAAAGAATCCCTTTTCTGCAGGGTTCTAAATACGGAGCAAAAAAGATTCTAAATGGCACTTTTTTCTGAGTGTAATGAGGTTTTCCAATAACAACAATAACAACAATGATGATGGTGATGATGATTATGTTAACAACACTACTACGACAACACAAAAGCAACTACTACAATTGCTGATGCTACTACTACTTCTACTGCTACTATTACTACTACTACTACTACTACTACTACTACTACTACTACTACTACTACTACTACCACCACCACCACCACCACCACCACTACACTATCTTGTAAAATAACGCCAATGTCACCACATGCTATCAACCATGCTGGAAACCATCTCTAATTGATTAACCTAATAAGAAGTAATCCAATAACAGAAGCATAATTACCATGATGAAAGTAATAATGATAATACTGAATGATAATAATGGTATCAATAACGAGACATTTGAATTCGTCACATGTCGAATTAGGTGGTCTGTCGGCATCTTTTTAGGTTTTGACATGGATGGTGATAAAGTCGTTGTTAAAGACTATTGATAAAATTTTTACGTCCCGATAGAAGACTAACGTTAAAGAAATTGGATGATTTGATATCACAGCATAATGAAAAGGTGATCCAAAGCTTTAATTCACCTTGGCTAATCAGATCTTCAATAGGATTGTACATAAACTACTGTGCACTACATTGCAATAGTCATAAGAGGCCACAATAAGGCATTTTATTTCATTGACCTGTGACTGTATATGTAATCATAGTTAAAGGGGATAGTAATATAAAATGTAAAAAGAAAACAAAAGAGAAAAAAATGCCCTTCTCCCCTTCCGGTACCCGAACCATGGACTTTTAGCATGTGAGGCAAGTGCTTTAAAGGGTATACCTGAAAACACCTCATAGAGATAACACGTAGATGGAAAACGAAATTCTAATCATGTTTTCCAGTCAAAATTTCGACATGTTTTCGACACTTGCTGAAAAAACAAACAAACATATGAATGTAAAAGATAGAGAATTTTCTCAGATGCAAAATACTTGAAGATGGGCGCAAATTAAGCAGAAATAAGGGAGATGTTGATCAAAGAAGACGAGAATGTAGAATCAAGAATTACCTACAGGTTATGTCCCATAGAGTATACGCGTAAAATGAGAAAAATTGACATGGTATCTTTTATCGTGAATTTAGACCATGATGACATCAACAAAAGGAACAACAATGAAAACTAGATTTTTTGAGGATTGTCTCAGCTACAACATATCGAAATCACGGGAAAAATTGACCAACTGTGAGCGAGATCTCGTTTAAATGCAAAAATTATAACGTCAAAATTAAAAATCGAAATTTTTAGTTCACATAAGAATAGGATGACGTCATAGCATCGACAAGATAAATTTTTGTCATGGATTCACATCTGCAACTCATACAGCTTTCAGAATATGTTTAAAAAAAAAACAACTAAGCGGTCTCCATGCATTCTAAGGAGCTATGGCGGATTTTAAAGGGGTATGTTTTTGCGTGTTTTTACATTATTTGCCCCTTGAACGCGTGCACTGATTTTGAACTTTAGCGCGCGCGTGCGACCTTATGATTAGTCGGAATCAGTTTTGAATTGATGGAAATTGCTAAGAAAAGTGTCAGGAATACAAATCAAGTGAAAAAGGGATTTTTTAACGTTATTTAGGACCTGCATGGGCGTATGACGCGCGCGTGGACGCAGACGCGCGCAAATTTTTGAAATGCTTGAAATGGCCTGAAACGTGTGCAAAATGAATTTGACTTGATTCTGAGCATTTTTAATATTTGCGCACGCGCTGACGCGCGTCTGGGTATCTAAAATTAATTTGATTAAAATTAAATTTAATCATGCCAAATATGAATGAGAAATGACTATCCGTTATGAAGATATGACCCCAAGGTGATTTTCACAAAATGGCGCCTGGATGACGTCACGATGACCCGATGAACATGAAAATAATTGGAACCGCGAGATCTTATTACGACTGATAGCTGACTGAAATTCATGCAATTTGAACCAGCCGATTCTGAGATTTCGAGGGCACAAAAAAGTGGGTGGAAGAAATAAAAATAAATAATAAAGAAAGAAAATTCTGCCGAAATCAAAAGGTGATCTGTCAAATTTGACAGACCACCTAATAACAACAATGAAAAGTAGAAAGTTGTATTACCTAATCGTAACTTAATTTTTGCGGAATATTTTCATATAACTCAGTTATCTTATAAAAAGAAATTTTATGTACTTCTGTCCTTCTCTGTCTGTCTGTCTGTCTGTCTCTCTCTCTCTCTCACACACACACACACAAACACTCTCTTTCACTTGTTATGCCTTCTGGATGTATTATACCATTCGTTATGTATATGTTATATATACTGCATGGTTTGTATGTTTCGTTTACATTGCATTATTTCATGTAACGAGTGGAAAGTGAATTGCTTATATGGACAATAAACATGACAAACACTTATAATTCTGCTTATATTTATACTTATACTTATATACTACTACTACTACTACTACTACTACTACTACTACTACTACTACAAGGTCTACCACTAGTGATTTATATCAAATCTGTATTTAGGTTATTACATATTTCTCGACAATATATAATAATATGTAATAATAAAAGTATGTAGGATTCAGGTTGGAATGGAAATTTGAATAACTGAGAAGAGACCATAAAGAAATCAAGAAACAAGCAATGATAGCAATGATGATGATGATGATGGTGATGATAATAATGATGATAATAATAATAATAATAATAATAATAATAATAATAATAATAATAATGATAATAATAGTAATATCAATAATAATGATGAAAATGATGATAATATAAAAATAATAAATATCATAATTATAAAAAAACAATAACATTAATAATAATAATAATAATAATAATAATAATAATAATAATAATAATAATGATAATATAATAATGATTATCATATTGATGATAATGATAATGTAACTAGGATGATAATAAGAATTAATGATAACAACCACCTTCATCATCAGGATTTCGCTTCTTTTAACAGACCTTTCTCAACTTTTCTCTGTAATTTAAGACTTATATAGGGACAAACTTATCTCCGAACAAACATATAGCGGCATGACCCTGCTCTGCCATACCCATACACACTTATTTCTTCTTCTTGTTCTTGTTGTTGTTGTTCTTCGCTTTCTTCTTCTTTTTGATTTTTTGATCACTCGAAAAATCGTAGGGATGGTCGCCCCTGCCCCCCTGTGGCGCCGCCCTGCACAATAAAAAGCAGGTTCACTTTTGCACCCTTCAAATGCAACACCAAGAGCTCCTGTATGGGTGCAACGTTGAGCGCAAAGAAGAATAATGCACCCTTAAGGGCGCAGATTTATACCCTTTAGACAAGGTGCAAATTTGCCCCATTTTGGATGCAATAATTTCTGCACCCTTTTGAAAGGGTGCAAAGATTTTAATTAAATTTTTCATCATGCATAATTGCACCTTTAAGGTGCAAGTAGGCATTTCCGGATGCAAATATTTACACTTATTTCATGTAAGTGTCAAGATTGCTCCCCCAAAGGTGCTACTATTTTTGCAATGGGGTGCACAATTGCACATTTTCTTTCAAAGTGTGTACCAAGCATTTGCCAAAGTAAAGTTGGCGGTATTGTACTATGTGTGTACCCTTTTCAATGGTAGTTGCACCATAGTTAGCATAGTATTGTTTAATAAATGAGAGCCCCGTATAAGAAGGACATATATACTTACATCAGGAGGGTCGATGAGACCGTAGACTTCATCGTTCTCATCTTTGCTGTGGATTGAGACAAGGTTCGCCCCTTCCAGAAGGCAGCTACATTGAGCTACTTGCCAGGTGACTTTATTGGGATAGTAGCGGTAGTCGTTGCCTCCGTATGTAGTCCAGCCGTTTGAGGATGCGGTAGCTTCAGGAAGGCCAAAGATGGCCACAGCCAGCATAGTCATCAGCAGGAAGAAAATCTTCATGTTGGCGAACTGGTCAAAACGAAACGTTTGTATATTATTGAGAAATAAAAGAACAATCAGATCAAAGTATTTACTTTATTGCTAAGCATATTACGACCTGCTACTTGTCTGGATGGGACATCCGACCTGGTCAATTTTGTTTCTCTCTCTTTGACAATAAACTTAATCTTGAATAAAGACATGATTAAACAACATAACAAATTTTCGCAAATCTCTGTCTCTCTGTCTCTGTCTCTCTCTCTCTCTGTCTCTCCATTCCTTGATATAGTATACACTATTCACCATCACTGACAATGGAAGGAGTTTTGTGTTACAAGAAAAAAGAGTATCGATCTTCGATGTTCGAATGTCAGTTATACCTACCGTCCTTCGGGGTGAGTTGCCGTCCACAACTCTGAAGGAGTTTGTGCATTGATGAATTTTAAACCCTTGTGTAGGTTTCATGAGCTTCCCCTACCCCCCCCCCCCAAAAAAAAAAAAAAAAAAAAAAAAAAAAACACCTCCAGATGGGATCTCCCAGCTTTATTTATGTAACTGTCCTACTGAATTGTATACCAATCGGCCCACAAAGTAAAGAGTGCCTCGCAGGGAAAACTCCTAAGACTGCCCACCAGTTAGCCCATGAGAACCGCCTATCAGAAGATAACTAAACTCACATTAAGTCGTAGCTTCTTTCTTTACTGAAGGTTTCAAACGCGTGAGACTGCAATTCGCAATTCAGCTTTGGTTGATAAGCAAGGGTGGATTGAATCAATAATTGATTCTACATTACTTCTCCTCCATTATTTATAGAAAATCTGTCAGGGGAGCGTTTCATGAAGAGTTTTGTCAGTGAAAATCACCGACAAATGTTATAAGCTATTGAAAATACTCGCATCTGATTGGTTGAAAGCAAATTAGTCGGTGAAAACCACCGACTAATTGTTTAATGAAATGCCCCCAGGTGTGCATGACAAATCTACCAAGTTGCTAATACCAGCGCAAAATACGAAGGGTGTGTTCAAGCCAAGGATAAGTTAAAATTATATACAAGAGAGTTAAGTTGCTCCCTGTACGTTACTTTTAGTCTTAACCTAAATGAATATACACAGTAATTGAAAGAAACAAAAAGCAAGCGCATAATAATTAACCGACAATAATACAAGATTAAACAAAATTAAACGAGATGAACGATGCAAGTACTGATGTAAGTCATGGAAGAATATTTAAGGATAAGGGGCATTGATACGAACTATGCAACGCGTATAAAAAGTATACCAAACCTTGAAAACTCCTAATATATAATTTCTTCGCGATATATTCATACGCACTGTATTTCTACTTTTTTCTTTGTTTTTATTGTTGTTGATGTTGTTGTTATTGGGGCTTTGGATTGTTTCACTCTCTCTCTCCCTTCTTTGCAGGATAGGGAGGGGTTTGAGTTTAAGCAGAATAATAATTACGTTATTTCAATCCGATGATTCATGTTTACTTAAAATGAAAAAAAAAATGTTATAAAAAATGTATAGGACATAAGTTTATCATGTGCAGGAATATTCGTTTTCAAAAACGACACTGAAATAAAGCCACAGTTGACATTTTATTTATTCAAATGTGGAACAAAGAGAAATAGATTAGTTTGTGGACACCGAAATAAAGATTGAAACTCTCATGGGTTCAAGTATGAACAAGATTTTATTCAATATGTTATCATTTAGACTCCCAAACACACCCACGCCCTTCCTCACACACACCCACACACACATATATATATTCACACACACACACACACTCACACACACAAGAGCTAGTTAAAAATCATTAGGTTGCTTTAAATATTCTGTACCTACAAAAAATCGTTTAAAAAATCCCCATGCTTTACATATAAATTTTGATTTGGTTATCTTAACAGCCTAATGCTTATAACCAACTGGGGTGAGAGTGTATATACACACAATATTGATCTGGCGAAGAAATAAAGATGAATCAACAAAGCTTATCTTCTCCATTTCTCGAAATCTCTCATTCTAATAATAATCTGAATATAAAGATATCGGACCAAGTCTACATAGTTTCAAAACGCAAAATTCAAATCGTTGTCGATCATTTTCGTTTTTATTTTCATGACTTCCAAGTTTAGGTTTCAGTGCTATGTATGCTTAATGCCCCCCCCCCCCCCCCGCTCTCTTTCTCCTTATAGCAGTATAAGCTATTTTCCAATACTCACCAAAATTCTTTACGGGTGCCTGAAAATGCTGTCCTGTCCAGAGTAGATCTTGCAGGAATATGACAATGTCTCGATTTTCGACGCTTTTATCATGTTTTTCATGAGAACCATTTACCTTCACTCAGGTGAATAAATATTTGTCTATTTTTCATCAGTATCAAAGTTTATTATATGTCATACAGTTGAAAAAAATTGTCGCATCATCATTTATCTTTTCTTTTGTATATGTTCAAGTTTTCTTAATAGTTGCTTTTTTCTCTCTTATTTGCGTTTTTATCATGCTTATCATGAGAATCGTTTACCTTCACTCAGATGAATAAATATCTGTTTATTTTTCATCACTATCAAAGTTTATTATATGTCATACAGTTGAAAAAAAATTGTCGCATCATCATTTATCTTTTCTTCAGTATATGTTTAAGTTTTCTTTAATAGTTGTTTTTTCTCTTATTTGCGTTTTTATCATGCTTATCATCAGAACCATTTACATTCGCTCGGAAGAATAAATGTTATTCCACATTTGTTATCACTATATCTTAGATCTAATCGAATTGTATACAAATGATGTAATATCGTACGGTTTAGAAGACATTGTCACAATAACATTTATCTTTTCTTTAATATACAGTGCGTCTCAGAAAAAAAACGGAACCGAGATTAATTGATTTTTAATAATTTCCCAATGCGTTCATCTGACAGACACCTAGTGTTTTCTTTCAGCATGCGTCGGACGTTGTTGATGTTGTCGGGGCATCTCACTGTCCTACGTCCCGATCTGCCTTTGTTCAAATTCAAGCTGGGAAGTAAACACAAAGACAAACTAAGAAGAAAACACATAAGATGAAAATGAGTATAAGCACAATTAAATGCACAGGAAAAATAACTGGGGTTGAAATGCAGGACTAAATCGACAGTTAGATTTTGAGACATCCTAAATGAGTTACAATTACCCATTATAGTCTGGGAGCATGTCCCGAAATATTAACCCTATTTTCCACATGAGATGTTTGATCGCTTAAAGTTACTTAGACCATCAACCTCATTCACAAAATGCTTGTCAGACCGAACATAGCCGCCGGGGGTAGCCCAAAGGGCATCCCAAACGGGCCCCAAAGTCAGGTTGATTCCCCCCCCCCCCCCCTCTAACATAATTATGCACCAAACTTTGTCAGGAGGAAGTTGTATGACTATACATTACCAAAACACAAAAAATGACAAAGTTTTCCGTCGGGAGGGGTTGTCAAACAGCAAAAATGGGGAAAGGTTCCACATAAGACCCGCGTACCAAATTTTGTCAGAAGGAAAAAAGCTATGGCTATACATTCCAAAAATATAAAAACTTACCAATATTTCCCTCAGGAGGAAGGTCTAACTGATTTTCCGAAAAAACAACAACACAAAAGTGCCCCTCAACTATAGGCTTTAGACTGCCCCAAAGTGCTCTCAGTGAAAGAGAAAATCAGCACTATGAACGCGACGGACAAAGAAAGCGGACAAAATAAACAACCCCTCATTCTACCCTTCACATTATGGTTCTGGTAGTCAAAAGAACATCCCTTCACTGCTATTGTCTAAAGTATGTGGAACAGGTGTCACATGCATATTCACCTGGAACTACATGATTAAACATAAAAGCTGTGAAGGGATGTTCTTTTGACTACCACGAACCATTGTGAAGGGTAGAATGAGAGGTTGTTTATTTTGTCCGCTTTCTTTGTCCGCCATGTTCATAGTGGAGTTTTTTCTTACTTCCTAATCATGATAACTCAAAAGTGTCTCATTCAAGCCAAGTTGAATTCGCACAGAACAAGACTTGAGTCAAGTAGTTTTCTTTGGATGCGGTTTGGATATAAAATGATAATTTTAGTAACAAGTTATCAAATTTTGAAATTGTATTGCTTTCTCACCCCCCCCCCCCCAAAAAAAAAAAAAAAAAAACACACAGCAAAGCAATATTGTCAGGGTCATGTAGACACACCTACTGCCCACCTTGTCTCTTGGACAAGTCATAATAGAGCAACTTCCAAGGTATTTGTGTAATTAACACATTAATGGTAGATTTCAGCCTGGCAGCAACATAGCCCAGATACTTGGCGAGCTTCCCGAATTCGTCTTGTCAAGCAGATAAAGGTATGTGTTCTAGGTGTGTTTACACAACCCTGACAAAATTGATTTGCCAGGTTTTGTTGTGTGTGTGTGTGTTTAAAAGGCAATACAATTTAAAAATTGCATAACTTAATACTGAAATTACCATTTTACACCCAAACTACACCTAGAGAAAACTACATTACTCAATATTGTTCTATGTGAAGTTAACTTGAATTTAAATGCACACATTTGAATTATCACAGTTGGTAAGTTAAAAAAAATGATTTTCTCTATCACTCAAGGGCACTTTGATGTAAGATTGGGTGAAATCAACCCGACTTTGGGGCCCTTTTGGGAGGCCCTGGGGGCTACCCCTGGTGGCTACCCTGATAGCAGAGACTGGTAAGAATAACATCATATTTACGTCTTTTTAAAGTCGTGTCATACGTCTTATTTACGTATTATATATTCGTCTTTAAGACGATACTTTGCACCAGCACACGACGTAAAATGAGACGTCATATTTTTACGTCAATTTTACATCATATTGGTCGGAAAAAACCGTCTTTATGACGTCTTTACGACCCAAAGGAAGCTCACAGACTGGTAAAAATCACATCATAAAGACGTCAAAGCTTCAAAGCTGGTTTATAAAATATTTTAGAATGTATTCAACATGTTTTCTCTTTGTTAATGTTCTAGCCTTTAGATCGTCCTATACTAGCCCTAAATCCTAACATTCTACATCCTATACCTAACTACTGATGCTTGGTATCGACATTACTATATATATATGGACCGTAGTGTAGTACTTGAAAAAAACAGTTAGAAATTACAATTTCTTGATACATTCTGAAATACCCTGCCAATGACATTAATTGAATGGTGTTCAACATGGAAGTACATTGTTCATTAAATCAGCAGTGCAATCACTGAATAAAATGTTAAAATTCAAATGTTATCTTCCTTTTTTCACGAAGTTTAGTCATTTCTGGTCATTCATGAATATTCATGAATCACGATCAACTATTACAGTCATATCACAACGTAAAACTGACGTAAACACGTCATATTATGGCCTTGAAAAAAGCCGTTATAAAGTGGGAAATAATTGACGTAAAAATACGTCTTATTCTGGTCTTTAAAAAGGACGTTAAAAAGTGGTAAATATTTGACGTAAAATATATGTCATCTTATGTTCAAACAAAATTTGAGAAAATTTCGGATATATAAAGACGTCATAAGCTTGTCGCAAAATAGTCGTGTATACGACATATGACGTGTGGACCAGTTTATGACCCGTTCCTGACGTCTTAAAGACGTCCGTCTACTATCAGGGTATGTTCGGTCTGACATTTTGTGAATGAGATGGATGGTCTGAGTAACTTTGAGGGGTCAAATCTCATATGTAAAATGGGGTGACTATTTCGGGACAGACTCCTGGGTTATTACTTGTAACAAGTCGGGGGGGGGGGGGGGGACATTTGCGCCAAATCAACAATGCCTTACGATGTATGGATTCCACTGAACAATGAGCCAGAAAGCTCTTAAAATGCGATTTTTGCACATGGCGGGATAGTCGCCATGAAAATGCAGGCCTGATATTACCGTGATTACAGCATGTTTTGTAGAAATGTTTCCAGTATTTGGAGTTTCTTGAGTGACTTTATCAATTTCTTCTGCAAAACTTCCAAAGATATTCATTTTTTATTGATAATATTTTTAAAATGTTTCGTTGAAGTGGCCGGCCGAGGTGCGATTTTTTTCCCCACGAGAAGGTACTTTGCTGAGGAATTCTTGGGAAATAATATTCCATTTTCCAGGTGGCAAAGATATCTATTCATTTGGCTAGACACATCGTGATATCTCAGAATTATCAAAGTTCATGTATACACATCACATGTTTAAATAGAACATTGCCAAACATGTACTAAGTCACGCACGTTTTTACTTCTCAGCTGCAGGGCCCTCTCTGGCCGAGGGGTATCAAATGGCAATGAAGATCACAATTATATCTCAGGCCTATAGTGTTTTTGGTGACAAAATATCCCTTATTTCATAACAAGAAGTGGTTATCCTTTGCTCTCTCGCTTCGTTTGCTCGCATAATCTAAAAACAGAGTGATATTCATAATCTAGCAGAAGCGTTCATATCCTCAGAATTTTAAGAAAACGCTTCGCTGTCCCTAAACATTAGATCTTTATATCTTCTACATTGTTTGAAAATGTTTTCTTGTTTGGGTGAGCGCGTGTATGGGTGTGTGTGTGTGAGTGTGTGGGTGTGTGTGTGTGTGTGTGTGTGTGTGTGTGTATAAATACAGCATAACTCGCGGTAAATTTTGGTCACCACCCAAAAATTTGTCGGCAAAATTGGGTCTTGCACCTCCCCCCCCCCCCGCATTCCCACTGTTCTAGCGACGCCCCTGCTCTGCTCTAAGATCGCATTAAATCGCAGATAATACCTTCCTACCTAACCAAATTTTTCCTTTACACCAGAAAATTAGAACAACACTGTAACCCAGGTTCAGGGTTTTGTATTATTATTATCATTATTCTTGTACAATTTTAAGGTCTATCCACCTCTCTCTCTCTCCCTCTCTCTCTCCATCTATCTTTGCCTATCCTCTTTTCTCACTATTTAGCCGTCTCTGTCTATTTTTTTTTAAACTTCTTCCTCTTCCATCTTGATTTTTTTAATTTTTTTTCCACTCCAGCTCCTCTGTCTTCCAATGTGTTACTCATTTCATACTTAAGTATATTAAACAAACACATATTCTGTAGGCATGTATGAGAAAACAAAATCGTTATTTTTAAAAACGCATGATCAGAAATCAAAAACTTGTCACCCAAAAGGATAATGAAACCCTAGGGGGGAAATTTATTTTAATCAAATGAGAGGATTGGGAGAAGCAGTTAAACAAGCAAACAGATAAAAAAGTTCCATCGAAATGAGAAAGTTATGAAAGTTTGAAAAGTCTCAATTTACTTTCTATGGCAATCCTCAAATTAGCAATGTTGCTTCAAATGGCAGGATTTTAATAGAAGGACCACTCTGGTAGACGATAGTTCCTGCCTCTCGCAGTTACCTTTCAATTTGACGTCATATAGACACGTCATAGAAATGAATAAGTATTAGCATGTATTTATGAATTCCAGGTATAAACATGATAAATGTCTTCGAGAACCCATACCGGTTTCGATAACTCGCGCAGCTCGATAGGCAGCGCGCCAGTCTACTGGCTCAAGATCCCGAGTTCGAATCACGCTCTCGTCATGCTCGCCATGTGCATTATCACAATGGCGTTTATTTCGTCACTTCTAGTATCACAGCTATTACTGATACATATTCATTTCTATGACGTCAAATTGAAAGGTAACTGCGAGAGGCAGGAACTATCCTCTACCCTCGTACCAACGTGCTAGGCCATGGCAGCCATCATTAATAGACCTCTTTATTAAGCTATTCAAATTGTGGATTCTTTCCCGGGGAATGAATACCTAGACGCATGCCATGAGCCTGTTATAAATGAATGAAATATATACAATACTTGAAATCCAGTTTGCATACTTGTTGCTATTCTTTGGCTGGCTTTGGGTTGTCAAGAAGAACATTTGTAAGAAAAAGTATCCACAAAATTTGAATGTGTTAGTAAACAGGTGTATTGCCATTCCAAGTTATTCGCATCGATGACCCTTTTATGGAAAGCAAAGTATTTTAAAATGCCAAGAAACCCCTCATGAGGCGTTTTAACTCTGCGCAAGCAACCTTAATACACAAAATCAGATATGGATGCACGTCCATAAAGTTCAAGTTCAAGAGTTTATTTCATTTACAAAACACAAACAACAGATCATGAAAGAAATCAAACATACATAATTATTCGTATACTTTTTTTTACAATGACAAAAAATATATGTACTGTATAATCTCTTATGGGAATGGAGGGATCCACAAAAAAGCAATGCCTGTAGAGTGCTGATCCCTCAAATAAATATAGTAAACATAACTTATGACATCTTTTAAATGAAATATATAAATATATATATACATATATATATATATATATATATGTGTGTATATATGTATGTATATATGTATAAATGTAAGGAAAAGCAGAGGACACTACAATAAATTCAAATCAAATTAAGACATTTCTATTTCATTTTTTCTTTTTTTTTCAAAACATAAATTAATGTCAACTCATACATTTTATATCCTTGCTGCGACACGTATGTCAGTTATGGAGATACCGAAGAATAACAAAAGATTAAAACATATAAAATCTTGTGTAAGACACAATGGGAAACAAAAAAGTGAAAAAAAAAGTAGAACAAAACTTGCTGTACAAAGAAAGAGAAGATGAAGGAGAGAGAGAGAGCGAGCACGATATGAGAGAAAGCACGTTGCAAAGTGAATGACCATAGTGAGAACTACATGGAGGGCAGGATGATACGACGGTAAAAAATAAACAGATAGAGAAAGAGGATTGAAAATACAAATATTCATTGATTTGTTTTATAAGACTGTAACAAAAACAATTTTAATTTCCTCTTAAATGAACTAAGAGAGGGGGCAAGTTGGATGTCATTATGGAGAGAGTTCCAAAATTTGGGGCCGGTAAAAATAAACGTGTTTTGAGCGAAAAGGGTTCTGAGCATGGGTAGATGGAAGTCATTACAGTGTCTAGTAGGATACTAGTTTCTTTTGGGAGAACATGTCATGAAAGACGGAGGGAAGCATGTCATTATTATAATTATACATAAACTGACCTAATTGGAAGAGATAAAGATCTTTGATTTTCAATAATTTGTTTTCAAGGAAAATAGGATCACTATGGGAACGAGCGTGAGAGAAGGAAATAATACGAAGGGCTTTCTTTTGCAATAATAAAATTCTGTTAGGTAAAGTTTGGTGCGTATTGCCCCAAACCAGAAGTCCATAATGAAGATATGGTAAAATTAGGGAGGAATAGAGGGTGAGTGAGGGTGCCGAAGGGAGATATGTTTTTAACCTGCTTATGATACCTATATTGCGAGAAATGGTTTTAGAGATGTTATCGATATGATACTTCAAAGAAAATTTGTTATCTACTGTAACGCCTAAAAATTCAATATACGAAACACTTTCTAACTGAAAGTCTTCAAATTCAATACTGGCTGGCAGTGAATCTACAGTGTTACTCAACAGCATGTATTTAGTTTTTGAAGATTTAGTGAAAGTTTGTTAGCTCTAATCCATTGCAGTATTTTAGATAATTCTAAGTTAACCGTTTGGACAAGAGTATATGGATTACTATGAGAAAAAATCCCCCCAACAAATTCGTGTCGTTAGCAAAAAGTATGAAGGATAAGATATCAGATGATCTGCAGAAGTCATGAATATACAATATAAACAGGAGGGGCCCCAACAAGCTTCCTTGTGGTACACCATAGTTAATATTGCATAAATCAGATGATTAGTCATTCAAAGAGACAAACTATTTCCTATTAGAAAGGTAGTTCCTGAACCGCTCCAAGGCCTTGCCACGTACACCGTAGTGAGAAAGTTTGTAAAGTAATATATCGCGGTTTATTGTGTCAAAAGCCTTGGAGAAGTGCAGGAATATACCAGCCATATGAGAGGATTTGCCAATAGCGTAAGCAACTTTCTCGACAAAAGATAACAAAGCATGGATGGTACTTTGTTTTTCTCTAAAGCCAATTTGGAGGTTAGAGAAAATATTATGATCTTTTAGGAAAGTAACTGTTCGAATAGGTAAGATTTTTTTCCAAGATCTTGGAAAAACACGGCAATAAAGATATTGGTCGATGATTGTTAACATTCAGTTTATCCCCCTTTTTAAATAAAGGAATAACTTTTTGCAATTTTCATGGAGTCAGGAACTTGCCCGTGAAGTAAAGACAAATTGAATATATGAACTAGGGGATCTACAAAGAATGGAATAATGGCATTAAGTTCAACGTTATTAATATCAGCGTAGCCAGAACTTTTCTTGTTGTCTAAATTAGAAACGATATCCATGATTTCATGGGTATAAGTCGGGGTAAGAAACATAGAGTTCGGGTTGGCAGGGCCAAGAAATTCAACAAAATGTTTGTTTGAGGGGGCTATTTCGTTGGCAAGATTATCACCTATGGAAGCAAAATGTGTATTAAAAATGTTAGCAATATTGCCAGGCTCCGGAATAATCTCATCGTTAGATTTTGTTTCTGTTATATTAACTTTATTATTCGCTACATTCATAGCTTGTCTAAGGACTTTCTAAGTGTTTTGCATATCATGTTTATGTAATTCTAGTTTGTTTACAAAATATTTTCTTCTTTTCTAAACGAATGATTTTAGTCAAGGTATTTTTATAGGATGCGTATTTCGCTTTAGTTTTGTCAGTTCCTTTTGATTTGTATTTATAATAAAGGTTATTTTTCCGATTGATCGAACGAAGTATAGATTTAGATATCCAAGGGAGTCTAGGAGACTTTTTGTAATTTCTGTTACTATCTCTTTGTTTAGGAAGAAAAATATCCAACTGTGTGTTAAATAGGTTACAAAAAGTATCGTATGAAGAGTCAACATCAGCTATGTCATAAATGCAGGACCAGTCCATATTTTCAAGACTAGCGCTTAAACGGGTTAAATTTCTTGTGTTTACTCTACGTCGTAGAGGGCAAGGGCCTTGAATATTATTTGACTGGGATAATGTGTAATACGTCATGATGGGGTAGTGATCAGTTATATCTGAAAGAATAATATACGAGTCGGGTTGGGGGATAACTTTGGAGAAAATATTATCAAATAAAGTAGTGGATAGATTTGCTACGCGAGTGGGTTTGGATACGAATGTCAAGAAGGAGGCAGATAGAAATGTTTCAACAAGCTCATGTGCGATATTATTAGAGGCATAGTTAAGTATATTCATGTTAAAGTCTCCCATTAAAAACAGTCCTTATTATTAAAAGTAGCATTTCGAAGCAGGTTAGATAAATGTGAAATCAAATGGTTTGCATTAGAACTAGGAGGTCGATAAACAACACCTACTATTACATTCCTGCCGCCTGTCACTTCAATTTCTAGGAAAAGAGATTCGATGATGTCATTGCTAACAGAGATATTTTTCATGAAGAGAATAGCGAAAGCCTTGACGAATGTATAGAGCGACGCCTCACCTATTCTCCCCTGCCTGTTTTTGGAGATGAAATCATAATTGTCAACAGAAAATGGGAGGTTGGAGTTCTGAGATAGCCAAGTCTCTGTTAAACTATAACAGATAGAGGTTTGGGTGAGGAGTTATTCAAGAGCAACTGGAGATCATCGAAGTGTCTGTTAAGGCTTCTTATATTCAAATGAAGTAAAGAGAATGTATCGCATTTCAAGTTCTTAGCATTATCATCAAATTGAGAAACCGTTACATATTTACCAAGTGGGTTATGCGCCGGGTCATGTTGATCAAAATCAATTTGTACCTCTTCGGCCGATGAATTGATGTTACCAGCAATAAAATCATCATAGGCATAGGAAAATTTGGTGAGGTAATGCTGCTGGAGAGAGGAGTCTGAATAAATCTAATAAGTCATCATCTTTTACGGAGTTAAAAGCGATTTGATCGTTCAGACTGGCCATGAGGAATTTAAAAACAGTGGCTGAAAGGGGAGAAGCGTATCGCATATAAAATATGTTTAACCATTATTAGTGTTCTCGGTATAATTAGAGAACTGGTACATAGAGAAGGATAGATGAAGGAGAAGGAAAAGGTAAAAGACATAGGCAGCAAGAACATAAACAGGAACAGAGGATAAACACAGGCATAACAAGTTGAACAAGAACACAATGATACCACTCCTTGACATGACAAGGTGGAAAACAAAAGAAGAAGAAAAGAAGAGGTGTGTAAGGAGAGATGTCAAAGTAAAATGTCAACCTTTGTCGGAAAGGCACTGACTATACGGGTTTGGAGGGACATTGTTATTGTTACACTTGGAAATCACGTTGTTGTTGTTGGTTTTTTTTTTTTTACTAATAAGAATCACATTGCCATCTTGCTATTCATCTGTGAACGATTGGAAATATAATTTTCTTGCACCTTGAATGAGAGGTCTGCTCTTAATAAACTTGTATGAAATTGTGAGCAAGCAGGTTGACAGCATATAGTATGTTATCTCGTAATATTTAGAGTTCCTTTTGGGGTACTAATTGGTTTAATCTACCCGTACAGGGAATGAGGGATTTAATCAACGTTATTTCAACACCCTAAAATCACTTGTTTAATTGTTTCCAATTCAGATGTACATTTTGGAGGTGTATTGCACTAAACAGGAATATTGCAATCACATAATGATCTATATATTTATCTATTAAATTATTGTTACATTGTTAGTGCCCATGTTAGGTTAACGTTTTGCCGTATGAATCGCATTTATGTCATTAGTATCTTAATGGAAATGGCAGCCCCCAAGGAAGGATTTTGTATATCAAGAAAAGTGCAAACTTTGGAGAGATTGTTCTATAGAGCTTAACCAAGTAATCAAACAGAAGTGATTTCAAGATATTTAGAACAGTCTGGGAAATTAATTTCCACATAATTACCAGCTAATGCTTGCTGGGTTTCATTCTCTTTTAAGGTTGATTACTGGAGTTGTCTACAATATTATGCCCTTAGATATTTCGAGCAAGATGTGGGAAATAATGTTCTCTTGTCCAGGTGGCCGAGCTATCCAAGGCCGTACTCAGGATTTTTTTTTTTTTTTTTTTTTTGGGGGGGGGGGGGGGGGGAGGGCGGAGTGCAGAAATGTGTAAATTGTTCAAGAAAAACATGCAGCGAGAGAGGTGGTCACGAGGGCGCTTTTGCTTTTTCAAAATTGAAATTGAAGGCATTATCTGGTTCAGAATTTTGGTGGACTTTTTGGAAAAGTTCCAGTAATAGCAAAGGCTTGAAAAATTATGGAGGCAACTGCGCCTCCCCCTCCACTCTCGTTGCCTACGGCTATGGAGCTATCTACTCGGGCGGTGAAGAAACACGACGATATCTCAAACATAATCAGTGTTCATACAAAGAAAATTTGTTTTTAAATTGAACCTCGAACATGACCTGCGATAACTGAATAATAATCAATGTTGAAAACGGTGAAATTAGTCAAGCAAATAGGCTTTATTGTGCTTATATATTCCTTTCTTTGATACTATAATGCCTTATGAACCAGTGGCTATATGTTCGGTCTGACAAACATTTTGTGAATGAGATGGATGGTCCTAGTACTATGAGGGGTCAAATCTCATAATGTAAAATGGAGTGACTATTTCGGAACAGACTCGTGGGTTATTACTTGTAACGTGTGTTTGTGTGTGTGTGTGTGGGGGGGAGAACCTTTGCGGCAAATCAACAATGCCCTGCCTTATTTGGATTTAAATGAACAATGAGCCAAAAAGCCTTTTATTCCGGTGAAGTGCTCTTGCACAGTCCTCATACCGCGCGGAAAGGCGGGATAGTCGCCACAGAAACGCAGTATTGATATTAATTAAAGCATGTTTTGTAGAAATGTTTACAGTATTCGGAGTTTCTTGAGTGACTATACCAATTTCTTCTGCAAAACCATTCATTATTTTATTGATGATATTTTACAAAATGTTTTGTGAAGTGGCCGGCCGAGGTGCGATTTTTTTTCCAACGAGAGTTTACCAACATTGTCAACGTTGTGTCATTCTCGAATGTCCAACAACTCTCCACCTAACTACTTTCCAACTTTGTGTTATTGTCAGTTGTCCAACAATTATCCAACAAATTATCAAAGTTCATGAACCTTGGTGTCATGTCGTGTCATGGTCCACTGTACTGTGAAAATGATATCACTGTACGTTGACTTGTTACCTGGGTAGGTATTCAATTGTTTCATTGTGTTTTCCCAGGTACTTTGCTGAGGAATTCTTGGGAAATAATATTCCATTTCCAGGTGGCAAAGATATCTATTCATTTGCCAAAACACATCGTGATATCTCAGAATTATCAAAGTTCATGTTTTTACACATCACATGTTTAAATAGAACCTCGGTGCCATGTCGTGTCATGGTCCACTGTACTGTCCAACAACTCTCCAAAAAGCTAGTTACCAACATTGTCAACGTTGTGTCATTCTCGAATGTCCAACAACTCTCCACCTAACTACTTTCCAACTTTGTGTTATTGTCAGGTGTCCAACAATTATCCAACAAACTAGTTTCCAACGTTGTGTCATTGTTAGCTGTCCAACAAATATCCAACAAACTACTTTCCAAGGTTGTGTCATCGTCGACTGTCCGACATTCCTCCAACAAACTGGTTTCCAACGTTGTGTCATTGTCAGTTATCCCACAAAATGATGTCCGACAAACTAGTTTCCAACGTTGTCAACGTTTTGTCGTTGTCCACTGTCCAACAACTCTCCAGCAAACTCGTTTCCAACGATGTCAACCTTGTGTCATCGTTGACTATCCAACATTTTTTCATATAACTAGTTTTCAACGTTGTGTCATTGTCAGTGATCCAACAAATATCCAACAAACTAGTTTCCAACGTTTTGTCATCGTCGACTGTCCAACATTCCTCCAATAAACTAGTTTCCAACGTTGTGACATTGTCAGTTATCCCACAAAATGATATCCGACAAACTAGTTTCCAACGTTGTCAACGTTGTGCCGTTGGTCACTGTCCAACAACCCTCCAGATAACTAGTTTTCAACGTCGTTTCAACGTTGCTCCAACAAGTTTTTTCCAACGTCCAACGACTTTTAACTTTCCAATGTTGGTCGAACGTTTGCTTGTTACCTGGGTAGGTAGGTACCAGGTACTTTGCTGAGTAATTCTTGGGAAATAATATTCCATATCCAGGTGGCAAATGTATCTATTCATTTGCCAAAACGCATCGTGATGTCTCAGAATTATCAAAGTTCATGTATTTACACATCACATGTTTAAATAGAACCTTGGTGTCATGTCATGATATCCGACAAACTAGTTTCCAACGTTGTCAACGTTGTGCCGTTGGTCACTGTCCAACAACCCTCCAGATAACTAGTTTCCAACGTCATTTCATCGTTGCTCCAACAAGTTTTTCCAACGTCCAACGACTTTTAACTTTCCAATGTTGGTCGAACGTTTGCTTGTTACCTGGGTAGGTAGGTACCAGGTACTTTGCTGAGTAATTCTTGGGAAATAATATTCCATATCCAGGTGGCAAAGGTATCTATTCATTTTCCAAAACGCATCGTGATGTCTCAGAATTATCAAAGTTCATGTATTTACACATCACATGTTTCAATAGAACCTTGGTGTCATGTCGTGTCATGGTCCACTGTACTGTGAAAATGATATCACTGTACGTTGGCTTCTTACCTGGGTAGGTATTCATTTATTTCAATGTGTTTTCCCAGGTACTTTGCTGAGGAATTCTTGGGAAATAATATTCCATTTCCAGGTGGCAAAGATATCTATTCATTTGCCAAAACACATCGTGATATCTCAGAATTATCAAAGTTCATGTATTTACACATCACATGTTTCAATAGAACCTTGGTGTCATGTCGTGTCATGGTCCACTGTACTGTGAAAATGATATCACTGTACGTTGGCTTCTTACCTGGGTAGGTATTCATTTATTTCAATGTGTTTTCCCAGGTACTTTGCTGAGTAATTCTTGGGAAATAATATTCCATTTCCAGGTGGCAAAGATATCTATTCATTTGCCAAAACACATCGTGATATCTCAGAATTATCAAAGTTCATGTATTTACACATCACATGTTTAAATAGAACCTTGGTGTCATGTCGTGTTATGGTCCACTGTACTGTGAAAATGATATCACTGTACGTTGGCTTGTTACCTGGGTAGGTATTCAATTGTTTTATTGTGTTTTCCCAGGTACTTTGCTGAGGAATTCTTGGGAAATAATATTCCATTTCCAGGTGGCAAAGGTATCTATTCATTTGCCAAAACACATCGTGATATCTCAGAATTATCAAAGTTCATGTATTTAAAAATCACATGTTTAAATAGAACCTTGCAAAACATGTACTAAGCCACGTACATCTTTGCAGTCTGTATAATTCTCAGCTGCAGGGCCGTCTCTAGCCGGGGGAGGGGGGGGGGGGGTTATCAAATGGCAATGAAGATCACAATTATATCTTAAGTCTATAGTGTATTTGGCGACAAAATATCCCTTATTTCATAACGAGAAGTGGTTATTTTTTGCTGTCTAATCTAAAAGCAGAGTGATATTCATAATCTAGCAAGAAGCGTTCATATCCCCAGAATTTAAGAAAACGCTTCGCTGTCCCAAAACATTAGATCTTTACATCTGCGATATTATTTGAAAATGTTTTCTTGTTTGTGTGTGAATGTGTGTGTACGTGCGTGTGAGTATGTGTGCGTAGTGGGGGGGGGGGGGGGGGGGGTAAATGCAGCATAACTCGCGGTAAACTTGGGTCACCACCGAAAAATTTGTCGGCAAAATTGGGTATTTTACCCCCCCCCCCCCCCGCATTCACAATGTTCTAGCGAAGCCCCTGCTCTGCTCTAAGATCGCATTAAATCGCAAATATTCTGATTAAAATCTAAATACCTACCTACCTACCCATTTTTTCCCCTTTAAATAAAAAAATTAGAATAACACTGTAACACAGGTGCCCGGGTTTCTTTTTTGTATCATTATAATTCTTTTACAATTTTAAAGTCTATCCATCTCTCTCTCTCTCTCTTTCCATCTATCTCTTCCTATCCTCTTTTCATACTTAAATCTATTATACAGACACATTTTCTGTAGACATGTATGAGAAAACAAAATCGTTATTTTAAAAAACGCATGATCAGAAATTTAAAAAAAACAACAACAATTGATCACTCAAAGGATAATGAAACCCTAGGGGGAAATATCTATTTAAAAAGTTCCATCGAAATTAGAAAGTTATGAAAGTTTGAAAAGTCTCAGTTTACTTTCTATGACAATCCTCAAATTGGCAATGTTGCTTCAAATGGCAGGATTTTAAGAGAAGGACCACTCTGGTAGACGATAGTTCCTGCCTCTCGCAGTTACCTTTCAATTTGACGTCATATAGACACGTCATAGAAATGAATATGTATAAGCATGTAAATATAAATTCCAGGTATAAACATGATACATGTCTGCGAGAACCCATACCGGTGTCACGGCTGTTTCAATGTACTAAAAAGCACTGGCGCCCCCTCACGGTACTGTAAGCATATACACTTCGCATAGACAGGGCTTATCTCGCAGAGATACAACTAAGAGTAGGTTAGTGTAGTTTGAATTACTATCTTTTTCAAGATAACCAGCATGATACTGGCCTTTGTGAAGTATGTCAAGAAAATGAGACAATTAAACATTTTATTCTGCTTTGTTCAAAATGTGATAAAGAAAGAAATCTCCTAAAAGAAAGGATCAATTCAAAACATCTAGATTTGAAAGAATTATTGACGTCTAACCCAAATTTGACTCAAGAGTTATTGGGCTATATATATTACACAAAACGTTTTAGATAGCTTTTTACTTCTATATTTTAAAGCTATCACTGGCCATCTTAGTATGAAATGTTTGGTTAGACGACATGCTGGTATTCGCGGTTTTTCCATGAACAAATGCAATTCACTCCCACCCCACCCCTTTTCTCTCTCCTATTGATTGCATGCGCATTTTATCGCGAATAAATACAAATGATCATGACCAACAACTTAGGAATATTACTAATATTGTAACCATATCACTACTAACTTCATTTTTTTTTTTTTACAAAGAAAAGCTGCTCGCTGGCTTTGATCCGAAGCCGACTCCAAACTACGAAGGTGACTGGCGCAAATAATCTTAAGAGATTGAAGAGCGCCATCATACCAAGAACCAACCAACCAACCAATCCGCACGAGTGTTGTTGGCAACGCTGTTTTGCACGTAATTCGAACCAGAGAATATTTATTAAGAAGAATCCTCAGTACCGAAATAAAGCACGCGTACGTAATGTAGTACATGTCAATCGGGGAAAGCCTATAGCCTTTATCAAGACGGCCCAGAGAAAAAGATTATAGCCCTTATCTAGACCTTTGTATTTCTTATCTTCTTTATTTTTGTTATTTTTCTATACATAGCTTTTGGTAAGAGCCTAAGAGGTGAAGGGCATGACATAATCAGTATTGATATTGTCCTGTAATATAATAAAACTTATGTCCACGAACAGGTGACGCCAAACCAATAATAATAATAATAACAATAATGATAATAATAATAATCTTAATAATAATAATAATAATAATAATAAGAATAATAATAATAATAATAATAATGATAATAATAATAACAATAATGATAATAATGATGATAATAATGATAATAATGATAATAATAATGATAATAATAATAATGATAATGATAATCATAATAATAATCATAATAATAATAATGATGATAATAATAATGATAATAATAATATTGATAATAATGATAATAATAATGATAATAATAATTTTGATAATAATAATAATAATGATAATAATGATAATAATAATGATAATAACAGTAATATTGATAATAATAATAATAATGATAATAATGATTATAATAATAATAGTAATAATAATAATAATGATAATAATGAAATGATCAACTCTAGCTGCAACAGGCAAGGGAGTAATGGTGAGAATCAGAAGGGCCAGAGCTAATAAGTTATACAGGAGAGATTGCTGTGAAATTCTATATAATGGGGGGGGGGGGGGGTAAACGTGTTTCCTGAATAAGCTCTATATGAGCAAACGTTTGGATATCTGACAGTGATGTCGTGAAATTCTGCAATAAAATTCACAGAGGAGATCTTCAAGTTTTTCTCTTAATCAGAATATTTCATAGAATAATGTATATCACGATTTATGCAAATTACAAACCTATTAAACATAGCCTTATAATGTTTAAAGTCCATAGAGGCGGGTGAAAGAGCTTTTAGAAAATGAGATTGCAAGCAATATAAAGACTATTCAAATTTCAATTAGCTGGATGGAGTGGCACGTCTAACCAAAAATATATGTATTTTAAAAAAAATTCTAAAAAGATCATCAGGTACCATACTCTGAGTTTTTGGACGAGCAAGGACAAAAAGGTTTGTCATGTTCCATCCGTGTCAGGGGTGCACATTTCCTTTCACTTGAGGTGTGAAATGA
Source organism: Echinometra lucunter (assembly GCA_029962745.1). Taxonomy (NCBI): domain Eukaryota; kingdom Metazoa; phylum Echinodermata; class Echinoidea; order Camarodonta; family Echinometridae; genus Echinometra; species Echinometra lucunter. Next base: position 14,836,533 of record CM057168.1, read on the forward strand.
GACATCAGTTTTGCTGCCGGCATGTAGGCCTGGGGGCACGGGGATTCTCGGATACGCCTATGATGGAAATAACTGAAAGTGAGGTTTCGTAAGACTGTATTCCACTTTAGCAATCTAAGGAGTCAGATGATAAAAAAAAAAAAAAAACGGTAGGCCTAGTATTAGGTACAGCAGGGCCTACACTTATGAAGTAAGGAAAAAGTCCCCAGCCTCTACATCATTTTCAGTCATATGCTATTTTACCTTCTATACCATCTGAGGATATATTTACTACTGAATCATCAATTTTGTTTTAAAAAGTAGGTTTATCCCATTTACCCCCCCCCCCCCCGCAGCTCTCTGTCCTTTTCTCCCTCCCCTCTTCCTCTCAAAGAGTTCATTTTCCTGTTATTTTTTTTCGTATTGCTACTCTCACAACTGATCTGAAAAAATGACTTCATTAATACAGGTGAGGCACAATAGAATAGTGTTTCTAATCAATTCTGAATTTTACCCGTTCAATTTTTACCTCCCTGGTTCTAGCAGACGACGCGTCGGTGTCTCACGTGACACATGATCCAGAGAAAGTACACGGTCACATGACATCATCGATAACAACAAACGGCTTTACGTGTAGTATTACAAAATGGTCAAAGCATGCATATTCCCGAGGATTTATGGGGGGGGGGGGGGGGTCTACTGGACTCGTCGAGGCTCGATTATATATTTTCAGAGTTTGAAATTTCATGTGAATCACCTTTTCCATTTATATAAATAAATGCTAGGGGAATAAAAGGAGAATGCAACCCAGGCATCGGTGTGCTCTTAGTGAATGGAGATGATCAAGAAGAGTAAATAGTGAAAATTTGAGCAAAATCGGACAATCTGTTCAAAAGTTATGAATTTTGAAAGTTTCAGTGAATCCCTATTACAGGGATCCTTGAGTTGGTAACTTTGCAAACATCTGTGATGTCATCGTGGACAACTCTCCATTCATTTTGTGCATAAATCTTCAAAAAATGGATTTTTACGAAATTTCAAGTCAGGAATCAACATAGTTCTTCCCAAAATTCTTGCAGAATTGATGTAGCTATGTCATACTCAAACAATAAATCAAATTTTTATTTTTCTTGAAAATGAAGAAAATGTGAAATTCTGTCTACAAAATGAATGGAGAGTTGTCCACGATGACATCACAGATGCTGGTGGAGTTGCAAACTCAAGGATCCCCATAACAAGGATTTATTTAAACTTTCAAAGTTCATAACTCTTGAACGGATTGTCCGATTTTGCTCAAACTTTCACTGTTTACTCTTCTTGTTCTTCTTCATTCACTGGAAGCATACTGATGTCTGGGTTGCATTCTCCTTTAATTTAATTTCAAATTTCCTGTTTTTGTGTATGGCAGATTGAAGGCCAAAAGCAGGCATATTCCCTGGGATTTATGGGAGGTTTTTAAATGTGTTTGAGCCTTCAGTTAGCTTATTCAAAGTCCCAAATTGCATACTAGTCTAGTAATATTCAGGATATAAGTACAATGGAATATCAACAATACAAATGAAGATGACACATAAAAACTACAAAAATCAAGCAAAAATCAGAGAGCAGTGCAGTGTGGGCGGGCAGCCACCAGCGCACGCAGCAAAAATAAATAAATAAATAAATAAATAAATAAATAAATTAATTAAAAAATAAATAAATAAAATGATGGTAATGTTATAAGCTACTGAAAGCCTTGTATTTGATTGCCTGAGAGCAAATTTGTCATAGAATATGGCAGTTTTTACTGACAACAAGTTTTATGAAACGGGGCAAAGAACAAAAACCATCGTCATGTTGGTTTCATATTATGATTGTGCATCATTTGGGCCCCGTTTTATAGAACGTTTTATCAGAAACAACTGCCACATCAATATTACAAATTTGCTCTCAGCCAATCAGATGCAAGGATTTCAGTAGATAATAACATCTGTTGTTATTGAAACAGGACCCAGAATAAATTCGTCTCTCTTGACAGTCCACTGCAGATTCATGACAAAAATGTGGCCTTTTTCGGATTTCTCTCGCTGAATTAAAAGTAAATATGATTTTTTAAAGATGAATATCTTTCTTTCACATTTTTTTGTTTCACATGGGTAACTTAAAGATATTAAATGCAGTATGGGGCTTCCTTGGAAATACCTAGGCAGGCCAGCACAGGATAAAAACGGTATTAAAATTAAATATCTATCTCCAATTCGTCATTTTTAATGGCATAGAACATACTTGGCATGTAATGCAGACTTTTTTCCTCCTCTTGGACGTCAAGATGTATATATTATTTCTCTTCCAGAAATCAAATGAAACATGGCATCCAGAACTGCAGTAGCTAATCTTCTTCTTCTCATTCTTGTGCACGCTCGTGCCATGTCTATCTATGAAAATGGACCTAGCTCTGACCCTGAAGATGTTTTTGAGAATTCTCCGGACATCTAACCTGAGACCGATCTTTCTGAGTACATCAGCGCATCCAAGGCTGCGGCTGCAATAAATGCAGGGTAGGTATACATACCATCAGTCCATTCAACTGGTACTGCAAAATTGGAAAATAAAATTGAGCATTCTGGCTTTCTGTCCTTTCATGCAATTTTACGCTGATGAGTGCATTGTTGAAAAGCTTCAGTATGTCCGTGTTCCATGCTATTTTCCGACCAGTTCATTCATCCTTTTTCTCTCTCTGTTTCCGATTCTTTTTTCTTCAAAATAGCATTTTTGTTCCTGTCATGTTTTTTTTTAATAACATCAACAAGGGAATTAGAATGCACTCAAAAAGTTTACCCGATATTTGGTTAAAAGGGAACATGCATGGTTGTTGCGTAAAATGATACAAAATACTATGCAAACTTTACCAAATGTTGCTTTCAAATTTACCCATAAAACATGCAGTTTACCTAATGCAGGACAGAATTTTACCCCACAAATATGCATGTCGGGGTGAGGGGGATGAGAGAGAGAGCATTAGACTGACAACCCATGAGATCGTCACTGCCGATTCCTTAAACATTCAAGTATGTTGTAAGCAGCTTGCTGTCTCGCCATTGTATGTCTGCCTCGTTGCCTTTTTCTTGAGCCGTGTTTTATTATCATTTTTTTTTTTTTTTTTTGGGGGGGGGGGGGGTTGGCTGATCAGAAGGTTCCTCCCTGATAAAGTGTAATTGTTTATATTTCTTATTTTAATTTAGAGTATTTGTTGGTCTATCGTATCTTATTCGGCCACGATTGATTTTCTTTATTCTTATATACTTTTCCGGTGCTATTTTGCTATCGTTATTTCGTTATACTCTGGTTTTGAGTAGCCGTAAGTTGGTGCTGTTGTAAATACATCATAATATGGGTCAGTTCACTGCTCCTTTAATATTTGCACACACATAAAAATCATGTTGTTGTTGTTGAAATGGGTTTTTACAGACGTCTATCAATCAGATATGATTTTTTTTTTTTTACTTCCGGGACAGACCTTTTACGTCATTATCCGAAAGTCGTGACTCAGACACGAACCTGGGTCCTCTGAATCAATGTATAACTGTCACTGTTAGCTGGATTACAGGCGCAAGCCACGACGCCTAGTTCTTATTCTGTAAGGCATCACTAGATGGCGTCATCCTTCCAATAAATAAATTGAAGGGTAACACATCAAATAGTAAACGATATGAGATTTTGTGTGATATATTTTTTTCTATTCTCTTCTCCCTTTTTGTTCTTCTCTTCCCTTTCCTTTCATTTCCTTTTGTTACTATATCTCCCTCATTTTCCTCGTCTGATGATTATGTAAGCAGCATGAGTGGCGTTTTTGCAAAGTATCACTAGATGGCGTTCTTCCAATAAACGCAGTCTATCTCATATCTAATTAAGAGTTATGGAACTTTGTGTGATTATCAGATTTTTTTTTGTTCCCTTCTCCTTTTGTTCTTAACTCTTTCATTTCCCTTTCGCCTTTGGTTCCGTGTTTCCTTCTGCTAAATTCGCCTTTTCCATGTTTTTGAATATCTTTTTCCCGCTTTATCACCCTTCTTTCTAACGCATACACTCTCTTTCACCTTTTCTGTCTACCACTTCCACCCCCTTTTTCCATTCTTGTCCGCTATTCAATCGTTTTTTTTTTCTCTAATACTTTCCACTACATTTTAAAAAAATCCACTCACTCTTTCCTATACCGTTTTTGCCACCTTGCGTCCTTTGTAATATGTCCTGTACTCCACGCACTTCGTTTAAAGAACACTGATCATAATGTCATTGTATATATGCAGGATTTGTATATAATATTGGCAAAGGTTTAACGAGCCGAAGATTCGTTAATACCTTTCCTTTTATGGGTATCTACTGACGTTGGGAGGACACCTCTGATTCTGTTTATGCACACCGCATATAGACAGTTGATGACAAATTCCATACAGCTCAGAATTTATCGAATTTTCGGTCATAGGCCTTCATCTTCATTTTTCCTCAGGTATATGGCCGAAAATTTGATGACTTCAGTCTGAAGTTATAAGGAATGTATCATTGACTGTCTACACTATTCATCTAAGTTACACTATTCCGAAGCAGATTTTGATTTAAAAAAAAAACCAAAAAGCAAAAAACAAACAAAACTCGGCTCTCAGAGTTTTATATAGACAAACTTTTTTTATTCATATCTTTTCTTATATGATTTCAAGAGATTCTCAACGCGCGAAGAGTTTTGAAACGCCGCTCTCAGAATGATATTATTTATGAAGATTTTGTAATTATGTTTGTTATATAGTGTTGAAAATGGAAAAATAAATGAAATGAAATGAAATGAAATTCTAAAAATCCTGCTCTAAAAACTCTGCTCTCAGAGTTTTATAAAAAAAAAGTCTTCTATTTATATATTTTCTTATATAATTTCAAGAGATGCCCAACTCCCAAATATAGTACATGACTAAATTGTCTTGTGTTGTCAATTATAAATAAGAACTATGAAGACAGTTTGACGTATCTGAATACCACTTTATTGCCCGAGCTATAGGCTAAACTAGTGTTTTATGAAGGCTGTACAAGGAAACTAACATAAACAATATATGTACATAAACGAACGACAAAGGGACAAAAGACCTCAGGTATGCAATATATAATGTAAACAAGAACAATATATTCAAGGTAACTTTTAACACTTAACACTCAGTGAATCAGTACATGCTTACTAACTTTAGTTATGGGATGGAAGTGCTTGCTTGCGCAAAGGATCACTTGACGCGATCCATCACACAAGGAAGTTGCTGCGCCGTGTAAGTGTGACGCTACCTCAGTTATTAGTGGCGTAACAACGGGAGGGGGCACAGAAGGGCACGTGACTCCCCCCCCCCCCCCCATCGGGTGGCAAAGAAAGAAAAACAATGAAAAAAAAAGAGAAAAGAAGGGAGAAGGAAGGTGAAAAAAGGGGAAAACAGGGAAAGGAAAGTGGGAACTAGGGAAGGGCTATCATTTAAGTAGCTTAACCAATGCTGATGATAAAGAAAGGAATCAGTTTGCATCTTGTGTCTCAATCTAGGGGGTGTAACATATAGAGATATAATCAATCTTACAATCAATTGTATCTCTTTAGTACATATTTTGCCATAGACTTACGATTGATATCAATCGTAAGATTGATTTTATTTTTTATGTTACACCCCCAGATACCATAGGCCACTATTCTTCAACTCATAGATTTCACTCCAAGAAACGAGCGGCAAGTTTACCTATGAGACACACTTTCAGTAGATAGCCTAATGGCCTAGATAAAAACAAAAAAATCCCATATTTTCGTTCTCTGGCTCGCTGTATACTCTCGTTCGTTAAAGCTAGAAACAAGATGGTTTCGGGTATGGCAATCAGCTTATTTCAGAAGCGACTGAAAAAAGTATCATAATATTTGGGCAGTGAGGTGGTTCACATATTCACACACACACACACACACACACACCCACACACACACACACACACACACACAAAAAAAATATCTGCAGTTTACTGACCCATCCATACATAGATATCATAATAATAGCCATAACCTTTTTTTATTCCTTGTCCGATTTCGTTCAAAATTTTCGCTGATCTGTTTTATTCCGTCCTAGCTTTAAATACAAGAGACTACTTGACTTGAGGGTTTAAGTTTCCTTTCAAGTATAACCACAGACATTCACTACCATTAACGATATCAAAACAAGATGTCAAAGCCAGCATTATATTCACTACACTTTGCACTTACTTTTTCGAAACATGGTTAGAGGTCTCGGAAACTTGTGAACTCGCAGTAACTATTTTATTTTATTATTATTTTTAAAGAATATATATCATCAAGAATCTACCGCTACATTCGATATACACTACATGCCCATTTATTGGTACACCTGAAACCGAACGGGGTCCGCCCACTTGACCGAAGGCCCGCGAGGCCGACTTCTCGTATCGTATCGCTATCGGTATATAAAATAATTATGTCTCCTTTAACATGTTTAGTCCTCGTTTCCGGATGTCACACACATTCAATGAAAAACTTTCCGCTGCCCTATTATACTTGTTAAACTTCCTTCTGGCACAGGAATTGGTCAGAGCGCTGTACATGATAGATTACAATTTGCTATTTCCGGCCTCGCGAGCCTTCGGTGAAGTGGGTTGTCACCAACCGGACAACTAATGGCATTAGGCAGTTAGGTCAAATATTTGTCATAATCAGTAAAAACCGTCTCTAATTATGCTACAGCTGCAATACGTACATGCATATTTTGAAAATATATTAAATTAGAACAGTTAGTTTTCTCTTTGATTTTTCTGACATCATAAAAGGCGAAATCAAAGCTTCTGAACATACATACGCTTTCGAGACCACAACTGAGTGATGCATTTCATGCTCAAGCATGGGTACGCCTGAAACCATGGAAACCGGGCAAGTAAATTAAATGAGGCCGGATAACTGTCATAATCAATAAAATCGCCTCTGCATCATGCAACAGTTGTAATACATATATACATATATACATATCTTGAGAAGATACTTAAAATGCAAGTTTGTTTTCTCTTTTTTTTCTGACATTAGGTCGCCAGTGGTCGGATATTTTTCGTGTCTATATTATGCTACAGTTACCATACATAACACGGCAAAACCTAAGCTTCCGAGCATGAATATCTACTATCGAGACGAAAATTAAGTAAAACTATATAATAGATACTTGCACTACCAATGATTCTTTTTCTTTTTCTAAATGCTACTAAATCCCTTAATAACTGGATACTTAAAATATATATACTACTACTACTACTACTACTACTACTACTACTACTACTGCTGCTACTACTACTACTACTACTACTACTACTACTACTACTACTACTACTACTACAGTGCTTACATAACGCATATCACTACCGCAGTGTCTCTATGCGCTTTAATAGAGAGTTAAAAATGGAAAAAGGATATGTACAAAGACAGTAGGTGTTGTAGTCTGCAAGACCAAAACTCATTCAAAATACTTTTCAAACTGAAATGTCTTGAGAAAGGTTTTGAACACACTGTGGAAGCTTCTTTCATATAACATGGAATAGTGTTTCACAATGTAGAAGCAGCATGAGCGAAAGATCGTTCACCATTTAACTGAGTTGTAATGACAGGACATTGGCAGGACCTATATCATAATATTTTTAAGTACGATTCAAATGATCTGAAATCACATAACAATGGCACAAAATTCATTCTAAGATATTCATATTTATAACACCGAGTGATCCCGCTAATGATGCCCTTAATTAATGAAAGCTATATGTATAGTTGAAAGTGTATTTGACATGTTGATCTTCAACAGTTTATAAAAGCATTAGGTTGTATTCCAAGGATTGCAAGCATATACTAAAAGCTTAATCTAACTCGAATATAGACACATTCCTTCATGTTGTGAAAGGCTTTTATAGTTATTTCAACCAGCATTCACAAATCCTGACATCAACAAGCACCACCACAACATGCATGGGAGCGTTCTCATGAAGGCCTTGCGTAGAGTAGCGTACGTAACGATATGTCGAGGGACGCAAATGGGTACGAGATAGACGAAAAAAAAAATGTTTAAGTTTATCGCGTACTCTCGGCGATGAGCCACTGGATCAAACGCAGTTTTTTTACACAAGTCTACGTAACACTACACTACACTACTGTACGGCATTCCCACGCAAGTCTACGCAACACTACGCTACTATATAACATGCCTACGCAAGAGTACACTACCCTACGCCAGTCCGACGAAAAATCCACACTTCTTCTCATCCTTGGGATAGCTTGCTTCCTTCTCTTTCCGACTACGCTGATCCGACGCGCAACATATTTTTTTAGAACGCAGCATTTTTCGGCGTACTCGGTACTCAACTCTGCGCAGGCCGGGTGTGAAACTCCCTTTAGTGTCTTGTCAGTGATTTTTACTGGCATGCTATAAGCTATGTAATCCTTGCTTCTGAATGGCCGAGAGCAAATTTGTCAGCAAATATCACTAACAAGACACTTCATTAAAAGCTCCTCAGGATGAAGATGCCAGTGTGTACCTCTTCCTACATCACACTGCCATCGGTAAACAAAAGCATATTGAACTGCATATGTACAGTACTTTAAAGCAAAAAGAGGACTTGCGCGATCATTGATTATTTTAGGTACCCCAGATTTTACAGCATCTACGTAACCAGGAGCCCTTTACAATAACTGTTGCTGCCTGTTGGATAGCAAAGGCACAATTCAGTATTAATGTGTCTCCTCCAATGCTAAAAGTACCCCAGCTAGTCTGCCCTTAACGGTGAGGTACTTCAAAAGCACTCTGAAGATCGAGGAAGATAATATTTGACCTTTTTGTGCTGCAAGGAGTGTGCTCAGTCGTGGGTGGCAGCTTAAGAGAAGAGTTGTGTGGTTACGTAGACAATTTATGCCTCAACCCATGCTGTCCCATGCTGTTCATCTACCGGCAAGTTGTTGGCTACATATTTCGAGATATGGCGGAGCACTGTGCCATCAGCTCGCATCAGGTATAAGGAAATCTGTTTGTTATTGCAGGGTCACGCTTATCACCTGACTTGTAGATGGGCGTAAACAGGGAAAACTGCTATTCTGTTGAAACAGAACGGCAGGGGCAATATTGCCACCTACAAGCATGCTGAGGAATTTTGTTCTGTCCACAGGCTTTGGATGGATTGGGCTTTGCAAAGCCCGGACTATAAATGTGTAGATGACCAATTTAAAGATGGTGAGGGGCTGAGGGCGGACACGACAGGCATGTTGGTTGGTAAGTACTGAGCGGAAGAAAGAGTTAAGACACTCTACATTGTGTTTCCTGGCCATGTAGCAGGGATTTACCCCTTTCACCGTCCTCCCGCATGCCTAAGCCTCTTGGTGGTCTTAATCACTATTCCGCTGACGGAAAGTTTGTTAGTTCTACATCCTAACAAGGAAATAGTTCCTTTTTGAATCGCATAATGCTGTTCCTGTCACTAGTGATCATATCCCCTGATGGCATTATCATCACCCTGGAGAATGAAAGATGATAAGGCTCACAAGAATCTGCTAGCTCATCACTGCGTCCAAGGAGGTATGAAACAACTTGTTTCTCCTTAACCTCACTTCCACTCCTCAGTTGGTGGATCAGGCATGTCTTATAATTACTGTCGGCGGATGCAACTGTGTAGAGATCATCGGTAGTCGGATCTATAAAAGTATTCCACAGGTTGCCATGCCTCACAGTGATTTCTCTTTCATGGCCATGCCTGTCAAGGATGAATACTCTAAGGTCTGGTGGAGATGGTCGTGCATAGATATCCCCAGATGTCAGCACACTGCTTATCATCAAATTATCCTTAAAGGCTATTGTTTTGATGATGTTTCCCTTAGCTGGGTCAATAACGTATACTTCTCTTCCACCCATCTCAGCAGCAATGATCATCTCGTCCTGATCAACAGCAACAATCACCCAGGTGATCACATACTGATTATCTAAGGGTCTTGCTGAAGGAATCGTGACTTTCTGTATTTGCTTCCACTGCCTGTCGTAGACTTTGACGCAGTCGGGAAGGACATCCTCTATAGGCCCCCTGCGTACTTCTCCGGTTACTATTTTGTCACTCAACTGTGCGCATGATGAAACATATGATGCCTCAGTACCAGTTATCACCCACGTTGTTTGTTTCGTCTTCATGTCTAGAACATACGTATGTCTGTGGTCTTGTGAGCGATCAGTGATGACGACGTGGTTTGCATCTAGGCATCCCACAATGGCCGGCAATGTGATTTCCCCCAATTTCATTTCATCCATAAGCATCCATTCTCCCCCACACCTAACGATCCTACCATTGTATCTCTCCCTCCCAGAACACTTGGCAAACCTAACAGTCAACACGACACTGGTGATATGCCCCACTCGATCCTTGTCAACGGGCTTCTCTAGTGCATCGGTTGCGGAAGTACTCACAAGGTGCTCTTCGTTGGCTGTCTTCTTCTTGTCTTGTAGCATGGCTTCAATCGTCTCTTTTACATTTTCCAAGGCCTGTGAGGCGTCTCGTCGTGAGTTCTCCAGCTCAGCTATTGGCTTCTCGACTTCTTGAACGATGCTTTGAAGGTCAGCATAAAACTCGCTTCGCTTCTTCTCACCAAGTGCTCTCTGTTCCTCGGCGTCCTTCCGATTCTGTTCAAGTCTCTCTTCCCTGACTTTATCGTTTTCACGAATCTGCTCAAGGAGCTTTTCATTTATCTCACTAATATCCTGATTAATTTTTGCTGCGTTCTCTATTTCCTTTTCATTTACTCTTCTCTTCTCGTCGTCGATGAAAGAGTCAATATCTTCTTTGACAGACTTGAGATGATCATCGACATCGATTCTGCACTGACGGATTTGCTCTCCATGAGCCCGCCACAAAAGCCCTCTGTCGAAGATTCGGTGAAGGAGCTCCTGAAGCTTTACTGTGTTCTCTTCGATTACTTCACCTATCGGGCGGTGAAAGCAAGTCTTTTCGCGATGATCTTTTAGCGCTCCTTCGTAGCAAATTGATGTGACATGTGTTTGACAGAAGAGTTCCATTGCTTTATTATGATTCTTACAATAAAGACTCCCTCTTGCTTTATCAATACAGACCTCGCAGAGCTTTTTCTTGGTCATCACTGAGTAGGCCAGATCTGCAACCTCCTCACAATTATGCCCTTCGCACTTGCTGCCTGTGAATTCAGACGCCATCTTGACCGATCACCGACCTGAAAAATATGAAATCATAATATAATTATAATAACTGTAAAAGCTTATACATGTAGAGCGCACCACCTTCCAAGGATGCCTATGACGGTCCAGCAACAGTTCTCTTTATGAAGGTATTATACATATTAATTTTATACTCCATTAAAAAAAAAATCAAATCAAAATGGCGCAAATGTCTTGCCCAGCATTTTAGTAGTCTTCAAAAGTAATGGGTTTGTTGACATACTTAATAACTGCCTGGCTCTGTAGTTATTTAAAAGTGGGAAACAGGAAAACGACTGAAGTCTGTCACTGAAGGGCAAATCTGCGAAATGAAAATTCAGATGATACTGAATCAATCAACTAAAATAACGTAGGGGAAAGAAAAAGTTCAGTCATCGAATTTCCTTACCTGCGGACAATTTAAAGGTTGGTTCCATTAACATGATTAAACTGATACTAAACGAGCCTAATGTTAGTTTATTTATCAGTTTTTTTATTTGTTTACTGCAACCATAGTATAAAGACAGAAATACATATTGATAATTGAAAATAATCTGAGGACTAGCATGATAAAATATACAAATTTTTGTTTATCTTTGAACGTTTGTTCTGTTCCTTTATTCCTGAAATAAAAGAAGCGATGTATCAACATCAGCATGAAGACAAACATAGGCCTGTATACATGTATGGTTAACATTCGTATTTTTGCACCTTTTACCTTTTAAAATGGACAAATACATTAGAATAGGCTTGTGGTTGGTTCGTGGGGTATTCAATATCCCAGACAATGCCTTTGTTTTGCTTTGTTTTTATTTCTAATAAGCATTCTTAAGGGCTGTCAGCCTGCTTGCCTGTTCATTAGGAGTAGGCCTATATACTCTCACTCTGAGTATAAATACACTTCTACTGACAACAAAGTTGCATGATTTTTAGTAAAAACGTGTTATTTGAAATTCTGAAGAAATAGTGAAATGAAGTCCACCCGCATGAAGCAATTATTAAGGGAATTACATCCATATCAGACATTGTGTGTTACGTAGGTTCACAGGGAGAATACACATGATTACAGCACTTGTCTAAAGTGCCGTATTATACATTTTGTGTTAACCTGCATTCATCCAGATTTATGCAAATTATGCAGGCTGCTGTTTTGGCAACAAAGCTGAAACTGTTTGTTTCAGCTAGATCCTAGCCCGAAGCAAGAGACAGCATCATCGAATAAGAACTTTTCTAGGTTACACTGTGGGGTAAATTAGGGCTGTTGAGCCGACTGTAGAATGATGGAATTCACAAATGACATTCACTCTTTTCACTCTTTTAGTGATGACCTCAGGGATCACTGAAAATCCTTGAGTGATCACTGAGGTCACCCCTCAAAGAGTGAATATCACAATTTTACTCTTAATTTACTTTTAATTCCTCTAAATGCCCTCTCTTCTGAAATTAACCCATATCAAAATGAATGTATTCACTTTTTTTTTTTTTTTTTAAAGTATGATACCAAATTTTGTTACTGACTTCTTAATAGTTCTCTTTAAAAAAATCCGGAAATACCCTTTTTGAAACCTCAAAGTCTCACAGCAGCATCCCTCTTTTTTTTTTTTTTTTTTTTTGGGGGGGGGCGAACTCAGGACAATGACTTTTAATTATACAAATTTCCCTTCGTATCAATATTCGCGACGTTATTGTTCGCGTTCCATTCGTCATGTTGGTATAAACTGATAAAAGTGAATGAGATAGCAAAATACCGTGGCAAAAGGAATGATACATTGCTTTGTTCACATAACCTTGCATCGGTAAGCTGTTTTAGAAAGCTATATCCCAATGTTTTATTCTGTCTTTTCCTTCATTTTCATTACCATCTTTATGAACTTTTTTCTTCTTCTTCTCGCTCGTATCTTCCCACCTCTCCTCCTCTCTTTATCATGCCCTTGCATTTTTTTACGTCACACGCAATGTTTTCAAATTTCAAATCCTGTGTATACCATTCACTTTCTGTCATTGTTTTATAATTGTAGTCCTGTTAGGTGTTTCATAAAGCTGTTCGTAAGTTAAGCACGACTTTACGCACGACTGGTGATATGTTCTTGCGCTACATGTAAATGATTGAGAATCTGATTAGCACCCAAGAACATGTTCCAGTCATGCGTAAAGTCGTGCTTAACTTTCGAACAGCTTTATGAAACACCCCCCCCCCCCCCCCCAGGTTCGAGTAGTTAATATTTCAGGAGTATTTTAATAAAAGAATGAAATATTGAAATTAAGATCGAGAAAAAAACAACAACGATGCGGTTTTATAACAGTAAAAAGAAGCAAGACTACAATAAGACAAAATAAATGTTTAGACCTACCTCCTCTCTCAGCAGAACTTGTAACCAGGAGATAGAAGATGAAACTTTGTACATGTAGGTCCTAGACTAGTGGTTTATCATTCACTGAAATCAGAAATCAGGTATTTTGAAAGTTTCAGTCACAATACTTTTTTCCAGGGTAACGTATTTACTAGGTTCATAGATCTCTATTGTAATGCATTGGCCTACTTTAACTGAATAAGTTCCCTGGCTAAATCTCGCCTAAGTTTCAGAAAACTTGTTATCAGTATCAGCTGCCACATTTTTATGACAAATTTGCTCTCAGCCAATCAGATGCAAGGATTTCAGTCAGGGGCGTAGACAGCGGGGGATGACATGTACAATCATCCCCCCAGGTTTTAGGGAAGGATGTTTGCTTACAATTAAACTGAATTAACATGTTTAGCAATGATGGGAACAGCAATAATGATAATAATAATTATTATCAATATAACAACAACAATAATAACAATAGTAATAATAATATTAATTAGTAATGTATTATTATTATTATCATTAGTAGTAGTAGTAGTAGTAGTATTATCATTATTATTAGTATTATTATCATCATTATTATTATGCCTATGATAATAATAGTTATCATCATCATCATCGTTAATGTGACTGAAATGACGATTACTATCATAACTATATCGATCGTTATTCTGATTTATGTAGTTATTTATATTACTTTTGGGTAATTTCGGCGCTGTCACAGTTTTTCTGAAGTGGTGTAACGACAATTTTTTTTTTAAAGATAAATAGCGTGATGCAAATATGCAATAACATGTGTCAGTCCATATTCTATATTCGTTTGTCACGGTGTGTATATCTTCTATTTATGTACGTGCATCACTGGCGTAAATCCCGGGGGGATGGGGGATATATCCCCACTTTTGTGAGAGGGGGGATGGCGTGTACAAATATCCCCCTTCACTTTTTAAGGAAGAAATGATATTTGAATTAATCGTTAATAAAATATTTGATAATTTGTCATAAACAACCATCATATGTTAGAATTTCTATTTGAAAATAAGATTTAAAACCAGAAAAGTGCTTATTTTTGGCTCGCTCGCTTCGCTCGCTCATCATATTTTAGAATTTTTGTTCGAAAATGTGATAGAAAACCAGAAGAGTGGCTATTTTTGGCTCGCTCGCTCATCATATTATAGAATTTCTATGTGAAAATGCGATTGAAAACCAGAAAAACGGTAATTTTTGGCTCCATCGCTCGCAAGATAAAAATTAAAATGTGTGTAAGGGGGGGGGGGGGGTCTGTGCAGGTGTGTGCGGGTGCGTGCGTGTGTATCTGTATACGAAATTGATCCTCGATTTCTCGTGAACGGCAAATCATCCCCCCAGATGTAAGAACCTGTCTACGCCACTGATTTCAGTTTTATGAGTCGGATACTTCGGTAATTAGTATAAGGAGTGGGGCCTGCAAAGGGTTCAACATGTATAATTTTCCTAATGCTTTTTAGACGAGTTTGGAAGAACCATGGCCGTCAATCAGGAGAAAGAAAGGGGGACACGTCCCCGGAACCTTTTACAGTCGGTGATGCAATAAGGTATTTTCCCTCAAACTTTAAACAGAGGGCCTTTTTCTGCTTGTAAGCTTTTTTTTTTTGGGGGGGGGGGGTGTCCCAAAGAATTTTACGTCCTCCATCCAAATTATAAACTGAGAACATGTTTATCACCATCATTTTAATTTTTGCTTGTCAGAAATTGTGAGGTGAATGCCCAACCCAATTCATTTCCCCCTCAAGATATGAAACGGATTGACGCCCGTGGGAAGAGCATCACAGTAAAACAAATTCCTTGAAAATATTGCCGTTTTTATGACGTCATATTCGAAATAATACGATAACTATTCGGGTACCAACTGTAATAGCTCATAACATGCATATAATGATGGTTCAGTTTTCTCACAAAACCACTAAAAACCTGTGTTTGTAACTTTGTATGAAGACTTTGCATACAAACAGGGGAGCATTTCATGAAGAGTTTTGTCGGTCACTGAAAAATGTTATAAGCTACTGAAAATCCTCGCATCTGATTGGCTGAGAGCAAATTAGTCGGTGATAATCACCGACAAGACTGTTCATGAAACGCTCCCCAGGTTTCTGATGCCTTTGTGAGAATAAGCTAATCTACGTTCATGACGTTTACTTCCAAAAACTGCTCATTTAATATTTTCCATGAAAATGTAACTTCATAAACAGCATCGGCGTAAATCCACTTTGAGGAAGGGGGGGGGGGGGATGATCGACTTTTTTGCTGATTTTTCTTTTTCTGTCGAGCTCACACTCAAGTATAAACACACGCCCTCATCCACCTGTACGGACCCCTCTTACACACATTTTAATTTTTATCTTACCACTTTTCTGGTTTTCATTCGCATTTTCAAATAGAAATTCTTAAATATGATGTGCGAGCTAAGCGGGCGAGCCCAAAATAACCACTTTTTTTGTTTTCAATTGCATTTTTAAAATGAAATTTGAAAATATGACGAGCGAGCGAAGCGAGCGAGCCAAAAATAACCGCTTTTCTGGTTTTCAATTGCATTTTCAAATAGAAATTCTAAAATATGATGGTTGTTTACGACAGATAAATAAAAATTATATTTAAAAATCAATTGAAATATCATTTCTTCCTTAAAAAGTGTGGGGGGATATTTGTACACGCCACCCCCCCCCCCCTCAAAAAAGTGTTGGGGATATATCCGTCATTCCCCCCCCCCCCCCCCCGGGATTTACGCCAATGATAAACAGAACCCGACTCTACCTTATTACAGTATCATCAATTATATAAATCGATATAATCCCAACGTGTGACATCTAGAAAAAAATTAGACCTACATCCACTCAAAGTCTCTAGGCCTAAAACTTGCACAAAGTTTCAGCAGCGCACTGCAATGCACCGCATTCGCAGGAATAAATACATAGTGCATCGCCATCGCAGGAATGATTATTTCCTTATCCCCGAAGTCAACTTTTACCAAGGTTAATTTTTGTCCCCCAAAAATTTCAGTATATCAAATATCTCACTTACCTAGAGAAGGCATAGCACATATCCGTTTCATTTCACACAGTCACTTGCCAATTGGGAGAGTACGTACAGCCATACTCACTTCCAAACACAAAATGGCGCGCGTTGACGTAATGGAATGGGGATTCCCAGTGAACACTGTAGTGCGGAGTTCAGAGGGGATTCCCCGGTTTCTTGGTGCGTGTGGGGTCCAGAGAATGATAAGCTGGCATACATATCTACGATAACTTGACGCTTGTTTCACGTACCTCCTGTCATCTTTATAATATATGCTCCATTCCATGTATTTTCTTTCGTTATTACTCTGCTTTGCTTGTGCCTGTAATATTTTGATTATATATTTCATTTGCCTGTTTGTTTATGTTAATGATCCTGTTACATGCATGTAAACAAAATGAATTTCCATTGATATGGACAATAAAAGCATTGAATTGAATGATATGAAATTCTTTTCAATAGAACGCTATGCAAAATTCGGATTAGCTTTTTGAATAGAGCAAAATTATGCAAATTGTGTTGTAGCCTAGGATAGAGAATATATATATATATATATATATATATATATATATATATATATATATATATATTTATATATATATACATGTATATTCCTTTCCTGGTTGGTAACTTTTGTTTAAAATTTGGTTGTAACGGCTGAGCGTACAGCTACCATTGTTTGAAAGAGATTCAATTACCCATTTGCGCCAAATTGTAGGATTACGAACAGAGACAGTATGATTCATACAACCTGCCATTACTGTAGCCTTTTCTGAATAGCTTCGATTCTTACCTTCTTGATCATGTTAATGTTCTTCTGCAACCTGTGCCCCTTTGCATAAAACTTACCATTAATGGTAACTCTGCCATGAATGTATGGTAACTTTGTACAACAGCCAATCAGATTCAAGATTTTCATGGTAGTTGCCATTGGTGTCAAAGTTACCATCAGTGGTAAGTTTTATGCAACGGGTTCATGACTGCCATTTGGTAAGATTGCTGCTGGTTTCTGTTGCATGGATATTCCGCCATATTGCGAGAGATGGTTTGACGTGATGGGCATCTCAAGTTGGAGAAGCAACTGCGAAACTCTCGCACAACCATAATCACGTTTTATGTCCTGGAAAACTTTGTGACCAGAACATTTTTTCCTCAGGAAAAAACTTTGGCTGCACCTTGATGTCACCAAACTTTTAAACTCACAAACAAGCTCTTAGCTTCAACAGTTCCATGTCTGATTTGGAACAACTCCATAATCATTACAAAAGGCCTTCTTGCTCTGGTGCAGTTGAAACCAAATCGGGCAAGACACTGATGTTGGCGCAAATTGGTTTTTACCCAGACACATTAAATGACTCCTATCCAGAAATTCATTACTGATTCCCTACAAATGCGGTATCTAATAAAAAGAGAAGTGTTACTCTAACTTCGGTGCAAGAATAATTATATGTCATGTACTGTATAAATTATATATACATATATATCATATTTCTAATAAAAGCGTTGAAAAATTGTCACATTTCTTTCTTACTGCAACTGTAGTTTTCGTCTGAATGTGAACTAGTACAATGAACAAATTCGTTTTACATGATCGAAGCTGTCTTGTTGGTTTGTAAGCAGTGAGTAAACCATTCAAATACAGTATCTACGAACAACGACGAAGGAGCTAGTCCATGAAAGCATTCATAATTTAGTAACAAAATCCTGACCTGGAATCGATACTGGACTGGTAACCAATGTAAATTTCGGTAAGACAGGAGATAATGAATCATCCAAACCTTTGAACTATTGTATTTGGGCGGATGGGAGCAATCTCTTTGCAGAGAAAGTGTCAAATGGCAATAGGGGAAGAGTTTTTCTAGCCATGCACTTTTCAAACAAACGTATATTATTTCTTTGTTTCCCCCTTTTTCCAGTGATTCTAATTTTAAAGATTGAGACAGGAAAAAAGATATATATGATCAGCTTTTAAAAAGTTTTGAGTCAGAAAATTCCCTCAACCCCAGTTACAAAATCCTGGATCTTTTTAAAGAGAGGCGCATGACCCCACGCGCCAACACGCCCTACTGATGCCCGCGTGTTTATTGCCTAAAAAGCTTAGCATTAGTACAGATCGAGCTGTCCAAAATTAACGAAGCGAAGTAATAACTTCATATTTTATTTGAAGGGAGATATTTTAGACTTAAACCTAGTCACTACGTTGCGAAAAAGTGCGTAATATGGTAAATGTTATTTTGGTGTAACAGTAAGGCTAGGGTAGAGATAAAGTCTAGTGAAAAGTTGAAGATTTTAATTAAGAATTCGTTTGGCGTTGAAAATTATAATCGCCAGATAACTGGGTATTTGAACTTCTGTAAAAGGAGCTTGAGATGCATGGCGCGACAGTCAAGGTTGATGGTAATAAAATCCTATAGGTGAGGACTTTTTTTTCGAGGGCTAACAGCACTTCACTGACTTGGACCCACGCACACACACAGTATTTTGCTTTTATATTCTCTATAATTATTTCCGATGTCTCTCACCTTCTTTCACTTGCGTGGGCTCACATCGCTGTTTCACACCCTATCCCGCTATCTTGCTTTTCTTATTTTATACCTCCTGCCCCGGCCTCTTCTTTTTTTTCTCTCTCTACCCCTCCCCCCCCCCACACACACACACCCACAAACACACTCACATCTCTCTCTCTCTCTCTCTCTCTCTCTCTCTCTCTCTCTCACACTCTAAATGGCTTCTTTTCATTTTGTAAATTTCAAATAAGCACTTTTACGTTAATTGTGCAAATAAGCACTTTTACGTTAATTGTGCATCGTGGCCTCCTCCAAACATGCGAATACATTAAGCTTTAACACTTTGACTTCATAGCATAAAACTTTGTTTCATACTCTGTTTCAAAAGGGCCTGACATTCCAGTCAGTATGTTTTGTTAGGAGGCAGAATTAACAGGAAAACAGCGATTTTGTTTATTATCATATACTTTTTTCCCATCTTGCATCTCTCAGTGATTGCCATTCCAGCTAGACTCGGAGTAAACCCAGCTTACTGACAACCAGTGGTGCAGTCGAGGCCAGCAGTTCCGAGTCACAAGGCCGCTGGATAAATGTTTCTCCCACAGACTTTGTACACGTGACTCGGACCTACGCCAAGGCCGGCGAAATGTGGCCTTGAGGCCGGCCTCGACCCATCCCTGCTGACAACCCACGAGACCTGCCAGCCCACGAGGCCGACAGCTTGCAAGGCTAACAAGATCGAAACGTCCTACTCGAAGGCCGTCGATCTTGTCAGTCAGACCCAAAGGCTGAAAACCGACTACAGGCATAGAGACGTTAGATAATACCGTCATATCCGCTATAAAAGAACGTATTATTATTGTTATTAATTATTTATTATTATTATTATTATTATTATTATTATTATTATTATTATTATTATTATTATTATTATCATTATACAACTTTGCATAAGTCGAAGTCGCATAAGTCGAATAATCGCCTAAGTCGAAGGTCTGTATTGGGCCCCATTCCTTTATTTTCCATTGTTTTTTACCCCTCATTAGTCGAATTTTCTCTAAGTCGAATCATTTTCTTCAGTCTCAAGAAATTCGACTTAGACAGAGTTGACTTTACTTTAAAAACGCCCTATCGTACAGTGTGGATGTAGGCATGGAAAAACTCTTGCCAAATTTACCTGTTCCTGATCTGCATATGTTTATTTGAATAACATTGTGACTCATGTTTGATGGAATCGTTGGGTGATTATAAATGTGTTTTAATTGCAAACGTTTGAAATAATCACTTCCTTGCATTGCTCTTTGTGATTAAGATCGTGAATTTATTTGCCAAGATTTTCCCATGCATTTTTTTTTCTACACACTGTCTCGCAACAAACGATGGGGATTCAATACTCGCTCTATATTATGCTGTAAGCATTCCGGGAATCAAAATTCTCATTGGTTGTCGGTCTCCTGGGCTGTATCTGATCAGGCCAGTCGTGTCTTAAAGCCACCGCACACTACACGACCTGAGGTCGTAGGACCTAGAGGTCATACAACCAGGATGTACGACCTGACACCGCACACTGTGCGACCTCACCTTCAGGACTTGCGACCTGCACTCTGGTGCCATAGCAACCACAAAAATGGCGACAAAACGAATTTGCTGCATTTGCCGCAGATACTGTTGCCCCCAAAGGCAACAACAACATCAACAACGTCGCCGACGTCCTACCAAGTGCGTCAAGGAATGGATAAATCACCGGAGGCCCACGACCAGTTGCGAAATTAATGCTAAAACCTCCCGACCTGGTCGTGCGACCTGGTTCTCCGACGTGAAACTTGGTTGTGTGGTGACGTCATACCGTAGGTCGGGAGGTCGGACGACCTCATGTCGTGTAGTGTGCGGTGGCCTTTAAAGCACAAATAGATACTAGCTAATATGAACTCCGAAAAATGGTAGCCTCCATATAAACCGAACAATGAAAACTTGATGGCACTGCCTTTATTGTTTGAAGTAATGAAATGTAATATAATAATAAATGTGATATACCGGTGATTAAAGGGAAAATACAACAGCAATGTACAGTAACGATGAGGAGAAGCCTATATCATATACCGAACAACCCTTTTCAAAAGTTGCGTAATCGATGCACCTTTGGGCAAATAAGGGAAACGGTTTTCAATTAATGGACTTACAGAAGATTTAATCTAACTTAAATCTGGATACCCATGTGGCGCCCGTGCAGAGCAGATACACTGTCATGTTTCAAGAAGCCTGAACTAGTGATTTGCCTCTTCTGGCTAGCACCATAGGATAAGCTATACCTAAACTAATTTATTTTTGCAGACGACACTGTATTATTTATTATCGTTATCTTTTGGAGCTATATTAACGAGATGGCAGTAAGTACCAAAACCGAGGTAATTTTTTTTTAAAGAAGAAGAAGAAGAAGAAGAAGAAGAAGAAAAAGAAAAAGAAGAAATAGATAAGACCCATAGTATTATGACCAGCTTATGTCGAAATCTAGGTCTTCTTATGCTTACTGATAAATCAAATAAAACTGTGATTTGGCTTAAATCCTACCAAGAAGATGACTATCGCATTAAATGTTTTGGTTAAGATGATGATAACAAGAGTAACCCAATGATGTGAAACAGTATTATTTAAAACGATTGCTACCTTAATCCGAATAAAATAGAATGCACCTTTCTAGATAAAAAGAGATTACACCAGATGTTCATGGAATGGTTTGTAAGAGATTAAACTATTGAATCCGTAACTTTCCTAAACCATCAGACTTAAGCGGATTTCTTGCAGATGTATCCGATCAGCTTGTTGCAAGGGAAGTCATTCCAGGAGCCTGCCGGATCAGCTCGCAAGTGACCGCAGTCCTCGGTGGCCCAGCCGTGGTTGTAGTTGTCCGGCTGATTTGGGGCCCAGTTTTGGTAATCGTTGGCCGAACCGTCGGACCACGAAAAGGCGGGTGGAGAGGGCTGGTGAAATCCGATCCAGGCAAACCCGTCCTCACCCTGGAAAATTATTATTTCAAACACTGAAGATAATACACTCTTAGAAAAAAAAAGGTGCTGATTTCATTACAACTTTTTCTTGTCCCACATTTGGAACCTTGAAAGATTCTTCAAAGAATCACTAAGGGCACTCCGAAGGGTTCTAAAGGGGTCTTTAAAACCATTATTGGTTGTACGTGGAACCAGGCTCTTGGAAATATAAAGAACCCTTTAGAGAACCACTTTTTCTGCAGGGTTCTAAAAACGGGACGAAATGGGTTCTAAATGACACATTTTTTTTCTGAAAGTGTAATGAGGTTACCAATAACAATAGTGATGGTGATCATGATGATACAACAACAACTACTTCTACTAGGCCTACTCTTTGTAGAACTACTTCCACTACTACTACTACTACTACTACTACTACTACTACTACTACTACTACTACTAATAATAATAATAATAATAATACTTCTACTACTACCTACTACCTACTATTACTACTACTACTACTACTACTACTACTACTAATACTACTACAAACTATAAGTATACTACTGTTACTAGTGACTTATGTAAAATGTGCATACTTCTACTTCGATTTTGTATAGTCATCTGCTAACCTGGGTAAAGTATGTTGGGTTCAGTTAAGGAGTAAATTTTAATCAGAAAAGACCACGAAGAAATAAAGAAGCAAGTAACGATAGCAAGATGATGATGACGAGTATAATATCAATCATCATCATCATCATCATCATCATGACAATAATGATAATATAATAATGATAATGAGAATGAGAATGAGAATAGTAATAAGAATATTAAAGAATTAATGGTAACCACCACTTTCAACATCAGGATCCTTATCATGACTATGTTGTATCATTTTACATACTTTTCTCAACTTTTCTCTGTAATCTAAGACTTATATACGGACAAACATACAGCTGCATGACCCTGCTCTGACATACCCAAATGCTTTTCTTTCTTCTTGTTGTTCTTGTCGTTCTTCTGTTTCTTCTTTTTCTTTTTCTTTTTGCCTTTTTTGATCACTCGAAAAATCACAGGGGCGGCAGCCTCCTACGCCCATGTAGCGTCGCCCCTGCACAACAGGTTCACTTTTGCACCCTTCAAATGCAACACCACTGACAAGACTGCACCCCTAAAGGTGCTACTATTGTTGCATTGGGGTGCACAATTACACCGTTTTATCTCAAAGTGTGTACCAAGGTAAAATAGCGGTACTGTGTATATACCTTTTTCAGTGGTGGTTGCACCATGGTTGGCATGGTATTTTTTATTATAAGTTTATGAGAGCCGCATATGAGAAGGACATACTTACAGTAGGATGGTTGCAATCGTCAGTGATGATGAGAGCGTAGGCGAACGCGTTCTCCGCTTCGTTATGGATCGAGACGAGGTTCGCCCCTTCCTCTTCGCAGCGATCTTGAGCATCTTGCCAGTTGACTCGATTGGCATAGTAGCGGTAGCAGTTGCCGTCGAATCCGCTCCAGCCCCCTGAGCATGCACATTGCGCGGTAGCTTCGGGGAGGCCAAAGATGGCCACAGCCAGGACAGTCGTCAGCAGGATGAAAGTCTTCATGTTGACGAACTGGTCAAAAGGAAACGTTTGTATATTATTGAGAAATAACAGAACAATCAGCTATAAGTTTTTTTTATTTTAATGCTCATTTGAATATTGCGACCTGCCCTTTGTCATGTTTGTCCGGAATGGAACATTGGACCTGGCCATTTTTGTTTCTCTCTCTCTTTTTCAATCAACTTGATCTTGAATAAAGACATGTTTAACTACATAAGAATTTTCACAGATCTCTTTCTGTCTGTCTGTCTGTCCCTCTGTCTCTGTCTCTCTCTCTCCTATTATTATAAACTATTCACCATCACTGACAATGGAGGGAACAAAGTTTGTGTTGTACACGAAAAAAAGAACTTCGATGTTCGAATGGCAACCATACCTACCTTCTTTCGGGCTGAATTGCCGTCCACAACCCTGAAGGAGTTCGTGAATTGATTTGATATTTTTTTGTTTTTCAAAGCATTGAATAAGAATGCTTTGAAAACCATATGTGAGCATGAACGTATGAAAGTGACAACAAAACCTGGCCTGCAGGGAAATTTTTAGAAGATTAATATCCTTTTACTCAATTGCTAGTGCCATTTTTTTTTCTCAGCCCCTTTCCAAAATAAACTTGGGAAACTTTTCAACAGTCATAAGGCAGCGCCAGTTTATTTGATAAAGGGGGGGGGGGGGGTGGGCAAGATAACCCATAGGTGAGTTTATTTACCTTGAACAAATAGAGGTATTGTAATTGCATGACCCAGCCCTCTCTATTCCCATACTCTTCTTTCTTCTCCATTTTTTTTTTTTTTTTTTTTTTTTTTTGGGGGGGGGGGGGGGGTCTTTTTCTCCTTTTCTTTGTCCACTTGAAAAATCATGGGGGATGGTTCTTCCCCCGCCCCACCCCTGGAATAGGACATAAGACTGAAAATTTACTTATGTGTTATAAAGGACGAAAATAATGGATGAAAAAATAGACCAATAGCAAAATATCTTGACTGTTCAGGTCAGATGCAAACGGCAGAGTGAGACTGGGAATTTTCTACGGCGTTTTGACGGTAGGGGATCCCTTTTGCAGCCCCCAAATCAACTTATCTTCATAGCTTGTCATAGATGTAAATATCTTCCGTCAAAATAACGAAACTACAAACTTTTTGTTAAAGGGGAAGGAACAAACAGAAAAAAAAAAACCAATGATAATAGAATTAATGGCGCGCCTACCTAATTTCATGTGAAGGGACAACATTTCCCCATTTTATCACCCTTGTGGTTTCAAGAGCTTTAAACAAATGCAGATGGGATGCTCCCAGCTTTATTCAAGTAATCGGACCACAAAGTATAGAATGCCTCGCAGGGGAAACTCATCGGTGACAACCCACTTCACCGAAAGCCCGCGAGACCGAAAATAGCAAATTGCAATCTATAATGTTACACGGTTCTGACCAATTTCAATTAAAGGGCAGCGGAAAGTTTTTCACTGAAGGTGTCGGGCATCCGAAAACGGGGACTGAACACATGCTAAAGGAGGCATAATTATTTTATACACCGATGGCGTATTATCTGTAATGAAGGAAAATACGATACGAGAAAATTCGGCCTTGCGGGCCTTCTTTTTTCGGTCTTCGGTCAAGTGGGTGGACCCCAACTCATCAGACTGCCCACCAGAGTCAGCCCATGAGAACGGCCTATATCCGAAGAAAACTATACTCACATTTAGTCGTAGCTTCTTTCTTTGCAGAAGACTTCAAACCTGTGAGGCTGCAATTCAGCTGAGGATGATAAGCGAGGTAGAGAGCATCAGTGATTGATTCTACCCCGCTTTTCCTCCGTTATCTATAGACAATCTTTCGGGTGTACGTGACAAGTTTCCCTAGTTGCTAATACCAGTGAAAATCTGAAGGGTGTGCTCGAGACAAGGGCAAGAGCAAGAATCATATTAAACCTTATACAGGAAAAGATACTGTACTTTTCATTTAGTCCTGACCTAAATGAATATGATTATGAAGAGTTTATTTGCAAAAACGGATAAACGCAATTTTTGAAAATTTTAAAGTAAGGTCACCATCATTTAGGACTATGAAATAGTAATGCCTTTATTGTTCATGACATATGAAGGCAAATTGTTGAAGTTATGGTCAAAAGTAGCACATATTTTCTTATTCTTTATTTTTCTCGATATTTCAATTTGACCAAAATTTATAGATCTGTTTTTGCATTCAAATCATTCATGTACAAAAATAAAATACATAAACAAACGAATGATGAAAACAACAAGAATCCAAGCCTGGAATTTGGATTGAAGTATTTACACGACTGTTCGGAACTCTGATCATTAAGATTTTACATGTTTGAAAGTTCATATCAAATGCTATAAGAATTATTTTTCCAAAATTGGATCGCAGTCAAAACGTGCAGTGTGCGCCGGGCATTAAACAAAAACTAATAATGTTGTGCCACTGAAATTTTAAATCTCAACATGCGCAAGTGCGTCTTTTCTCGGCTACCCTGTATTTGTGACCACTCAACCATTACAAAATTAACAAATAGGTAATAAAATTATTATCACAAAAGAACCTTTACCTCTTTGCTAGGTCAAGCACTTTGACTTAAGAAAAAGAGATATGGCTCGCGTGATTAATTTCTTCCAAAGTTGTAAAGGTATACTGTGGTCGAGCTCAGAATAAGTTATCTGATATCGTAAGATTTCTCGAGTGCCTTCTTTCGTTGCATGTGTGATAAAAATGAATAGATGAACGGCCGTGAATTTGAAAGTAACCTTGTTCATATATACGTGTCAAGTTTTCTTATTTTTAAAGTGTGAACTTTACGTATGTTTTTATCTCTTTAAAGGAGAAAGCAACGCAGGCATCAGTGTGCTTTTAGTGAATAAAGATGACCAAGAAGAGTAAACAGTGAAAGTTTTAGCGAAATCGGACAATCTGTTATGAATTCTGAAAGATTCAGTAAATCCCTATTATGAGGATCCTTGAGTTGGCAACTTTACCAGCATCTGTGATGTCATCGTGGACAACTCTCAATTCATTTTCTACATAGCTTCTTTTTTTTTCAAGAAAACTGATTTATATGAAATTTCAAACCAAAAATCAACATAACTCTTCCTAAAATGCTTGCAGAATTGATTAAGCCATGTTATATTAAAAAAAGTTTCATAACCCTTGAACAGATTTTCCGATTTTCCTCAAACTTTCACTGTTTGCTGTTCTTGTTCTTCTTCATCCACAGGAAGCACACTGGTGTCTGGGTTGCATTCTCCTTTAAGGGGAAAATCCATTCTGATATTCCGTGTTAATCTAATAATGATAATGATGATTATTTCCTTAAAACCCTAGTCTCACTAGAGGCGGAATGAGCCGGAATGCCGTTGGAATGAAAATTCTTTGTACATTCCTGGATATTCGAAGTGCATTCTAAAAATTTTGACTGCATTCTGCGTGCATTCCAAATATTCGGGCCCATTAGACTTGTGGCCGGCCCGAATGTTTTGCTCATGTTCAAAACTTTCGAGGTGCATTCGAAGTGGAGAAATATCGAACGGCATTCGAAGTGCATTCTTACTGCACTTTGAATGCATTCTAAATATTCTTACGACATTCCAACAGCATTCGAAACATTCTGATCGCATTCAAGCTGATATACAAACAAAGAGAGAGAAGGTTTAAAACAAATTTAGGATGAAAACAAATGGAAAAGTAACAGTCTGACATTATAGTTTTGTTTTGCTTTAGATTTGCACATTTTCTTATTAAGCCAAGGCAAAGATATATAATGTAGGAGTGTTTTCTCCACAAGGACGATAGAAACATGTGGTCTTCAAAAAAAGGAAGAAGATGTGAAATTCTGTATGCAAAACATACTGAGAGTTGTCCACAACTCATATCACTTAATAGCTATGAAGCAGTGTCAAAAACAGAGAATTTCATATGGGCATAAGTAATTCCGTATCCAATTTCGTTCAAATTTTCTCTGATCTGTTTTATTCTGCCTTGGCTTTGATTTGAAAAAACTACTTGACCTGAGGGTTTTTGTTTCCTTTAACTGATAGGTTCACTGGGCACACCAGAACTACGTCCCTTCTATATCAATAGTTGAAGTGCTCGTTGAAAGTGCAAACCGAACTTGATAGCCAGATCTTGTGGTACTTTTGGTTTCTACTTTGTTCTACGTTTTTATATAAATTCTCCCTCGTATCCTTCATGACTTGTTGTCCGAGGTCGCTTTGTATTGTGGTCAAGTGGTCATCAATTTCCGAATTTTCGCAGAACTCTCATTTTACATACATGCAGAAATGTGCAAAGTGCAAACCGAACTTGATACCCAGATCTTGTGGTACTTTTGGTTTCTACTTTATTCTACGTTTTTATTTAAATTCTCCCTCCTATCCTTCATGACTTGTTGTCCGAGGTCGCTTTGTATTGTGGTCAAGTGGACATCAATTTTCGAGTTTTCGTAGTCCTCTCATTTTACTAACATGCAGAAACGAAATGGCCATGGGAAGGTAAGGGAGTTTTCCCCACTGTCAGGTTTTACATTTTGGTTAGAAGACCGGTTTTACAACAATAGGGCCAGACCACAGGATCACCCCAACATACAAACAAATAAAACAAGACAACAGCAAGAAACAACAACAGCAAGGAGGAAATGAAAGGGGGAAATAGGTGCAAGAGTTTGCAAAAGAAACAAGAAAAAAAAAAGGCAAACGTGTGTCTAAACAACGCCGGGAGTGATTCTCAAAAGGAGCTGGAAAGTCGCAAATCACAGGTGGCGGCCAACTCGGACCAAAGCCGGATATCTCCGTACCATAGTGGCACCAGTGGTGGCGGGGTTCAGTGGCGTATCGAGGGGGGGGGGGGCAAGTGCCCCCGTCGGCACTTTGAGGGGGCGCAAAAACAAAACGCAAAAGAGAAAAAAGGAAAAAAAAAAGAGATAAGGTTCAGAAGTTTTGAGGGTTAATTGAAATGCCATAAAATGCCACATTTTCCTAGTTCTCGGCCTCTTTGCTCCCAGGCAATATATTTCCTTTCAGGATATCACGGGTTTTTACAAACAGCCTTATTTAAGGATGTTCAGAATGTGAAAAATAATTGTGCAGTTGTCGTTGCTTTGCTCGCTATCATCTGCTTCTCGATATATACTGCTAAATACTGCGCCCCCAGTATCATTTGAAAAGGTTAAACATTTGAATCTAGATTTGAATGTAGATACGTTAGGGGACTCGGAAGGGGGAGGGGCGCAACTTCACTGTTTGCCCCGGGCGCCATTATATTTAGATACGCCACTGGCGGGGTTTCACAGTTTTTGTTCTGTAATTCTAATACAAATTTACATGACATTTTATGATTAAGTTGTCAATCGAGGGCAAAAATACAAGTGTACGAACACGAACTAAGAGTGGTACGTTTTCTTCAAGCTTTCGCGAGGCATATTCCGTACTTTTCAGCAATAATTCGACACAAGCCATGGTCTAAAACATCACTGTATAGCCATAGCAGTCGTGCCGCCGGCGTACAATTCAGCGATCGCTCGTTAAAATTTGAATTTGCATACCAAATAAATGCTGACGTCATGCGAGGATTCGTTCGCTGATTCGGTGCTACCCTTTTGGGTAGCAAAAGGGTAGCAAAAACAAAAGCTAACATAAGAGATTCAAGCCAGGTTCCTAAAGGCTCCGTGGCCCAGCGAGCGTTCGCGGTTAGTCTAATTCTAGTCGCTCGCCGTCTGATATATAAATCACATCAGAGTCTACACGGGACACGGAGCCTTGGCTAAAGGCTAAAGGCTAACAACCTTTCACTGACTTGGACTCACGCACACACACAGTATTTTGCTTTTATATTCTCTATAATTATTTTTTGGGATGTCTCTCACCTTCTTTCACTTGAGCGGGCTCACCTCACTGTCTCACACCCTATCCCGCTATCTTGTGTTTCTTATTTTATTCCTCTTGCCCTGGCCTCTTTTCTCTCCTTCTACCTCCCCCCCCCCCCACACACACACACATCTCTCTCTCTCTCTCTCTCTCTCTCTCTCACTCTGAATGGTTTCTTTGCATTTTGTATATTTCATATTGGCAATTTTACGTTAATCGTGCACCGTGGCCTCTTCCAAATATGCGAATGCATTAAGCTATAACACTTTAACTTCAGAGCATTAAACTTTGTTTCATAATCTGTGTTTCAAAAAGGCCTGACTTTCCGGTCAGTATGTTTGTATGTATGAATTAACAGGAAACACCTTGGCGAATTTGTTTATCATCATATACTTTCTTCCCATGTTGCATCTCTCAATGATTGCCATTCCAGCATGATTGGCAAAAAAACCCAGCTTACTGACAACCAGTGGTGCAGTCGAGGCCGGCAGCTCCGAGTCACTACACCGCTGGATAAATGATTCTCCAATAGAGACTTTGTACACGTGACTCGGACTTAGGCGAACGCCAAGGCCAGCGAGATGTGGCCTTGAGGCCGGCCTCGACCCATCCCCACTGACAACTCACTAGACCAGCCCACGAGGCCGACAGCTTGTGAGGCTAACAAGATCGAAACGTCCTTCTCGAAGGACGTCCGTCTTGTTAGTCAGGCCCAAAGGCTGACGTTAGATAATAACGTGATATCCGCTATAAAAGAACGTATTATTATTATTATTATTATTATTATTATTATTATTATTATTATTACTATTATTATTATTATTATTATTATTGTTATTATCATTATTATTATTATTACTATTATTATTATTATTATTATTATTATTATTATTATTATTACTATTATTATTATTATTATTATCATTATTATTATTATCACTGTACTTTAAAAACGCTCTATCGTACAGTGTGAATGTAGGCATGGTAAAAATCTTGCCAAATCAACCTTTTCCTGATCTGCTTGTTAATTTGAATAACGTTGTGACTCAGTTATGATGAGAATCGATGGGTGATTATAAACTTGTCTTAATTGCGAACGTTTGAAATAATTACTTCCTAGCATTGCTCTTTATGATTAAGATCGTGAATTGATTTGCCAAGATTTTCCCCATGCATTTTTTTACACGCTGCCTCGCAACGAACGACGGGGATTCAATACTCGCTCTGTTATATGCTGTAAGCATTCCAGGAATGAAAGTCTCGTTGGTTGTCGGTCTCCTGGGCTGTATCCGATCAGACCAGTCGTAACTTTAAGCCAGCGCACACTACACGACCTGAGGTCGTAGGACCTAGAGGTCATACGACCAGGTTGTACAACCTGACACCGCACACAAAGGCAACGTCAACGACGTCGTCGACGTCCTACCAAGTGGGCCAAGGAATGGATAAATCAACGAAGACCCATGACCAGTTGCAAAATTAATGCCAAAACCCCGCGACCTGGTCCTACGACCTGAAACATGGGTGTACGGTGACGTCATACCGTAGGTCGGGAGGTCGGACTACCTCGGGTCGCGTAGTGTGCGGTGGCCTGTAAAGCACAAATAAATACTAGCTGATATGAACTCCGAAAAAAATGATAATCTCCAAAGAAACCGAACAATGGAAACGTGATGTCTCTGTCTTTATTGTTCCCAGTAATGAAATGCAAGTGATATACAAATGATACAAAGGAAAATACAACAGCAATGAACAGTAATGATGAGGAGAAGCCTATATCATATGCCGTACAACTCTTTCAAAAGTTGTGTAATCGATGCACCTTTGGGCAAATAAGGGAAACGGTTTTTAATTAATGGACTTACAGAAGATTTAATCTAACTTAAATTTGGATACCCATTAGGCGCCCGTGCAGAGCAGATACACTGTCATGTTTCAAGACGCCTGAACTTGCCTCTTCTGGCTAGCACTATAGGGTAAGCTCTACCTAAACTAATTTATTTTTGCAGACGACACTGTATTATTCATTATCGTTATCTTTTGGCGCTATATTAACGAGATGGCAGTAAGTACCAAAACCGAGATAATTTTTTTAAAGAAGAAGAAGAAGAAGAAGAAGAAGAAGAAGAAGAAGAAGACGACGAAGAAGAAGAAATAGATAAGACCCATAATATTATGACCAGCTTATGTCGAAATCTAGGTCTTCTTATGCTTACTGATAAATCAAATAAAACTGTGATTTAGCTTAAATCCTACCAAGAAGATGACTATCGCATTAAATGTTTTGATTAAGATGATGATAACAAGAGTAAACCAATGATGTGAAACGGTATTATTTAAAACGATTGCTACCTTAATCCGAATAAAATAGAATGCACCTTTCTCGATAAAAAGAGATAACACCAGATGTTCATGGAATGGTTTGTAAGAGGTTAAACTATTGAATCCGTAACTTTCCTAAACCATCAGGCTTAAGCTGATTTCTTGCAGATGTATCCGATCAGCTTGTTGCAAGGGAAGTCATTCCAGGAGCCAGCCGGATCGTCTCGAAAGTGACCGCAGTCCTCGGTGGCAAAGCCGTGGTTGTAGTTGTCCGGCTGATTTGGGGCCCAGTTTTGGTAATCGTTGGCCGAACCGTCGGACCATGAAAAGGCGGGTGGAGAGGGCTGGTTAAATCCGATCCAGGCAAACCCGTCCTCACCCTGGAAAATTATTATTTCAAACACTGAAGATAATACACTCTTAGAAAAAAAAATGTGCTGATTTCATTAGAAGTTTTTTCTTGTCCCACATTTGGAACCTTGAAAGATTCTTCAAAGAATCACTAAGGGCTCTCCGAAGGGTTCTAAAGGGGTCTTTAGAACCATTACTGGTTGTATGTGGGACCGGGCTCTTGGAAATATAAAGAACCCTTTAGAGAACCACTTTTTCTGCAGGGTTCTAAATACGGGACGAAATGTGTACTAAATGACACTGTTTTCTGGAAGTGTAATGAGGTTACCAATAACAATAGTGATGATCATCATGATGATAGGAGAACAACAACTACTTCTACTAGGCCTACTCTTTCTAGAACTTTTTCCACTACTACTACTACTACTACTACTTCTTCTTCTTCCACTACTAGCTACAACCTACTATTACTACTACTACTACTACTACTACTACTACTTCTTCTTCCACTACTAGCTACAACCTACTATTACTACTACTACTACTACTACTACTACTACTACTACTATTACACTACTACTATTACTACTACTACTACTACTACTACTACTACTACTACTACTACTACTACTAACTATAAGTATATTCCTATTACTAGTGACTTCTGTAAAATGTGTGTACTTCTACTTCGATTTTGTATAGTCATCCGCTAACCTGGGTAAAGTATGTTGGGTTCAGTTAAGGAGTAAATTTTAATCAGAAAAGACCACGAATAAATAAAGAAAGAAAGCAATGATGATGATGATGATGATGTTTATAATAGTAATCATCATCATCATCGTCATCATCATCATGACAATAATGATAATATAATAATGATAATGATAATGAGAATGAGCATAGCAATAAGAATATTAAAGAATTAATGGTAACCACCACTTTCAACATCAGGATCCTTATCATGACTATGTTGTATCATTTCACATACTTTTCTCAACTTTTCTCTGTAATCTAAGACTTATATACGGACAAACATACAACTGCATGACCCTGCTCTGACATACCCAAATGCTCTTCTTTCTTCTTGTTGTTCTTGTCGTTCTTCTGTTTCTTCTTTTTCTTTTTTCTTTTTTTTTGTGCCTTTTTTGATCACTCGAAAAATCACAGGGGCGGCAGCCTTCTACGCCCATGTAGCGTCGCCCCTGCACAACAGGTTCACTTTTGCACCCTTCAAATGCAACACCAGTGACAAGACTGCTCCCCTAAAGCTGCTACTATTGTTGCATTGGGGTGCACAATTACACCGTTTTATCTCAAAGTGTGTACCAAGGTAAAATAGCGGTACTGTGTATATACCTTTTTTCAGTGGTGGTTGCACCATGGTTGGCATGGTATTTTTTATTATAAGTTTATGAGGGCCTTATATAAGAAGGGACATACTTACAGTAGGATGGTTGCAATCGTCAGTGATGATGAGAGCGTAGGCGAACGCGTTCTCCGCTTCGTTATGGATCGAGACGAGGTTCGCCCCTACCTCTTCGCACCGATCTTGAGCATCTTGCCAGTTGACTCGATTGGCATAGTAGCGGTAGCAGTTTCCGTCGAATTCGCTCCAGCCCCTTGAGCATGCACATTGCGCGGTAGCTTCGGGGAGGCCAAAGATGGCCACAGCCAGGACAGTCATGAGCAGGATGAAAATCTTCATGTTGGCGAACTGATAAAAGTAAACGTTTTCATACTCTTGAGAAATAACAGAACAATCAGCTCAAAGTTTTTATTTTAATGTTCATTTGAATATTGAGACCTGCCCTTTGTCATGTTTGTCCGGAATGGGACATTGGACCTGGGGAGCGTTTCATCAAGAGTTTTGTCGGTGAAAATCACCGACAAATGTTATAAGTTACTGAAAATACTCGTATCTGATTGGCTGAAAGCAAATTAGTCGGTGAAAACCACTGACTAATTGTTTCATGAAACGCCCCCTGGTCATTTTTGTTTCTCTCTCTCTTTGTCAATCAACTTGATCTTGAATAAAGACATGTTTAACTACATAAGAAATTTTCTCAGATCTCTTTCTGTCTGTCTGTCTGTATCTCTCTCTCCCCTAGTATTATAAACTATTCACCATCACTGACAATGGCGGGAACAAAGTTTGTGTTGTACAGGAAAAAAAAGAACTTCGATGTTCGAATGGCAACCATACCTACCGTCCTTCGGGATGAATTGCCGTCCACAACCCTGAAGGAGTTCGTGAATTGATTTTATATTTTTGTTTTTCAAAGCATTGAGTAAGAATGCTTTGAAAACATATGTGAACATGAGCATATGAAAATGACGACAAATCCTGGCCTGCAGGGAATTTTTTTTAAAGATTAATATCCTTTTACTCAATTGCTAGTGCCATTTTTTTTCTCAACCCCTTTCTGAAAAAAACTTGGGAAACTTGTCAACAGTCATATGGCAGCGCCAGTTTATTTTGATAAGGGGGGGGGGGGGGGGGAAGATGACCTATAGGTGAGTTTATTTACCTTGAACAAAATAGGGATATTGTAATTGCATGACCCAGCCCTCTCTATTCCCATGCTCTTCTTTCTTCTTCTCCTGTTTTTTTTCTTTTCTCCTCTTTTTTCTTTGTCCACTTAAAAAATCATGGGGGATGGTTCTTCCCCCGCCCCGCCCCTGGAATAGGACATAAGACTGAAAATTTGCCAATGTGTTATAGAGGACGAAAATAATGGATGAAAAAATAGACCAATAGCAAAATATCTTGACTATTCAGGTCAGATACAAACGGTAGAGTGAGACTGGAAATTTTGTACGGCGTTTTGACGGTAGGGGATCTCTTTTGCAGCCCCCAAATCAACTTATCTTCATAGCTTGTCATTATAGATGTAAATATCTTCAGTCAAAATAACGAAACTACAAACTTTTTGTTAAAGGGGAAGGAACAAACAGAAAAAAACCAATGATAATAGAATTAATGGCGCGCCTACCTAATTTCATGTGAAGGGACAACATTTCCCCATTTTTACACCCTTGTGGTTTCAAGAGCTTTAAAAAAATGCAGATGGGATGCTCCCAGCTTTATTCAAGTAATCGGACCACAAAGTATAGAATGCCTCGCAGGGGAA
Source organism: Echinometra lucunter (assembly GCA_029962745.1). Lineage (NCBI taxonomy): Eukaryota > Metazoa > Echinodermata > Echinoidea > Camarodonta > Echinometridae > Echinometra > Echinometra lucunter. The sequence goes on from CM057168.1 coordinate 14,871,912, forward strand.
ACTCATCGGTGACAACCCACTTCACCGAAGGCCCGCGAGACCGAGGGCCCGCGAGACCGAAAATAGCAAATGCAATCTATAATGTCACAACCGCTCTGACCAATTTCAATTAAAGGGCAGCGGAAAGTTTTTCACTGAAGGTGTCGGGCATCCGAAAACGGGAACTGAACACATGCCAAAGGAGACATAATTATTTTATATACCGATGGCGCATTATCTGTGAGGAAGGAAAATACGATACGAGAAAAGTCGGCCTCGCGGGCCTTCGGTCTCGCGGTCCTTCGGTCCTTCTCATCAGACTGGCCACCAGAGTCAGCCCATGAGAACCGCCTATATCCGAAGAAAACTATACTCACATTTAGTCGTAGCTTCTTTCTTTGCAGAAGATTTCGAACCTGTGAGACTGCAATTCAGCTGTGGATCATAAGCGAGGTGGAGAGCATCAGTGATTGATTCTACCCCGCTTCTCCTCCGTTATTTATAGACAATCTTTCGGGTGTACGTGACAAATTTCCCTAGTTGCTAATACCAGTGAAAATCTGAAGGGTGTGCTCGAGCCAAGGGCAAGCAAGATCAAGTTAAAACTTGTACTTTTCATTTAGTCCTGACCTAAAGGAATATGATTATGAAGAGTTTATTTACAAAAACAGATAAACGAAATTTTTGAAAATTTTAAAGTAAGGTCACCATCATATAAACACAACAAAAAAAGTAACTTCACCCCTAATGAAGATACTGCTGTAACTTTTTATCGAAGAAGTTTTGAGGAAAATGATTTGGCAGAAATGTTCCTACACTTATTGACCAGCTTCATGTCAATTCTCGCAATAAATTTAATGGATTTTGCAATTTCAGGAGGATTGAACATTGCCATTTCCCCCCTAAAACTATGCTCACCCAACCGTGACTCGTGAAAAAGCGTGAAAGGTGTCAGGATAGGTGTGAGTCCATCAAACATTGAATAATAAAACAACAACAGCACTTAAACAGACACCAGAAACAGAATTTGCCAAAATCTTGTTTCACAGACCCTCATAAATGACTCTTGTGACTTTTGAAAAGTGACATTTTTGCCTTTAATGTATGCTCACTCATCCATGACTCGACGTATCAATCTCATTTTTACACAGAAGCTGGTCAATAAGTGTAGGAACATTTCTGCCAAATCATTTACCGCAAAACTTCTTCGTTAAAAAGTTACAGCATTTTCCTTAGGGGTGAAGTTACTTTTTTGTTGTGTATAGGACTATGAAATAGTAATACCTTTATTGGTCATGACATATGAAGGTAAATTGCTGAAGTTATGGTCAAAAGTAGCACATATTTTCTTATTCCTTATTTTTCTCGATATTTCAAATTTTTACTAAAATTAATAGATCTGTTTTTGCATTCAAATTATTCATGTACAAAAAAATAAAATAAATAAACAAACGAATGATGAAAAGAACAATAATCCAAGCCCGGAATTTGGATTGAAGTATTTACACGAGTCCTCGGAACTTTGATCATTAAGATTTTACATGTTTGAAAGTTCATATCAAATGCTATAACAAATTTTTCCAAAATCGGATCGCAGTCGGATCGTGCAGTGTGCGCCGGGCATTAAACAAAAACTAATAATGTTGTGCCACTGAAATTTTAGATCTCATCATGCGCAAGTGCGTCTTTTCTCGGCCACCCTGTATTTGTGACCACTCAACCATTACAAAATTAACAAATAAGTAATAAAATTATTATAAAAAAAAAACCTTTACCTCTTTGCTAGGTCAAGCACTTTGACTTAAGAAAAGGAGAATTGGCTCGCGTGATTAATTTCTTCCAAAGTTGTAAAGGTATACTGTGGGCGAGCTCAGATTAAGTTATCTGATATCGTAAGATTTCTCGAGTGCCTTCTTTCGTTGCATGTTTGATAAAAATGAATAGATGAATGGCCGTGAACTTGAAAGTAACCTTGCTCATATACACGTGTCAAGTTTTCTTCTTTTTAAAGTGTGAACTTTACGTAGGTTTTTTTATCACTTTAAAGGAGAAAGCAACGCAGGCATCAGTGTGCTTTTAGTGAATAAAGATGACCAAGAAGAGTAAACAGTGAAAGTTTGAGCGAAATCGGACAATCTATGACTTCTGAAAGACTGAGTAAATCCCTATCATGAAGATCCTTGAGTTGGCAACTTTACCAGCATCTGTGATGTCATCGTGGACAACTCTCAATTCATTTTGTAAATAGCTTTTTTTTTTTTTTCAAGAAAATTGATTTATATGAAATTTCAAACCAAAATTCAACATAATTCTTCCCAAAATGCTTGCAGAATTGATTAAGCCATGTCTTGATCAAAAAAGTTCATAAATCTTGAACAGATTTTCCGATTTTCCTCAAACTTTCACTGTTTACTGTTCTTGTTCTTCTTCATCCACAGGAAGCACACTGTTGTCTGGGTTGCATTCTCCTTTAAGGGAAAATCCATTCTGATATTCCGCATTAATCTAATCATTGGAATGCACGCAGAATGCAGTCAGAATTTTGAGAATGCATTTCGAATATCCAGGATTGTACAAAGAATTTTCATTCCAACGGCATTCCGGCTCATTCCGCCTCTAGTGTGACTAGGGTTTTAAGGAAATAAAACCCTAGTCACACTAGAGGCGGAATGAGCCGGAATGCCGTTGGAATGAAAATTCTTTGTACAATCCTGGATATTCAAAGTGCATTCTCAAAATTCTGACTGCACTCTGCGTGCATTCCAAATATTCGGGCCCATTAGACTTGTGGCCGGCCCAAATGTTTTGCTCATGTTCAAAACTTTCGAGGTGCATTTGAAGTGGAGAAATATCGAACCGCATTCGAAGTGCATTCTTACTGCACTTTGAATGCATTCTAAATATTCTTACGACATTCCAATAGCATCCGAAACATTCTGATCGCATTCAAGCTGGTATACAAACAAAGGGAGAGAAGGTTTAAAACAAATTTAGGAGGAAAACAAATGGAAAAATAACAGTCTGACATTATAGTTTTGTTTTGCTTTAGATTCGCACATTTTCTTATTAAGCCAAGGCAAAGATATATAATGTAGGAGTGTTTTCTCCACAAGGACGATGAAAACATGTGGTCTTCAAGAAAAGAAAGAAGATGTGAAATTCTGTATACAAAACATACTGAGAGTTGTCCAAAACTCATATCACTTAATAGCTATGGTGCAATGTCAAAAACAGAGAATTTCACATGGGCATAAGTAATTCCGTATCCATTTTCGTTAATTTTTTTCTCTGATCTGTTTTATTCTGCCTTGGCTTTGATTAAAAGACTACTTGACGTGAGGGTTTTCGTTTCCTTTAACTGATAGGTTCACTAGGCACACCAAAACTAGGTCCCTTCTATATCAATAGTTGAAGTGCTCGTTTAAAGTGCAAACCGAACTTGATAGCCAGATCTTGTGGTACTTTTGGTTTCTACTTTGTTCTACGTTTTTAATTTAAATTCTCCCTCGTATCCTTCATGACTTGTTGTCCGAGGTTACTTTGAGGTTGCTTTCATATGGGCATAAGTAATTACGTATCCAATTTCGTTCAAATTTTCTCTGATCTGTTTTATTCTGCCTTGGCTTTGATTTAAAAAACTACTTGACCTGAGGGTTTTTGTTTCCTTTAACTGATAGGTTCACTGGGCACACCTGTACCGGCCGCACAGAAACGCTGTTGGTAGCAGGTTTGTTAGCGCTAACAAGTCACTAACAAATCAGCCACTAACAACACGGGTAAAATGACCGCACAGAAAGCCCTGTTAGAGCGCTGTTAGACACGCGTGCTGTTAAAGTGCTGTTAGTGGATTTGAGCCATAGAGTTAGGTAAAATCAACGAACGTAGAGGGCGTCAACACTGAAAAGTGTTGACGCCCTCTACGTTCGTTGGGTAAAATCTATGATTTGTGCGTAGTAATCTATTTACAGATTGATGAATCTTGTTGATCATTACTAGGTCTAGCAATGATAAATTTTCTAATTTTCAACAATTTATCCAATAAGCATGAAGAAGAACGAGAAAATTATCATGATATTGACATTAAGATACTGTACCACAAAAACAATTTTGCAAGCCCACTTCTCATCATTTTTTTTTTTTTAGTTGGAAAGGGCTCTTCGCTCATGATAGAGTATTTGCCAATGATGATTTTCATCATCACTGGCTTTAATGCGTATGTAGCCTATTACACTATTAAGTTACATTGACTGTACTTCAGATACGGTACACGGTTACTCACATAGGCGCAGGAAGCGGGGGGGGGGGGGGTGGGAATTGCCCCCATCATTCGAAAAGGGGGAACGATTTTTGCCCCCAAAGGGCCCCCCTCGGAAGAAAAAAGAAAAATAAAATTGGATCATATACAACAATGTAAAATGAGCATACTGGCATGATCAGTGCTCTAAAATGGAAACTTTCATTCAAAAATCAAAATTTTCTTACTCGGTCACTACGCACCCTCGTCTAGTAATTAGAAGCAACGTTTCTCAGTATTTAGAAATTCGTTCTATCATCTGTGATCTTGCTTTATTCGAGGAATTATTTTGTCCCCCCCCCCCCTTCCTCCTCAGTATCCTCATATATTGGCATAAGGGCGCCAGTATTTTTTTTTTTTCATATTTGAGCAATGCCGGAATATGAAATTTCGGTAAATTTTCACCACCAAAATTGTAAAAAAAATTGCGCGCTCGTTTCGCTCGCGCGAACAAAGTTGTGAAACTGAATAGTTGATTTTTGGGCAGAGGGTGTCAGCCCCAACGCCAAAATTTAACAGTATGCCATGCATAACCCTCCCATTGCCATGCCCGGTCTCCCGAGTCTCTTACGCCATCCTAACATACTAGAAGCGGTGAAAAATAATCATGTTTCAAGTACGTATGATGAGAGAAAGCTGGGACTCTTCCGGCGCGCCTGGTTACTCACCGTAGTGTTCTTTCCAATGCAGGGCCTACATGTCAAAAAGGTCTTCAAACACTGCTTTGGAAAACCGATATTTCCTGAAAAAGTCATTTTCATTTTCTTCTTGAAAAGGATCATAATTATCTTGGTCTCCTCGTCAGTGGCGGCACCAAGGGGGCATGGGGTGGCATTTGCCCTTCCCCCCCCCCCCCCCACTCAGAAGCTTTGCCCCCCAGTTGCCCCCCCCCCTAAATTTTGAGGACTGAAAAGAAAAATTATACAGTAATTTGTAAATAAGTAGATGTTGTCATAAGCATCATATTCAAGCTGTGAAGTGCTCTAAATTACCATTTTCCGCTCTTCAAAACTTGAAAATTTTCTCAGTCGCTGTTGGTTTCCTCGCACACTATTAGTTTGTAATGTAAATGTTCACTTCATGATCTAGTTTTAATCAATATCTTTGCTCCATTAAGCATTGCCTGATTTTACAAAGATTTCTCTCTATATCAAGTGTAACAGAAAAATGTTTATTGGGGGCCACTAAAAGCATTGGCGTAAATCCCGGGGGGATGGGGATATATCCCCCCACTTTTTGGAGAGGGGGGATATATGGGATGTAAAAATATCCCCCCTCACTTTTTAAGGAGGAAAATATATTTTTATTTATCAGTTAGTAAAAATTTGAATATCTATCATAAACGACCATCATATTTTAGAATTTCTATTTGAAAATGCGATTGAAAACCAGAAAAAGTGGTTATTTTTGGCTCGCTCACTTTGCTTGCTCATCATATTTTATAATTTCTTTTCTAAAATGCAAATAAAAACAAGAAAAGTGGCCATTTTGGCTGGCTCGCTTCGCTTGCTCGTCATATTTCAGAATATTTATTCGAAAATGCAATTAAAAACCAAATAAGCGGTTATTTTTTGTTCGCTCGCTTCGCTAGCATGCAACATTAAATGTGTGTAAGAGGAAAAAGAAATCGTCCAAAAATTCAATTATCCCCCCCCCCCCCCCCCCCACTCCTCAAACTCAAAGTGGATTTACGCCGGCGACTAAAACTCGCTTTTCACACTCGATTTTTCCATACACGCAAAAAAAAATAAATTGACTGCCCCTGCCCTCAACATTTTCTTTTGCCCTCCATTTGCCCCCCCCCCCCCCTCTTTATAGTGGTGCCGCCACTGCTCCTCGTGGCTTTATCAGCTAAACCTATGTCGTCCCCATAGAGTTATATAAACCTAAACACTAGAGGGCTCACTTGAGAAAAATTCATGTTCCGTTTGATTTACGGCGGCCATTTTACATCAGGGCAACGGCGCGGCCGGCCGGCCGCGTCTTTTTTTTCCCTACCGTTACTGCGTAAAATTGCAGGACTTCACTCAGGAAGCGACTAGTGCGAGAGGCTATTATCAATATAGAGAATATGATTTACGCAGTACACCCGCACTACGCATGCGCGTGGACTTAGTTCGTCGATCGCGTCGGCTTGCAATGCATGTGATATGGGCTAGCTGCGTACACATAATGTAAGCTAGATTTGAAGAAAAATAACTATATCAAAAGTCACTCATACTTTGTGGTAGAGAATTATGAGAGGTTTATATAGTTTTGGATGGAATTGTTCATGTATTGAAGTGCAGCTGACACCGCGATAGTTGGTTGATGGACGCCCGAAGCTTCGGGCGAAAAGCAGTTATTAACCCTAATAAGCACTGCGTGTGTTCTGTGTAGCCTCTCGCACAAGTCGCTTCCTGAGTGAAGTTCTGCAATTTTACGCAGTAACGGTAGGGAAAAAAAAGACGCCGGCCGGCCGGAGGAGCGCACGACACACACAGTTTACAGTGGAAAATATAGAGCTGCAGTCAGACGATCGACGCGACGGCGACACGAAGAAGGCAACAATGCCAAGCTCTTGTGCCTGCTATGGTTGCTCCAATCGTTGGAAGAGTGGAACGTCTATTTGTTTCCACCGGTAAGAAATCTCCCGTTGTTATTATGAATGTAAAATTTGTTGAACTTAACGTTAAATTGGGTTGGGAAGTTAGGATGACAGAACTTCAGAAGTTGACGTCTTAGCTGCTACCTGTATCTGTAATTTCTGTATGTGGGACTGTACAATTCCAATTGCTGTGTTTTGTGGGCCTGAACTTCTGTCTTCTGAAGACGAAGCTATGCACTACATTGCGAGTCAGAAAAAACGTTACACTCTTTAAATTAAGTATTCTTTTTTTTTCAAGAAAATGTAGGATTCAGAGAGAGTTTCTAGCATGTATGGATAGATAAATCTAGATCTAGCCTAGGCTAGAGTAAATATTTCTGTCACTTGTCTTGGTAAAATTTGTTTCAGTGTTGACAATGACAATTGACATGTTGGTTGAGACGTGCATAACAGCCATGCTCATGTCCATGGCATGACAGCCATTGTTTGTAAAAGTGTCAAAACCCATTTGCGCCAAGTCAGGTGATTACCTGCTGAATCAGAGTCAAAAGTATAGTGAGTGATCGTATTTATTGGAATATGTGTTTGATATGATCAAATTCATGAAAAGTGTTCGGTAATACGATCCACTACCATATTCATACAAATCCTAACGTTTATAGGTCTACGCATAAACTTTACGCTCATTATTTGTGTGAATGCTCTTGTGTCTGTTTCAGCAGGTAATCACTTGACTTGGGTTTTGACAATTTATCAAACATAGAAATTAGCCTGAAGTAGTTGAATTTTGATTGTGATTTGGCTTAGACCATTAATGAGCTGCAAAACATACAGGTCTAACAGGAGACAAGTCCTACTCATTACCTCAGGTGAGGGTTTGTGTTCGGTCCACTCACTTTCACCACCGTTACACTACGCTAATCCTCAACTAGTGGAGGGTAACGTAGTGTAACGGGAGTGAAAGGGAGTGGACCGAACACAAACCCTCACCTGACGTATCTACTCATTAAATCATGTTAGGTGTTCTTAATGGCGGTGTGAGGCTGTATACACTGCCAAATACAATTAGACTAGACTAGTCCTAGGTCTAGTTAGATACACTCAAGTCTTAATTATCCAACAATGTACAAGGTTATGATATAACCTTGTCCTCAGAAACCACTGTGTGGTGAAATTACATGAATAAGATTGTCAATGTTTGGCTTTTTTTCTCTTGATCTAGAATGAATAATATGCTTGATTTTTTGGTACAGTCAGATTTTACTAATAGTAATTCATCATAAAAAATATGCCTTGGACCAAAACTAAATTGAATTCTTAAAATAATTTTTTTGTGATTAAAAAGGGAGTCTGTGGAGATGGCGATCTGCATCAATTTCAGTTTCCACCAATAAAGGTTGTCACCAATATGCTCAAAATTTAAGTTTTTGAGCGCTCTGGTGGATAAAAAAATGATTCCTAAGTCTATAATGAAAACAAATCGTAACTGAATGGAACTGGGTGTTGTTGTTTTTTTCACAAAAGTGATACTTTAAACACTTTTTTGAGTGTGTGTTGTATGTTGCATAGACTCACCACAGACAGGGTGGTTGCAGAGTGCAAGTGTCTAGGATGCATTACCATTGTGAGCTGTGCAAATGTGTGTAATGTTTTCGTCTCATGTGTTTTCTCTCTTTCTAATACTTTACATTTTTTTATATTTTGATTTTTTTTTTTTTTTTGGGGGGGGGGGGGTTAAAATTTTAACATAACACCTAGCTGGACCTAAAGAGAAATTGTATTTTATGGTTTTGAATTATGTTGCAGGTTTCCATTCCATGACAATGAACTATTGCAGAAATGGTGTTCTCGTGTCAGTCGTGACCATTTCAAACCAACCAAATACCATTATGTTTGCAGTGAGCATTTCAAGAAAGAGGATTATTTGTCAGGTAGGTGACGTAGGTCTTTAATATTCCATTAAGAAAGTTAAAGAAAAATCCCTCTCTTGAGTCAGAGTGTCAATAGTATGTTAATGTAATACAAAAATTTGGAATTTTTTCTATTAGTAACACTTAATGAAGGTTAAATGCAAGTACATGTAATTTCAATTGAACAAATATTGGTAGTTCAAGCATATCTTTACTTTTTTCTTCCAAAACTTTAAAATTTTGTTAAAAAGAAGAAAGAAATCGTAATGTTGGTCTCTTTTCCTCTGTCTGCATTTCAAAGATATGGCCATCCTGCAGTCTGCTTTAGATTCTCTTTGGCATACAATATTTCATATGTGTAATGAAAATGATGTATCTTGTTGGTCTTACGTTTCGTGTTATATGCTCTAAGCTATTTTTGGTAAAAGAAGTGGTAATTAGAAGAAAACACTCTCGAATGTATTCTCATAGTTGACCCTACATGTAGGTTAAGTTAATATAGAACATGCTGTTACGAAGTGCATTTGCAACTAATTTACCAAGTACATGGTCTGCAATAATAAGTGTCCCAAAATATTTTAGCAGTGAATTGTCAAAGACTACATGTATATGAGTGTAAAATATTTTTTTTTTTGTGGGGGGGGGGGGGGGGGTTAAAGTTAATTTTTTCATGAATATTAAAGGGGAATCCAACCCAAATAAAAAGTTGTATTTAGAGGAAAAAGAAGGATCAGACAAGTTGATAGGTGAAAGTTTGAACAATATGGGTCAAACGATCAAGTTATGAATTTTCAAAAGTTGTGAAAATCGGTAATCACTATACCTATCACCTATGGAGACTTCAAATTGGCCGCACATGTGATGTTATAATGATGTCAGGCATAGACTTCTACTCTTCCATGTGCCCCAATACATAAAATGACTAAAATCTAATTTTTTCAAAAGTTTTATTTCAAATTATGTTTTTCTTTCATGTGGACATAAAACAATATGCCACCTGGGATATATTTTGATTACTGCCCCAAGGGAATAGCTACTTAAGAGAAAACCAAAAATCCCTGATAATTAAGTACATGGCCTATGAGGAAGTTGTCCTTGCCCCATGTCATAATTTACTTACATAGTTGCCAATTTTAAATTTACATAAATGTAAATTTCAAATTGGCAAGATCTTAATTTTAAAGGAACCATAACTTCCTTATTGCTCAGTGTCCGATTTCTTTCAAACTTTCACCAATCTGTTTTACTTATTTTCTCCTTTCCCACACAACATGTTATGACCAAGGTTGGATTCCCCATTAAATAAGGAAATGAAACCGCACATTCCATAGAAGTGTGGACGAAGTCATTTTTATTCTGGACTTAAACCTGTGTTTAGCATATACATGTATTTATGAGATTACCATCCTCTGTGTTTTGAGAAAAATGAGTTAATCTTCTTGCATCTTGAAGCTAAGAAATCTTATAGACAGTTGAAAAGAAAATATTTCTTACTTTGTTTTATATTATATGTTTCCTCTGATGTTATTTTTCACTGCAGGTGTTCATCCAAGGGACGACAGAGAAAAATACAGGCATACCCTGACGGCACAGGCAGTCCCTTCTTTGTTTCCGTGTCATCCACCCCTCAAGCAGCCTGTCATCCATCAGAGGAAGCCTCCCATTAAAAGAAGTCTGCCAGCAGAGGATACGGTACCATCTGAACCTTCACCCAAAAGGATTCACAATGACCATTCATACAATTTGAATGAGGAGTTGATGAAAGAAAAGCTGCAAGACACTCAGAAAAGGCTTGCTGAAACAACAAAGGAACTAAAGTCTGCGAAAAGAAAAATCAAGACGAGAGAGAAGACCATCTCATCTCTCCTTAAAAAAGTGAGAGATCAAAGCATGATCAGTAAATCTCAATTGGAGATGCTAAACGAGAATTTTGATGAGAGCACACTTGTTCTCATTGAAAATGAGCTGAAGTCACTGAAACATAGCACTCAACTTCAAGGCATGCGGTATTCTGATGACTTAAAGAAATTTGCTGTCACTGTACATTTTTACAGTGCACAAGCTTATGAATATTTGAGGAAATTCCTTCACCTTCCCCACCCTTCAACAATTCGGAGATGGTGTTCCAGCATTGATTGCAAGCCTGGATTCCTGACAGAGGTGATCCAACACATCAAAGAGAAGGTGGAACAGAATGAATACATGAAAGATTGCGTGCTGATGCTAGATGGCATGGCTCTGAAGAAAGAAGTTGTTTTTGATCCAAAGTCTGGAAGCTATGCAGGTTTTGTGGATTGTGGAAACTTTCAGCCTTCCTCTGGAGACGATCTGGCATCTGAGGCTTTAGTATTCATGGTTGTAGGCCTAACAGGACACTGGAAGTACCCTGTTGCTTACTATGTGACAGACCATCTTGGTGGCGAAGCTCAGTCCGAGATTATAAAGCAACTCATCTGCATACTAACAGATGCTGGTCTGAAAGTGCGAGGAGTAGTGTGCGATGGCTCCTATGCCAACCAGTACACTTCGTCATTACTTGGATGTTCACTGATTCCTGGAAGAATGCAGACATACTTTAAGCATCCCAGCAATCCCAATGAAAATATTCACTTTCTATTTGATGCATGCCATCTTGTGAAGCTTGTGAGGAATAACTTTGCACAGTTAGGTGTAATCTATCAAGGTGGTGACAGGATTTCATGGGAGTATATCACCAAGCTACAGAAGTTGCAGGAAAAGGACAATCTCAACCTAGCAAATAAACTTACGTGTAAACATATCCAGTGGCAACAACACAAAATGAATGTAAAAACAGCAGTCCAAACTCTGAGTTCTTCTGTAGCTGATGCTATTGACTTCTGTAGAGAAGACTTAAAGTTACCAGATTTTGCAGGAAGTCAAGCAACGACTGCGTTCATCCGCAGAATAGATCGTCTATTCGACTACCTTAATTCGAAGTCGACAGCAGGTAAAGGATTTAAGAGTCCAATGACGCTTACCAACTTCGATAAGAGGAGACGATGGATGCTTCAAATGAAGGAGTATATAGCATCTTTGAAGGATCCGTCTGGTGCAAAGATTTGCTTTGGTCGCAGAAAAACTGCCTGGGTTGGTCTCATGATCACTATTAGTTCTGTTCTACATATCTGTGAAGATCTGTTAACTTGTGAGAAACCCTTCAAATATGTGCTCACATTCAAAATGTCTCAGGACCACTTGGAGATGTTCTTCAGTAGAATTAGACGATGCAATGGGTGGAATAACAATCCAAATTGCCTGCAGTTCAAATGGTCCCTTAGAGCCATCCTTTTGAAGAATGATGTTATGCCATCCAAGAAGGGTAATTCTGTCATAGATGAACCACTAAACACTGTCTTCCACCATTCACCATCGTCTTCTTCAATTCATCTTGATGAACATTTGCAAAAATTTGCTGAGTTACTCTCCACACCATCAGAGTACCATGATCATGTCCTTCACTACATGTCTGGATATGTTTCGCGTCATGTCATCAGAAGCTGCAAGTGCACCCAGTGTTCCCTTGCACTCCATCGAAATGCCCCCAATTCTTTGCATCTGACTGGTATTGGCTCCTTCACTGAGAGGAAAGACAGAGGGGGCTTAGTCAAGCCAAGGACAGATGTATATGAAATCATCAAGTGTACAGATAAAATTCTGAGGTAAACAAATTCACTAACTTGTTGTTTTGTTTTTATATTTCCTGAATTTTTGCAAAGTCTTAGCTAATACTAATTTTAGTTTGAATGTTTTCTATATTGAAGTTAATTTGTTATAAAATATGTCATGCACATGTTCTGTTCACCAGTCAACATTTATTTTATGATTTTTCTTCTTTTGTAAAACAAGATTTCAATTAAAAATTCCCTTTGCTGCATTTGAGCCTTTATTACATGGACATATTGCCATCAATAGTGTTTCCATTTTTTTTTATTGTTGATGGTGTTGATTGTTACATTCATTATGTGTATAGTTTTATTATTATTATTATTATCTTTAATTATAATAATAATGATTAATTATTATTCTTTTTAATAATTATTACTATAATTACAATTATTATTATTACAATTACTACTAATATTATTATTTCTATTGTTCATATAATTTTATTAGTGCCAGAACTATTCAGTTTCTGCAAACATACATGTACTTTGCAAATGCTACAAGAATAGCCAGCCATTTAAAAAAAATAGGCAAAATACATGTATGTACAGGAATGCACTTTTGCCTTTTTCTTTCACCAGCTTGTCAATATTTACTTCAAATTTATCACTATACATGTATTTTATGTCTCTGATGTTTATTACTTTTTTACGTATGATAAGTTATAAAAGAAACTCATAATATCAGCTATGAAGAAATTTTATTTCCCTACGTCTTTAACAGTTTTATTGTTCATTTTTCTTGTTCCTACAGTTTGTTTATGCGTTCACATTTTTCTCTCTTTATCAGGAAAAAATAGTCAGGTAAGATGATTTCATTATGTGATCAGTTTTTAAGGACATGTTCAAGTCCTGACTTGTATGTTTGTTTCATTGTTGTTTCATATCTTCAAATTTTGTTTACCATACATAATTGCTGTGATCTATAATCTCATTTAACTCCTAAAGATTTGCAGTTATTTTGCAAAATTAACTATTGTATTGATGTTGAATTCTCAAGTATCAAACAGCATGTAAATGGTAAAATATTTCATAGAAATACTTCTGTAACTATTTCTGCAAATGTTTAATTAACATAACTGTTTTTTTCCTTTGCCTTACAGAAACACATTGTGCGCCAACTCCAACCCAATGAAAGTGTCTAAAGATATCCTACACGGCGTTCAACAAAATGTAATCGAATCAGTAAGGCATAAGGTGTTTAGGGACTTGGAGCAACATTTTTATGATCAATATTTAGAAGATGAAGATGACCATTGTGTACAGCTCATTAAGCATATCAGTTCATTGTACATAAAGACTATTACCCATCATCACGGCAGGCTGTTCACTCGTCGTTATGTTAATAACAATCAGCCATCAAGAAGACATAAATTAACTAAGACAATTTTGTTCCTAGGTCAGTAAGTTTGCGGAAACTCACTATAACTTATATTCTAGGCTGGGGCAGCTGCTTTTTTTTTTTGCTGTCAATCGTAATGGTAAGCAATGTGTCTGATGTGACAAGACTACAAACGGAGAGCTGCAAAGCAGCCCAGTTCGTACCATCCGATCTTGCATTTTGATTTTTTAAAATTAATTATGGACAATGAGGATTGGGGGCGAGGTTTCGTATGAAAAATCAGTGTTGTCCATAATTAAAAACAACCACTATTGCAAGACCAGTGTATAGGCTGTGAAATGGTGGACTGCGATCAGCCCATCGTTTGTAGTCTTACATGTATATCAGATGTATTATGTTTGCGGTTGACACCAAAAGACAATATCTGCAGCCCTATCCTAGATTATAGGCTAACTGTTGGGATTAAAAAAAAAACAGAAGAATGTCTGATATGCAAAATCACATAATATCAGGGATATTGTTATATCACTTTAAATATTGAGTTTCCACTGTATACCCTGTACATGATTTTAGGCTTGAATTACATTTATTGTCATTTTCCATACCAGAATTTTTTCAAAAAAATGTAAATTGTTTTGGGGTCCTCCATTTATCCTTCTGTCTATTTGACAGATCAGTTTTAAACTTTGATCATGTATGCATATAGGAGTGAGGAGGATCTGATTAAAGTTAAAAGGATTAACTTCAGGCTTGGTTCATGTATGTTTATGGGAAACACAACTATATTTTGGAGTCACAAAAACAAAATCAGATATGTGATGTTGTATATGGAAACAGAAAACTAGGCCGTACATTTCCGCTCTGGCAGTGGCGGAAGCAAACATGTCATTCAACTTTGCGCAGTCAAAGATTCAACCTGACAATTATAGCTTTTCTAAACATGTTTGTATATCACTCAAACTTGAACTGTAAAAGCCAACCTTGCAATTCAGGTTCGATTTGTATAGGCATAGGGCGAGAGTTAGATATATGTACTTGCTTTATTGTTCCAGGATTGAGTCATGAATCCAGTTACAAGGTTATCACTTCAGAACAATTGCCATAGGGGCTTGTTTTGTACATGTAGTCATGTACTACCATTTGATATATGTGCATCCCCTAAAAATAATGAATTAAATGAATGAATGGATAAATGATTGAAAATATGAATTAAAAAACTGTAATTCAAAAGTATTCGCATCGACAATATGGGAGCAAAGTGTATATCACTTGTATGATATTCTTTTGGATGTATACAATGCATATAATTTCCTAAATGGTTAGATTGCCCTTTTGAATATGTATGTACTGTAAATTGGGGGCAAATTGGACAGGAGACATAACCTACAACAGTTTTAAATGACATTTACATATTTTTGCTGAGCTATTGGTTTTTTTCTGAAAATACATGTTTATGATATGAAAGGAGTTGAGTAGAGGCATCATTTTATAACATACAAAAATATTTTCAGATAAACCAACTGAAAAAATGATTTTGAAAATGTGTAGATTTCACCCATGTTAACAATATGCCAACTTTTTTAAAGTAAATAAAGACTTTCTGTCAGAAAGGTCACATCCCTCAAGGGAGAAAAGTTTTTTTCCAACACCAAAAGCCAAGGGACATGTATGCCTTCTTGGGCTTTCTGATATGGTCTACTTGCATATTCCGATATGCATGCACATTTCTATATTAATGAAATATAATGTATATATAAGATAATATATGATATAAATATAATATGTATAATAGTAATATATATAATAGAAATATAATATATATTGTAATAATATATATAATAGAAATATAATATATATAATTGAATAATGAAAATACTGCTGCTTTTTATAGAAGATAACTTTATTAC
Source organism: Echinometra lucunter (assembly GCA_029962745.1). Taxonomy (NCBI): domain Eukaryota; kingdom Metazoa; phylum Echinodermata; class Echinoidea; order Camarodonta; family Echinometridae; genus Echinometra; species Echinometra lucunter. Next base: position 14,887,614 of record CM057168.1, read on the forward strand.
AGAATAATTTTTGTACTGAAATACATGCATTGTTATGAGGTTTTATATAACAACAAAGGCCCCCGCCCCCCCCCCCCCCCAAAAAGGGATAAGTAAATAAAAATAAATAAATAAACAGGAGGAAGGAGATAGGACAAGCAACATATCCTAGTTATGGAGCTATGATACAAGACCTTCACTCCCATCATAAGGCTCCATTGTTTGTGCTCTGAATATGGGTATTTATCTCTCTTCCTTTCTTTATTTTCAGATTATTCTTCCCTCTCATTCTTTTTTTTTTTCTGTACTTGGTCTTCTTGCTCCTTTATTTTTCTGTATAATAATTACATTTGAATCGTCCGCCGCCAGCCTATCAAGTTTGATGATGATGCTGATGATAAATACCATGTATTCTAATGCTGTAGTAGTATTAGACAATTCAGTTACTGATTCCTCTGCAACAAATTTTCTTTCCATTTTTTCAAGTAAACAGAAAGGTGTTAATGGCAATTAAATGACATTTAATACTTGATTCTGTTCAATAGAAACTGACATGCATACCCCTTTTATTTTTGATCTCCAATGAATGAAAGAGGTGAACAATTTTGTTTGTGTGTTTGTTTGGGGTTTTTTTTATTGGTGGTGGTGGTGGAATTAGGCATTGGATTGGAGGAAGATGAGAATTTAAGAGAGCTATTTATGTGAAGAAAAGAGGAGTGAAATGGTGAAAAGAAAATGAAATGATCTTGACTGAAACAATAAGGTTTTGCTCAAAATTACTCTTATCTATTTTTTCTCCTGTACTCTACAAATAAACTGTATTTGTCAAATTCTGTAACTTGTAAAATTTGACAAATACAGTATAATTATGGGTATATTGTTCATGAACATTTCGGTGGGAGGGGGGGGGGGACCTTGTTTGAAATATCATTAGTGGCAGCAACAGGATTTTGGCAATATGGGGGGGGGGGGGGAGCAGAGGCGCATTCATGGCCGTATGCAGAGTTTTTCTGGGGGCCAAGACACATTTTTCAAAGAAACTTGAAAGAGAGGGAAGAAAGCAAACGAGCTTGTCATTAGGGTGCTTTCTCATTTTCTGAAGTGAAATTGGAGGACTTCTTGCACACTTTTGGTGAATTTTGGGGAAATTTTCATTTAAACAAAATGTTAGTTAAAAGAAAATAGGAATATCCCCCCATGTACGGCCGTGGGCGCATTTGCTATATATTTTTTGTTCAATTAAAAAAAAAATCGCGGGGAAATGCCCTCTTTGTGATGCTACTGAAAATCAACTGGAACATTTGATTGGTGAGCTGGGTCTCGAGAGCTACTTTGAAGATTCATGTTGTACTGACATAGAATGATTTGGAAGTTTTGGGTAGATATCTTTTACAATGCATATAAATCTAGGCTTATACATTGACAGAATAATTGGTTACAAAAAAAAATGATTTAAAAAATCGTATTGATATGGGGAATGAGAGAGAGAGAGAGAGATACAGTCAGAGAGCATAAACTAATAAACGACAGAACAAGAGAAAAAAAAGTGGATGGAGATGGGAGAAAATATTTAGAGTGTACGAGACTTCAGTGCTTCAGCTATTCGCAGTAGAAAGTATTGCTTTTATTTTCATCCATAAACTGTAAATATTGCTCTTTTTTATTTGCTTTGTTTTTTCCACAATTACTGTCATTTCAAAATATATTTTATTGGAGTTTTACTCTTCTAAGTCATAGAGCCTGCTCTAGACCCTCGACGGTCCCAATGCCTTTACACGTTGTAGCTTACGCGACTTCCGGGTTAGTTGCCCTGATCCGCGCGTGCGAGCCCATCTTCAATTAGGGACCTTTCGTTTGTACGCGCACTATGGGGAGCGCGCGCTCTAGTTTAGTACGTATTTAACTCTATGGTCGTCCCCTATACCCGCCACACTCTTAATTAGGTCTAGGTCTATTTTGAACCATTTTGAAGTACTTGGTATAAAAAATGGGAGACAAGTTATAGCGCACGACAAGAAATTATTCACTAACATTGCCACTATAGGCGCCCCTGGCACTGTTAATGAGTTGTTAAAACATTACCACTACCGTTAGCTTCTGTGCGGCCTTGAAATGTTAGGCTAACAGCGCTGTTAGTGAATTCGACTAACATTATACGCTTCTGTGCGGCCAAACCATCGCTATCGGTACTGTTAGTGCGCTGTTAGCGCTAACAACGTTTCTGTGCGGCCAGTACAGAACTAGGTCCCTACTATATCAATAGTTGAAGTGCTCGTTGAAAGTGCAAACCGAACTTGATAGCCAGATCTTGTGGTACTTTTGGTTTCTACTTTGTTCTAAGTTTTTATTTAAATTCTCCCTCGTATCCTTCATGACTTGTTGTCTGAGGTTGCTTTGTATTGTGGTCAAGTAGTCATCAATTTTCGAATTTTCGTAGACCTCTCATTTTACTTACTTGCAGAAACGAAATGGCCATGGGGAGGTAAGGGAGTTTTTCCCACTATCAGGTTTTAAATTTAGGTTAGAAGACCGGTTTTACAACAATAGGGCCAGACCACAGGATCACCCCCAACAAACAAATAAAACAAGACAACAACAAACAACAACAGCAAGGAGGAAATGAAAGGGGGATAATAGGTGCGAGAGTTTGAAAAAAAAAGAAAAAAGAAAAAGGCAAACATGTGTCTAAACAACGCCGGGAGTGATTCTCAAAAGGGGCTGGAAAGTCGCAAATCACGGGCGGTGGCCAACTCGGACCAAAGCCGGATATCTCCGTACAATAGTGGCACCAGTGGTGGCGGGGTTCAGTGGCGTATGGGGGGGGGGGAGGTAAGGGGGGCAAGTGCCCCTGACGGCACTTTGAGGGGGCGCAAAAAACGCAAAAGAGAAAAAAGGGGAAATGAAAAAAAAAAGATAAGGTTCAGAAGTTTTGATGGTTAATTGAAATGCCATAAAATGCCACATTTTCCTAGTTCTCGGCCTTTTTGCTCCCTCGCATTATATTTTCTTTCAGGATATCACGGGCTTTTTCAACCAGCCTTATTTAAGGATGTTCAGAACTTGAAAAATAATTGTGCAGTTGTCGTTGCTTTGCTCGCTATCATCTGCTTCTCGATATATACTGCTAAATACTGCGCCCCTAGTATCATTTGAAAAGGTTAAACATTTGAATCTAGATTTGAATGTAGATACGTTAGGGGACTCGGAAGGGGGAGGGGCGCAACTTCACTGTTTGCCCCGGGCGCCATTATGTTTAGATACGCCACTGGCGGGGTTTCACAGTTTTTGTTCTGTAATTCTAATACAAATTTACTTGACATTTTATGATTAAGTTGTCAATCGAGGGCAAAAATACAAGTGTACGAACACGAACTCAGAGTGGTACGTTGCGTCGGGCGATTACAACGCGCGCGATAATGAAGTGAGTCCGCGACTCTTTCGTTGTACCAGTGATGACGCACGTTACACCAGTAGCGGCGTATACGTAGGAGCTTGAACCCTTGCTCTCGCAGAGAGTCGACCTCCTGCTCTTTATGTATGAAATCTCTCTCTCTTGTTTTATAAAGACTATACAATTTCTGCTTTGCAATCCCCTTTTAAAAGATAGCAATCACTGAAGATGATTAATATACCCCCGCCCCAATGTGTCTGCCAAATTTCATGAGCATTTGCTGGGAAAATGAAGTAATATATTTGATCCACCAGATATTTCCAGATTTATTGCAATAGATCACCGAAACGATGACGTCAACCTTTTTTGGAATTTCAGAATTTCGGATACATGTCTCGATGGAGCATGATGAAAAACATCCACAGCCAAAAATTTTATGGGAATGGGTTCATGATCATGAGGACCCGATATGAATGCCTACCTAGCCCCGTTGAAACCAGTGTAAATTGGCCTGGTTCTAAACAGTTATGAACCAGGCCAATTTACACTGATATCAATGGGGATAATTAGGCATTCATGTGGCCATATACCTTGGGCCACTCTGAACCGATTCACATCATATTTGGTGTGTGGAGGTTTTTCATCATGCTCTGCCGGAATATAGTCATGAAAATGCTAAAAAAAAAAAAAAAAAAAAAAAAATGACGTCACACTTCGGTACTCTATAACACGCTGTTGTTGAAATGGCAATACAGTTTCCGCCACACATGCAAACAGGTGTCGTGCTTATCTTAATTCCAAGACTTAAAAAGAAGGCCAAATTTCATGAGCTCTGCTCAAAAAATGAAGAAGTAGATTAATCCTCAATATTTCCCCCTGATTTATTGCAATGATAACATGCCAAATTTGTTATTGTACGCGTGTAGATACATTATGTATGTACATGTGCTTGTACCTTTGTACATGCGCTGTGGAAAGGTTGTTGGTCAAACGTGCTATAGGCCTTACAACCTAATTCTGCTAGCTAGGATCATACATGTATAATGGTATTATATCTTTTACCTTGAGCCTAATTCTGTGTTAATATTACATTTCCAATTCATATGATGTAACGAAATAATGAACTTTGAATAAACCTTAGCTAGGGTCATACATTTAAGATATAATACTTTGAGCCTAATTCTGTGTTAGTATAACATTTGTAATTCATATGATGTACGAAATTATGAACTTTGAAAAACCTTTCCTTGAGCCTAATTCTGTGTTAGTATTACATTTGTAATTCATATGATGTACGAAATTATGCACTTTTAAAATGTATTGTTTACTAGTAATATGTACATACATTTCTGGAACCTACAAATTTGCACTATAAGATGCATATTAAATGCAAATCGAACTGAATGTTAACCATATATTGTTGTGGTGTTGATTTCATTATTTTGCTACCTCTGGGATAAAGTCAACAGCGGTGGAGGATGTGAGTTGAGCTATGACAAGAACTTAAGCTGCAGAGGTAGGATGGATGAAGTACATTGAGCTGTTCTCGATTGTTAGAGAGGACCTGGGGAGCGTTTCATGAAGAATTTTGTCGGTGATTTTCACTGATTAATTTGCTTTCAGCCAATCAGATGCGAGGATTTTCAGTCGCTTATAACATTTGTCGGTGATTTTCACCGACAAAACTCTTCATGAAACACTCCCCAGGTCCAGAAATTTCACAAGAGGGGAGCTGGTCGCTTTTTTGAAGTGTCTGTTTTACCCCGAAAAATTTGCCGACAAGCAAGCAAGCAAAAAAAAAAAAAAAAAAAAAAAAAAAAAGGGTCCTGATTGTCAGGTGTTCATTTTACCCTCAAATTTCCTGATAAAAAGTAAAAAGGTCCTTGGTTCAAAAGAGAGGGGGTGCTGGGGCCCGTAACACAAAGGGTTGCGATCAATTGCAATTGATCGTACGATTGATCTTTGCGATTGATTGCATTGACTACTATGTGCAATCGATCGCAAAAAAATTATTGTACGATCAATCGCTAAGCTTTGTGTTACGAGGCCCTGGGTCCCAAAAAGGGCGTGGGGCGTGGGCAAAGGTAGATTCAGTCCCCCTGGATCCGCCCGTGAAGGTGTTTAAATTGCAATGCCTCTAAGGCTGTACGTGTGTTAGATCAGCGATGGTGAACGGCTCAGAAACTTGGAAAGTACAGATGGTACAGCTACAACTACGTATAAGGAGGTTCTTGGGGACCATCAAAATTACCTTGTTATAGTAGGAATCGTGTTATATCAGGGTTTAAACAACAATAGAACATAAAGAGCTGGGACAAGAATATTATCCCGTTATATCAGGAATATTGATATATTGCGGGGGGGGGGGGCGTACACCAAGACGAGGATTGACTCAACTCACTCTTAACTATGACAGGCCATTCATGCCACCGTTTCCTTTCACCATCGGTCAAATCACCATCGATGCGCAAATCATTGTCACAATTTTGAAGAATTTACATTTTTGTTTGTTTTCTTCATGAATGAACTATAAAAAAAAAAAATCGTCAATTCTGCAGATTTGTGACCATAATTTGCACATCCTTTGAGAGATGCATGGTGAAAGAGAACAGTACAATGGATGGCCTGCCATAGTTAAGTCCGATTTTAGTCAATCTTAGTCTTTGTGAAAGAACCCCCTCCCCCCCCCCCCCCCCCCCGATCTCTTCATACCGTAGAGGGAGGGATCTTGAGAAGGACTGAATGATGCCGAAAATGTGCAATGAACACAAGTGAGCTTCTGAAAAGTTTGGGTCTGGAAGTGGTCAAGGTTTCCTCCACATTTTTGTTATGTATTAATCTCTCTCCGTGCATCTTATTATTATCTTAGACTATTTTTTATTTACTTCAAATTTAATATATGTATTTAAATGTTGTTGCATTACATTTTGTTATATTATGGAAAAGACTTGTGTCATTACAGATTATGTCGAAATAAAACCTAAATGAAATGAAATGAAAGAGAAGTGGGTTGAGATGGATGGGTCATCTGTTGAGAAGGGACAAGATGATGAGCCTGTGTGAAGAGCGAGGGATCTGGAAGTGGATGGTACCAGGGCCAGGGGAAGGGGAAGACCAAGGACTAGTCCGGCAGCCAAACCCGGATTTTAGGCCTAAGGTTGCATTTGAATGTTATAGTTTTTTTTTTAATTGATATCGACTGTTCAGACCTTCTATTTTAACAATCCACATGCTGGAGCTCTGTCAGCATTGAGCAATTTGAGATATACGCGAAAATCCAAAATGGCCGCTGGCGGCCATCTTGGATTTTGAGTTTACCTGCTTTAAACATCCCTAGAATGTTCAAAATCGGGAATTAAGGGCTTTTCGGGATGGAGAATCCAAATCTGAGGTTAGTTTGAAGATATGACTATGTTTCGATGTCTTGATTTAAAATAGCAGCTAATTTTCAAGATCGTGCCCCCAGCAGTCTATTTGTACATGTACATTATATGCAATATTGCATTGAAAATCAAGTAGAAAATAGACTGAATATGATTGATTTTCTTTCTACAAAGATGATATTTAGAAACAAAAACAACAAGCATAAATGTGACGGGGGAGGGGAGGGAGATAGACTCCTTCCCAAGCATACACACACCCACACCCCACACACACTTTACACTATGGAGGAAAACCATATGATGTTCACCTTTTTGTAGCTGACAAAAACTATATGTGTACTCAAATCTCTTTATCAGGAATTTGAGGCTCAGAAATTAGTTATGAAATTCATTTATTAAGCATTAAGTTACTGCAATACTAATTACAGAAGAAACATACTTTCAAAAATGATATTTCTTGATGTTTTCAAGGCCAAAACATCATTTTCCTGACTAATTTGAGTATCTCCTATTATATCTACGGTATATATCATTGCCTATCGTGGACTGAAAATTCTGCAAATCTCGGCTGAGCCGAATAACTAGTACTTTTCAAGAGACCAGTTCCTGAAATCGTGTGTTTAGCACCACTTTATTGTTGGCTAAAGTTAATTGATCCATATTTCAGCCATCATAAGAGACAGGTCAATGTTCAAATGATTGTTTGCATATTAGATAATAACATGCATTTTAAGTGCATGCCTGTTTACCAGTTACAGAAAAAGTACACTTTTTATATTTTATGATATTTTCAAAGTCAAATGATAATTTTCCTTACAAATATAGATATTGATGCTCATGGGTTTTGATTTGGGTTCGGAGGGGGGGGGGGGGGGGGGAACTGATGCCAAATATCCTCAGGCGGGGAGGAAAGCGACTGGGAAAGGGTAAGGGATTAAAAAGTGAAGGATTGATTAAGGAAAGGAGCACGTACAGAGATCAGAGCGTCACTAAATTTTGTGAATGGAGGGTATAATACCTATATTTGCTCACAGGTCTACTGCATTCTTAGTCTTTTCTACCATTCTTCCCACTAGCCAAACAAAAACAGCCTTCAAATGATATCGAAGGGGTACATCCCCATTACTTGAATGGAATGTTTAGGGACCTGTAAGCTTTCTAGTGTAGTTGACACTTTTTAAAAGTATGAAGCACCGCATTTTTATTTTGTGGATGAGCGAGTAATAAATAAATGGGTTTTTTGTCATCAAAACACACTCTACAATGCACTAGGAATAAGATATTCGAATGATTTATAACCTTATCAGTACCTCTTATGTTTACAGTCCAAACCACCCTGTTTTTATATATTACTAGTGAGCAAGGAAAATACACTCTTTTGATGATACAGTATTATTTCATGGTCAAAATGTTTTGATGATATAGTCATCTCACTGCATACTATGACTCTATTCTAGCACCTCGTTGGTTTAATCTTTTGCTGTTCTAAACCACCTTTCAAAATAATACGAGCGAGCGAAGGGAGATAAGGGAAAACACACGCTTGGCGAAAAAGTATTCCCCAACTGTTCTGTATTTAAATGCTATACGAGTGAGTGCAGCGAGTGAGGAAAACTTTACACTCCTTGATAGCCTCAAACTGTTGTATATTCGATCACCTAACTGCCAAATATAACGCTATTTGGCTCATCGCTTGCCATCCAAAACAATTCTGTTTCTATATGAACAAGCAAAACAAGCTACGGACTCATTTTCTTTCAGATGTAGATTTGCCTCCAAAATAATTATTTTGATGATGTACATCTTCCCACAGAATTTGAGGACAGTTAGACACTTTGCTGTAAAAGCATCATTGTATTCAAACTTGTTGCTGAGCAAATAAGAGTTTATGATTCCTTTGAAATGTTTTTTTCTTCAGATTTGATAGGTGAGTGTAGCAAGAAAGAGAAAGATGGGTATTTAAAAATATACTGTGCTAAGAACAGGGTTTTGCATTGTCACTTCAATCTCATCATTCTAGTAATACATTTCATCGGCTTCCTCCATTCTCATAATTGGTGAGATAGGAATAGGCCATTGATCATAGCCCTTTATCTCATGAAAAACTCTTCTGTTTTAGCTCTTCTCGATGTTTGTCTCGACTCCTTGCACCTTTCTTACTTTCATTTTATGACAAGAAGAATAGTACATGTATAACATTAGATAGACAATTAGATGCAAATCAGTTTCATTTCATAAGGATATTAACATAACCAGCTTTGGTTAAGATACTTAAAATGCAAGGCAGTGAGTAGAAGAATACTATACCATAAAAGAGAGAGAGAGAGAGAGAGAAACAAGTTGCAAGCTGATCTAACTACATGTACAACTAGAGATACTTTAAAATGTGAGCTAGCGAAGCGAGCCAGTGCTGGAAAGTTTTTCGTTATCCTTTTTACTTTGAAATTCTTCCCCCCCCCCCCATTTGCCCGGGCAGTGTTAATGCAGACCATCTTCCTACCAACAATATTGGGGGATATATCCCCATCCCCCTTCCCCAAATCAACACCCATATTGTTGCTTAAACTATTTTTTTTTTGCTGGCTACAGTATATTCTGCAGTCTAATCCTCATAAAAGCAGTAGTTTTAAAGAGAGCCATTCCTGAAATAGTGTTCAGCAATGCTTTCTGTTGGCTATATAGTCGCTCGCTTTATTTTTGCTGGGGTTTATTTTGGCATGGCTTTCTTTGATAACAGGTAAAGGTACATTGTTTGCTTTTTAATGAGTTATCATTTGAATTTGTGTATATATATATATATATATATATATATATATATATATATATATATAAATATATATATATATATCACTTTTATACCCGTAGATTAGAAAAATGAGATCAATAACACATTTTTAAATGGAAAATGTTGATAGCTGAATGCTAACCACAATACGCATTTATGGGAATGTTATACCAATTATGGAAGAGAACCACGCATTGTTTGTGTATATAATATATAAATATTGTACATTTTTGTATCTTCAAGGTCAAGATATCACTTGACTTAAATGCATTAACCTTGAAAAATCTATTGTGAACTATGTAGAACTATTAAAGCTTCATGTCATCTCCAGTTTTCAAGATAGTTGCCCATAATGTAGGGTGTGAGTCACTATGTGTTCCTAAATGGTTGCAAAATGATGTTATCTTCATTTTCACCATCATATTTTGACCAGATAACCTTCTGGAAGTGAAATTTCACTAAGGCTGCCCTGAAATATTGGAAAATGTCTACAATATCACTAATTTTAATCATCCTACCAGTTGGGACTAATGGTGTAATTTGAAGGACGAATTTGCCAATTTAGAAAAAAAAATAAAACTTTGAGGGCGCCCTATGCCCAAACTGCAATGACTTTTGTCGTGATTTTTTCAGAAGTTAAAGAAAACATGTAATAGATATAGTACAAATGAAAAAATTGCAATTTGCTTGCTTTGTTTTTATGTTAAATGATAAATAAGGACTTTTCACCTTTTGACATTGCCTAGCCTATAGTGCATATGGGAGGGGGGGGGGGCATGTGCCCCCTCTGCATCCCCCCCCCCCCCCGGATCCGTGCCTGGGTTAATGATGATCACTGATTTCATAACTTTTTAGAAAAAAGGCACATACATGTACACTGTACGTATCATCTGGGTGGTATTCCCCTTCTTTTCAAACAGATTCGATGAAAGAATAGGAGGACTCAATCAGTAGGACAAATTATTGCATCAATAAGGCAGACTAAAGGAAATGCTAAATAAATTGATATGTTTAATGTACTGCAATTTGCTGCATTTATTACTGCTAACCATTATAAAATTTTGAAAGTTGGAACACAATTGAGCAGGGGAAAAGGAATCGTAGAACTGTATCATTTCTTTATCCTATCATGTTATATCATAAATACATTCCTGGCTGTATACTTTATGTATATACATATTTATACAAGTACAGTGGAAACGCAGTATAACAAGGTCCTTGGGACCACCAAAAATTGCTTTGTTATAGCAGGAATCCCGGTATATCAGGGTTAAAAAAACAATAGAATATTAAGAGTTGGAACTGAAATATTACCTAGTTATATCAGGAATATTGTTATATCAGGGGCCCGTTGCATAAAACTTACTATAATAATAACTTTGCTATTGTAGTAACTCTTCATGGAATAATGGATTTTGATTGGCTGTTGTGCAACATGCCATGCTCAACAGCCAATCAAAATCCAGTATTCAATGAAGAGTTACTACAATAGCAAAGTTACTTTTATAGTAAGTTTTATGCAATGGGCCCAAGATTTCTTCATACCTGGTTTCCACTGTACATCCATACAACAACAAAAACAAACAAAAAGTGTATAGATTTACAAATTCATAAGAAAAGACTGATAATATGCCATTTAGATGCAAAAAACATTTTGGCTTTACACACATCAGCAGATATACACATCAAAAGTTGACTGTCTTAGAAATAGGTGCGGCACTTAATCGGAAACATTTGCAACTTTACCATCACAAAATAAATGTTTTAAAACCTCTTTTATCTATCATATTGCACAAGAAATAAATTTTTGTCTGAGTGCCCAGTGTGCTAATGAATCAATACATTTTTTACTACTAACCCTAGCATGCACTGGCCTCCAGCAATTTCTAAAATTAATTTTTCTTCATTTTGATTTTTGTTAACAATAAACTCATTACATTTTGGGGTACTTTCAAAGATGCCATCATGTCTGATTTCATCTATGTCTGTGCCTTAAATATCAGAGGTAAATATTGAAAAGAAGTATAAAAGAACAGCATGCTCTGATTTTAGATGAGTTCACTGATCTCTAATAGTTTAATTTGTGCATGTAATGACAACCTTTCAATATGATTTCATCTTCAAGTACAAGCATATCTTGTTTCTACAAGCCTGCAAAATATGATTCTCCTGAACAAAAACAGCCATCTTGTTTTCTCTCTTTCTTTTTAAGCAAAGGAACTAAGAAGTATTAAAAACTTCTTGGATATAAGAATCGAAAGTTTGATGACCATGTGACCTTCGATGACCTTGTCAGAGGAGATTATAGATTTGTAAACTACACACATTCCACTCCATATAAAACATATTTACATGCAAGAATGAAATTGAACACCTTCAGTCTTTTCAATTTGCACTGCAATAAGGACTTTTGTATCTGTGTAAGAAATGTGCAAATAAATATAAGTGACTCATCATTTCAATAGTAATTCATCAGAGGTAATATATACTTACAAACGAAATATGGAGAAATAGGTGCGATATATGATTTGCATCTAAGATAGAGAATATCATTTCTTTTAACAAAATACTGAATGAGATGATCAAAAAGCAACTTTTCATATTTTTCCCCTTCATAATCATGAATTCATGAGAGCTGCTTTCAAAATGATATGTAAATCGTGCAGTGTGTATTCATCCACATTTAGATTTGCCTCTGACCTACAAAGGGTGCCATTTAACCCATTTGTGACATAGGTCCACATTTTGTGGTTTGGCCTAATATCTTTTGATGCAAAGCCCTAAAAATCATATCAAATACATGAGCAGAAAGAGCAAAAAATTCTACACAAACTGTGCCCATTTTGGTTGCATCAATATTCGTTGTTTGCTACTGAAATTTTTTTTAAAGGAAAATAAGCATTAAAATCCTTAAATTGGCAATGTGATAGAAAGTTTAAAATCACCGTTTTTCTCTGCAAATTGGCAACTTTTTGACTTCTCATCATAATTTCTGTCAATTTATATTCATTTCAGATACATGACGTTTTATAAGAAAAATGTAGCAATAAAATAAAAATGTTGGTGTTGCCAATTTGAAAAATAAAAGCTGATCAAATTAGGCTTTAAATAATTCCTGTCACGAATGGGTTAAGAAATAAAGACAATAATGATAGTAATATTCTGCTCTTGTATAGTGCATATCACGTTATCATCTAACGTCTCTAAAGGACTTTAGATATTATTACCCTGGCTTTATCCCAGCAGCCATTACGGCACTCCAGCCTTTTAAGGAATCAATTCTTGCCAGGTAGCCATTCACCTCACCTGGGTCGAGTGTGGCAAATGTAGGTTAATGTAATAAAGATAATACTTGAACACACACATATAAATGGACAAAAACGGAAAGAAAAAAGAAAAGACTTATTAATATTGCAAGTTATATCCGTCAAGATAAGAATCTCTAAAATTGATTGGTCCAATGAGCATCATGGGATAAAATACAATTCCTACCAGCTTCATGCAAATGAGCAAATTTGCGATTGAGGGTAACATCTGACGTCACGAGCCGTTAATAGTAATGGATACTATATACGGCATATGACATCCCACTCAAAAAGTGTGCACTAGATTGTGACATTAATTTGTGCGTGCCTACTGTTTTAGGTGCCAAAGCGTGATGATGATGTCATCATTTTGTTAAATTTAGATCCGCGCGCAATACAAACACTGCAATAGTGCTATAATGTTTCTAGAATCTAGATGTAGAATCTCTGATTTCAAGAGTGCAGATTCTGCTCTTTTACTACAGATGACGGATATAAACCAAATGTATACAGCCGTGAGAAAGTCTGGTTAAACTATGGTGCCCTCAGTAACGCGAATGCGACTATTTTCTTTCGGGGCTGCGCCCCTCAGGAAAATAGTCGCATTCGCGTTACTGCGGGTACCACAGTTTCCAAACAGATGCTCTCACGGCTGTATATATTTGTATACTGCATTCTGGCGGCTGAAAGGAGACCCATCAACACTTCCTTAAAGCAATAAAACCAGAAACTCAATAAACAATCACAACAACAAATCCCCAAAGCATTCAAACATTCAAGCTAAAACAGTGACAGTCTGTATACCTCCTGCTTCCCCTGCTTTTCCCCTGCCCCTTTGCCATAAAACAAGATGGGTGTAACGCTTTTGCATATCACTGCCCTCACAGAAGTTAACCAAGGATTCAGTCCTATGCACATGCATGTATCAGTATAATGACTAATGATCAAGTCACTTTTGCATACACTATAGCCTGTATTCACAAAGGTGTACTAAGTTAAACCATGGTTTAAATCTAACTAAATGGGTAGTTTAATGTGACCCAAATCTTTAACAGTAGAGTATTTTGAAATGGTTAATTAGAGATAAAAATCATTGTAGCTTACAAAGCTGAATTGCATTTTTTTTTTTTTTTTTTTTTTACAACATGGAGTGCAAACAATATACTAGTATACATACATAACTAATGTGATTATTATACAATAACAATAATAAGTAATGCAAATTCATCAGCATGTTTGGTAGTGAAACTATAACAAACTGTCTGAGAATGACAAGAACAATAGTTTTCTCGACAATTAAGGCATGAGACTATGGGGTGTTTCATAAAGCTAGCTGAATGACTTTACGAACGACTTGAATAGGGCAAGCCAAATGTGATTCTCAATCACTATAAATCGCATCAGCTAAAAGGTGACATATATGCAAATGTATCATACTCTTGTATACAAACCTTCTTATTGTGAATTATAATTTTTGCCACAATTTAATTGAGATTATGGGAAATGCAGTCAGAAATGCAGTCACAATTCTTTTTTTTTTCAGGAAAATTTTGAGGCATATGATTTGCCACTTCATATTCAAGTTGTCTGTAAAGTCATGCGTAACTTTACGAACAGCATTACGAAACAGCCTCCAGAAGTCTAGTAAACATAAGGTACATGTATATAACAGCATACATGTAAACGGAGTTGTCACATTTCGCTACCAAAAGTTAAACCACAAATTCAAACCATGGTTTAACTATGAGCCTATGAGTGCCACTACATAAACTTTCAATATCTCTTCATAGAGGCACTGATTTTTCAGAAGATTCTAAGAAGATTTTCAGAAGATTTTCAGAAGATACTTCAGTGCCACAGGACCCCAGACACACAAAGCAAATTGTTTTAAATGACTGGTGTCCTTACACAGCAGCAGATAGTACGCACACATGTAGGCCAACATGAAGTTCGGTCAAGGCACGCTCAAGTACTGCGACTACATGTAGTCGATCATCGTCTTCTTGTACCCCCGAAACCTGCAACATAATCAACAGGAAAAAAAAAAAAAAATCAGATGAAACTTCATAACATTGTAAATATTAAAGTTTGCACAACGATATGAAATATAAAACGATATGAAGTTGGGTATTCACTAGCATGCATCCTACTGGCCACAGTAAGATGACACCCAACAAATTGTTAATATTGTAAAAGCATCCAATAGAACTACCCGCATTAATTTTTTGCACAGTTAAGCATGTACAAAAGCGAATGACACTGCACATCCAAAGTAATGTTGCACATATCCACTGTTTCCATTGTCCAATGCAACTTAAGTGTAAGCGAGAGTACCTGACTACATAGAAGGAAAGCATGATATCGCAAATATACCCTATAATGTGTACAAGAAGCTTTACTTGCACATCACTGTTCAATGTAACATGTATTCATCTCTAAAATAAAAGTATAGCTTGTACAATTATATTCCAACATCAGTCAGCGGCCTTGGTGAAATATATCATCATGTGGGGAATTCTGAATTTTTCAGTTCATATATTTTGCTATATTGACCACTGAAGCATGCACTACTGGTAAATACATGTACATTGTAGCAAATGAAATAAAATCATATGAAAATCAGAAATTCAAAGGAATAGTCAACACATGAAAACCAGAGCAAGAGATAAAACAAGAGTGAAATAACACAATCAAGCAACATTTGGAATCATGTGAGTGAGAACAGTGACTGAATATGGGAGAAGATATGGGAAGGGGGGGGGGGGGGTGATGAAAAGAGGAGTAATTAAAAGGAGTAACAGATCAACAGAGATATGTAACAAAAGAGAAAGAGAGGGCGGAAGAAAAAAAAAAGAGAGATTTGCAGAGATATGAGAAATACAGAGAGGGAGAGAGAGGGAGAGAGAGGGAGAGAGAGGGAGAAAAACAGAGTACAAGTGATACAAAGAGAAAGAAATAAAGGGAAAAAGAAAACCAAAACAAATATAAGGTTTGGAGAGAGACAGAATACAAGCGAACCTTGTTATAACAAACTCCTCTGCACCAAGGAAATTACCTCTTTATATTGTTATATCACAGCTAAAAAAACAATAAAATACAAAGAAGTGGGACCGGCAAAATTACCATGTTATAATGAGAGTTTGTTACAACAATGTTCTGTATTTAGTGAGGTTCCACTGTATAAGGGATACAAAGAGAGGGAGAGAGAATGATGGAAGATTTCTACACATAAAGGATAGAAAAACAACCCTGCTACAAACCTGATGCTGTTCTGGTGCCTGAACTGCCACCACCAAACCCTCCGAATCCACTACTACTGCTGCTGCCCCAGCCTGATGAGAAGCCACTATTATACCTTGGTGCAGTGTAGCCATATCTAGGTCTGCCGTAGCCACCATAGCCTCCATAGCCGTAGCCACGACTGAAGCAACAAAAGATTGGTGAGTGAAAACATTACATCAAAAAAAATAATAATATACTTGTCAAAGAACTGATACCACAGGAAATATTGCCTTATCTATGTCTGCCATAGCCCCAATAGCCGTAGCCTCGAATGGAACAACAACATATTGAAGGGCGAAAACATTAACAAAGTTATTCCACTTGTCGGAGTATGCAGTATGATTTGTGTAATATGTGATATGTGATAATATCTATTTCTGCCATAGAAACAGCCAAGGCTGAAGCAACAAAGACTGAAGATTGAAAACATAACATCAAAAATTAACTACTTGTCCTAGATTGTAGTAATAATTTGCATAATATATCGGTGGGAATAAAACCATATCTTTATTTCCCATACCACAACAACCACTGGAGCATGAACAGATTGATGATTGAAAACAATTATAAACAGCAGGAAATGATTCTACTTGTCATAAAAGGTGACACGACATATGCTCCGCCGACAACTGCTCCGAAAATTCCGACAAGTGCTCCGCGACAATTGCTCCGCCGACATTTGCTCTGCTGACATATGCTCCGCCGACAATTACTCCGACTAGATATTTGCTCCTTCGAATTATTTCGACAATAATGTGACAACTGCCTCGTCGACAATTTTTATGTATATAATGACCTCTATGACCTTTGACCTTGAGACCCCAAAATCTAATCGGATCATTGTCCCTCCCATATGCATGTGTGAGCCAAGTTTAAGGTTGATCCGTCAAACAGTTCCGTTATCGCGAGAAAGGAAAACGGGATGTTCGGACGGACGGACGGACAAACTTATAACATAATGCCTCCGGCATCTACCTGAGGTGGGCGGAGGCATTCCTACTTTCCATTCTCTTTAAAACACCTATGAGGGGCAATTTTGACATACCGCAGTATTTTTATCTCAGTGCATACTACTTTGCAGTTTATATCTGCTCTGATTTACTATGAATACTCTGATTATGTAGATTTATTTAGAATGATAATTACAAAAGCAAGCCCTAAAATTCATTAAATGGTGTCGATGGAGCAATACACGTATAGTCACCGGTTCAAGTGTCGTGGTTTTCTGAATGTATTTTGGCGGAGAAATTGTCGACGAGGCAATTGTCACAATCAGGATCCGTTGTCGCATCAGAGTAGAATTATCATTAATTTATTGGTGATCATGATTCAGAGGAGCAAAATATGTCGGCGGAGCAATTGTCGGGGGAGCAGATGTCGTCGTTTCGGAGCATATATCGGCGGAGCAATTGTCAGCGGAGAAAATGTCGGCGGAGCATATGTCGGCGGAGCAAATGTCGGCGGAGCATATGTCGGCGGAGCATATGTCGGCGCAGCAAATATCGGTGGAGCATATGTCGGCGGAGCAATTATCGCGGAGCAATTGTCGCGGAGCACTTGTCGGAATTTTCGGAGCAGTTGTCGGCGGAGCAAATGTCGGCGGAGCATATGTCATGGAACCGTCATAAAATGCTGTGATAAACCAAATTTTTATCGACAATTTCTTTATAATCTATCTTCACTATTTTATTCATTCATTTTAGTTGAACAAAAAAATAAACATTTGGGGAAACAAAATGAATAATACAAAACCATATGGCAAGAATTTAGAAAAGAGCTTTATCTTAAACCATGGTTTTAAGCCAAGACTTAACTTCAATTACTGCCCACACAGTCGACACAAGGACAAGTGTGTAACTACATATACACTGATGGCACAGGGGGGCATGTGGCTGGCAAAGTAAGGGTTCAATTTAACCTCTTTTTGTGATTTTAGGCCTAGAATTAATCACGCTATACAGTTATATAGAGGTGACGTGGTCTAGTGGATATGTCACCAGACTGTGGATATTGTTGTCCGAGTTCAAGTCCCGCCACGGCGCTAATGTCCTTTGGCAAGATATGAATCTACATTTGCCACTCTTCACACAGGTGGAAATGGGTACCTGTGAGGACTGCCTAAAACCAATCCGACTGCCTTGGCCATTGCCCTGCATGTGTACATGTGAATGTTGCAAAATGGGAAGTACACTCCCTAAGGAATGCACACTTGTGTGCAGGCTACAAATATTCACGTAATGTGCTATATCAATGTAATATTTTATCATTATCATTATAAGCCTTCTCTCGACCGATCCTATAAGTATTTTGTTGGTTCCAGGTGGGTGATGGTTAGGATTGGCTCTGAGATCAGATGCAAGATGAATCACTGCATTAGGGTTACAAAATGTTTCTCTGGGATGTGGTGCCACTTGCTTTAATACTGACAAGGAGGAAGCCACATTTGTATATTACACTTCATATTCACTAAAACTAAAAGTAATAGAAAACATAAAATAATAAAATTTACTGACTTACTTTCTGTTACCACCAAACAAGTATCCAAGCAGACCCCCTGCAGCAGCACCTGTCCAGAATCCGCCACCGCCTAAACCCCCTCCACCGGTGCCTGCACCCCTGGTGGACCCTGAGGAGTACCTCTGACTGCCACCACAGCTGGCTCCCGAGTACCCATCGTCTCTGAAGCCTGGTGGAGGGGGTGCACCGCCGCCACCACCCCCTGGGCCATAGCCGGTACCTCTTGGGCCTGGGTAGCCATCATCTGTCCCAGTAGTCCCAGATGTAAGATTCAGTTAAGGACTCTTGGGTTATAAATCAGTCAATCAGGCCAGATATCTTAAAGTTATCATCACACAGTATTTAATCCCACTCAACACTGAATTACTTGGTTTTCTATAGGCTTTATCTGTTTATCTTTTTTTTTTTCTTCTCCTCATCCTTCCTTTAATTCTCTTTCTTCTTCTGCTAAAAATCTGTTATGACTTGGACTGGGAGAGGTTCCGGGCCCCCATTTTGTTATGACTTGGGTCCTTTCTCGTTTATTCAGCTTCGTGTCATCATATGTCTTTAATCCCTCAGCGGGAATCATAGACAAATCATCCTTCCTCAATGCCTAAACTAAAATCACAATGTAGAGCTATGCAGTAAGTGAGAAAGAATGACATAAGTCCTTTTTTCCCCCTGGTGCAATCATTCACAAGTACTTTGGAATGTAAATGTTGTAAAGGATATTCTGTAGGTGGGTTAGCAATGCATGTTCTGTAGATGACGTACATTAGGACTCCTACGATAGCGAGGAAGATCCAGTCAGTCTTGCCTGATTTCTGCCGACTGTAATATGAAGAAATCCAGAAGAGAGAATGTTTTAGAAGCTGTAAGAAAGTTATTAAAAAATCTCTACAATATAAACAGAATAGCAAGTGGAAAAAAAAAAATCCTTTATGCAAGGGATAACTACACTGTATCCTCTGCAGACAATACTTCAGGACCCTCTAACATAAACAGTTATGGGCGAACACAACACAACTGAAATTAAATGTAAGTCCACAAGATTCAATCTTGAATTCTAAAAAAAAAAAAATCAATTTTCATTTATTTATTCATTCATTTATTCATGCATTAAAGCTGTGTTAAAGTTTTAACACAATTTTCCTGCAAGAGGGGCAATGTAACAGAGTTATTGGCAGTTTAGAGACATTCCAAATAAATCCACAAGTAAATTCCTACTATAATCACTGAAAATTAGAATAGTGCTGGACTACTCGAAGCAGTCCAATCTTCCAAGTTCCAAAACCCTAGGGGAAAATCATGTTCTTAGATGCAAATCCTGACTGAAGGCAGTACTTCAGGGTTTTCAAGTAATATGTAAAACCATTTTGAATTTCATAATCATGTATTCATGTATCCATTTATATACATGTATAATATATATTTTTATTCTCTTATTGCTTTGATTTGATTCAATTTGACTTTATTTAATTTCTTTATTTGTTTACATTATTGAAAGGAAGAGGGGGGGTTGGTTCTATTTGAAATAAGGTCGTGAAAGCAAACTAATACTGACCTATGATTGTAGTAGTTGTCATACGACCCATCGTTATCATAGTAACTGTGATAGTGCCCTCCACTGTTCTTCTGTTGCATCCCTTCCTTGGTGTATTCAAGTGTATACTCCAACTGCAGGATTCAAACAATAAACAACATACACATATAACCTTTCACATTTGACCTCTGACCATTATTATTTATCATTATTCTCATGATCAGTAGTATCATTCTTCTTCTCCTTCTTCAAAAGTATAATTCTGTTTAAAAATGACATTCCTGCCTTTTCATTTTTTTTTTACCTAGTGCATCTAGCAAGAAATGACTTGAAGTGAAATCAATGAATTTTAAAATTAAACAATCCAATGTACTGATTATTAATAAAGTAGTATCAAGTACTATTTTCTTCTTCCTCCTCCTCTTTTATAATATGCTTCTTCTCTATTTCTTCAATATTATTGTCATTATTAAAATAATCATCATATACTGCTGCATACCCCACAGGATCCTCTGGAAACGTGATTGTTGTCCCGAGACAAATATCCTATGCAAAAACCTCTTTCTTCTTTTTTTCTTTCTCTTCTTCTCCTTCTTTTTTGTCTGCTTCACTTTCTTCTCTTCTTTTTTCTGTTCCTCTTTCTCTTTTTCATTCTCTTCTTTCTGGCTCTCGTCTTTTTCTTTTCTCTCCGTTCCTTTCTCTCCCTCTCCATGCTCTTCCTCTCTTTCTCATCTTCCCTACTTGTATTTCTTCTTGTTCTCATTTTCCCTTCTGTTACTCACCCCTCTTCCTCTCATACTTTTACACTTTGCTTTACTTGACCTTTCTTTGCAAGTTGTACATATTATGTTAGTTATTGTAATTATATGGTCACCACAGATGTAACTATATCTTCATGCTGTTGAATGTGTTTCTGTACCATGAAAATTCCATGTTAAATTTCCGATCTTATTCTGAGAGGGACAATTAAATGAATTGAATTGAATCGAGTTGAATTTCTCATCTTCTTCTTTTCAGTCTGCTTCATTTTCTTCTCTTCTTCTTTCTCTTTTTCTTCTTTCTCTTCTTGTTTTCCTCATTCTTGTCCTCATTCATTTTTTTTCATTACCAGTCTTATCATCATCCCCATAATTCAGTCCTACGTGTACATACCCCGCATGACCCTCTGAGGATGTAATCATCGTCAGGAGAGGAGTATCCCTCGCAAACGACCTCTATCTGACCAAACCGATAGGCGTTGTCCATGTCTGTCTTGCACTCCCACTGAAATAGAATGTGTACATATTTAGCATCATCTCCCTTGTAGAGAAATAGAGATATTCATTAACCGATTGACTACTGAATTCCTTCTTTCCCATAGGTTTAATACAGGGGCCATTAATTGGTTCCGGTAGCCAAAGTCTTACAATCTAAGGCTCTTTTAGAGGGTGCGGCTCGTTTTTCCGAAGGCCCCTTTTTCTGAAGATTCGTTATTCTGAAGGTTCGTTTTTCGGAAGGTTTCGTATAAATGGAGGTCCGTTAATCTGAAAATTAAATAGGGTTTGTTTATTTGAACATTTGCTTCAATAATCCAAAGGTTTGTTATTCTGAAGGTTCTTTTTTCCGAAAAAGGTTCGTTAATCTGAAAATGAAATAAGGTTATTTAATCAACCTTATTTCATTTTCGGACTAACTAACCCCATTTCATTTTTTTGATTAACGAACCCTATTTGATTTTTAAACTTTCGGCATAACGGACCATAGGCATAACAAACCTTTGGAATAACGGACTGTATGAAGAACAAACCTTGGGAATAACGACCCTTTGGAGTATTCGAACCTTCAGAATAACGAGTGTAGCCCTTTAGATCTATTCTGTGGTAAACCCATACCTGCCAACCCTGACAGCCAAGAAATAGGAACAAATTATTAAGAAATTTGCAAAAATAGGAACATTCCTAAATTTCCTATTAAATATTGCAGAAAAATTTGCACAGAAACAGGAACACACAGGTTAAAATGGCAATTTTCTTTCCCCCAAAATAGGAATATTCCTATTTAATAGGAGCAGTTGGCAGGTATATAAACCACAATAAATAAAAATGCAGCAGTTCTGAGGTACTAAAAGAATGATGCACCAAAGGTAGTACTCGCTTATTAGGTTTTCAGGTAAATGAAAGAGAAGGAAAGAGAAAAGGGGAAATGGGGCATTATCCTGTTCATGAAGAACTGCAATTTCAATCCATCAAATAGACTTGCTACTTGCATCATTATTCCTACATGTATGAGAATACCCACTGAGAATGAATACATGTAAGCCTTCACTTTATAGTTCATTCTCACTCATGAAGAAACTTATTGTTTTCAAATTTCATATAAGTATAGATTTTGTAATTGGAAAACAAAACAAACCCCACCCCCCCCCCCCAAAAAAAATGGAATGTATATTCAATTATATAATTTATTCTCTGTACGAAAATTAGAGGATAATGATCAAAATTTCATTGAATCTTTGTGATCAAAATGGGAGCGAGGAGTCACCCTATCCATAATTACGAATAGAGCCCTCTAAATATTGTGTCGCACAGTCTTATAACATTGCAATCTTTAAGTTTATAAATCATATATATAAAAAGACTAAAAAAAAAATCAGAATCAAAATCTAAATACAAGGGAACATATTAAAACAACAACTTTTCTTTTCCTAAACAATCTGTGTTTTACCTGAACATCATAGCCATCCGATCCTCTATTATAACACTGCACAACTTGAGGGGTATATGCATGAGCCGCTGAACCTCCCACGCACTTCAACTGCAAGAAATTTAATATCAAGACAGCTTTATTTGACTAGTCCTTTGTAATTAAGGGGGGGGGGGAGATATTAACCCATTCATGACAGGAATTATTTAAAGCCTAATTTAATCAGTTTTTATTCCTTCAATTGGCAACACCAACATTTTTATTTTATTGCTACATTTTTCTTATAAAATGTCATGTATCTGAAATGAATATAAATTGACAGAAATTATGATGAGAAGTCATAAAGTTGCCAATTTGCAGGGGAAAATGGTGATTTTAAACTTTCTATCACATTGCCAATTTAAGGATTTTAATGCTTATTTTCCTTTAAAAAAATTTCAACATCAAACAACGAATATTGGTGCAACCAAAATGGGCACAGTTTGTGTAGAATTTTTTGCTCTTTCTGCTCATGTATTTGGTATGATTTTTAGGGCTTTGCATCAAAAGATATTAGGCCAAACCATAAAATGTGGACCTCTGTCACGAATGGGTTAAGATATTCTTTTCATGTTACTTTTTGTTTTGTCTATTATCTGAACGAATAAAAGAATCAAAGAACAAAAAGGCAGAATAGGTAAATAAACAAAAGAATGACCAAATGACATCAAATGAAAGTGATATAATTATGAATGAATAAATGACCACAAAAAAAAAACATGACAAAAAATATACCCGCAAATCATAGAAATACAGTGTATGTACAGTGGAAACTCCGTATAACAAGGTCCTTGGGACCAGCAAAATTATCTTGTTATAGCAGGAATCTTGTTATATCAGGGTTGAAAACAATAGAATATAAAGAGCTGGGACTGGAAAATTACCTTGTTATATCACAAATATTGTTATATCAGATCTCTTTATACCGAGTTTCCACTGTACATGTACATTTTGAGTAAACTAGTGCATAATACATGTAACTACTTGAATAAGAATTTAAATAAAATAGATGTCGAAAATGTTCTTAAAGAAAGTAAAATTCTGCAGCATGAAATTTTGTGGTCGTAGGATATGTTCTGAATTAATAATAGCCATATTCTAGTTTTATATACTGACTGGTAATATGATAAAAAAAAAATAATCATTCTTCTTGGTTGTTTTATAACTGAAAGAAGAGAAGGAAAAATTGAAAGAAGGAAAGGAAAAATCAAAAGAAGGAAAGAAAAAAAAAAGCTTCTTGGCCAACATCACAAGATAAGCATGAATAAACAATTCATCACATTTATATAAAAATGCATTTAATTGCTGTATGAGGTCATCCATAAAACGTTTTATCCCTGACAACTTTGTATGCTAAATATCCTTGTACATGTACACAGACACATGTAACCTCACTTACACGAATGCAAGGTTATCTTACATAACTTTGCACCCATGATGTAGGCCTATACAGGAAAAATTGCTGACAGTAGGAAAGTAGTGTTCCTTGTCAGACAGAGGAGACAGAGGAGCAAGAGCAGTGCTCAAACAGAAATCTAAATATTGCATAGGCAGAGACTCCAAACCCTCCTGCCGAGACCCCCTAGCAAACAGGAGAGTCTGACTCAATGTGCACATCGCCCACATGACCAGCGCAAAGTACAAAATTCCTTGCGGCCGGAGGCCACTTTTAGGGTTATAGAAGCTTTCTGGTGCTATCTTAGGCTTATTTTTGAACATATGACAACACTAAATGAGGTAAAATCCAATGATTCAGGTTCATTTTTTTTCAGAAAGGTGGTTGGGCGGGAGAAAAAAATAAGGAAACACGACTAGGGCAGGAGAAATTCACACTCAAGCGGGAAAGCGGGGGATTTTGTGAAAATGAACTCAAAGCGGGAGATCTCCCGCTTTAAACGGGAGAGTTGGAGTCCCTGCATAGGATCAAGATAATTTAAATCAATTGAAGGAATAAGATGGAAATAGGATATTTCATCATCCTGGGGTATAAAACGCAAACATCTTTCAAGAATTTGTCGATTATTGTAGGTTTTCTATCCTATACTATAGAGGTCGGCAGCCACCTAAATTTGCAAAGCTCGCCATACCACGCTACCCTGTGCGATGTAACCTAAGCCATACCTGTTGGACTGGACTAGACCGTCTGCCTGTTGTCATCTTACCATGGTGGAGTGTGAGTACCGAGATGTCTTCTAGACGTACTCTGTCACTTTTACCTGTACAAGCGATTACAGAACAAGAAGATCAAACAATCCTTCAACATCAATTATTACATGACTCTCAAAAAGAAAGTTTAAAAGTAATTGAATAGATAAATGATTATTGTAAAAAGGAAACCATTGCTTGTTAAAAGCGAACTGTGACGACAACACAATGATTAAAGTGCAAACCAAAATGGAAAACATATCAAGCATTCACAACAGAATAGGATTTATATAGGTCTAGGCTATTTTAAATCTCTTTCAAACCTTAATAAAGAAATAAATGAAATTTTGAATGAAAAGTAATAAACAAATTATAAAAAGCAGTGTTTGAAAGTCATGTATGTGTCTGTATGATATGTAATTTGGCAGGGTAGAATCAATACCCGTCATGCCTGAAAATTCAGCATTAAAGCGCCCTAGTGGCTGGTATAACGGTAGATCTACTGACCACTAACTGTTACTCTTGCTGGAGTGGTTATAATGCCTACGACTCCGAGTACGAGTATGATCAACTTTTCTGTGGTTTTGCTTTTTGCTATGGGAATTCTTGATGGAAATCTAAAATCTTGGACACAGTCCGACCTAGACAAACTGTCATTGGATGCTATATCCCCAGACCATTTCTTTGATCAGTATTCTACTCTTTCTCAATAAAATTTAAGAGTATGGCAAGCCCACAACTTGCATCCAAAACCTTTTTTCCCAAGGCCTCTCATTTATGTTTTTTAAAAAGGTATTCTCTAATACGAGTGATTTAATCGTCAAAAATTATATCCTAGAAATATTAGAATTTCACTCCCTTGCTTACCAAATCCGAAAGCTCCTTCTGTTGTGCAACAGACTCCCATCACAATCGCAATATACACAACTGCCTTCATCGTTCAATTCGTTGTCCCACCCGTAAAAGTCTTCGTAAGGTATTCTGTTTCCTCTCCGCCTCCGACAGCCGACTGACCCAAAGTCTGTGATTATGATCTAATAAAATCTGCCAGGTATGAAAACTAATTCCGCTGATTCTCATTTGATCTTGTAAGTCACTGGATCTGTCAATCTGCACTAGTTTTATAGGGGAAAGCTCTAAATAATCACAATTTCTGTCGCAGTTTCTCTTCTGTACTCCACAGTAGAAATAAAATGTTTATGGCACGCCAAGTGGTGATTTTAAATACGAATCATTGTTTACGCTTAGTTATTTTGGGAACATGACGAAATCAACAACACAATGCTGACGTGTACGAAGCTATAGGCTAATAGGCCTCTGAGTTTATACAAATAGTTATGTAATACAACTGATGCAATTCTGTTGTGACGTTCTGTTATTTTTTTGTTCCAATTGCTTTCATGATTACAAGCAATAAAATAAACAACTTATTTGCAGCTTATACAAGTTAAACAGTTTAACACGTCAACGCAGACTCTTTCGACCTGTCGGCAAAATAGGCGTGAAAAAAAAATAATCTTAAAACGTTATCCTGTTGGTTTGGATGTTTTTTGTTGCTGTTACTGTTGCTGTTGTTTTTTCATTGCTTTTTATGTCTATTTTTGGTAAGACTGGGGGCATCAAGTATACCTAACAAGAGTTGATAACAATAGTTATGCACTGTCATGGCAATGTCCTAGCTGACTCACTGCATAGCCCATTGAATTAAAAAAAAAAAAAAAAAAAAAATGCTGATTTTTTTTTTCTTTTCTACGCGTGTATTTCTGTGGAACATTCCACTTTCCTTCTGTCATAGCAGAAACGTACTGGGGGTCGCTCCGCACCCTCTACCTCAGACCTATCTATATCTGTCGTAGCGACCCCCCCCCCCCCCCCCCTCAATCATATCGTGTCTATTGCTTTGTACTTTCGGACGTAGTTATGCCTGATTTTATGAAAACGAAAACAATAACAGTGATAATAAAACGAATTAAGATACAAAAAGGATTGTAAGATGTTTGGTAGCCTATATGGTAACAGACCTCTATCTAGTTTTTCTCTCCAAAAAGAAATTAGGGGGGGGGGTTGAAAATGAGGTCGTTATAATTAACGCATAATCTTTTTGAACAGCAATAATTGGCAACTCGTTTTTTCCCTTCCAGACTCTTCCTATTAAAAAAGGACCTCTCTCTCTCTCTCTCTCTCTCTCTCTCTCTCTCTCTCTCTTCTTTCTTTTCTTATCTCCCTCTTGTTTTTTTCTTTTGTCTTCTACTCCTTTCTTACCCTTTCGGACCCCCTTCCGATCCCCCCCCCCCTCTATCTCTCACGCTCTTCCCTTCCTCCCCGTTTTACCACAATTCCCACGGTAATAAGTACGAGCAGTGTACGTAAACCGGAGTAATTTGATGATACACAATGGTAATTTGAACATAACTATACTATCAAATTGCTCTCATGAAAGTTAATCTATTAGTGCGTTGGAGAAGGGAATCTGTCTGGAAACGTGAGAAGGACAAGGAGATCTCTCGCTTTATCGCTGACAATTACATTTATATCACTTTTATAGAATATAACAAACCAAAATAAATAAGAAAATGACAAACTTTCACCGGGGAATCTTTACTTTTTAAAATCCTAACATCTCAAAGGCTTGCAGATTCGAGAGTGAAGGGCGATGAAGGTTAATTGGATAAAAGTGCATGGAAGCCCACAATAATAGTACCACATCCAAGGGGGAGGTTGGCGAGTGCCTCATCCCTATTTTTTGCCAAGAAATGTTCATTGCTATCATCATTTTTATTATCATTATTTTTATCATCATCATCATCATCATCATCATCACCACCACCACCACCACCACCACCATCATCATCATCATCATCATCATCATCATCATCATCATCATCATCATCATTATTATTCCCTATAGTTCATAGAATATAGGCAGCGTATACTCTTTATATCTCTCATCCTTTTCTACAAAAAAAATCCCTAAACTTTCACCAACTCGAACCATTCTCTGATGAAAAATGCACTGAAAAAGCTCCACCACCACCCCCCCCCCCCCCCAACCGATCGGTCGCTTCACTCCCTCGTTTACGCCCTCTTCCTTTTTCACAACTCTGGATCCAGCCATGCATACAACTAGAAAAAAAAAACGAAAAAAAAAACAAAACTTCATAATCTGATGATAATTATGACATGATAGCGAGCTTAATTTTTTGTTATGTTTTATTACTTTATTTTATTGGCAATGTTACATTCTATAATCAATGAATATGTAAATTATTTGTAAATATTGTGATTTCTTTTGCTTTTCCAATAAAAACAAAACAAAAAAAAATCTTCTATCTTGTTTTCCATGATTGAATATATTTAGACCCTGGCGGCAACAAAATGAGCGAAACAGTAATATTCAATTACATATTACATGTACATGGAGCCTTGAGGAGGTGAGGATAATGCTTGAGCTTTCTTCATGTTCTTAGTATTTTGATATCAGTTTGGAAGCATATCGAAGTCGAAATGTCCCCCGGAAAGGATTTACCCCAGTTTCAGAGGCAAGTATGCGCCTCTGACCTATAATTTGAAATATAACAGAAAATAGTGTTCAGCCCGAACATGTAGTCCCCTGTGTGACGTGCATGTGCATTTTAACACGAATGATTTGATTTCGTGTTATTCTGATGGATCCAAAAGCTCAGGGTATATTCATCAAGTTTTGACAAGTTCATCAGCCTTTCTCAATAACGCTTTGACCTTTTTAAACATTGTAACCGCATGACTATAGAACTCAATTAATCTTGAAAGAAAAAAAAGTAGAATTTGGGGGAAACAAAAACTTGAGAAAGAAACTCTATAATTTGAAATATAACAGAAAATAGTGTTCAGCCCGAACATGTAGCCCCCTATATGACGTGCATGTGCACTTTAACAAGAATGCTTTGATTGATGGGTCCAAAAGCTCAGGGTATATTCATCAAGTTTTAACAAGTTAATCACCCTTTCTCAATAATGCTTTGACTTTTTTAAACATTGTAACCGCATGACTATCTGACTATAGAAATCAATTAATCTTGAAAGAAAAAAGTAGAATTTGGGGAAAACAAAAGCTTGAGAAAGAAACTTGCTAGAAAATATTGCAAAGCGTTGAATGGGTATATTTATTGTATAATACGTAATAATGGGAATGCTGGGTGAGTGAAAGCTGCGAAGAATACAACAGAGACATATTCTGGAGTAATTTCAAATATGAGGGCATAGACCTAATTGTGAGGAGCCGTGATTTTTTATTAAGGACATTTTTCTTTTTTAATTAATTCTTTCAAACAAACATGAACAAAGAGAACTTACTATTTTCGCATTTACCAGAACTTATCACTGGCTTTAATAATCTAGGAAGAAAGATTAAATGTAAGGTTAAACGTTAGAGAATAGACATCAGTGATTTATGGAGTGGATGGCTTGTATTCACACAGGTACGGGTACTCATCACCGCACACTTGGTCGTTGAGGTCAGATCCGTTGAAGAGCACGCAGTCCTCCCCGGACCACATGTTTGACACGCGGCGGTCATCGTCGGGCTGGTTGGCGTCCCACATGGTACTCTCAGCGCCCAACTGGCCGCCAAAACCCGCCCAACGGTACTCCCCTTCCACGTCCTGGTCATTCAGCCCGGTCCACAGCCAAGGGATGCTCTGGCTTTCGATGTTGTAATGTGACGCCAAAAGCCCCCTGACAATTGCCATCTCGGCTTCGGAGTCGAACTGAACAAGATGGCCGCCCTCGGCTTCGCAGGCTTCTTTCGCCTTGGCCCATGTGGCTTTCACGGGGCTGTAAAGGTAGCAGGAATTTTGACCGGCAACGCGGTTAGGCCACTCGTTTGGGCAGTTGTCTGCAAGAGAGATAAGAAAGAGCGAATAATAAGACATTGCGTTTTGGAGAGATCAAGAAAGGGACAAGGGATTCCATTCTTTGGAATGGTTACGGATGTATAAGCCTCCCCCCCCCCCAAATGTAGGTCCCATCACATTTCTTTGACTTAAATTAAGCTTTTTACCATAACTCGACTGATTGTATCTTTATATTATGTTATTGTATACTTCTCAGTTGTTTATAATTTAATAGTTATGTATTATTGTTGCTGCCTTATTTTTATGTCAATCAAATGTCAATGAGAAATATGAAAATAAATGAAATGAAAATGAAATGAATGAAAACATGCCCCCTTATACACCATCATCATGCCGGCAACCTTTTCCCTTCTCCGTTATGATGTGAACCAGCCAACTACATGTATGTTAAGTTGACATGGCTTCAGTCAAAATTTGAGCAAGTATCTCTTTCAATGATCAAATAAATTAGGCCTATTAATAGATTAGATTAGCCTCCAATTACTTCTTCAAAGTAGCTCGGGCTTGATGGCAGTTCACGTAATTATTGCGAAAATCCCACAGGGCACAGTTTATTAGCAAGCATTACGTGAGATGCCATCTATAAATCAAGTCCGAGCTAGTTTAATTTCAGGAAGCTGTTTTCATTTTTGTATTGTTATTGACATGACTTTTGATGGTTGTGGTTTCTTTGTTTTTGCTTTTTAATGGATGAAATGGTATTTCTTTTACTTGACCATGAAGGTAAGTTTGTGCACCCGAGGAATTTGCTGAAACGGCATAATGATGCGTATAAATGTCTGATTGCCGTGAATGACTAGGGGATGTGGACGGGAGGAAAAGACTGGTACTATACATGCATGTTGAAAACCACTTTCTAGGATGACTTCATCCATCCTAACCATGTGGATTGGTTTGACTTCAATCATAGTTTGATCATGTATTTTACATTTTTCACTGATTGAAATTAAGCCATGGATACATTAGTTTGAAATGAATCACACTGATATAAAAAATGAGAAGAAAAATCATTATCTTACACAAGCTGCATGACTGCACCAAGGTATAGAGAGTGGAGGCTGCATCTTTGTTGACAGTTTCAGTCCGACAGAGGGCGGTATCAGAGCTCGCCAGAAATACAGCTGCGAGGGTGACGGTCTGCAAAAGCATCGTGTTGTATATTCAAGAGGGTTCGCTGTTATTGGAATGAGATAAGGGTAACAATGCTAAAGCGAAGATCGTACCATGTTATATTTTTTTTTCAAAAGATATGCTTTCAAAGATTCATTGAGGTTTGGGAATAAAAGTTATTGTGACGGAATCCCGCTTGCAATTCACTCAATTCTTCCCCGGCAATAATTGTTGCATTCTTGCACTCGGAAGAATGCTATAAAAATATTCATGCAATTCTTCTTTCCGGCAACAACTTGTTGCACCCACAAGACAGCTATAAAAGTTCCGAGATGGATGACTCTGCCAATTCCTTGAATTGTTTTGTCCAGCGTGTTTGACATTTATTCCAATACACCAACCTAATAAGGAGAAAAAAAAAATCAATCTTGACCCTCTATTGCCAAGAATGCCGAATAGCACAGTCGCTTGCTTGCCATACGTGCACAAAGCTATAAAAGGCACTAACATGGCGAATGGGCGGTGTGCAGAAGGTTTGGTCTGGTCAAGACAAAAGCTTTTCAAAATTACTTATTATCAGGCGTGATCAGCCGCTTGACACACTTTAGACGCCCTGTAGATTATTTTTTTTTTTCACTTGAACAACTTTAATGCTCTCAAATTCTATGGCCATGGTGCAAGGAAATCCTTTACGTGGCCCAGACATGGTAGTCATCAATTTTGGAGGAAAAAAAATCATACAATAATGTAAAAGACATAATAAAACCGGTACAATTGTTAAATCTTTGGTTGTTTCACAAAAGGACAGATTGAAAGAAATAGGTCGTGCCATCCTCATCTCTCTTTCGGAGTTCCAGATTATATAACAAATCGTTTTAAAGTTTCCTTTACTTGAAACAATAGTTTGACCATCCATCCACAGACAAATAAGATTTAATGTGCATATTTGTTCGATATCTTAAAAGAAAAGAAAAGCAAGGACCCCTACCCCCCGGAAAATAGAAAAATTAAAATGAAATGAACAAGGGGAAGCAAAGCCAGAAAGATGTTCTTGGTCGGTTGATTTCAAACATGTCAAATTAGACTAATTAAAGACGAATAATATTGTACAATCTTACAGCCAGTGAAATATGTGTACAAAATGATATTTTAGATTCTCAACTCCAATATCAAGCGCGAAGAGATTTCGAGTATTTTGAGAAATCTTACATTAATGACAACAAAGGCTTCTAATTCAGAACATTTTTGTAAAATTCAACCGACGTTTTAAAAAGAAGTAAAATAGCTCACCTGGGTTCTAGAACAACGCTTTGATGTGGAGATCAAGACTGACTCGGCTGTGAGTGGGTGGCGAACTATTCAAGTGACACCTTTATATTTGCAACATTGGTCATCGAAATCAAACAACCAGCATACTTCATTCAAAATTTCTGCCTTCAAACTGCTAATATTAACATTTAGGTAATACTAGATAACGCGAGGCGTCATTAAATAACTTGAGCTTTGAATACTAACAATGAAAGAAAAAATCGAATGCTGTTGTTTGATCAATTGATATTTGTTAGCGTTCGTGGAATATCAAATGGATTCGGGCAAAATGAGTAATTTCATGTTATCGATTTTTCTTTCTAAAATACCGACTCACCAAAACTGAAAGAGTGACAGCACTGAGAGATAGATAGATAGATAGATAGATAGATAGATAGATAGATAGATAGATAGATAGATAGATGATAGATAGATAGATAGATAGAGAGAGAGAGAGAGAGAGAGAGAGAGAGAGAGAGAGAGGGGGGGGGGGCGGACACAGATTTAAAGGAGAAGATAGAAAAATAGTGTAAAAAATACCAATAGAGCAAGACGGAAAGAAGGGTGTGGGGGGGGGGGGGGAGGTAACAGAGTGATGATAAGATGAGAGTGAGTTAGAATTTAAAGAAAAAAAGAAAGGATCATTGTCAGTAAACTGACAGCAGCAACCAAAAAGGGCATAGAATAGTAACGAGGCTATGAAAGAAAGAGGACCAGGGGGTGTTTCATAAAGCTGTTCGTAAAGTTATACGCATGACTTTACGAACGACTTTGATATATCATGTATATTACTGCCAAAATGGGATGCCCAAAGTTTTTCATGTTTAGAAAAAAAAAGAGTGCGACTACATTTCCCATAATCTAAAAAAAAAAAAATGGCAACAAATATACTTTCCAATAAAAATTGTTCATAAACAAAAGTAATGATAAGCTACGTCTGCATATTTCACCCTTGTTTAGCTGATACAATTTATAATGATTAAGAATTTGATTTGGCTTGCCATATTCAAATCGTTCGAAAAGTCATTCGTAACTTTACGAACAGCTTTATGCTTTTTATGAAACACCCCCTGGTACGTCTAGTTCGGAGAGACTAATGGGGTGTTGCAAGAAGGTTGCAAATGCAATTGCAAATCATTGCTAATTTTGAAACGACCATTCTGACTGGCTCAGGGTCTGCCCTTTGAAGAAGACATGCATGCAACAATGATTTTGATTGGCCAGTGACAATCAGTTGCCACTTGCAATCGATTGCAACTTTCTTGCAACACCCCATAAGTCGTTTATCTTTTCGAGTTGCTATTCCCCACATCCCCCCACCCCCCCCCCACCCTCTCCCCCATTTGATTTTCCACTTGCTTTCTCTTCTCTCTTTCACATTCTGACATCTTTCAGGCTCTCTCCGTCTCTCACCCCCTCCCTCATGTTCCTTCTATCTTTCTCTCCTATCTCCTTCTTTCTTCTTTCTCTCTCTCTCTCTCTCTCTCTCTCTCTCTCTTATCCCAATTTCTTTCCTTTTAAAGGGCGGACTTGGGGAGGGGGAGAAAGTTCCTGTCATATTTACTATCACTACGCTAATGCTCATATTCTTTGACAAAAAATGTACTTTTGGTATTAGAATTCTCTTATGTCACTCAACTGACTCGGTAAACCAGATACCGAAAAAATCTAATCAATTTTTTTTTTCTGATACAGTTAATTGATTCTCGTCGATCTATAACGTTGCCATGTGCTTCTTTACTTTGAGTGATTGACGTATTGATCATTTTGAGCGCTCCGTACCAGGGAGAGCAAATCATAGAATCATTAAAGGGATCCCGTAACTTTGTGAAGGCTTGATTTAATAAATAGTTGAATTTTGATGTCCATGTTGTATAGAATGTTCAGAAGCATAAATAGACAGCCAGGAATATTAAGGTTTTGAAATGTAAGATGTTATAATCAAGATATCTATCACTGAATTCCGCCGTTTGCAAAACCAACCTGGGTATGCTTTTGTCTAACACTGCCGTATAAGTGGTAAAAGAGGTCTGGCATTTCCGGTCACCTGTGTATTTTCACTTTTTGTGAAGCACATGATGATGCTTTTGAAGTGCATTTTTCAGGGCTTCATATTACGCAGTATTACATAGGCCCTACAATGCTAGCATACAGGGCCATGCAGCACAATTTTCAACAAAAAAAAAAAAAAAAAAAAAAAAAAAAAAGAGTTACTCAGTGGATCCAAAGTGGTCTTACGAACCATGCCTCGGCGACGGTTCTCCTTTTCTCCATTTCACTTCAATAAAATTCCTAACTGGAACATGTGTCAAACATGATCATAACCCTAGGCCTGACCCTGGGTTAACGTTCCCTCTTACCTTAGCACCAGCGTAGCCAAGGTCGGGAGGGGGACAGCGTTGGGACGGTCATCCCCCCCCCCCTCCACTGAGAGAGAGAAAAAAAAACCCTCCTAAAAGAACTTGAGCAAGAAGCTTAAAAAAAGGGTGAGAGAATGTATAGGAAGAGAAGGAGCAGACAAGGTATGATGACATAAAGCCGAAGCTTCCCCGTCCCAAACCTCCCTGCACCCCCCCCCCCCCCCCCCCCAAGGAAGAGCGCTTCTCGTGCTCACTACCACCCCTTGAAATGAATTCCTAGCTACGCCACTGAACATTAACTCCATAATATGGCTCTGACCCGCGCTTAAACATGTTAAAATTATATTATATTTTTAGCGCGGGTCAGAACCCAACACCAATGATGGGCACAGCCTCATCGGTTAAGAGTGGCAGTTTTGTCCGTCCGTGACATTGATGATTTTGTGGATTCTACTTTAAGTATAGACACGAAGGGCAACTAAGTTTATCGAATTTAAACTCCTTCATGCTCTTCACCGTTGGCGTAAATCCAGGGGGATGGGGGATATATCCCCCCCCCCATACACACACTTTTTGGAGAGGAGGGATGGCGTGTACAAATATTCCCCACTTTTTAAGGAAGAAATGATATTTTAATTAATCAATTAGTAAAATTTGTGTTAATCTGTCATAGACGACCATCATATTTTAGAATTTCTATTAAAAAATGCGATTAAAACCAGAAAAGTGGTTATTTTTGGTTCGCTCGCTTCGCTCGCTCGCAAAATTGAAATTAAAATGAGTGTAAGGGTTTTTTTTGTTTTTTTTTTCCCCGGTGGATAAGGGTGTGTCTTAATACTTAAGTGTGAGTTTGATAGAAATAAAATCTACGAAAAAGTCAATCATCCCCCCCCCCCCCCACTCCTCAAAGTGGATTTACGCCGGTGCTCTTCACGATGAAAAAAGAAAATAGCTCAACGCATTCCATTACATGGTTTTAACAGGCCTTCAAACGTTCAAAATTTGTGACATGTCCGTCCTCGACAAGCCGATGAGGTTCACCAATAACGATATCGCCATCTTTCATTATCAAGGTACTCGCTGCAGCTTCCTTGAGCCCCCATTCCACTCACGCTCTCGATACGATTTTACGATTTTTTTTTCAGGTCAGGGGGGCGTTTCATCAACATTTGTTGTCTGACAAGTTGTCAGATCTGACATCTTTCCGTGATTTTGATTGGCTTAGAAGCATCGTTACTATGGCAACTGTCGGATAAAACAGACTTTGTCGGATAAAACATCCGACAAGTCCTTTCATGAAACGCTCCCCTGGTATATAGGGTAAAAAAAAAAACCGAACCTTTATAGGATATGATTACGCTGTTATGCTGTGCATGCCTATAATGAGTATAACCATGCATAACGTGTGCTCCGTACCTGTAAGTCTATGTTTAATAATATTCTTTATTGTATTCATGGAAATCTATGCATTTTCAGATTGAACATGTTGAATTGAGAAACATTTGAATTGAAAACTATAGTCATAAAGTACAAATACATAGTTCAATCAGTTATGGAAAAATACGGTAGTTATTGACCTTCCTCCTCCTCCCCCCTTCAAAACAACAACAACAAAAAAATACTTAAACACGTACACGCACATGATTAAAGAAAAAGACAAGCAAAATAAATGTATAAATAAATAAATGAATGAATAAATAAATAAATAATTAAATTAATTAATCAATTAATTAATTAATTAATTAATTAATAACAAATAAAGGTGGAGGGGGCGGAGATTTTACCGTTAATTGTTATCGGGAAATTCTGACCAGCCCCTTATACGGAATTGAGTTTGCCTTGACCAATCAAATCACATTAAGGATGGTGCCGTCATATTTGCCTGTCGGTACGTGAAAGACTTGTCAATCAACAAAAAGAGATCGCTTGCGTGATATTTGATCCATTATTTAATTGATGTCTTTCTCGTTTGCACTTCAGAAATAATCTTCAATCAAAATCTGACAAACAAACAATGTGGTGGTCAATCCAAGTAAGACTTAATGTAGTCAAACTTGAGAAGGATTGTTCAGTTTCCTTCTCGTATGATGCAGCTTTCAAGTGGTTGATAAATCCGACGTGGCTTTTAAGATTCATTGACATTGCCTTAGGTCATCCAATAATCCAGTTATTTGTTCCATCTTATTTAATTATTGTTAAAGCTACCCGGACTTGGTGTAGGTCTACAGATGGCGCTTCACGCAATACTTGCGAAAATCCCAGTGGGTGTAGTACCTTGCCACGAACCAGCCTCGTTGCGAACACACGAACATAGGCCGACAACGCAAGTAAAAACGAAACAGAACAAATCAACAACAACAACAGCAGCAACAACAACAACAACAACAACAACAACAACAACAACAACACCAACAACAACAAATACCTGCATGTACTGACCGGACACTGGCCTCAATATTCGACCCGACGCACTGCGACAGCGAGTTTCCCCATTAGTGAATGTATCTGTGTCAAACTGAGATGTAGGGGAGAGCGGGGTGAACTGAAACGCAGGAGAAGTGGGACACCACCTCTAACTAAAAATAATTAACCTTTTATTAGTTTGAATTTAGTTAAATGATAGTTAAATAATAGTTTAGTTGAATCAGTTTGAATCAACTTTCACAAATACATTCACAGCTATACTGCCATTTTGCTTGTATAGGTTTAATTTTTCACTTCTTTTTTGACCACTTTTTCTATTTTTCACAATTTATTGTCAAATATTTAATAAGTGCACCACTTGGCTGTACTGCCCTAGTTTGACAAAAGGAAGCAACTGACATACTAACTAAAATCGGAGTTATTAATTTCCCCATGATTATCCAATCTAATGTGCCCCTATTCCAGCCTGAGGCCATTTTTTATCCCCCCCCCCTCTCCCACAGTGGGGCGTTTTTGTTGAGTAATAAGTACAGTCAGACAGTATACATTTGAATTCATAATGTGCAAAAAACAGCTAGTGAGTGTATAAAAACAACGAAATTACAATATTGGTAGAAAACCAGGCCAGGCTAAATGTTATGCATAAACACTCATCCTGCTGAGAGATATGTTAGGCAAGTCATGACGTTATTCCATTGCCGTCAATACATAATTATGACAGACACATTTTGCTCTTTTACAGAAAATACTATTCTTGTCACTTGCTTCCTCATGTCAAAGTAGGGTATTATAGTGAATAGCCCGCATACAGCATATGGCCCTATAATTTGCAATAATGTTTTTAGCGATAAATACCAACACTAATAATTTGCAAGCACTTGTTGAATTCATCTATCGGGGAGAACTGGGACATAATTGTCCAGGTTCACCCCAATTACTTTCCGTGTATGTATGAAAAATTAGCTTTCATTGGTCATAAACAATAGACATCTTGCATGAAAATACCTTTGGGTCTGCATAAAAATCGTAAAAAGTCATATCAATCAATTGTTTTTACAAATCATTCATACTACTTCAGACAAACTTGTGTGTAACAAAAAACAAGTATCATGAAATGATGATTTATTTTTGCCCGAAACCGCCGAAATATAGGTTGAAATAAATAAATACCGCTCACCATTTCTTCCAATTTTTAGTTAAATGGGCACGAATAATTAATCTAACTGTACCAGTGACTCTTAAGCATTTTTTTAAATTAAGTGAATACCTTTAACATTCTCAGCACTTATTTTAGACAACTAGCAGGGGAAAAAGGTGTTTTTAGCATTTTCAAGACTTTTGTCCCGTTTCCCCCCGACTGTCCCACTTTACCCCGTTCAAGTACATTTTTAATGATTATTTACATAACAAAAACTTTAAACATATGGACTGTGTTGAATACTTTTGCCTACAATTGATATTATTTACCATGTAAATATGGCTATTAGGCTATTAGCACGAATATTTTAGAATTAACAAAACAAAGAGTGCCAAATCACGATTCTTGCCCCACTTCATCCCGCTCCCCCTACACTGATTTCATACAGTATACTGGATCTCTACTGTGTGTGTGTTAAACATCGCAGCACTACATCGCATCACACTCGTGAGTGAGTGGGAGCGAGCTTATGTAAACTTGGCGTTGTGACGTGCGCCTGTAGTCCAGCTCACAGTGGAAGTTATCAAACTGACCCCAGCGGACCCAGGTTCGAGTCTGAGTCACGTCTTTCGGATGGTGACGTAAAAGGTCGGTCCAAGACGTAAATAATCATATCTCATTGATGGTTGACTGATGATTGATACACGTCTATAAAAAACACAATTCAACAACAACAACCCACCACCAATTCCACCGGCGTAAATCCGTTTTGAGGAGTGGGGGGGGGGGGGGGGGGGGAGGGGTGATCACCTTTTTTGCCGATTTTTTTTTCCCCGTGAACTCACACTTACAGACATTCAGTCGTGGGCTTTCATGGGGAGTGGATCAAAATTTGCTGACACCAGACTTTGTGAAAAGTACTGGAAATACCTGTAATAGAGCTACATTTCTAGAGCACAGCAAAACAAGCTGTCCTACCATAAAATTCTTCAGCCTACTTCGGGCATTCTCGGGCCAGGGAAAATGAGATAACGACTTTGCCATATGGGGCAAAGGGTGAGTATATAGAGCATTACATAAGGTCTGTTGGTCATAAAACTCAGTGATGGACAACACCTGTTACTGGGTAAGCACCCATGGTGTCAAATTTCCCATGAAAGCCCACGACTGAGCGTCTTTAAGTATACACACACACCCTCATTCATCCGCGCAGACCCCCACACACATTATGGTATTTATTATTTTGCGAGCGAGCGAAAAATAACCACCTTTATGATTTTTTAGAGCATTTCAAATAA
This sequence comes from Echinometra lucunter, assembly GCA_029962745.1. Taxonomy (NCBI): domain Eukaryota; kingdom Metazoa; phylum Echinodermata; class Echinoidea; order Camarodonta; family Echinometridae; genus Echinometra; species Echinometra lucunter. Next base: position 14,927,177 of record CM057168.1, read on the forward strand.
AAATTCCACGATATGACCGTCATTTGTGACATTTTTATAAAAAATCACCAACTGATTAATTACAATATCATTGCTTCCTTAAAATTAGGTGGGATATTATTGTACACACCATCCCCCCCCACTCGAAAAAGTGGGGGATATATCCCCCCATCCCCTACCCCCTGGGATTTACGCAAATGACCAAAACTTTCGCCTGCGGCTCGGAAACTGTAAGGACACTGCACAGTGGGATTCTCGCAAGCATTGTGTGAAGCGCCCTCTTAAACCAAGTCCGGGCCACCTTAATGATTTTACTTTTTTGGTACTTTGGATTAAGGGGCGTCATTCTTTCTTAATATGTGCTGTTTAAAAATGTATTTGTTCATGACTGTACTGGAATGTAATGCCAGCTCCCATTCAGTGACTCTCCCTATTGCATACTTCCGTAGGTGGCGGCATTCCCGTCTTGTTCGTTACCATGGTAACTGGCATCGGCAGAATCACTCCGTCGCAGGCTTCTCCCAACTTTGCTGTGGCGGTAACCATACATCATGTAGATGGTCAGACCTAATAATAAAAAACGAGGAAGAAATGAAGAAAAGTTAAGTCCGTCTCACACGACGGGTTATTTCAATGCATCGTGAAGCGATAGTTCTAATTCAGTAGAATCCATGCATGGGTAAAGTTGAACTTTATCCCCCTGTAGATTGAGACAAGTCTGGAAACAGTTCGAACGTAACTCTAGCGTAGCATTTTACACAATTATTCTAGTACAAACAATGCTTGCCTTCTGTATGTATGCAGAATAATGCTATCAAGTGCAGCACTTGTCTCTACTTTATGTGGTTTTTTCCCATTTGTTTACCGTCATGAGCTTAAGTTTCGACGATCATATTTTATGTACCTATAATCAAATAATAATAATATAATAATATTCTGGATTTATATAGCGCCTAATACATCTCCAAGAGAGTCTCTAAGCGCTTTACAGAAATATTATTACCCCGGTCATCGGATTCAGGCTTGCCCGCATACAATGCATGCACCTTCTCCACTCCCTAGGGAGCATTCCAGCCAGGCGCCTTTTGCAGGCGCGCACAATGCTAAACAAATCACAATGACTTTCGCATCCTACCGGGTACCCACTTAACACCTGGGTGGAGAGTGGCAAATGTAGATTCATATCTTGCCAAAGGACATTAGTGCCGCGCCGGGATTTGAACTCGGACCACGAGATCTACAGTCCGGTGACATATCCACTAGACCACGACACCTCTACTAATTTAGCCCTGTTACAGAACAATCCAATAAATAAAAAAAAATTAGAGATGCATCGCAAACGATGTTGCTATAACATATTAATCCCATATGCCCATTTTGTGTAGCATCCTATGCACTTGTCCCTGTTCCCAGTGATGCCAGTCAAGGACCCTTCAGAATACAAATGCACCGAAGAGACCTTTCCAGGTGCAATTTCTGAAGGATCTCTTGAGCAGGTTCGCGATTTGAATGCGACCCTTGGAAGCAGAAAGCGCTGGCTAGCGCAATATTCCGGATTTCTTCAACATTTACTTGCAACCATGTTCTTGAATCGGTCATTAATGCATGACATGAGCTACTCTTGCACATAGTCCCCATAAGTTCTTTTCTTTCAGTATTTTGATTTCCCTATTACTTAGCTGTTTTTGGTTTTTCTTGTTTTCGTTTTGTATTTTATATTTTTCGTACACTATACAAACTTAATGCTATTTTGTTTATTTATGATTTGTACAGGTGACCTACAGTAGGCCTATTTTACAAGCCATGCTTTTAGTATGTCTCCTCATTTCCACTCAATTGTAATTTGATTTGATTTGATTTGATTTATTTATTTTCTTCTGCACTGATATACGTACAAATGTTTTCAGATAACATACATAAAATAAAATAGAAAAGAATTTTTACAATGAATCATAATACAAAGTATTTGTAATAATCATTTACAAAACAAATGATAAATTTTCAATTCTTTTTTTTTTTTGTAATTCAGTTAAACATAAGATTTAATTATAAATAAGATTATTTGCAGAAGAAGGATTGCCATATAAGCAATGTGCTTGAAAATATGGCAGCCCCAAATATTATGAAATAGACAACCATAACAAATAAGCAGAATGGAAAAAGAACTAAATCCTGTATTAAGAGGATAATGACGATGATGATGATGATGATGATGAAATGATGATGATGATGATATTGATGATGATGATGATGATGATGATGATGATGAAGATTGTCCTATGCCGATAAGTATGTATGTATGCATCATGTAGTTTGTTCATGTTAATTTATTCAGATACTGATGTCAACGATGTGGAAATGGAAATGAATTCATTCATTTATTCATTAATTCAAAGGGGGAGAAAATGGCCTTTATCTACCCGAACGGATCAAAGGGACCTGTGCTTACAGATTAACAGATTAATGATAATCTGTATCTGTGTATGGACGCAACTGTCAGTAATAATAATAATGATAATAATAATTAGACCATTTATATAGCGCAGTCACTATGCAAATATACTCTACTGCGCTGTAGTGTAACAGAGCTCCCAACAATGCTACTGCTCAAACAATTAAACAGTTATGCATATAATACAATTAACCAAAAACTTCTGAAAAAAAGATGGGTCTTCAATAAATGTTTGAAGATGGTAACAGTTCGTGCTTTTCGTATTTCCAGTGGTAATTTGTTCCAAAGCTTTGGAGCAGCGCAACTGAAAGCACGATACCCAAGAGTATCTGTATAATCGTTCCTATATACTCTGCTTGATGTGGAATGGACCATAGAGCAGTGAAAAATCGATTGACCTATACCCGTAGACGTATTCCCTTTAAAAACACTAAAATGACAGGGGGGAGAAAAAGGGGGGGGGGGGGGGATTCCGTATAATCGGCGTTTGTGGAATAATGCCTGGTCTCCATCACCACTGATCACCGATCACCATGATCACTGGCGTAAATCCGTTTCGAGGAGTGGAATGATCGAAATCTTTCGCCGAAATTTCGAGCCCAAACTCACACAAAGAGTCAAGTGAATTAACCACTGGGCCATGACAGCTCAAACAAATGAAACTTAAATTATGCAGAGCATCATGCACACGCAGAGCTTGTTTCAACCACTATGAACATGGCGAACAAAGAAAGCGGACAAAATAAACAACCTCTCATTCTACCTTTCACAATGGTTCTGGTAGTCAAAAGAACATCCCTTCACCGCTATTATGTTTAATCATGTAGTTCCAGGTGACTATGCATGTGACACCTGTTCCACATATTTTAGACAATAGCGGTGAAGGGATGTTCTTTTGACTACCAGAACCATTGTGAAGGGTAGAATAAGGGGTTGTTTATTTTGTCCGCTTTCTTTGTTCGTCATGTTCATAATGAAAGGCGCTATATCCAGTTTTTAAAATTGAATTTTCTTTTTATCAGAGTTGAGTTAATATATTGTATGGAGTAATTTGCTATGAATAGAGTCGAAGCAAAATTACTGAGGAAATATAGATGAAATAGTGCTTTGTAATTTTCAGCTTCCATAGCCACGTGTTCAAACTCAGGACAAAGAAATGCATTTTTCGCTTAAGTTACCAAAATGGACTTAGAGCATTTTGAAAAAAAGCTCTTCATATGACGAAGAGCTAGGTGAAGTTATCTGTGGTTACAGGGGCCCATTGGTTGGAATCAGTAGCCTACATAAATATAATGATTTCAAGACAAATGAATATCATGGACAGAAATTGCACACAGCTGGTAGAACAAAGAGTTATCATTATCATGTAATTTGAGTTCGTGCAAATACGGAGAACACGTGTGCATTCTGAAGGAGGCGCAGTGAGATTAGTTTTCAGAGAACATTCTCACCTGTCATGAAATCCCTAAGTGGTGTACTTGCCAACTGCAGTCACCGAGTCTCAGTATATAATTGTGACATTGCACAAATTTTGCACAAACATTGCACATATTTGTGAATGTGCATGCATGTTTCGACCATGAATGCAGTGAAAGAGACATGAGGATTTTTGGCAAAGCTTTCTTTCCCCTTTCTTTTTGAACCTAAACTCATCCTCCTCCTAAAGTCATGTTTTATTTTGATTTATGCATACAGAATCAAACTGAATAAGGGTAGTTACCAGACCATAACAGATTCTAAATTCATTTTACATCAACAAATCTTGTTACGTAATCAGGAGAGCGTTTCATGAAGCGTCTTGTCAGTGATTTTCACAGAAAAAAAAATTGTTCTCAGCCAATCAGATGCAAGGACTTCAGTAGCTTATAACAGTTGTCAGCCAAAATCACTGACAAGACTCTTCATGAAACACTACCCAGGAGTATACAATATCCAAGCAAAGTCTACGAGAATAGACCCAGTGACGTAACAGTGGACGAATATCAATACTTACCGATGATCAACCAAACCAGGTAGCGTAACCACGTGACTCCTCTGAGTTTCAGCAGGAGTACAATGTTGCACAGGATACTCAGCCATGGGAAGACTGGAACAAAAGGAACCTGCCAAATAGGAACAATACGTACAGGGGGTGTTTTCACAAAGACTAAGATTGACTAAAATCGCACTTAACTATGGCTGGCCATTCATGCCACTGTTTGCTTTCACCATGGATCTCTCAAAGGATTTGCAAATCATGGTCAGAAATCTGCAGAATTGACAATTTTTTTTTATAGTTCATTGATAAAGAAAACGAAAAATGTAAATTCTTCAAATAGTGTGACAATGCTTTGCGCATCCCTTGAGAGACCAATAGTGAAAGCAAACGGTGGCATGAATGGCCTGCCATAGTTAAGAGCGATTGGAATCAATCTTAGTCTTTTTGAAACACCCCCCCCCCCCCCCGAGTCACACCAACGAGACTGACACCGGACAAAGAATAGACCGAATAAAACTTACATGAGCCCGACTGGCAGAGATTTGGTAAGTTACAGGAGAATGAAACCATGGGGAAATATCCAGTTTAATGAAAAGAGAGGATAGAGAGAAGTAATTTTTTTTTTTTAATCCATCAAAATCACTTACGAAATGAGAAAGATATGAAACTTTGAAAAGTCTCAATTTACTTTTTATGACGATCCTCAAATTGCCAATGTTGATCATAATAGCAGGGTTTTTTTTTTTGACAACTCTCATTATATTTTGTACATAAAATTTCATATTTTCTCCATTATTTCTAACGATGCTGTTTTTCTCTTTGTGAACCCAACATATATTTTGTGTTAAAAACATTTTCCCATAGAAGGAGGCAATTAAGCTGTGTCTGAGGTCGACGAATTTATAGGCACTGTACAGCCACTGGTACAAATTCGGACCTACAATGGATATTCACTCGGAAATAGAAAAGTTCAATTTTCTTCCTATTAGCCGAGCAATGCCATCGTAAACAAAAAGAGTGGTGCAGCCATAATCAAAAGTTAGAGATATCATTTCTGTGTTATTCTAATAGGACTCATGTTACAATAAACTTCTCTATGATTTTGGAAAATAACTGTTGGAAAAGATAAAAGAAACAAAGTAATTGTTGCTGTACTCACCCGGTAGTATTGCTTTGTATCTTCGTTCTGGTAATGAAGAGGGATGACAAGAAACGTCCCGACAGAGCAGAGACCGAGGAAGATGAGGAGTGTTATCGACCACCACTCACCACTTGCGATCGCTGAACTTGCATTTTCAATGAGTGCTACGGTACAGAACAAGAATACAACAGAACAGAGGAGGGCTGTCTTGACCACCAACCCCGGTTGAAAGCGTCCGAGTTGGTGTAGTAGAGGAGTTGAACGAAACCGATGTCGGAGAGTCCCTGGGGTGACTAGGGATGTGCTGTTCAACAGTGCGGAGTTATCATCTGAGGGTTGTTGGTTGTGAGCATCCTTTGTTGGTCCAAGTGAAGTCATACCTAGCCCTTGATTGGATTCTGCTGTCAAGTCTTCCGGTCCGTATCGAAGGAATATGACTGCGCCTGCTACAAAGGCGTACCCCAGGAGAACCCCAATCGAGATAAACTCAACAAGTTCAGCTAACGGAATGAAGGTGGCGGGCAATGCCACCAGGATCATAGCGAACAAGGTAGCGTAAACAGGAACCCTGGTGTAGCTGTTCACGATACTGAGGCAGTTGAAGAGCAGTCCGTCCGAAGCCATGGCGTAGAGGGTTCTTGGGATGCAGAAGAGACTCATCATGAGGGTAGCAAACATTGCAAAAAGGGCACCCACACCAACCACCCACCTCGCCCACTCTATACCATGTAGCTCGAAGGCACTGGTGAATGCCGACTTTTCGTCAAGTTCTGTATAGGGAATCATCAGCGTGAGGACAGCGGATGCAAGGATGTAGCAGACACTTGTGATCAGGATGGCTGCGAAGGTAGCCGTTGGAATGCTCTTCCTGGGGTTGACCGTTTCCTCATTCGCCATGGCAATGGCGTCGAAACCAACATATGAGAAGAACAGCGTCGCTGCCGCGGCGATTACACTCGAAACACCGTTCGGAACAAATCCCCCATAGTCCTCCCAGTTGCTGATATCGGCTTTGGTGAATCCCATCACGACAATGATGCAAATGACGATAAGATTGATGGCCAGGCAAACAGTGGTTACCCATGAAGAGACATTGGCTCCAGAGACAATAAACAGAGTAACCAAAATCACCACGACAGGAACAAGTAGATTAGGATATGGTGCTAGATAAGGAACGTGCCAGGAGTGACCTCCCATGACAGTTTCAGCGGTGAAGTTCCTTATTGCATAACCAGTCAAGGAGTCTATGTAACCAACGACAGATGTAGCAACAGCTGCGGCGGTTATGGCGTACTCAAGGACCAAGTCCCATCCGATGGCAAAAGCCCACAGTTCTCCGAGGGATATGTAGGCAAATGTGTATGCAGATCCTGTCCGGGGGATCCTACAAGCAAACTCCACGTAGCACAGAGCGGAGAGGATGGAGGCAACTGCAGCAATGGCATAGGAAACTATTATAGCCGGTCCAACGACCCCCTTGGCCTCGACTCCAGTGAGTACGTACAGACCAGACCCAGTCATCGCGCAAATCCCCATGATAGTAAGTTGAGTGGTGTTAAGAGACCTTCGCAGGGGCGTCTCGTAGAGCTCTTCGTCGCTGCCAAGTTGCTTCCTTCGGATAATCCTCGAGAGGAAGTCTCTACACCAAGCCATATCAAATCAAAATTGTATCCCAAGTCGTGCGCGGAAAGAGATTTCTGAGTAAAGAGTTTTCGTGAAAGAATGTCATGCGCGGGGTCGTGTTGCACTTTCGTCCAGTATCATTAGTTCCTCTGATATTTGAGGAAATCTTCAGGAAAAGAACCTGTTAAAGTAGAAAACAGAAGTGAAATTAAACATGCAAACACAAAAGAAATACTGAGATGAAAGAAAGAAAACAACAACAGTCCCCTAATGAAAACAAACAAACCATTAAACAATCCGAAATCAAGCATGCATTCAGTCTGTTTCTCCACTGTTTTCGAATGTAACTGAATTATATACCTCAGTTGGTACCTCCCTTGGCCATGTTGGCATGAAGCCAGCTAAGTATATATAGTGATGCCATACGGCGTCAACGACTGAAACGGTCTTTGACGAATCATGTCGGAGAGACATGGGCCTATAATGCAAAGAGTGCCACTATTAATATTCTGGGGGAAGTTTCTCGAAACCGTTATCAGTCTAACTCCTTTGACATCCCATTGAAACGTGCGTTGTAGAATTTACACGAGTTTCAATGAGATGTCCATGACAACTAAGACTTACGAGGTCTTCTAGAAACGCAGCCCTAATGTATGCATTATCAGTATTCAAATCAATTTGATATTAGTCATATTAAAAACATAGGACATATCGAAACATTAATTGCCACATTTACAACAAACTGCACTTAAAGTTAAAGCAAAATCGTCTATATTATCGTGGAGAGAAAATGAAAATATACTTACATATTAAAATGTATTAACATGAAAAGGTTCATTCGAAGAAGAAGAAGAAGAAGAAGAAGAAGAAGAAGAAGAAGAAGAAGAAGAAGAAGAAGAAGAAGAAGACCAAGAAAAAAGAAGAAGATGATGAAGAAGAAGAAGAAGAAGAAGAAGAAGAAGAAGAAAGAAGATGATGAAGAAGAAGAAGAAGACGACGAAGATGAAGAAGAGGAAAAGAGGAGCAGGAGCAGGAGTTGTAGGAGGAGAAAGAAACAGCAACAAAAACAATAACAACTAAACAACAAAGTAAACAAAACAACAGCGGCATGATAACCTGTATTTGAAACAACTGGTAATAGTAGTGACCTGCCATAGGCTGTGATGGGTTGCTCTTCTAGGCTCTGCAATAGACTGACGCGTATGTACAAGGAGAACCTTTCTTAACGTCAAAAGAAAATGAGAGCCAGTGAAGCAGTTCTGGTCAGTCCTACCGCGTTCGTTGAACAGTTGAAGAGAGAGATGGAGTGTTTAACAAAGATTTAAGTCTGGCTTGAAATCATGCGAAAGTGCACAAATCAAGTACCATAGCATGCGTAACTTCTTAACCATAGAGTGACTTCGCGAACAGACTTAGCCAGCCAACGTAAATTGGACTTACGCTAAGTTGGACCCAGGAGGTTCCATGAGACCTTCTTGGTTGGACCTAGCAAAATCGTAGACTAAGTTTTGTGGAACACCCCCACCGGTTGCAGATGCGGACATCAAGCTGACATGCATAATACAGCCTACAAGTATAACTAACCTGTATTGGAATACGAAGTACATACCAGTCTGTGTTTCACCTCCCTGTTCATATTAACATGTTTATCAGTGGCTCACCGAATTTTTGTTTCGATGGTTGAATGAGTAAAGTAAACCATACAGTTTGATATGAACTGCCTGTCTTTGTGAAGCACCATGTTTTATTTATTAAGGTTTTACCATATGTCAATTCTCTCTCTCTCTCTCTCTCTCTCTCTCTCTCTCTCTCTCTCACACACACACATAAGCACAATCTGTATTTAGCTAGAGCACGTGAACAAGCCATGGTGAATGAATAAATTAAATGAATATAAAACTGATTGCGATATACATAGGAAGTGAGATGAGGTGAGATGAAGCATTATACTGGCTCTGTTCAGTGATTATGGTAAGTAATGAATAATGATGATACTACTAATAAGAAGAAGAAGAAGAGAGAGAAGAAGAGAAAGAAGAAGAAAGAACTGAAGAAGAATCATGATAATAACTGTCATCATTACCACCATCATCACTGGTACACTGAAAACTATCATTTGTATTATTATTATTATTATTATTATTATTATTATCATTATTATTATTATTATTATTATTATTATTGTTGTTGTTGTTGTTGTTATTGTTGTTGTATTTCTTCTTTATATGACTCTTTCAGAAATCAAGAAACAAAATAACAGATAAATGAACATTTACACTCAATCAAATAATTATTGGAGGAATACACACTAAGAAAAAAGGTGCAATTTTGCACCCTTCAAATGCAACACTGGGAGCTCCTTTCTGGGTGCAACCTCGCACCCTAAGAAGCTTTTTGCACAGTGCAGATAGCTGCTTTTTGCACCCTAAAAGGTGCAGTTGTACCCTTTAGTGAAGGTGCAAATTTGCATCTTTTTGAACGCAAATATTTCTGGGTCCTAAGAGGTGCAAAGCTGCACCTTTTAGGGTGCAAACGGGCATTCCCGGTGCAAACAAGAACAAAAAAGTGCATTTTTGCACCTTTTTCATGTAGGGTGCGAGATTGCACCCAAAAAGGGGCTCCCAGTGTTGCATTTAGGGTGCAAACTTGAACCTTTTTTTTCTTAGTCAGTACAATAGTTTCGAAGACCCTTTCACAACCGACCAGGGAGCCTGGATAAGGAAGAAGTCAACTTAATAGCTATGGCCCACAGGCCTTCGATTCCACTCCTGGGGAGCGTTTCATGAAGTGTCTTGTCAGTGATTTTTACTGACCACTGTTATAAGCTACTGGAATCCTTGCATCTGATTAGCTGAGAGAATATTGGTCAGCAAAAATCACTGAC
>CM057168.1:14937733-14981287 GCA_029962745.1 Echinometra lucunter
ATAATAACATAATTTAGAGTCCCTATATCATGTTTATAGACAGAGTTGCGACATGAAAGGCCTGTATTTTTGGAAACAACATGGTGCTCGAATTCTTTCTATTCAAAACAGCCAGGTGCTCATCGGAATTTGATAGAAATGTTGCGTAACAGTGGAAACAAAATGGCTTTCAAATCATGGGTTGTCGCAACTCTGTCTATAAAGGGACTCTAGGCCAGATTCATCTCCAGTGCACTCTCGCTCTCTTCACTTCTTTGCAGCATACGCTTGTCCTTTTCCCGATTTCATTTTGTTTGTACAACCAGTGGAAAAACATCTGGATAGCTTTAATATTGATAACATAATATGATTAATAAGTATTATTTCAAACAAACCAGAGTCGGCATTACAATATTCTACACACATTAGAAAGTTTTTGTTTGTTTGTTTTTTTGTTTTTTAAATTCCCCCTGTGTTGTTATTGTCTTTTTGTTTTTTATTGTGATAACTTGATATTGTAATATGACTTTATTTTATGCATCCATTGCAAGGGTGCAGAAATATGGGCATATGGTAAAATTATACTTGTTACAAAAATACGCTGATAAACACAACAAAAAAATAACTCCCCCCTAATTTAAAATAGCATAACTTGAGCAAAATAATTTGGCAAGAGTGTTTCTATACTTATTGACTAACTTTCTGTGTGAAAATGAGATTGATCTGTCAAGTCACGCATGAGTGAGCAAACATTAAAGGCAAAAATGTCATTTTTCAAAAGTCAAAAGAGTCCATTTTGGGGGTCTGTGAAACAAACCTTTGGCTCTTCCATTGTTTGACTCGGTCATGCCTATACCTGACAATTTTCATGTATATCAGAGTTGGGAGAACACAATTTTTGAGGAAAATGATCTTTAGCCCTCCTAAATCTACAAAATCTACTCAGTTTTTTGAAAAAAATTGGCATCAACCAACATGAGTCAGCACATTATGTGAAAATACAGGGTAGTCGTTTTTCAGGCATTAAACAGTAAATTTTTTAGCATTTCTTGCTTCGTCGTTAAAAAATTGTGTTACTCAACCATGTTACAACCTTGAAAAACATCAACAGCACTTAAACAAACACCAGAATTATCTTGTTTTACAAACCCCCCAAATGACTCTTGTGCCTTTTTGCCTTTAATGTCTGCTCACTCATGCATGACTTGACAGATCTCATTTTCAGACTAGTCAATAAGTGTAGGAACACTCTGACTTGCCAATTTATTTTCCTCAAAACGTCTTCGTTAAAAAAGTTATGCTATTTTGAATTAGGGGTAGTTACTTTTTTGTTGTGTTTAGATACTGATATTATATTGGGACCAAACAATCACCAATGTCCAAAAAACATTCGATTTATACCGTTCTTTTCTTTTAATTTGTATTTTGGTATTCCATTTTTTTATAATGTATAACACGTTTCAAAAAACGTTTCCAATAATTTGCTACTAAAAAGAAAACAGGAATTTCACCGTAGGTAGACGATAGGTAGAATAGCGAAATAAGAATTTAGTGAAAGATTTTTCCTCAAACTCATTAATGCTCAGTCATGTACCACAATCAATTTTCTGGAAGTTCTTTCGTTCTCCTTTGAATCGTTTCGGGGATTTAGAAATAAATGCTACAAAGACTTGAAGTGTAATGCAAACAAGATGAGGAATGGAATCTAGCAAACCAACAATAACAACAACAACAACAACAAACAAACCAACAAACAAAAACACAAAATATTATCATCTGACTCTTTCACTGGAAAGTGCAGCCTTAATATTCTAAACAGGCCCTCCCGCATGCCAGGGCCCCTCTCAGCCAGTCAGATGCAAGGATTTCAGTAGCTTATAACAGTTATTGCATCTTGTTATTGATAAGTTTTAGGAAACGGGACTCAGAATTGAAAGAAGAGCAAAAACAAAAACGACAACAAAACAAAACAAAGTCAACGCTCCTGACTTATCACGATGCTGATATAGCACCATATATAATTGTGTGAGAATATAAGATTCACATTTCGCAAAACGAGATATTCAACAACTTTTTGAGTTTCATAATCGCCAAAATGATATTACATGTACACAGCATGTGACTACAATATTACTGAACCAACGCAGTTTTAACAAAACCATGACAATGGCAAGACTCGGAATTTTCGCATGCAATACTCTGCTCGGAAAATGACGTGTTAGCTATGAAATTCAAGGAAGATCATTATGATGTACATTATGTATGCAACTTTGTAGTCATCAGATATTAATGCTGACCGGGGTGCCGTTGCACAAACACTTGCTATTATAGTAACTTTGCCATCAATGATAACTACCATGGTAACGTTGCTCAACAGCCAATCAAAATCTAGTATTCCATGAAAGTTCCCATTGATGGCAAAGTTACTATCATAGCAAGTTTTATGCAACGGCACCCAGGCCTCCTCAATTATTCGCCCCCCCCCCTCTCTTTCTCTCCCTCTATTTCCAAGGTCGTCGTCGATTTGTCAAGCATATAACTTTGGAGACCTTCGACTAGATATTCAATTATCGAAAGAAACAAAAATCATAAAATGGACAGTCAGTGATGTGCTTGCTTTGGGTATTCTTTTGGTTTTGTTTTTGTTTTTGTTTTGTAGCTTTTCTTTTTTTTTTTTTTAATTAATTATTATTCTTTTTTTTCGGGGGGGGGGGGGGAGTTGGGAGGGGGTAAAATGCATTGATTTATATGGGTTTAAAGATGACATTATCTTTCAATACACCCAATTATTAATATGATAATATCTTCCATGTGGAAAAAAAAGTTGACTGTGTGCAGCTTTTCTTTAGGTTTAATCCCAACTAATAAAAAAAGGGATAGAATAAAATGCATCAATTCACTTACACTTTTGCCATGTTGCAATTCTCTAATGATACAAACATGAGTGGCAAGACCAATGTTATAAAATAAATGCATATTCAATATTCATCAACATAAGAATCTAAACTTTAAAAAAGTAATAATAGTAAAATTCAGTCTCTACTATACCTGCATAGTTACTGTACGCCCAGACTTACACGAGTGGCGTCCTTTCGATTTTGTACTTGGGATATCAAAGTCCCTGCGACACGACATTATAGAAGGAACTATTCAGAATTAGAAGCACGGACGGAAGGGAGAGGGGGGGGGGGGGGGGTGTTACCCATTGGGGTTTTACCTCATCTGGAGTTGTCACGTTAAGTTATAGGGGGCTGCAATCTACAAGCAAATCTTTTCAGCAGTCCCCTCCATTACCAACTTTTTTCTTAGGTTTGTTGTACACTGTGAACCATTTACATTTACGATTCTATTGTTAAGTTTCATTGTTTTTTTTTTTCTGTAAATGGCATCCTATGTATTCTGGGGGGTGTTTCACAAAGACTAAAACTGACTAAAGTCGCACTTAACTATGGCTGGCCATTCATGCCACTGTTTTCTTTCACCATGGATCTCTCAAAGGATTTGCAAATCATGGTCACAAATCTGCAGAACTGACCATTTTTTACAGTTCATTGATGAAGAAAACAAAAAAATGAAAATTCTTCAAATTTGTGACAATATTATATTTCCGCATCCTTTGAGAGACAGATGGTCTAAGCAAACAGTGGCATGAATGGCCTGCCATAGTTAAGAGCGATCTGAGTCACTCTTAGTCTTTGTGAAACACCCCCTGTATTATTATGTTGGAAATGGAAATAAACGAAATGAAATGTTTTACGAACGCCAGAAGATTGCCGGCGTATTTCGGTTCGGATCGCTCGGCATTTATGTTTCTGAAGTCCGTTCTTGCGCGTCTCGCAATGAATTCTGGGACCTTCCTTTGCTAACTATGTCTTGATTTTCATCAGACTTGCATACATTCCGGCATTCTAATGATTTTAGGCTGCAAAAAAGTGGCAGGGAATCACCTCGTCCGTAAGTCTGAATAGCGCCCTCAAACTGTCGTGTCGAACAGATAAATCGAGCCAATAAAGCCAATTACTGTATGATATACAGACCAACTGTTCAAAGTATTGTTTTCAAGCAATGTTAATTTTGCAATCAGTTTCTAAATGATATCCCTCTTTCATGACGAGCAAAGGATCTAACCAGTCACTTGAGATCATGGTCCTAACGTCGGAAATGAGTTATGATCCTAGCCTTGTGATAACAAAGTTGATTACAAAGTTATACATTATTTTCTTTCCTATGTCAAACATGGCTCTCATAGAGCAGTGATTTATATCTGCGGCCATGCCCGTGTCGGGTCGGTCTTCTCCCATCTTCGTCCCCCATGAGACCTATGATTGATATTGGCCTCGGTGCCTCCTCGGGGTATTCATTTCCAGAGGTTACGTACGCGGAAGAAGGGCGTGTAGAACGCTTCGCGGGTTTAGGCGCAGGCGTTGGGGCGTCTTTGCGGGAGCGTCGATAATCACGCTCATCCTGCAGGCACATGATGGGGTTGTCGTACGTGCCATCGTACGTGTGCCGGTATGAAGGCGGTGGTGGCCGAGAGCGGTGTCCACGGTCAGGGCGCAGAGCTACATCGACGTAATCGTGGGGCGTCGAATGGCGGTTATAGGAATGCCGCTCGTAGGAGTTCCGTTGATGTGATCGTCTTTCGTAACTATCGGAATGACGTTGGTGGTGTCGTTCGCTTCTCTCGCGCCGCTGACTATGTCTTCCGTCCTCGTTACGGCCAACTTCTTCCACTGCATCCGTCCGTGTAGCATCTTGACCACCTTGCGTATGGTCCCGTGGTACATCACCGTTTGCTGGTTCCGCAGTTGGTGCATTAGCTTCTGCTAGCGTATCACCTTCCTTCTGCCTCCTGTACGACGTCAACTGCACTTCCTCATTTGTGAGAAACTCGGTCTCGAACTCATGCGAAGCCGTCAACGTCCCCGACATCAGCTCTCCGTTCACCGTGATCATCTCCTTCCTCATCCTCTCGGCGATCTCCGGAATGATCTTGTCAAGGCGCCGGATGTCGCTCTTGTTTCGCTCGACGACGAACCAAAGGATGAGCGTGCAGAGTATGGCGAGGACGACGACCACGGCTAAGCAGGCGAAGATGACGGCTTCCTGGTGCGTGTTGTGCCCGGGGTCATCAGCAGGAGGGATGGCCGCTCGTTCGTCGGTTTTGCCTAAATATTGTGGCGTCGCCTCTTGCAGCGTCATCAGACCAACACAAAGCACAATGAATAGGGACTCCATGATGACTACGATGACGGTTCACGAGATCATCGACGTCGACTGACCGCTGGTGTATAAAAGGCAAGAGGGTGCAGATCGTCGAATGAATTCGATTTCAGTGGAGAGCATCTAAATCTGCATTAGAAAAGAAACAGAACAAAAATAAATAAAATGTCATAACTACAGAAAGGAAGGGTGACTTATACTAGAGAGAGAGAGAGGGAGGGAGAGAGAGAGAGAGAGGGGGGGGGGTTGAGATAAAATATGTATTTTATAAGTCTATTTTTACAGATCACTTCCATACGAAGTTCCTTCATATCTCAGAACATTATAGTCATCAACCCTTATTCAAGATTAAAAGTACATCAAAATTTTCCAGATTCTTGAAAACGACGGTCTTAAGATCTCTTGCGAAAAAAGTCAGGTAGAAAAAAAGTTCTCCATGTCATGAAAATGGAAGGTTCTAATAAGTCTGGACTTTCAAAAGTTCATGCAACTGCATGTTTATTATTTTCTTGATATAGGCCTACATTTATTTCAGACTTCGTGAAACTGTATCTCTTGTTTCCTTTTCTGCTCAGGCATGTCAGGGGAACTTGACATGGGCGATTACCTTCCACGCAATTGACGTGATATCAACCTGCTAATTCCTTTGTCGAAAATCCATTAAAATGTAACAGAATTTTCTTTTTGTAGGTTAAAAACAAAACTTTATTTTCCAAATACTAAACGTCAACCTCTTGTTATTACTGCTATTACTCTAAAGTACCTGAAGCGTATTATGGTCAATGGTGTACCACTGTCGAGCCATTAAACACTAGTCATCGACTCATTCCCACGGGTCTATGATGTGACAGGTTTCAGGAAAACGTGGACTGTTCCAATTCCGAGACTGCTTTGGTAAAATTGCCTAATCGAATTCTGCATAAACGTTCTTATTGTTGTTCGGTCCATTGTCTAACAACCCTTGATTTTAACCTTCCTCCCAGGACTATCATTCAATGGATATCCGTCGGATATCCGCTTGAGTCTTCAACAACAAAGTGACGGTGTCAAAAGAGTGCGGTCAAAAACTGACAGCTCATGCTTGAATTCAAGTTCCTATACGTTGTGTGTATTTTTTTTCATTCATTATTTGGTGCACATTTTACAGTTTCCGATATAAATTAATCTGAATTTGAACCAGTAATTTTTCAGAGTATTTCTCCTCGTTGTTCGTCTTCTTTCTTTTCTTCCTGTACCCCTCTTCTTCTTCTTCTTCTTCTTCTTCTTCTTCTTCTTCTTCTTCTGCTTCTTCTTCTTCTTTTTCTTCTT
Organism: Echinometra lucunter; assembly: GCA_029962745.1. Classification (NCBI taxonomy): domain Eukaryota; kingdom Metazoa; phylum Echinodermata; class Echinoidea; order Camarodonta; family Echinometridae; genus Echinometra; species Echinometra lucunter. The sequence goes on from CM057168.1 coordinate 14,944,244, forward strand.
CTTCTTCTTCTTCTTTTTCTTCTTCCTCTTCTTCTTCTTCTTTTCTGTTTCTCCTTCTTTCACCTTTTCTTCTCATTACTGAATGTGTTCTTCAAGGCATATAATACTTATTATCCGAATAACTATATACTAATTACCTGAGTAATTAAAGTGCCTTTTATAGAACGTGTATGGTCTAGGCAGTGTGAATACTATACGCCTGAAAGAACTCCTGCATGGGTGTCGGTAGATGTTGAAAAGAAGGAAGGGGCTGGAAGGAATGCAGTATACAGAGAGTCGGAATTGCCAATACGCAAAGACAGTAGAAGAATATGCCTGCGTTAACACTGAATTTTGACAGAACTGCATTACGTTTCCTATAACCATGATAACATTCACGTTTAACCCAACCACATCAACATCTTAACCCGGATCTTCTCCAAATAGATCCTTCCTTTGGGTCACAATCATGACAGGAGGACTGCACCACAGACACTTAAGGCTTCCACTGGCCCTGTGGAAATTCACTGTTAGACTAACCATGCTATGAAAGGCTACACTCTTATTTCTGCAGAGTCAAATTCCACTCGGAATGAAGTCAGCTGGGAGTCAACTCTTTTCAGAGTTAAAGTGACTAGGATTTCCGAATTAATTTGACTCGCAATGGAGTTACTTTAACTCGAATTTAGTCGATTCTCAGTTGACACCACACCATTCCGAGCCAATTTTGACTCAGCAGAAATTAGAGTGTACACAGATACATTATTTGCCGGATAAGGCCGCCATCCATTTCAAGCCTAACCGTTTGCGATGACGGTCTCTTGCGTTCTATAATTTATTTCTGTTTTTTCAATGAAAAGGAAAATAATATATACATTATTCTGTATTCTAGTTTGTATTGTATTAGGTTATCGCATGATGTCACTGTACACGACTTTCTATGTATTTCATTTTATTTATTTGATTTCAGGCAAAAGAAACAAATAATGAACAAAATGCAAAGAAAACTGGAAATACTACCGACTAGTGGCCAGGGATAGCCAAAAAGAAAATAGTTCCTGTTAAAGGTATTGGCTAACTTTGTGGGTAGCTGATTTAGAAAATTCTCAAACTAAGATGAAACATGTGTATGAGTACTTGTATTTGTACTCAAAAACCCTGAAAGCAACCATAATTTGGAATGAAAAGTGTAAGTTAGACGCAAACGGCGATTTTATTATTCTTCGTCTCACGAGACAATCACTAAGAGGACCACTTTGCTTGAATTTGAAATGCCGTTATGTGCCTCCCGCAGCGTGATACACCAATACACATAGTACGGTAAGGTGAGTCATACGCGCATGCGCACACCTTATGTCTATTCTGTGCAACCCACCCTCGTATATTTTTCAAACATTGGTTCACATTTTTGATATTTAAAAATACTTTCTGTGGATATTATACTTTGAAACTTTCAGACTGGTATTTTTTACACTATAACCCTTATGTTTATCCCATTTTCAAGTAACAAAACATTTTTTTTTTAAATCATAACAATGTTAACCAATGTCTTTAAAGGTTCTCTCACACTAGTCGGTGTAAAAATATATTGCTTTGTAGTTCTTATTAGAACGCAGAAATAATAACCATCAAACAAATTAAAAAAACACTGAGACGTCTTTTTTCCAACAGTAGTAAAGTTTGGAAGAGAAAATCATAAACAACCTTGATCAAAGTTGCCTGGCATAATCATCATTAAGTACGTTATAGTGTCAATAATGTCCGCACCCAAAGCGTGGGAACAAAGCTGGTAAAAAAAAAAAATAGGAGATAGGTTGCTGTCCAGTATCGTATACCACCGAAATACTGAATGCACTGCAACTGGAAATGATAAAACAAAGCTGTTTATATTTGGTCATCCCACTTGAAATCGTGTTTCAGAATGAGTACATACAATTGTTTTTCCCGCAAGAGGTTTTCATTAATTATGTTTTGCATAACCACTGTATAAGATTTTGAAAAGAATTCAATTCATTTCATTTCAATTCAGCTCAGTTCACAATGGTCTTTATAAAAAAAAAATACAAAAACAAACGAACAAACAAAAATACTTTGCAGCCAAAGGCTGAATTATGCATGTTTACAAAGTGAGTTCGATTTAAATTTGTAGATCCAGTTGAACAATAATGGTAGTATTCAAAATATACTTTCGATATACTTAAACATATTCACATATACAATGTTTAAAATCATTTCAAATTGCCTGATGTGTACTATACATTTAAAAGCGATCGTTGTTGTTGTTTTTTTTTCAGTTTACAATTGACATGAAGGAAAAGGGATGCTGAATTATGTTTATGCAACAACTCGTTCCCAAAATCAACAGTGTCAGGCTGAACAAGAAAGAGGATTTAGATGACGGAAGGCCCACTACTCTCTTTAAAACAAGAGTGAACGTATTCACAAAGTAGAGGTGTTGTGGCCCAATGGATAAGTCTCCGGACTTTGAACTACAAGATCCGGGGTTCGAATCCCTGCTGCGGCACTATATCCTTTGGCAAAATATGAATATACATTTGCCATGTCTTTCGGATGGTGACGTTAAAGGTCGGTCCCAGACGTAAATAATTTGATTGATGATTGATACATGTCTGTAAAATACCTAATTCAACAACAGTCACTCTCATGTTAGGGTGAATTTCAGAAGACTTTGCATTTAGAGGGAATTAAGAGTGAATTAAGAGTAAAAATTGTGATATTCACTCTTTATTCACTCTTTTCTTAGAGGTGACATCAGTGATCACTCAAAATCCCGGAGTGATCACTGAATTCCTCCCTCAAATAGTGAATACCACAATTTTTACACTTGATTCACTCTTAATTCACTCTAAATGCCGTTTCTTCTGAAATTCACCCCTAACAGAGTGAATGCGCTCACCTTTTTTTTTTTCTGAAAGAGAGTACAGAAAAGAGAGTGTATTGATCAATACAAAACCCCCCCCCCCCCCCCCCCACAAAATTTTAACTATCGGTAAATGAACAGATGCAACACTCCTACTATAATTATCTTCATAAACAGATAAAATTCAAAGTCAGCATACATTATATCACGATAACCACTGGACAATTCCACTAATGTCGCCTGAAAAGCGAAAATTGTTTCCTTGAACTGTCTAGCCTATAATTCATGTGGAACACATTTTCCAGAGCTATGACCCCGTAAGAACCACGTGGAAAGTGTCAAGAAAGTGGTTCTAAATGAAATAAGAGAGTGATTTAAGTGATAGATCTATGGGGAGTTCGCCATACAGTCTATACACTTATCCTTATCTGTATAATAATCCGATGCATAAAGCAAAATTTTAAGGTATTATTTTCAATCTGTCTTAACTTTGGCTTTAGCATGTTATGAAATTTAATGGGCTTTAGCATGTTGATGGTTTTGGTTTCATTTAAGCCACTGTTTGTTTCTACTGCTTGTTCATAAGTCTCTTTTTGGATAGGGTGGATGGACAATAGGGTAATTTTTTTTAAAATGGGATTTAGATATGTTCCCTGATCTAATTTAATATCAGATTTCTCAGCTTTTTTTTTTTTTAACTTAATGTCTCTTGTTAAAGAAATCTCCATCCAAACTGGACTTCCCCCATTGATGTCTCTTGCTTTCTTCTTCTAAATGCAGTGTAGGCCTACATGCGGATTGCCAATGATTATGATGGTTTTCAATGCCATGATATATGAACTGGTGACCCTTTGCCCGTCTTAGGTGGCTGATAATGCAAATACGCAAACTGTCAAATATCATCTGACAAAAAGAGCAAAGAATGATACCAGTCTTAAAGGTCGTATCGAGAATTCTAAAGATGAAGTTGGGTTTTGGTCATGAGTTACAATGTGAAGAAGCTGTTTCCAAGCTTGATATGACTGGGTATACGAAAGGTAGATTATTTTTACAACTATTCTTGCAACCCAAATGAATATTCTCGGAAAATAATTTGGAAATACTGCAGAAATAAGAATATGTATGGTTGGTGCCCTCGACCCCTCTTCCCCTTCTCCACCCCCTCCAAGTCCAAATATGAGGATCTTCGGGGACTTTGATGCAGCAACATGGAGTGGTGATACAACGAAAAGCAGAACTTTCACCATGAACAGAATCCCTCTCCCCCCGCCTCGATCGCCTATAGCGTATGACGCGACAGTGTGGAGAAAAGCGAATTCCCAGTACAGTCATTTTCAAACACTGCCCCACCCCTTCCCAGTTGGTACTTGAACTTAGAATGAGTTTTCCATGACCGGAAATAATACTCTACATTGAAACTTACAACTCCGTTTTGAAAAAAAAAATGGGAGCAGGGCGGGGGCGGAGTGGGGGAGGGGGATGATGATTACATTCAAGGGGGTGCATAAATGGCTTAATTAAATCCAATCCGATCCAATCAAATTTTAAATGAGAGAAAAAAATCTAAATTTCTGGATCACGGTCAATGTAACGAAAAGCCATTTTACAAAATAATGAATCGTTGTAACCATGGTCAAAAGAAGGGGGAAATATAACGGGGTTCTCTCCAGTTACTCGACGACTTCATGTGCTGGAATTCATTTTGTTTTGACTCACTTGTTTGTTTTGTTAAACTGCCAAGCATGTCCAAATCATTTGAAAAATGTACGTGATTTTATGTGATTGGATCGAACATAAAAAGATATAGTGCTGTCATCAGTAAAGTCTCATCATGGAGTGCACAAGTTTGATCAGATACATGCAGGTGAATGTCTTCTGCAGGGGTCTTCCAGAAATCGTTGAATGGTATTTTATCTTTTCCATGTTGCATAGGTTACAAGTTCATCCTTAATTATCAGCAGGGGAGAAACTCTCCCCTTTCTCCCTACAACCGACCCCCTTCCTCGATGTCCCTGTTCCCAGTTCACACAAATTTATGCAGGAAAGACAATTATTGTTCCCGAGAGAGAGAAAAAAAGTTTCCAAACAAGAGGTCTGACGCGATTTGTCTGGTCAAATACTTATCGAATGACTCGAAATCATTTTTTTTTGTTCTACTTATCCTCATGGGGAGTTAGAATTCCCTCCAAAACCGAAGAGAAACTAAAAATCTTGGCATTAGATCGGTAGCAAAGCAAATTTTAGCGTGCACTACTCTTTGAATGTGCAAAAAAAAGTTGCCTGATGAGGTTTATGCCGATAAGGATGCAGTTCAGTTAGATGGTAATTCCAGCCTTTTTCTTGGTATATAATGTGTGAAGTATCCAACAGAGACACTCTGTTTTTGTTTTATACAATAACGGTTTTACTTCGAATAGTCTTTATCGGTTTTCGCATTCATTTACTTAATTTATTTCTCACGTGGAACTGAACTTGGTTTCTACAGTACGACAAAATTTTCTGGCAAAATGTCATTTTGGTATACAGGTAGCGCTACTACACTGCATGTATACAAACGCTTTGGGTTTGGAGTAACAGCCTTGTTGATAATTGTAAGGTACCAGATTCAATCCGAAAATGAGATAAACGTAAGCTCTTTTAACCCCTAACGTGACCCGGGGATAAATCTCTCGCTTTATGACTTAACCGGGAACTATACCGGGTGTCCCAAAAAGCGGAACAGCGGATTTTCAGTACTTTGCCTTCAAAAGTATCTTTTGTTTTACATCGTGGGTAAACCATCTACTATCGAAGAAAATGATACCATCATTAAATTTAGTGAAGTAGTTTTGATTCTATGACCGTTTCGCAAAATGTCTTTTGCGATTTATGAACACTGATGAATGTAGAACTGTGTTGGGAATTGCCTTTTGTAGAGCAAGTTTTTGTTGGAAGGCCATTTGCGACGCAATGCTACTCTCGTCGGTCGCCAAAAGCATGCAAAATTTGAAAATGAATGTATTTTAATAAACGGCCATAGAATCAAAATTACTTTACTAAATTCAGTGATCTTGGTATCATTCCCTTTTGTTAGAATATGCTTTACCAAACGATGTAAAAAAACAAAACATATACTTTTTGAACATGTTGAAGGCAAAATATGAAAAGTACAGCCGTTCCGCTTTTGGGGGGACACCCGGTATATAGGAACTCAAGTTAAAGGTTCAAATCAAGTTATTCCATTCGTTTCGTTCTCTCTGTGTAAAGAGACTATAGGAATACAAATATTATGGTTCGGGATATCACCGAATGCATTTCTCGCTGAAATATTGGCTTGTAGTATGATTCGAGACGTATACTGGAGGGGAAAACGAATAGCAAAAGGGGAAGGGGTAGAACAAGAACTTGGATGGTGTCGGAATTGAAAGGCGACTTGACTTATGGCATGATGAAGAGGAAGAAGGAAGATAGCAGAACACCTAAGAAGAAGTATGATTCAGAGTTGATTTAACGCACCATATCACTTGGTTGCATCCTTGTTGATTTCCTTGTTGATACTCTCTGAATCCATCATGTTCTTACCATTTATTTCCCGATTTCATTACTTTATGTTTTAATTCGTATAGTTCGATTTATTACTTCATTAGTCTATTCTTTACATGCTTTATTATATTACATGTAAGTAGTATGTGCGTTCAATGCTATTTTCCGATTTTTAATACAGTATTTACCTATCAACCTATATTTCTTCATCTATGTATTCATGTATGTATTAATCATTTATATTCACAATGTACCCTTCGTTGTTCATTTGTATATCAGAAATGCGTTTGCCATTCTCCCATTGTAACTATAAAAAAACAACAACACGTCATTCCAAAGAAGTCAATCTCCCCCCCCCCCCCCTACACACACAAGAAGAATTTAAAGAGAATAAATATCTCATATGATTATTTTGTTACCATGGCAAAAAACAAGGACCTTATTATACCGGAAAATCCTTGGCATATCCAGCCGTCAGATCTTCCGAAAGTTATAGCTATCCCACGCCTTCAAGTTTACCTGCATTTCAGACATATCTGGCTAAATATTCTGATTCTGACTGATGTTATATTGCTGTAATTCTTTGGATTGGGATTCTCAATAATCGCTCAATGAAGAATCAATTTTTAGATATCAAAGTGAATTCAGTGATAACTAAACAAATTGAAGTTTGAAGTTTGAAGTTTCTTTATTTTCCACATAATGTAAGTAACACAATTAAATAAACATACATATTCTTATTCTTGGAATAACAATATTTGAAATAAATTTGCATATAAAAAATAATACATTTTACTGTTTGTAAGTATTAAGTTAAATTAAGAAAAAATAAATCAGTGGAGGAGTCTATTTAAAGAAGTAAAGCTTGTATTTTATAGACCTCTATCTGGCTTACAAAAATAATACAACAATAATGTAATACGAACGTATGTGTGCTTATATGTTATTCCACCCTCCCCGCCCCGCGGCCCCGACCATAGAAAAGAAGGAGTAATATGACTTACATTAGTTGGTACATGTTAAATACAAAAACAAAAGAATGAAAAAAAAAAAGAAAAAAGAATTAGAATAAATTAGTGATTAACCTCTTTGTCATGTTTGTGCGTTTCGTGTGCACTAGTGCACATTGAATTTCGTACTTAATTATATTTAACAATCGTAATGATTAGCTTTCTCCTCCACCGTTAACCAGTGTGTGTGTATATAATATCAATACTGTAAAAAAGGGAAGTAGAATTTAACGAAAATGTTAAAAGAACAATCGTTATTTTCTTCTCAAAATTAATCAAGCATAAAAAGAGTTTAGAGTATAAATTACAATGTATAGGGGAAATAGATAGATAGATTGATAGACAGATAACTGAATGCATAATCATATGAATATAAATATTAACAAAACACTATTTTAAAAATGCATTAAGAAAAAAATACACCCGACTACCCCCCCCCCCCCAAACAAAAAGAAAAAAAGAGAAGAGACAGAGACAGAGACAGAGACAGAGAGAAAATAAAATATGCCCGTGTTTTTGTAATATTGCAATGAAAGAGCCCATTCGTATACAAGTTAGTAGCTTTAGGCCAATGCTCAACTGTGAGTAATGAACTGTAATGTCAAGTCTGGGTTAAGTTAGTTCAAGTTTAGGTTAAGAATTTAAAGAATCGTTACAGTTGGAGTATTCGCATTATGTCTGTCCGTTCATAATAGTTCAGTCAACCTGAATGGTCGTGATGTGAATTATATCTTTTCTTATATAGGATAGTTATTTTATGACAGAGAAGTCTAGTGTGATAATCAATCAAAATGAATGCCATTTTCTTTCGTCTGGCATAAGAAGATAGTTCAAAAACATTAATATTAATGGTTGCTTTTACTTGTTCCTGCTACAGCCCTGGGTTTGACTAGAGCTAGACAGATCATTGGAAGCTTGACATTAATAGCGAGCAATGTCCCCGTAATGACTTATCTGTACACCAATACCATGCATGCTTTCTTTAATAACCCTTTGTCTTCTGAATGCTATGTTTTCTACGAGCATTTAATGCGAACTGTACAGTAATTGTTGGACCAAACTGAATATGACAATATCATATCGTATCGTAAAGGTGCCGTAGGCCCTAGTCGAGTGGTTTAAGGCGCTTGACTGGAGACGCGAGAATCGCGGATTTGAACCCCGGCACGGCACCTATGCCCTTGAGCAAGGTATTTCATCGATATTACTCTTTTATCCAACATCAGAATAATAAATTAAAGTTCTATAAGCATATTGATACCAACGCACGTGTGCATGTGTGTTTCTTTTAAAAAATCATGTATATTATTTTCTAAAAATGTTCTACAAAAGTCGAGTTTCTTTACCCTTTCCTTTGTTAAACTAATATCATATTAATGGGAAAATGGTTAATCAACGACTATAATGACATCGACATAAAGTAACGCGGCCGTCAAAGGGCAAATCACGGTTAACCCACTAGCACTGTAGGTCCTACATCCTTCGAAAGGTAAACTCTTGCGACCGCGTTCCACTCCAAATCGCACCCGCTATGCTGTAACCCCGCGAACACAATAGGAAGCGAAGCTGCGTTATTTCAGGAATCCACAAACCCGATTGTCAAGATTGTCTAGTTTTGTTTTTGGTAAAATGACACTGAATAATCCGTATGCTTGCTTCCAGGCAACAATATTTTTTTTATGAATCCTATCTCACTTCACATTACTTCTATGCCAAACAACACATGTATTTCTTTATTGCTGAGTCTGGTATGGAAAGACTGCCGTCCATTCCAATTATCCTATCAAGTTTGACAGGTTAGTTGAAGTGCAAGTCAATTCAATCTTTATAATGAGAGAATTCTGTCTGTCCTTCTGTCTGTCTGTAGGCAAGACTAACTGGGGTCCAGGAAGCGATTGTCCATGTACCTTTGACAGTGGCAATAAGATTTAATACACAAGTGTCTGTCAATCGTAACAAGTGATATGGTACGTGATATCTATATGATGATGATGACGATGATGATGATGGTAGTGGTGGTGGTGGTGGTGATGGTGTGGATGATGGCGGTGATGATGATGATGATAGTGATGATGGTGGTGGTGGTGGTGTGGATGATGGTGGTGGTGATGATGATGATGATGATGGTGGTGGTGGTGGTGTGGATGATGGTGGTGATGATGATGATGATGATGGTGATGGTGGTGTGGATGATGATGATGATGATGATGGTGGTGGTGGTGGTGTGGATGATGGTGATGATGATGATGGTGGTGGTGGTGTGGATGATGATGATGATGATGATGATTACTTTTCTTAGCAAGATCATGATCATGGTCAGTCATGCAGTCACGCAGTTCATGGTTCAATTTGTTGGAAAATTCTACTTTAATTGATTTCCAGTTTTTCTTCACTTCATTCATATATTTATCAATTTGTAATTTTCCTGTTATTTTGCATGATGTTATGTTCTGTACCATTTCATTTCTTCTATGCTCACTTCTTGCTTTTCTTCTTTTCCATAGCGCTTCGATACTTAATTGTAATTTGCGCTATATAAAACTGAGTATTATTATTATTATTATTATATTTTGATAATCATTTCATACTGATTATGGATCATTGTTACTATGTGACACATGGGGGCGGGGGGGGGGGTAAGATATCAGTGAAATTATAATTTGAAGGCATTGCAGTTTTTTCCTATTTAATCCTGTTAAACGGGTATGCATAATACATTCAATAAAAGGCACGCATGAACACTGATGAACAGATAGATTGCTAAACGCAATGAATGGATGGAAAAATACTGTGAACCCATTTCATTCTAGGTGAATGAAATTGCATCTATATACACTCCTAAAGTTCCACTTCGCACTCATCTATCTTCTTGAAAAAAAAAACAAACGTAAAATACATGTGAAGCAAAAAAGCAAAAAGCCAAAATAGAAAGGTCATGTCCCATTCAAGACAAAATTGACAAAAATCAATCAACCAATAAATAATTACACAATGAATAGATAAATGCATAGACGAATAAATCTTTAAAAATACATAAATAAATGAGAAATAAATGGAAACACAGATGAATAAGAAATTAATGAATAAGAAATAACCCTTAAGGATATGATATGAAAATCACTCCCACTTTTATTTTTGTTGTATGAGTGGAGAAATATCTTCGAAAACATCCCCCGCTCATCGAGTTTCCATATCCTTTCCGAATTTCAAATAAATAGGGACAGAGAAATTGGAGTTTGAAAAGTATGGTGGTATCTGTTAGTATCAATCAAGCTTTGATACTAAAAATAACCCAGATTACAACATTGTTACCATTAAAGATAGGAAGACAGAGAGAGAGAGAGAGAGAGAGAGATGATACAGATGGATGCTTCACTTATTCTTATGGTTCTTAAATTACGTAACGACCCTTTCATTTTTCTTTCTTAATACTAGTATGTCCAAGCAATTGGCACGAGTTATCCGCATTATATACTTCTTCGCCGTTATCATGAATGACAGATGCACGCTCTTAATTAAAAAATAATTTTACCAGATAGATAAATAAAGATGGAAAGATAATTTAGATAAAGAAATGTAATCCATTTGAAAGAGTCATAAAATTATGAGGCATCAATTCCTTTAGAATAGAATCAGATCCCAAACTGATCTTGGAATCCACTTCAGAGGAGGTGTTGAATTCTCCTTTTGAGAATAGATGCTACTTCTAGGACAAAAGAATTGGTGATCGATGTCTTATTATGACCTCGAACACATGAGAATGAAAGGCCTATTCTGTCTATTCCGAGAGAAAGACATGACAAATGAGACTTTTCTAGCATTATCAACGAACATGTATATGAAAAGGCCATACTTACATCTAACCAGAAAGTACAAATTTATGACCCGTCCTGTTCCCCGCGAAAGTATATGGTAACCTAGAATTCCTCGGCGAAACAATCGTAGATACCTTGAGGGATCAACAAGGCGAATGTCCTTTGAAAAAATTGGAAAAGGAAAAATGAAACTTGAACCTTGAGGTTGATGGCTGTGAGTACCGTCAAGTTGAAGAGAAAGGACGATCGATAACAAGACTCGGGGAATATCAAGGTGTGATTTGTCACAACACGACGCCAAATACACTGCCATGTACATGCTACGCCTCAAGCCCTACTAATCCTCTACACGCATGCCTGCATTGGTTGGCAAATAAGAATTACACAGTGTATTGGTTTGGGAACAGGACCGTCCAACAGTGCGCATGCGGGGATCCATGCGGGGGCGTTCCCACAAAACTAATAACCACTCGCTGAGCTGGTTAGTCTATACATAAGGCCGTTAAATTCAACTGCCGGGAATCCTCCGTCAATAGTTTCTGTACAAGCCCATGTTATGCTATCCGACGTTGAACTTGTACGTGCGATTCACACTAATCAATCCCAGTGTGTTGCAGGTAGTTGTTGTTGTTGTTGTTGTTTTGTAATGGGGATCAGTCAATTTGACTATACGCATTTTTAAACATTTTAATTATATACAAACAAATTTCACTAATGATATGATTATATACAGTGGTGGCCAAAAGTATTGGAACACCTGCTAAAATGACTACAAGTTTAATTTTGACTTGTTTATCAATATTTTGATTGATGTATCCGTCTTTTCTTGTTGCTGAATTATGCAAACTGTAATAAAAACATGTGAAATATCTGTGTCATTGTCAAGTCAATATTTAGTGGAATTTTGTATTGTTCTATACCCACCCCACCCCCTCTCCCACAAGAAAGTTCAAATTGATACCTATCTGGCATTATAAGTGTAATGATTCCCTTTAACACTTTAGCAGTTCCAGCATTACTGAATTTCAGAAATTTAAAGCTTTCTTAACTCTCACCAGAGGCATTGCTGGGGGGGGGGGGGGGGTGACATCCTCCCATTCAAAATTCTTGTCAGCAAATTCACGATCGCTTTCTTGTGGGAAAGGAGGTGGTGGATGCAGGACAATTTGAAAATTCCACTAAATATGGACTTAACAATGACCCAGATATTTCACAGGTTTTATTAATGTTTTTCATAATTCAGCAAAAACAAAATAAGGATACATCAAACAAAATATTGATAAACAAGTCAAAATTAAATTTATAGTCATTTTAGCAGGTGTTCTGTGGGGTGCGCCTGTAATCCACACTCTAAAAAATCAGTCAAAATGACTAGATGACTAGTCAGCTGGGTGCAACTGATATATCTAGTCATAAAAGTTACTACCTTCTAGTCAAAATACTACTAGAAAATAGTCACAAATGACTCAAATATAGTAAAAAAAAAAAAAAAAAAAAAAAAAAAAAAAAAAAAAAAAAGACTAGTATTTTAGTTGCACACACCGGACCCTTTTATCTAGTCATTTTTGACTATCTGTTTTAAGAGTGCAGCTAACAGTGGAAGTTATATACTGATTTAGTGGACTTATAGCTTCGAGTCCGAGTCACGTCTTTCGGATGGTGCCTTAAAAGGTCGGCCCCGGACGTAAATAATCATGTCTGATTGAGATCTGCAAAAACCCCAATGCAGCAGCAGCAACAACAGCAACTGTTACAAGTGAACTGTTTTTCACAGCTCCTTTTAGTAACCTCTGAGAGTTCTCACATTTGTTCATATTTCTCCTTTTTTTTTCTTTTTTTTTTTATTAAACCCCATTGGCCACTGGAACTGGTTGGTCCCAGTATTAAGTCTATGGGAGTTTCAGAATTCAGTACTCTCGCTTAAAAAAAAGAGAAAAAAAGTGAACGCGTTAACTCTGTTAGGGGTGAATTTAAGAAGAGAGTGCATTTAGAGTGAATTAAGAGTGAATTAAAAATAAAAATTGTGATATTCACTCTTTATTCACTCTTTGAGGGGTGACCTCAGTGATCACTGAAGGATTGCGAGTGATCCCTTGCCGACAAGAACTCAAGGATTGTGAGTGATCCCTGAGGTCACCCCTAAAAGAGTGAATAAAGAGTGAATATCACAATTTCTTTTTTTGCTCTTAATTCACTCTTAATTCACTCTAAATGCACTCTCTTCTGAAATTCACCCCTAACAGAGTGAACGCGTTCACTTTTTTTTTTTTAAGAGAGTAGTCAACGGGTCAACAGCGGTGAAGGGGAGGAGGGGGGACCAGTCATGCAGCTTCTTCTTCTTCTTCTTCGTTTTCTCCCCCTCTCTCTTTCTCTCTAACTCTCTCCCTCTACATTTCGCCTTACCTTGTCCCATCTCACTTAAATTCTCTCTTTATCCCCCATGTCTGTCGTCCTTATTCTCTTTTTGCTTCTCCTTCCTCTTATCTCAGCCTTCAATTTGCTGTAAAGATCGAAGAAGAAAACATAGAAGAAGGAGAACAAGAAGAAAGGGGCGGGAAAAAAGAAGAGGATGATTATGATGATGATGATGATTTTGAAGTAAGAAAAAAAAAAGGAAAGGAAGAAGAGGAGGAAATACGGAAAAGGAATAAAAAGGATATGAAGAAGCATAGAGAAAGAAAGAAAGAAAGAAGAAGAAGTAGAAGAGGAAGAAAAAGAATAGTTTTCAATGACTCCATGTTTGTTTGTTTTTTTTTTCAAACTTTTTACCTCTGCACAGGCTATTTTGTTAAGTCAAATAAAACAACATTTTACAACTCAATGAAACTGGTATCTTGATTTCAGCTAAACACAATATTTTTACGTTACTCTCCTTTTCGTTTTTACAAACAAAGATCGAAGTGATATCCATTTATGAAAAAAAAAAAAATGTTATACAAACCCGATATAGAATGGACACAACTCTCATCCTTATGATAGGCCTTACTGAATAATTCTTTTCTTCATAGTACTGAAAATAGGATTTTTTAATCAAGCTTTTGTGTAAACAGTTGTTGCCTAATCAAAGTCAACACACAATTAAAGCATAATTTCTCTTCTCCTCAAAATTAACTAAACTTTATCTGTACTCTTGAGCTTTTGTTTATCGATTTTGTTGTTTCATTCCAAATTGCTTTACTGATTTCCCATTCATAAAAGAAATACAATCACTCTATGTTGTGGAACTTCAGGATAGTGTCATCATGGGCTTTATATTTTATGATAACCATGTGACAAGTCTGATACGTTCTAAACACTATATGTCGCGTTAAAATGAGACCTATAGAGGGCTAAGGTTAGACAGACATATTTTGGTTGGGGATCTTGTTGTGACCGGCTCATACACTGTACACATTATCAACCCGCCCCTTAGACCAAAAGTTGACCAGCCCTTCACCAAAAATAATAATTAAACACACGAACAAACAAATAGATAGATAGATGGATAGATAGATAGATAGATAGATAGGTAAATGAAATAGATAAACAGACAAACAAAAAGATAGATAATAGATGAATAGATAGATAAATAAATAAATAAATAAATAAATAAATAAATAAATAAACAAACACATAGATTTATAAATTGAGAAAATAAATAAACAAATAAATAATAAAAATAAAGAAATAAAGAGGGCCATAGAGGAAACTAAGCCTCCAAATGCTCCTCGGCCAGTCCTACACTATGCCGATAAGTAGACTTTACAGCAAGTTTACTCCTACATAATATCGATTAGGGGCGAAGTGCTATGTATGTCATAAAAGACTTCGAGAAGTGTTCAAAGGCCTTTCGATAAAAATCAATAAGGTTTCCCGCATCACGGTATACAGTGCAATAAACGTATCATCTTGTGTATATAGGTTGTGAGAAATGAAAAGTGTTGCGTTACACCATAGAGTTATGACAGTGGTAATATTCATGTTTTCGCATTCAGGAGATTTTGTTTCTTTTCATCTGTGATAGGGCGAGACAGCGTGGGTTAAGGAATAATAGTACTGCTTTGTATTCCTTTTGGTATGATTTAGAGACTGAGGATTTGAGGATTTATCTTCTTTTAATATCATTTGCTTGAGAGGAGGGACTCCATTTTTCTAGCCGTCCGCATGTCCGGAGTGATGAAGTTTTATGTGAAAGGTCTGTTCTCGTCGCATTATATCTTGATCAGCTTTTAGAACTTAGGTCTTCATTTCAGCGTTTTTGAGCAGGATTTGGTTGAAACAGAGACGTTCAGCATGGAGACTGTGAAATTCTTGATCATTTATATTTCAACCATCTTGACAAATGCAGGTGAGACGTGGTTAGTTTTCTTCACGAAACGTCAGGCTTCTTGACAGACATGAGTTCTGATTATGCGATTACAATGTTAAACTCTGTTTCGAAGTAATTAGGAGAAGTTGTTGAATTAGGGAATGAAATGTGAACGTATAATGAGATTTTTAAATAACCATAATGATAGAGAGATCCACGCCATCTTGTTGAAGGCGTTTGCCTGGTTTATTACACGCAAGACCTTTTCCCTTACTAGCTGTTCCTTTACTATTTCAAATCAATGCATAAAATTATACTATATAATTGTAATCATGGATACATCGTTACTGAATCACATGGCCATTTTCAAAATTAAAAGAAAAACAGATGAAGACCGAACGCTTAAGCTGTTTCTTGACTTTTTTCGAATTTGAGAGCACAGGAAGAGTAATCCCCGTCAGAGGACTTTTTTTTTTTTTAAATAATGGTCTTTGGTCAATAGTCAATGGTCAAATGGTCAAATAATTTATTCTTTTTTTTTTCCAAAAAGGCATTTCATTTTATTGATGGATATTATGGTGTTATTAGTTTTGTTCTTCAAATTTTCGATTCTTCCAGCTGTATCGCAGGCAGTGGAATGCTACCAGTGTTCTCATCTCAACGGCACAGGATCACCGGACTGTGTGGAACCCTTTCCCAACCCAGTGCCTCTAACGAACATCACTGTCATAGAGTGTGAAAAATACTGTATTGTAAGTTATCAGGTTTGGATGAAAGTAACAAGAACGTTACAGGGTCGGATCCCGTATTTTTCAAAGGGAGTGGGTGGGGGCTTTTCAGGTTTCTGTTTTACCTGACAAGCAAGCAAAAAAAAAAAAAAAAAAAAAAAAAAAAAAAAGGGGGGGGGGTATCGGCATTTTCAGGTGAAATGGGAGGGGACCCCGGACGATTCGGGTTTCAAAGGGGGGAGGGGGACGATTCCGCGAGGGGGGCGATTCCGCCCCGGATCCTCCCCTGCATAATAATGACGAGGAAAATTGTGATGATGATGACAATTCGAATGGTCATGATGATGGCGATGATGACGATGATGATGGCAGTGATGATGGTGATGATGATAGTGGTGATGATGATGGTGATGATAATGATGATAATAATAACAATGGTTAGCATTGTCATTAATATTCATATCAATATCATCATCATTATTATTATCATTATTATTATTGTTGTTGTTGTTGTTGTTGTTATCATTATCATTATTAATGGTAACAGCACCATTAATCAATAAGGATATTGATTACAATGCGTGATAAAGTTCAATGTAATAAAAAATGACAATTCTGTAATATTAGAAGAAAATCTTACCGTTATAGTCCCAGTTTACAAATTTATGATATAACGAAAATCTGCACTGCAAATATTATTTTTTTATGCAGTGGCATTAGATTAACGAGGATTTCTTTTATCTTCTTCTTATCATTATTATTTCAAGAAGCCTATTCCTAATGATGTGTGATTCGAATTTTTATTTCAGTTAATCTTTGACGTTTCTCTTATCATTATCCCATAGAAATCGGTCACCCTAGAAACGACAACCAACGCGATGGGAGCGCAGGTGGAGGAGTTCTACGCGACGACACGAACTTGCGGCGCCCAGTGTATCGAGGCCTGCTACAAGGCGGGACCCGGCCGGGCCAGGGAGACGTGCACGTACTGCTGTGAGGGCGAGCTTTGTAATTCGGCATATACGACATTGCATTCCCTGACGGTCTTGATGATCCTTTTGGTCACCGTTTTGGGGGTTCTCAAATAAATATTTACTGCTACAAGTCGACACCCACAGACGTTTATACTACCCGGATATGACATAGATAAAGACTTTACAATTAGAACTCTACGATTGGAACGTGTCAAGCCAGGTTGCATCGATTAACATGTTTAATAATGATTATCCTGATTAAAGTGAGTTCTTGTATAGCGCTCAGTCACCCCTGATGCGGCATTGTTATTACCCGGCTTCAGCACTGCTGCCATCCGGGGCTTTGATATCTTGAGGGAATTTCTTCCTACCGGGTACCCATTTACTACACCTGGGTGGAGACTGGAAAACGTAGATAAACGTCTTGTCAAAAAGACATTAGTGCCATGGTGGGATTCGAACCGCCGACCATTATGATCCACAGGCTGGTGACATATATGCACTAGACCACGACATCCCTTATATTGTTGGAGGGATGGAGGGCTATTCAACGACAACAGTTTTGACTGTATTCCAGTGGCGATCGTGATCATGATTTGGATATAGTGCTACAGGCGGAGCTCAAGTTCGGACTGCACTTGATAATATGTTAATAAAACTCTGGTGTTTTCACATAACTTCTGTAACCGGGCGGAAGCGTATGCCTTATTTTCATCAAATCTTGATGAAGTGCTTGATTGCAAAAACGCTAAAAGTTTTCGATTTGATACCTCACTCATATCAAGGAAAAGTTTGGAATTATGATCTGAAGTATGATATATAAGCAAAATCGTATTTTAGCAACTTCATTTTCAAATATTATTTGAAATATACAAAAACGAATATAAAGGTTTTTAAAATCAAACCTTCTCATATGAAGCGAGATGTTGTACCACGTTTCTTGTTTGCTTGTTTGTTTGCTTGAAATTTATTTCTGCGTTCAACATGTTCAACACAATACAACATAATCAATTATTACATAGATTTATATACATATACATTTTAGACACACGTATCATTTACAATCTCTTTCTGAATATAAAAAGTATATGAAAAATATTATTTAACTTAATTTCAGAACGCAGGAGACCGTCGTCATGAGCGATCTGCTTGATGTTGACGACGGCCTCAAGGTAAAAAAAGCGACATGTAAAACTTACACATTTTTAACAAGAGGTCATGAGGGTGCAGTGCAAGTGCAAGTGCAGTGCAAGTGCATTAGAGGAGGAGGGGTCAAAATTCATCTAAGATTGAAATAGATGAATAATATAAAAATAGGTACACAAGTATAGTCAATGTGGCGGATTTGAATACAATGATATTAGGTTGCGCTTCATAGTGGCTTTAAAGGAATAAAGTGAGGAACACATTTTTGTAGTTGCGGGTAAATTGTTCCATAGGTCAGGGCCATGGTGTCTAATTGATTTATGAGTTATTAATAACTTTGGGTTTGTTAGGTGAAAATTTCCAGAAATACGGGTAGGGTATGTGTGAATTGTACTGTTTAGATTAAATAAATTTTGAAATGAGGAGGGAAGTTGGTTGTTTTTGTATTTGAACATAAAAACTGCAACTTGCATGACATTCAAATCAGAAACCTTCAATGTTTTGAGCTTAAAGAATAGTGGATCAGAATGAGAAAAATAAGACGATCCTGTACAGATACGAAGAGCCCGCTTTTGTAAGGTGAGAATAGGGTTGAGTTTGGTAGTTCCACAATTGGCCCAAACAATATTACAGTATGTTATGTAAGGAAGTATTAGTGTATTGTATAGTAAAAACAGAGTTATTCGTGGTAACATAAACTTTAACTTATGAATGATTCCCACGCCTCGAGAAATACATAGTGTAACATGATTTATGTGATCATTCCAAGTTAAATTCTCGTCAATAATGACACCCAGGAATTTCGAACTCTTCTTTTCTTCAATTGTATTGTTGTCAATGTTAATATTAATTGGATTATTATTCACATGGATATTGTTGTGCTTGAAATGTATAAAATGGGTTTTCTGAATATTTAGAGAAAGTTTGTTGCATTTGAACCATTTCGAAACTTTTATTAATTCGGCATTCAAGATATTTTCTAGAGACTTGAGGCTCTTATGAGAATAAAATATGTTAGTGTCATCTGCAAATAGGACAAAAGATAACAATGATGATGTATTGATTATGTCATTGACGTATAATAAAAACAGAAGTGGACCCAGGATAGATCCCTGGGGGACACCACATTTGATTGGAAGAGACCGTGAATTAATACCATTAAAAGTAACATACTGTTTTCGGTTGTTTAAATAACTTTTAAACCATAAGAGCGCTGAGCCCCGAACACCACAGGAATACAATTTGGAAAACAATATATCATGATTAAGAGTGTCGAACGCTTTACTGAGGTCTAAGAAAATACCAATAATGTGTTCTTTTTTGGCCATGGCTTCTGTAATTTTATCATGTATCTGAACCAGAGCAAGATCCGTGGAATGATTTTTTCTAAAACCATACTGGTTTGGATTTAATATTTTATGGAAGTTTAGAAAATTATGTAATCTATTATAAACAATTTTTTCTAAGATTTTTGATATACCAGGGAGAATGGAAATAGGACGGTAATTAGTGATTTCATGTTGGTCATCCTTTTTGAAAGTTGGGGTTACATTGGCTATTTTTAACAAGTCTGGGAAAATACCGGATTGTAAAGACTGGTTAAATATGTGTGTTAGTGGATCAGCAATGAAATGGATTATTTCCTTTAAAAGTGAGGTACTAATTTTATCATGACCTTTGGATTTCGAAGAATTTAATGATTTAGCAATATTAATGATTTCATTTGGGTTTGTCGGTCTTAAAAATAAAGAGTCTTGAATCGGTTCTGAAAAGAATTCAGTAAAATGAGCATTATTCGGAGTAGTAATATGAGTGGCAAGTTGAGGACCAATATTAGTAAAGAAAGAATTAAAGCAATCGGCATAGTCGTTAGAATCTGTGATTTTGTTACCATTGAAAGTAAGGTTATCTTTAGGTATAGTCTCATTTTTTGTTCCCATAATTTCTTTTATAACTTTCCATGTGGCTCCTGAGTTGGATTTTACCTTTTGTAATTTGTTTGAGAAGTGTAACTTGCGAGAAAAACGAATTAACTTTGTTAATTTGTTACGATACGTTTTGTAAACAACTAGACTTGCATCCGTAGGGTTCCTCAAATGTTGTTTATAAAGTCGGTTTCTTGTTTTTATAGATTTAAGTATACCTTTCGTTATCCATGGGTTTATAGGTGTATTACGTTTACGTTTATTTCTTACAAGGGGAATGTTTTTATTGTAATAGAATTGTAGCTTTGAATTAAAATTTTCATACGCAGTATTCACATCATTTGTATTCAGGATATCATTCCATTCTTCGAATAATAAATCTTGTTTTAACATTTCAATATTACGAGGGGTTTCTTTCAGATACATAAAATGTTGTGGTGGTTTAAAACGAGTTAATGATTTTCCACACACAGTAAATATAGGTAAGTGATCAGATACTTCGGAATACAGCAATCCTCCAGTTATCTTTTGTCGTGTATATTAGAAAATATGTTATCAATTAAGGTTGAGGAGTGGATGTTAATTCTAGTTGGCCTATTAATGAAAGAATAAAATCCATATGAATTCATCAGTTGCAGAAACCTTTTAGAAAGATTGTTGTGATGCAATGGAAGAAAGTTAACATTAAAATCACCGAGAAAATATATCTGCTTATTTTCGTCTGCTAATTTGCTAACGCATTGCTCGAAATTATCATAAAATAGATCAAAATGAGTATCGGGAGCTCTATATATTACACCTAAAATTAAATTTTTGCTTTGAAGATTGTCAATTTCAATAAAGAGAACTTCTGTTTGATCAAATTTAATATCATTTCGAATTTTGAAATTTAAATGATTAGCTACATAAAATGCGACGCCACCGCCTCTCTTACCTACACGATCAGCTCTGACCAAATTATAGTTGGGTAAATTAAACAGTGGTGGGGAAGATTGGTGTAACCAAGTTTCACTTATTCCAATTGCAGTGAATCTAAAATGTTTTAATGAATCGAGAAGATTTTGAAGATCATCAAAATTCCTGTTTAAGCTTCTAGCATTGATATGCAATAATTTAACATCCTCAATATCATCTTGAAATGTTTCACTGAATTCAGTAGGAGTATAATATTTGCTCTCAAAAGGATATTCATTTATAGCGTTGTCAAAAATAAAAGGATTGTTATTCATCGCCATGATAAATTATTGAAACCCCAGAAGAGAAATATAGATAAGGAAACATGTGTAGGTGCTTGTGCAGTTGCGTGCAGGTGCATGTGCGAGTATGAAAAGCAATATACGGAGTTATCTGTGAATGGATAACACCCGTCATGACCCACAAAGGACGAGCTTAACTGAGCGGAGCTCAACCGTTATCAACTTAGAAATAACATAAAAGGGGAATGGCTGTACATTCCTATACGAGATTTTAGAAGAAGGAGAAGAAAAAAAAAAAAAGAGAAAAAAAGAAAGAGTGAAATTCATGCACGTACATCATAACTAGCGGAATTTAGTGCATGACCTTTCGAGCTTATCATGAAAGGGAAAAAGAAGAGATAAAGAGATTATCAAGAAAATAGATTTACGAAGTAAAATCAGAAAAAGAAATAACAATGCAGGAAAACATGGTTTGTCGATACTGGCGTGTGAACAAGCCGCTGTGTGTTGAAGAAAAAATAAAAGAAAACTTAGTCAGATCAGGACAAACTGAGCAATCGCGTGTGTCATAACACACACAACATAGTATACATAGCGTATACTACTGAAAAAAAAAGGCCGGTTCACTGAAACATCACCCAATGAATTTACAAGGGCGGAAAACTCAGCAATGCACAATACGAAGATGGCTTGTCTTCACAGCAAAGTCGAAATACACACACACACACACAAAGAAGAAGAAGAAGAAGAAAAGAACGAACATAGAGCTTGACATTATGGTAACTACTCGCTCAAGATTGTCGTAATCATGGTAATGAAGTCCTAAACACTGCTAAAGATGCAAACATGCACAGCATACCCGAGTATCAATGCTTTGCCTGTAATCATGCAAATATACCCTTGATTTCGGCTATAAATTGTATGGATTTACTTTCAAGATATATTAATCAATAAGTGTACGTTATAAAGGTGTGTATGTAGATTTCTTGCTTTATTCCCTCAATTTTCTTTATCCCATAATCGCTCAAATTTTCAATGGTTGTGTTAAGAACGTAATCTCACGATTTATTAGTTGGTGTAAAAGCTACCGTAGAGGTCGAATGGACTTTTTTCCCCCTACTGACTCGGGTATAGTAATTTGAAGAAAAAAAAAGAGCGAGACAAAACAAAAGTGAAACAAAAAGAAGAAAACAGAGAGAGAAAAAAAAAAACAGAAATAAATAATGGCATGAAGTCGAATACTTCTTCAAATCGATAATGAAGAAATAACAAGGTATTTACAAGGTTGAAGAATATATGAAAGCGAAATTTAGGACTGGTCATTTACAGTTTAGGAAACATAAGGGAAAAACTGATCTCATCTAGCGGGTGGATAGATGGAATGAGTGCAACAGGTTACGGTACATGAGTGCTTATGTATGAGCGTATTATTCTGCGAGTGTTACGTAATAGGTATTTCAACCTGCTTGGATATTGCTAAGTTTTGCTAACAATAACATTCAAGATTGTAAAAGCGAAGTGAATGGTGAACTTGAATACGTAAGGAAGGGTATTTCATGATGTATACAAGATTGAGACAATTCAATTTGTAATGGTTAACGAGTTCATCACTGAGAAAGTAAACGTTATTTTGATAAGATTTGAATAACAAAGAGAAGCTACAAGAAAGGAGCATCCCTTGCACGTTTGAGTGTACAAAAGCTTGCTTAGTAGATAACAAGCAAACGAGAATTTGAATACATGATCATCATGAAACGTATTTGTTAAGGTAGCCTATAACCCTATGGTTGAAAAAGGAGAAGAAAATAGGATTGCAGTTATACATCTGTACATGATCAGTTGAGGGAAATGTTACCGGTATCAGAAAAAAAAAAGGGGGGGGGGGGGGGTGAGTGAACATGGCTGCTTAACTGTAATATTATACATAGTGGAACAAGAAGTCAGAGTTCATTTTAGTAAATGCTCTTCTATAAAAATGATACATGTGTGTACATGCTGCTGAGTTCTCGATAGAGGAGATCAACTTTGTATAATCTAAAAAAAAAAAAAAAAAAAAGGAGATTGACTATCTTGCAGTATTCGGATGAGATATGGAATACAAATAGTAAACATTCAATTTCCATATATGTAAATATAAGTATGTCAAGGTATGGAGTAGCATACATAAGCAGTCCATATCCCTTTTCAGTAAATGTGTAATGTGGAATACAAGCTTCGAATATTCAGTTTCCATATAATGATGTAAACATATGTTGTGGAATGCATGAACGGTCAA
The DNA here is from genome assembly GCA_029962745.1 of Echinometra lucunter. Lineage (NCBI taxonomy): Eukaryota > Metazoa > Echinodermata > Echinoidea > Camarodonta > Echinometridae > Echinometra > Echinometra lucunter. The sequence goes on from CM057168.1 coordinate 14,967,983, forward strand.
TATCCTTTTTAAGCATTCGTAATCATGTAACAGTCAGTATTCAGTTTATGTTTATGTAAATATATGAAGTAAAATATATACACAGTCAATATCCTTTTCAAGCATTCATAATGTTATGTAAATATATGGTATGGAATACAAAACATTCAATTTCCATTATGTATGTAAAAGTATGAAGTAGCATACATAAGCAGTCCATATCCTTTTTCAGTAGATGTGTGATATGAAATACAAATACTCAATATTCAGTTTCTGTTACGTAAATATATGAAGTGGAATGCATAAATAGTCGATATCCCTTTTCAGCATTCATTTTATGTAAATATGTGATATGGCATATAAACCATGGAAACAGTCAATATTCAATTTCCATATATATATATATATATATATATATATAAATCCATGTATATGAAGTAAAATACATACACAGCCAATACCCCTATTCAGCATTCATATCACTGTTATGAAAATGTATGAATACAAACAGTCAACATTCAATTTCGCATATGTATAAGTATAGAGTAGCATGCATAAACAGTCCTTATATCCCTTTTCAGTAAATGTGTAATATGGAATGCAATGTGCATTCCATCACATATATATAAATATATGTAGTGGAATGCATAGCAGTCAATATCCCTTTCCAGCATTCATAATTATGTATATATGTGATATGGAATATAAACCATGTAATTTCCATATGTATAAATATATGAAGTAGAATACATACACCGTCAATACCCCATTTCAGCATTCATAATGCTATATAAATATATGATATGGAATCCAAAAAGTCAACATTCAATTTCCATGTATGCATGTAAAAGTATGAAGTAGCATACATAAGCAGTCCATGTTCATTTTCAGTAGATGTGTGATACGGAATACAAATACTCTATATTCAGTTTCTGTATATATAAATATATGAAATGGAATGCATAAACAGACAATATCCCTTTTCAGTATTCCGTAAATATGTGATATAGAATATAGACTTTATAAACAGTCAATATTCAATTTCCATATTTAGAAATGTAAATATGTGATATGTAATATAAACCATGTAAATAGTCGATATTCAATTTGCATATATATAGATACATGTATATGAAGTAGAATACATACACAACCAATACCCTTTTCAGCATTCATATTACTGTTATGTAAATGTATGAATACAAATTGTCAACATTCAGTTTTCATCTATGTATGTAAAAGTATGAAGTAGCATGCATAAGTAGTTCATATCCCTTTTCAGTAAATGTATGATATGGAATACGAACTGGCTAATATTAAGTTTCTATATATGTAGATATATGAATTGGAATGCATAAACTGACAATATACTTTTCAATATTCTGTGAATATGTGATATAGAATATGAACCATGTAAACAGTCAATATTTAATTTCCATATATAGAAATATATGGAAAAAAATATGGAATACAAACAGTCAATATTCAGTCTCCATGCGCATAAATATATGAAGCAGAATATATACACAGTCAATTATCTTTTTCTTTTCTTTATTTTCATAATCTTGACATGGCCAACTAAGAAGAGTATTGTCAGGTGTCACAGTGACGACTGATTGCTATATAGCTTACATATGATGTTTTTCTTTTCTTTTTTCTTTTTTTAGTTGTATGGTATATAAAGTACCAATATTCAGTTAAACCGATGAATACTTTCCAGTAAATTGCAAAAGTTGTTGAATTCTAAATAAGGGGAATTAGAGTAAAATATGATATGATACCTAGGACGATGGAAGATTGAACTTCATGCATCTTTAGCAATATCGAAGTTACTTCTGTACATGATAGTGGAGATAAGTTTAAACTGATTTTACATGATCAGTTTATGAATTCATTGCGAGTGATTTCTGCATCAAAAGATGAAAAAAGGATACGGCTTCAGGAAATCTATTGATCCATTACTTCCTCTTGATTATGATGATTTTTCAGTCGATTAAAAAAAAAAAACAAACAAAACACTGCGATGAGTTCACTTTCACTCCTTGTATATAGTCTGCATTCCAATTACATCCAAGTTTCGGATTGATGTTGCTCATATCTCATTCCTCATTATGATGTTGCTTATTTCTCATATCTCGTATCAATTTCAGGTTATTACGATGTTCCTTCCTCGTGTAGCTTCCACGCTGTTGTGCCTTTCTCTTTCCATTCCAATATTACTTTCACACCTTGTAGCTTGATCCTTGTAGAAAGATTTTTTTCCTTTCTAAGTTTGTACGCAACTTGAGCGAGATGGCCTCTGTGTGCCTTCAGGTTTGGGGGCAGGTCGGTTCGCACCGTCAGACGGTTGAATTCTTGAGAGGGTACTGCGGATGCTGTCAGGGGTGCTGTCTGTGCCTGATATGGATCCCGCGTCTTGGACCGTTGCTTCATCTCGAAAGATGATAGAACCAAATCTCGATCAGTCATGAAACAGAACTTAGCAATGATCGGAGGGGGTGATGATGTAGCCTGAGGGTTACGGCGGGGGAGACGGTGGGCATTTATCAACTTGATGTTCCGAGCCTTGTCTTCCGCGACACCAAGATCGATGAAAACCTTGGTAAGCACATCATAGACATTCTCTCCTTGCTGCTCCTGGACTCCATAGAATAACAGATTGGATTTTCTGTTATGAATTTCCATTTGTGTGAGTTTTTCTTTCAGATTGCGGATTTCATCCTCAAGAGCAGAGCGGACACTAGGAATTTCCTTCTTGATACTTTCAATTTGTGATGAGTTGTGTTGTGCTAGTGCCTCTACCTCTCCCAGTCGTCGATTCATTGATTGTATTTCGGCTGAAATATTATCAAGTTTCTCCAACACCCTGGAAGAAAAGTTTGCGATATCTTTTTGTAAGTCCGCATTGGATGGGGTGCTTTTGGGAGAAGACGGATTCTCAGCTGGTTGGCCGCCATGATGTGTTTTAGCCTGCGAGCTCGTCTGACGCGTGTTAGGGCGTGAAGATGTACCGTGTGGGTTCATTGCGTGCAGTTATGTAATAGCCGGCGATATTCAAGTCTGTTGTCTACGTGTACAGATCAACGGCAGACATGCAAGCTCAGAGATATGAAAGTTAATCAATTCAAGTAGAAATCAGTTGAAAATGTGTTTTTTAATACGATGGGTACTTACAGGAGTTCATTGAGACCAGGTTCAAAGCATATGAGTCTTTAAAGAGAGGTAATTCAGTTGTGAGGTTTTGAGATTTGAGCTCCGCTCAAAAGTACGTCCGTTCACTCTGAAGTCATGGCGCTCTTGTTTCTCTTTACCTGAGCACCGTTTCATGAAAGTTGTCGGCACTGACAAGTTGTCATTCTCTGACAATTACCATAGTAACAGTCAGTGACCAGTGCTTCTCGGCCAGTCAGAACCAAGGATTTTACTTAAGTTGTCAGAGAATGACAACTTGTCAGTGCCGACAACTTTCATGAAACGGACGGTGCCCAAATGTACTTGTGGATTTTACGTTATCCTTCAAGCAGCGAAGAACATGTAATTTTCAAATTGTCTTGATATCAAGTGTTGCTTATGAAATCTCATATAATTGAGAGGGAAAGAAAGAGAGAGAGAGAAGGGGGGGATAAGAGAGAGGGATGGAGAGAAACAAATGGTTGGAAAATGTGTTTTTTAATACGATGGGTACTTACAGGAGTTCATTGAGACCAGGTTCAAAGCATATGAGTCTTTAAAGAGAGGTAATTCAGTTGTGAGGTTTTGAGATTTGAGCTCCGCTCAAAAGTACGTCCGTTCACTCTGAAGTCATGGCGCTCTTGTTTCTCTTTACCTGAGCACCGTTTCATGAAAGTTGTCGGCACTGACAAGTTGTCATTCTCTGACAATTACCATAGTAACAGTCAGTGACCAGTGCTTCTCGGCCAGTCAGAACCAAGGATTTTACTTAAGTTGTCAGAGAATGACAACTTGTCAGTGCCGACAACTTTCATGAAACGGACGGTGCCCAAATGTACTTGTGGATTTTACGTTATCCTTCAAGCAGCGAAGAACATGTAATTTTCAAATTGTCTTGATATCAAGTGTTGCTTATGAAATCTCATATAATTGAGAGGGAAAGAAAGAGAGAGAGAGAAGGGGGGGGGATAAGAGAGAGGGATGGAGAGAAACAAATGGTTGGAAAAAGGTCTGAAAGCAAAGACCGAAGGAGGAAAAGAGAGATTTCGGGGAAATAAGTAGCATCAGACAGTAAGAGAGGGGGGGGGGGGGGGGAGAAGAGAGAGAGAGAGAGAGAGAGAGAGAGAGAGAGAGAGAGAGGGGGGGGGGGGGCTTGGGGTGGAGTGCAAAATGGATTTGTTAATATCAAACGCAGGAAAGCCTAATCCAATTTGGATATTTTTACGATTGCTCAATGGGTTCAAGAACACCAAGACAACATGACAAGCATAATATCTATGTTTTACATGTCTTATGTGTTTATTATTAGAATAAAAGAAGAAGACTGAAGACTCAAGAAAGCTACTTTTATCTGAAAAGAATATACGTCAAATGCATTTTGCTTCATTAATTCTTGATTTCTCGATGCATCATCACTATTTGTCTGGATATGACGGTAGTTGGTTTGATTGTTCCCTTGATGATCTACAGCTCGTGACATTCTACAAGTTTTCACTCACGTAATTACACAGGAAATCGACATGACAATTAAAAAATTCTCTCTTCCCCTCCTCCTCTCTCTCCCTCTATCTCTCCCCGTCCCTCGTTTTTGCCCTCTCTCTCTTTATTTCTCTCCTCCTCTCTCCCTCTCTCTCTCGCCCCTCATGTATTTTTTATAAGGAGAAACTGTTACAGAAATTAACTGGCAACAAAACTATCTCCACATCATCGTTTGTAGTTGTCGCCATCCATAGTCGTCTGACGGTCCAATCCAAGTCTGTTGCCTCTAGCTTTGCGTGACTTTGTCCCAGGGACGTATACGGTAATCAAATTCCTTACTTATCCCTGTACTTAAACTCGTGATCATTATCATAGTCCTTACCCCAAATCTTAATTTTCTTCTCCCTTTCTAGACTTAGTATTTTTTGTTAATGATGTTATTGTTATTCTCGTTTGGCATTGCATTTCCTGATATTAAACGCTGTAACGTGCTTTAAGAATTTCTGCATGTATTTCTTTTTTCATGTATTTGCAACTTTTTTTTCGGAATAATTTTTAAGTCCTTGAATCAGGACCATGATTAAAAGAAAGGAGTTTGCTGATTGTTGTTTTTATACATGAATATGTTTCTATAGATTTATAGAGTTTTAATTTCATGACTCCGATAAACAACAGTTCATTTCCATCAAAAACTGTTTTTTTTTTTTTTTTATTAATTAATGATACTGTAATATTATGTTGGGGAACCTGAATTACAAGCTCCGCTTCCCAAGGTTTCCCCCACAATACAGCCAGCATTTAAGTTAATACTTTTCCTTTTAAAATTCAAATTATACATATATCTGTGTGCTGGACCTATGTTAATTATCTCAATATTTTCAATTGTTGATTTATCTTATGCTCACATTGCTTTTGTAAAATCATTTATTTTGCTGTTTTTGTGGAAATAAACGAAATGAAAATGAAATGAAAAACCGAAATCAAGAATGGCTTCTGGTATAACTAGGACCATAATCTATTGTCGCTGTTCTTTGCTCTCAGCATGTTTTGTTTGAATACATATTCGTTTGTCTGCTTATTGTATTTGTACATGCAAAATGTTTTTTTTTTTTTTTATGACGAGTTTAACTTTGAAAAAAAAAAGCAAAGAAAGAAGCAGTACCGCCAGTGAAAAAAAAAAAAAAATCCAGGGGAGCGTTTCATGAAGAGTCTTGTCAGTGATTTTCAATAACAACTGTTATAAGCTACTGAAATCCTTGCATCTGATTGCCTGAGAGCAAATTTGTCAGCAAAAATCACAGACAAGACTCTGCATGAAACGCTCCCCAGGGCTTCATTGGTAGTTTCAGTTTATTTGAGATATATCTTAATTGTGTTTGTTGTTTGTTTATTTAGTTGTTTGTTTGTTTTGTTCCAATTTTCATTTATGAGTAACAAGCCAGGGATAATTAGATTGAAGGCAGTTTTCTCAAGAAAGAGTCTTATCACCTAAATTCACATAAGTTGAACTGAAATTTCGAATCAAGCTTTAATAGTCAATCCATTTGTTTATATAGCTAAGTATTAATAAAGCATAACCAAAAGGTATAAACAACAAAAATCAAGAGAAAATCAAGCAAATAAAAAAAATATATATCAATACATTTTCTGTTATATTTGATGTAAAAATTGCTATAGGTTTACAGTAAATTACAGGCAGCAGGGTTAATGCCAGTAATTTACTGTATGTCTTTTCTTGGCATTGTACTGTTTAATTTACAGTAAAACTGTTAACAACAATATATAAATGAAAAAAAAAAATAAATATTCATTGTTGAATGATATCGCAAAAGCATTTTGCTGATGCATATGCGGCATTTACAGTAAATTACTGGCAACTTTGCTCCCAGCAATTCTCTGTAAATATATATAAATAAATAAATTTTATATATATATATATATATATATATATATATATATATATATATATATAGGAATCAGATTTGGTGGTAGAATGCCATAAAAAATAAAATCATAGATTTTAAAAGAAAACGGAGCATAGCTCTCAAAAATGAAAGGCGAAGTCACACTCTTCGTCAGTGCCCACGGTGTGACAAAAAGATGTAAATCAAAATCCGTTTCTGAAACAGACGAAAAAACACGTCTGTTCATATATATACGTACATACGATGTGCAACGCTCTCTTAAACAAACTCATATTGAGGACTCTTCTTCAATTATGCATACGTTAAAAACGTCTCGCCTGTAATTATATGAATGGCGCCAAGTGACAGGTGCTTCTATGCCTCGCAAAAAAGGAAAGAAGAAAAAAAAAAAAAAATCTCCCGAAAGGAAAATTATCTCTCTTAAACTCCAATCATATCTCAAAGAACGATACCTAGTCAATATCACATCGAACGCGAATTTACGTTGCAATCACGGAGAAAAATCGCTCGCTTAACATCGGTCTGGTTGGGACTTATAGAATAATACACTCCCTGGCGTTTTTGTGTATATAGAGTCACGCGCCGCTGACAGCGAACCATTATGAATTTAACGCGTGCCTTTTACCTATTACCAGACGAACGCGTGCACACACGGTAGACATGACAACGGGGGACGCGCTTCGCCGATTTTTTTCCACGTTGCCGTGGCAACCGACGACGCTATCGCATCTCGGATGCACCAGTTGATGGAGGATGATTGCAGCCGAGAGTGGTATTCAGAGTGGTTACCACTATATCTCACTAATTCCATTAAGTGATTGAGTTTTATAGGCAATGTTTACAGAAACAAAATATTAGCAAGTCAGAGCGTACGCCTGAGGGTGAGGGATTAAAATGTATGTTCTGTAGGTTATATCAGTATTCAATATACAGAGACGCTGTAATTTATCTATTTCTAATCATAGCTTCTGATTCCAATTTCGGCTTCCATATTATTATTGGCATTTGTGTCCTTTATATACATGATTTTTTTTTTCCAAACTGTTTATAGTTCGGTTTGAATATGTCTTTTCATTTTGTACGTTTTATTAGTTCCTTTGATATTAAAAAATACAACCAATTAACACTTCTTTTTTGTTTTCGTATGGAAAACAATATCGAATGACTGAACTTTAGAAGGTAATGTCCTCGAATTCGCAATATATGATCACAATCATTACCCGGACCCCATGGAAAAACAGTCGTATTTTGTTAATAGGAATGAAATGTGCTACCCGCCGTTTATATCCATTATGTACATATTGGTATATTACGTTGCTTTGAACGGAAATATAAGCAAACAAACAAACCCGTGCTCGCTCCTGCAAAGTGCGATTGATAATTGATTGGTTGATTGATTGATTTACTGCCGATTAATTTAGGCCTATTCATTTATTCAGTTAGTTACTTGTAGGGCCTACTAATTCATTCATCAATTCATCTACTTTAGTTCTTTCTTTATTTTTTTATTCATCAATCTATTCATTTAATTATGTATATGTTTGTTTTCTTATTTTCTCAATTTATTCATCTGTTTATTTATTCAGTATTCGATTCAAGATGGCTTATTTTCCAAGTCATTAAAAAAGTAACATCAAGTACAATTACAGGTACATTTCAGGTACAGTAACATAAGGGGGAAAAGGAATTTACAAAATCAAAAGCTTGTGAGTTATATAGTTCCCTTGTCAATTATTTTGTTAAACAGTCAATAATTATAGCATTAGTGATGATTAGCAAAGACATAGACTGCTGACTCTCTGCGGGGGTTCTTTGTTTGATTTTTGTTCCGTGCTTGCATCTTCGGACAAGATATTTTGCCCACAATTCTGTCCCTCTCGATTTAGTCGTATCAGTGGGTACTTCTGGCTATGTCTAGAGAACAGCAGTCTTGCAGATCTCCAGGCCAGGTATCGAGACTGTCTCGAGACCCGTTTTTATAGTGTTTCGATCTTGGGCCTGCTAGGCGCGGTCTCGATCTCAATCTATAGGACTTCTACTCAAGGCCTCGTTCTCGAAGCGCGAGGAGACCACTCGAGACCTCTCGAGACCCGACTACGAAAAATGCAAACTTAGCAAGATGAAGCAGGTCTTTGCTGAAAGTAAAAGAGAAAAAAAAGCAACCAAAAAAAAAAAAAGGGGGGGGGGGATCATTTCCAGATTTACTTCGGTGGCTCACAATGTCAGCTAAATAAGGCTACACGGCTATTTGTTATTTGGGTTTCAGTTTTCCTTTGATCGGCTTCGGTCTTTTAAAACTGCAGTCTCAACAAAGGTGGTCTCGATATCGGTCTAGGCTTCGGTTTCGGACCTTGATGTATTGACTAAAACACCGGGAAATGATAATCAGATAATAAGCGCACAGCCCCGGGAAAGAGCTGTATTCATATCGATGTAGCCACCCTATGGGTGTTTCATAAAGCCGTTCGTAAATTACCACTGATCTCTGTGAAAAGAATCCTTTTAGGTTTTAACGACTGCATTTCCCATAATCTCAATCAAAATATGGAAAAATATATACTTCGCAATGAAAATGTTTATAAACAATAGTAATGTTAATTTACTTCAATCTGCACATTTCACATTTAGCTTATACCATTTATTATGATTGGGAATCCCATTTGACTTGCCATATTCAAGTCGTTCGTAAAGCCATTCGTAACTTTACGAACAGTTTTATGAAGCATCCCCCCTTAGGTCCCTTAGGGAAATGCTTCTGTAATGTGTTGTGTTATGACCGGTTGCCATGCGATAACATGGCGTTTGCGTGATCAGCTGATACTGAGTAAGCCTACCTCTTATCAAATATTCATTCGCGACTGAAACATCTGCATTTCTTATCCCCATGGGTATTGGTAATGAGCATACATTGTGACTGCATCCTCTCTAACCATACTACTTTGGAGTAAAATCCATGTCTTGGAAGTGCATTCTGCTAAAAATGAAATAAACAAACAAATGAAATGGCGCAAATATTCTAATTTAGTAACGATGAGCGCCTTAAAACCCCCAAACCAACCAACCAACCAAAATAATAAAAATTAAATGTAAACATAGGTGGCATATGCACGAGCTATTTATCCTCTTATTTTGAAAAAGAAAATAATGAGAAAGCTCACAAATTATTTCTTAACCTTATTTATAACTCCAGCTTCTCATCAAATGAATCAATACGGGGCATTATCAGCACAATGATTGTGTATTTTTTCCTTCATTGCCATAGATTTCTTTTCATTTAAAAACATAGAAAAAAAAAAGATTATCCGTAAATGAGCGACCATTTATTAACCCTAACAGACAACGATAAAGTACAACAATGGAAATTGAATACTAATTTTTCTAGGGCATCATTTTTTCCGGATCAATATTTCTTATCTTCTCAATCTACAGAAAAAATCGATTGTAATCAATTTCTTTTCATTCACAAGCTTAAAAGAAGAGATGTCTATATAATTGTCATTGACCCAACGATTAACTCTTAATAGACAAAAAAACAACAACAACAACAAACAAACAAAGAAAATGAATCGAGTAATATTCTTCAATACATATATATATACATATATGGCATTAACCATGGATAAAGATCAGTATTACATATTTTCTTAAATAAACTACAAAAAAGAAGAGCTAATCGTTATTTTTGGACTGATTAATTAAGGGAAAAAAAAGGAAAGCATAGTCGATATGACAAAAGAGACTTCATCTGTTTCATTATCCCGACTGATTTATAAACAGGCAGTCTATCCAAAGGCAGAATGACCGCTTTGATTTAAATCGATAGAGCTTAAGTACCTCATCTAAAACAAATCGATTAGTTATGACTGTTACCTAAGTTTTGTTGTTATTATTACGTAGATCCGGACTGCTCCCACAGTCACGAGAGAAGATTCAAACTATAGAGTTCCCATACAGTGCAAATTTGCGTTATTATTATTGCTTGTTTGCTTTTATTTCCTTGATATATTTTTTTTAAGAACGTAAAATGCAAAAATCTCTCAAATGCACACGACCCATTTCAGCCATATTACATGTATCATTGTTAGAATGTGCGTATTCCTCCATCATGTCCATGGGGTTCTGCTCAAAATTTATTTCATATAAGAATTTAAAAATCAAATAATCAAACAAAAGCAAATAAATAAACAGACAGGGAAAAAAATAATTACAAATAACTTGTTTACTCAGAATGATTAAATGGCATTCGCGATTGTCAAAAATTACTCATCAAATTGTTGACATGTAATTATTATTTTTTACTTGTATTTATTACTTTCCACACATGGGCTGGATTGTCCTCCTCAGCCAAAGGCTGTTCTTCTGAGGGTTCCAAAGATGTACAAAAACAAAAACAACAACGAAACATGTGTGCAATAATGAAAATGTATGGAGGCATAAAACAGAATATATTACATTAATATAAAAAATAATATGTCCAAAACGAAAGATGAATAATTCATCTTATGGTTATGATTTATTTTTTCCGTTTGGAAGAATGATGCAGGAATTCCTCTTTCTTATTAGAACGAAAATGATATATAAATGACATATAGATGACATATAAATATAAATGCCAAACACATGAATAGGTAAAAAAGTCTATTTTCCCCCTTTCTAAATCTACACCTTCACCAGCCCTTCCGTTTATAGATTCCAACGTTAATTTTTGAAGCTGGTTTTATGATATTACACAATTGGTAGTTTGTGACAATTTAACATCTGCCACCGACAAAGGAATTAATTAGTGAGGGTTGAAGATTTGTCAGTCTGTCGGTTAAGCGAATTAGGAGTAGCCGAAACCACTGGCCCGTCTCCGTGGTGTAGTGGTTAAGGCACTGGCGTTCATAGCCAAAGGCCTGAGTTCGATTCCCGGCGGAGACATTTTTTCAACCTTTGCAAAATTTCCAAAATGGTAGGACAGCTCTGGGGAACTTTGATTCATGCTACGCTATCATTCTCTTAATTGTCTCGCATGTATTTATTTCCACGAGAGTTGTCAAAGCTGCTGCTGTATATGTTACCTGATCACAAATATATATATATATATATATATATATATATATATATATATATATATATATATATATATATATAAGAGAGATATGAAAAGGAAGTTCTTATTGAAAGAAAATCACAATTGACTTTTGTGCAGGGCAAGTTCTTAGTGACACGGAAGGCCCTTCATTTGATTATGTTGATTGATGTCGTATCTAAGAAACTGTTCTTTTCAACTGTTCATCTTTCCTTTAGATTGGATTGCCAAACTAAAGGATTGTGTTTTTGTTGTTTTATGCTTTTTATTTACCATAAAGATAATTCATAATAATTTTTTTTTTCAAACGGGGTGGGGGGGGGGGGGCTACAGTCTAAAAGCTCTGCTTTTTAGTCGATACATATATTAACATGTTAAGTAAACTGCCTTATCGTTTAAATATGATAAGATGGAAAATGAATGAATGAATGAATGAATGAATTATTCATATTGGAATCAATTAGCTGGATTATTTGAAAGTGGGAAAACGAATGAATGAATAAGCGAAATTATTATTCATAGTGGAATCAGGTAGCTGGATTATAAAGTCACGTTATTTGGCGTGTCCGATGAGTATCTCCAAAGGACATTTAGGTAGGTTCACACGAAACCATCAACTTTTTGAGGTAGCTCAAGTTTTCTTTCGCCGAGGTTATGAGGATCACAGTGTTTCTCAGATGGTCCTCACCTGAAGTTACCACCCGTGCGAACACAGCTTTTAAGTTTTTAACTGGTTATCGAGAACGACACAAGACCAACAATGAAATTACTGCTGGAAGAAAAAAATTCCATGGTCCAGAATAAGCAAGAATCAGTCGGTTTAGGAAACGTCAATTTATGGTGTGAGTTAATTTGAAGGTACATAAATTTCATAAGCAAATTTGTAGGTTTGATTACTTGCTCGGCTTGTATAGCTATAGCTGCCAGTACTTGGACTCATCAAAGGGGACCGACGGCTTTTTGTCCTCTCCCAAGGACTTGGTAATGAGGATTAATACCTCTCCTATTACGGGCACTAGCGCTACACTTGGTTTCGAACCCGGGTAGTCTCCTCCCAGGTTACGAACCACTGTTCCTTCACTGATCCATTGTAATGCATTAACCTATTGTTAAAAACTATGGTGCCGTGCGCATATAGCATCGGTAAACCTTTCTCATACCAGTTTGAGATTGGTACGGATCATCGCCGATATCTCCTAATTTATGAATTAGGATCAATAATTGATGAGATCGTGAGAGGCATTGTGACTGCACCGTGGTATATCGTGGGAACAGGCTATATAAAATTCTGTTATGTATAATTTGAACAATATGTATTTCATTTGATTAAAAAAAGAAAGAAAGTAGGAGTAGTTAGTAGTAGAAGTAGTAGTATCATTATCATGATGATCATTTTCATAATTTTTTTGTTGTTGATGTTGTTATTGCTATCATTGTTGTGGATGTACAGTAAAGTCATGTACATCTATCGCAATCTCAAGTCAATACCTCCCTTCCTAGCACCAAGACAAAGAAGGGGGTGCAAGGAGGGTTAAAGATATTATAGAGAGTGACCATGGAACTACACAAGAAAAGAGAGGGGGGAGATGATGCGAGGTATGAAAGAGGGAGGGGGGGGGGGAGAATGAGCGGAAAGGCGAAGGATCAGAGCAAAAGAGACGTTAAAGAGACGGAGAAAGA
>CM057168.1:14981787-15162558 GCA_029962745.1 Echinometra lucunter
CTCAACAACCATTCATCATGTCTATAATTTACTACTTCACTATAACATATTTTTAACAAAAATAGTACTGATGCACCGACTGAAAATAAACAGGAGATAGCCTTGAACAAGACTACACTACAAGTGCCAATTTCTGATTGGTTGATTCTAATGAACTCGATGCTTTTATCTCAGTTTAAAATACATAAAATATGATTGGGAAATCCAAATTTGGTTTGGGAGAGGAGAGAAGAGAGAAGCGATGTGTTTGCATAGATAGCACTCACTGCGAAAAAAACCCCGTCTAATAGGAGAAGTGAAAATATCAACGGACTTTCAGCATGTTCTGTCACTTGCTATATCAAACCTGTTGAACGCAATCCTCAATTTACATCAGACTCTCAGATGGAATGACGCTTTCTCGCGCTGTTTAATGAGTATGCTTTAAAAAAGCATCCATTTTACTATCTCCATCAACGTTTTATCGCGGGAGCGCAATTTCATATCCCATTATCGGGTATATCGCGTTCTTCTTGTACGCAGGACGAATTAATTCCCCCGCTATAGCCTTTCCCAGTCCAATATATATAACAATAGCCTTGCGAGCGATCAACTCGACGGGTTGGTTGGAACAATTTTTCTATTAGCGCTCATCATGGGACAATATTTTTATCAGTCGGTGTGACAGAGTTGGGCGATAGTAGACGGGCAAGCTTTTAGTGCTCGTCTGCTGTTGCTGAGGCCATTGGAGTAACAACTGCAGACTAGGTGATAGAGGAGGCGGTCGCAGTGTTAGATGTCATGGCCTTGGGATAAAATACGCTACGTCATTTTGAACTAGTACTAGTGAGTATTTGTTAATAATCTTTGCTTTTGTTCGTTTTTATGTTTTGTTATTAATTCATTTGTTAATTTCCTCCTCCTCTTCCTCTTCCTCATGCTCCTTCTCATTCTTCTTCTTATTCTTCTTAAAAAAAAAACATTCTTCTTCTTCTTCTTTCAAAGTTCCTCTTCTTCTTTTTTTTTCTCAAAGTTCTTTACTTCTCCTTTTGTTCGGAGTTCTACTTCTTCGCCATCTTCTTCTCCTTATTCTCCTTTCTTCTTCTACTTCTTCTTCTTCTTCTTCTTCTTCTTCTTCTTCTTCTTCTGTTCAAAGTTCTTCTCCTTCTGTTCAGAGTTCTTCTTCTCAATCTTCTTCTCCTTCTCCTTTCTTCTTCTTCTTCCTCTTCTTCTTCTCAAAGTTTTCCTTCTTCTTTATCATAATTACTGATATTATGAGTATCGATATCATTACTGTTATTACTATTATTGTCAGCATCAGCAGCATCATCACTGTCAATATCATCAATGTTATCGACATCGTCATCATGATTATTATGAATTACTTTTCCTCTTAATGTGTTGATATTGGTATGCCTAACCGTTCATCATAACTGCGGAGTTGACTTGTGATGATCTGTCATACTTTTGGATGAAAAAATAATACCTGCATGAATTCGTCTATGCATAAATCTGCAATATTTCATTTTAGCACGCAAAACGTGAGTCAAATTTAAGAGATGTTTTTTCCATGAATACAGAGTACAAAAAGGTATAGTATGAATTGTTTTGTAAAATATTATCTTGACGTCTTTATAAAAGAAATTATCTCTACAAGGGAATTCCAAAAATTTTGTAAAGGGCAATGCATTGTACCCAGATATAAAAAAAAAATTATACAGTAATCACTGGTAAATTATAACGGAATCAAGTATCATTTTTGCACTCTTGAATTAAAGCTGTGGTGTAGTATAACAGTTCAAGTTGTATATTCGGAAACGCATCCTCCATTTCGATACCAAAAGGGCAAGAGGCCTTCAGTTCACAAGTCTGACTTCCTTGTCGGCCTCTACATTTCCAAACATTTTTTAATTGTTAATGTGTTGGTAATTTGGCGGGAAAATAGAAGATGTAGTGATTTATCAGTTTACGGGAAAGTTTATTTGTCTAAATTGTAATAATCTATGTTACATTCATGTCAACAAGTTACACTGCCTGATTTGTTTTTATGTTTGTAAATGAAAATAAATGAAATGAAATGAAAATGAAGGGAAAACAAGGACAAGTTGTGGCTTTTTAGGTGGCAACCTCTAGCAGCGTGACATACGACATTATTGATTGGGTTTGCCAATGATTGTTCCCGGCGATCAAACGTTACAAAGAGACCTTCATGTTTTCTGAAAAGTTGATGAGCTGGAAGAATAATTTGTGTTTTGACCATTGCTTCGGTCTGCTTTATTACAACAGTTCACTGTTGATAAAATTGTCCATTGAAATCGCGTTATTGTGTAATTATCGAACACTTTTTAAAAAGAAAAAAAAAAGTTTTGGTTCTTTATCAGTGAAAAAACGACATGTTCACTACAAAATTGTATAAAAATATGTAGCCCTCTTTCCCCATTCAACAGTGTTCAATTCAAATTAAAATCAGGTCGGCTTAGGTTTTGCTCATGAACATTCCCAATGCTTCAAAAGACGAAAGGAATCATGACAAAAAAACAAAACAAAACAAAAATGACATGTACGACATCATAAGAAGTCAAGGCTTTTGTGTACATTATACATACACCGACAAGAAATTTGGGAATGTCGTTTGAAACAAATGAATAGCCTACATTTGAATTATCTCTGTGGAACAAATGGATTTGAAAAAAAAAGAAGATTGAGATTAATTATGAACTTGGTCAAGATGATTTTAACCTCATTTAACACATACAAACCCTGGGTAATTATTTGAACAATTTGCCTTTCTGATCCTATGTTTCAGTAGGCTACGTTGAATATTGCTGATAAATTCATTTTCGGTGGTTTTTATTTTCAGATAATATACTGAAATAGAATGGTACATCATGGGCTAAGGGTAGTTCTGAACATTTAAACGAAGCCTATTTTGCCAACCAATCAAGGGAGAGCAAAAATTAGTACTATTTCCTCTAACCTTTTATTTGCAAGCATGATGATTGGCACTGCAGCTCGTTTGTGACATGTGCCAATCGACACAAAACTATACGCACAGATTGGCTGAAGGATATTGTTCTGTTCATCACAAAAACTTTTCATACTTACCCTCTGACACCCTGTGTAGATTCACTTTGCACCTTAAACCCTTTAGAAGCTTGAGTTCTGGGCCAAAGGTGAAACATAATTTGTGAGCTTTCTCATTCTTTCCACGTCAGTTAGGAAGAATATCATAGTCATAAATGTCCCCTAGAAAGTATCGCTCTTCAAATGCCTTCATATTGGAAATATGACATGAAAAGGCTGCAAAGTTAAGGGTAACATTCATGCAAGATTTGTGTGTGGCCCCATACACTCATTTCTTTGTGCAGTCCAAATACCTTTTGGGGAAAGTAAATGAATTTCTTATGAATTCGATAATCTCAATGTCACTCTAGACACTAGTATTTATATGCAATTAATCTAACTTTCCCGGTTGCTCTGGAACAGTTTCTTACACATTTCTTTTCACGCGTCTTTTGTTTATTTTCTAATCAAAAGACATCAAGTCAGGGCGTGAAAGTTTTAAAACATAAATGAGTCTTATCATCCAGTCGATATTCGAAAAAAAAAAAATGTTTCTCCATTTCTGCAATTGATATTCATTTGATTTCTTTAAGAAAGCAATACGAATTATTTAGAGTGATACAGAGTTCTTTTTTCTAATATTCCTTTCTAATGATAAAGAACGGAAAACAAATCAATAGCTACGTTAATTGTTGACATCATCTTAATGACTGATTGAAAAAGAAAGGGGGGGGGGGTACAATAGCCCAGGACATGTCAAAATGCTGAGCATTAAAATGTCATATTTTTAAAAAATAGAGTTTTAAAATCCCTTTATATATTCTATAATAATGATGATGAATGCTAGGTATTAATAGGTGGGGATTAAATGACAGGAACTCAATATTGATAGTTCATTTGATAATTAATTAAACATTATCATTAAATTAGTAAATAGGTATACATGAGATTCTATAAGTCCTACGGATACCAAACGAAACATTAATTCTTACTCAATTTCTATTTAACAAGGCAGTGATTTCTTTCCGCCTTTTCTAACTCCATCAGCTTCAGGAGATAAAATGAGGTTAGCAAAAAAAGTTCGTGACTGGTTGGAGGGCTGATTTTCGTGCTAGAAAGGCACAGAGCCTTCAGGAAAACCTCACCATCACCATTATCATCGACATCACCATGACCATCATCATTGCTCTATAATTATTGTTATTTGTATTATTGTCATCATTATTGTTGCTGTTGTTGTTGATGTTATTCTATTCATTATTCTCATAATTGTGATGATTATAGTTATGATCATTATTAATGTATTTGTCAAATCAGAAGAAAACTGAGACAAAATTTACACTATTTGACTGGAGATGATAATAGTGAATCCAGTCACCGTGACTGTTGCCCTCGGGTATTCAGTGTCCCTACATATACGACAGTATACCAAACTAACTTAAGAATTTAATCATCTTTCTTATCATTATCATCACTAAAATAAAAGTCTGATTATCAGTTTCCTGGGTTTCTAAAAGAAATGGTAGAAAGAGAGTGAAAGAGAGTGTGAGAGAGAGAGAAAGGGATAGAGAGAGAGAGAGAGAAAGAGAGAGAGAATTTGAAAGGATTTTTGATGAAATTTGCTAGACGATAAACGCATGTCATGTTGAAAACACCATATAGCGACATATCATAATTGCTTTTGATCATATCGTGCGGATAATTATGAATAGTTTATCATTAGTCTGACATGAAACGATGGTACATCAACATTCTGCTAGGCATGGTAGGATGATGATATCAGTATTTAATGACCTTCTGGCGATGAGCATGTAGCTTGTCATTAGGTGTGTACCTCTTTTCAATAGTGGAAAAGGGAAGGATTAATATAGTCTTTCATCCAGACTAACACTTCTAGGATTTTTGAAAAATAAAGTAGAGAAAGACATAGGTGTATGATCGTATGTTATCAATTCAATTCGAATTTTACTCGTCCAAATTCTTAAGGAAACGTGAAAATTCGCTTTGGTCACACATTGCAACAAAAAAAAAAAGAAAAAAAAAAAAGATACCCAACACCTATATCTAAAAAGTTAATATATATGTACAAATGAGATGCCTTCATCACTTTTGTATGTTCGACCTGATTGTGATGTGTTTTAGTCTATTAATCTAAGTCAAGCCAAATTTGGGTTGAAAAGCATGTATAGCTATCTGTTAATGTCATAATTTTGCTTGATATTTTGGTTGTTGATTCGGCCACATTCAGTTAGGACATGTGTAAATAATTGATAGAAGAATTTGCTTCATATTTAAGCCGTATTCATCAAATGGTGTATGTATATTTAAGGTTTTTCTTGGCTTTGCTTCAATCCTTATTTGCTATCCATAGAATTTTCAAATTTTATTTGTTAAATTTATATCTTAAAGGTGCATTTCAAACATTTCATGAAGATATATTACAGTCATATTTGCCTCAATACTCCACTAAACCAAGCACGTATTGACAAACTCCTACATACATGAATAACGTATTCAGCTATACCATGTCCAGGAAAACAATCATAATAGGCTGGTACTAAGGCTACTGCGTACCAGCCATCCGTCCGACGATGGCACGGCGTCTAGCATCGCTATGACAACGGGAAGGAGTCATCTGCCATTCTCTAAGTGTTGCAGAGTAATTGTGCTGGCCTAACCTCCCTTGCTCTGTTTGCATGGCGTTTCGACTCTTATCGTCATAATGGTGCATTCAAATCAGAATAGAATTAATGTAATGATTTGTCAATATTGCAGCAGTTTAATGAGCTTGATGACGTGTCATGCTCAAAAATTCATTTGCTATACACACACGCACACACCCTCGCACACGTATATATATATATATATATATATATATATATATATATATATATATATATAAGAGACAACAAATTATAAAAAAGGAATGCATTTTCATTTATATATATGAAGAAAGAATGAGTGAGAGAAATTGGGTGTGTGTTATTTATTACATGTATTATAGTTAGAAATATTACAATGTTAGTCGTTTAGTGATTTCGTTATTTCCGTTTAAATGTTACATTATTTGTGATTATTGTTTCACATCAAAGGGCGATATGAATAGAACAATGTTTTTGTCTGTCTGTCTCTGTCTCTGTTTGTCTTTGTCTCTCTCTCTCTCTCTCTCTCTCTCTCTATTCTATCGTCTCCATTTCTGATCTGTAGTAAAAATTGTAGCAAAATGGTCTTCTTTTGAAATTGCTGGTATGTATGGACACTCTAATTTGATATTTATGTAATTATGACCATTCTTTTTTTCCCCAGAAGTTTCTGCATTTATTAAGATATCAAATACAAACATTGGATACGATGATAATACAACTGAGAATTGCTACTAATAAAGTGCGACATCTGATATGCGAGAAATGATCTAATATACTGAGATATTGTTATAATGATATAAAATTTTAAAAATTTATTGTTATTCCAGATATTACATGCCAAATTCACTGTAAGACTCACAGAGTGAATGGTTTATTTGTTTGTAAATTTATTTATTTTTTTATTTATATAGTTATATATCTATATTCTATTCAACTTTTTTTAGTTGAAATGCTAGGAAGTATACGACAAATGATATCTGTTAACACATGCAAGAATACTTTCGCTGTCAATTACCATATATTTCTGTTATTTTACTACCACAGTCGTATTTTAAATATATTCCGATTTTTATCTATTGTTATTGCAGACTGGGTATTCGCTCATTAGCTTCAGAGCTTCATTTATTCTTCAGTCCCACCTCCTGTTTTCTAGTCGTACAACACACCCTTCCCTGACGCTACCGCATCGCCAACCACCTGTTTCTTCACAACACGTCCGATCCCCCTTTTCTGCATGTGCGACCATTCGTGATCGATTTGCGCCATTTCATGACTCTGACTCAACGTTCATTAATAATCGATTACTTGTCGTTCTTGTCGTATCGGCAAGTCACGTGGTGCTGTGCTTTATTTGGATAAAGAGCAGCTGAGCTGAGGACGCTATTGATTTCATTCTGTGTTGAAATTTGAAAGTCATTTTTTATTGGATCATAACAGTTGCCTTGTTCAGCGTGTTATTAAAACATTACACTCATGGACTGCTTTCATTGCACACGGTAGCGCATAGGGCTGCCCGATATTCACATATCATGAACCCTAATAATTAAGATGGACATTGTTATTTAGGAACATTATTTGATGATTGTCATCATGTAGAAAGAAAGTCAAAGATTGCAATACGGATTTCTGTAGCAAACTGTCTATGTGAAAATACATCTTTGGACATTTACCAACGTGCCTTATTTCTACGAGCGAACCCTCGTTGCGGAAGTGCTTCTACCATGGCTCAAGGAGGAAAAATACGGCTACTGCTGTGGCAGCTACATGTGACATGCCTTGCACTGATACTGGCGTCATCTGTTTTGGCTGTAGATTTTGGCGGAGGGGATGGCGAGGTGGTGGAAATCTCGCTGCCAGATGTCACGGAGGAGTTGCCCGAACCCGAGGGCGTTCTGGAGGGTGATTGCCTTAATATCTCTTTGAAGAACAACGACTGGAGTTGGTACGATGAGGATAGCCAGGTGGAGAAAGGAGAGGCGATGCTCCTGATCAAGACACTCTTGAAGAGGCTGAACAACGAAACAGAACGGATCCATATGCAAAACCCGAATCTAAACCTGACTCACTTTATAAGGTTGGTCGCCAGCCGGTCGTCACTGCAAGTCTTGAAAATCAAGTCTTTTGCCAGAATCTTTGGTCAGATCAACGCTCTTTACGGCTACACCTGTCGTAATGGAAAGCAGCTCCTACGCTATGCCCTGCAGAGAAACATCACAGATGAAGAACTTGAGGAGCTTGATGAAGGAATCATTTCAGAAATAGAATCATTGTTGGATGGAGAAGTGGAGGATGACGAAGATGAAGATGATAATGAAGACGGAGGCGGTAGAACAGGGATTGGGATCCGTAGAAATCAGAACAGAACAATGGCCGCACGGAAGAGAAACAGGGCTGCCGTCAGGATGTTCATGAGAAGGGCTGTCATTGCAATGTTCTTGTCTCCTCGCAGGGTTCGTGGACTAGATGTGCCTCGGCTGTCTGACTACATTACCAAACTGGCAAAGATAGGAACGCTTGGTGCTCTAGAACCCAGCCAGTTGGAGGAAGTCACTAATGAAGATGGTACCGTCGGATTACCTGGAGAAGACGAGTTAGACGCTTTGCGGGAAGTCTTCGAATCTTTCGAATGGTTTGATCGCTATGACGACGACATGGAATTCACTGATGAGGACGAAACCCGTAAGAGATTTTCCTTCGAAGGATACTTATTCAAACTAATGTCTAGCCATATCAACAAGAGCGCTTCATGTGCCCGTAACGTCACGAGATTCATCAGGCAGCATACCAACCGTACCATAAACGGCATGTCCAACATGACGGACAGTGAAGAAGACGTTCGAGAAGTCTGGAACCAATGGGCAAGGATAATGCATTACCTGAACAAAACAGGAAGCCACAACTTCACGGGTGGTTCCGGTGGAAGTTTCGGTGGTGGCTTTTCCGGCGGCGGTTTCAGTGGAGGATTTTCAGGCGGAGGTTTCGGTGGCGGTTCCGGTGGCGGTTTCGGTGGCGGTTCGGGCGGTCCTAACAAGGAGCCTGGTCAGACTACTCCACCTCCAGCAAATCCTCTGGATGGCACTGAAGACCTTATCAGCATGGCTCGTAACCTCACTCGACGACTTGCAAAGGGACGGTGGATTGGGGACGGTGGCATCGAAGGAAGCTTCTACGTAGTCCTTATGAAGATGACTTCCATGATTGACAGCTGGGGGAGGGCAGGGTTCCTTTCCAATGGAACATATTTCGACGCTACGTGCACATCGGAGCAGTCCAGGCTGGATGGCACCACCACTTTGTGCCACATTTGCCCTACGGACAGTGCCTTCCGGAACCTGAAGATGCTTCTCGCCGAACTTGATGGTGCCATCAGACAGGTCTATGATCGAATCAAGGAGGGAGTAGACAGGATGACTGCCGGACCAGAGAAGGAACAACTGCAAGGTAAGGTCTGCAGTTATTCTCTCTTCAGCCACACCCCTAAACTGATTTCAAGCCATCTGACCACTCGGCCATTGACGTTAACCCATATAAGTACAATGTCTCCTGTTTTGTAATGCGATAATATCTTTAGATCCAGAATGCTAGCAGTTACCATGGTTACTTGTAATACATGAGATGAAAGAGCTAAAATCAAAGAGAATTCAAAGTCTGTTTGTATTGCGATATGTTGCAGTAATTCGTTGATTGCATTATTATCAAGCTTTAAAAGTTGATCACTCAGTGTAAAATATATAATTGCTATTCTGATGTGCAAAGGGGCATTTTGCCTCATTAAACTTAGCAATTTCCCTTTATATTTTCATTGGTTTATGTCAAATATATTTTTTATATTTTCCTCAAACTTTTTAAGGGTGGAAACTTGAAATGATTGTTGGCAGTTTGAGGAGGAGAATTGATTAAGACCATAGGAAAACCGTGTACTGCTATGGGTTAATGCCAGTTTTGTTCGGTGGTCTGGTGTCGAGCTAAAATTGGGGTTTTGGTTTGCAAAGATATGTGTAATCGATAATTCTCTAAATGCTTGAAATTTCATTAATTATTTACTTGTTTAAGGATACCACAATTCATGAATTAAAATTTTGAAACTGAAAACTAAAGTGAATATTTCGGAGCAGAACAGCTCTACTAATACAATTTTCAAACTCTAAGGGTTTGGAAAAGTTTTCAAAAGATTCATTCAAGACGAAAGAATCTGAAACTTACTGCACCATTATAAAGTTCATTGTTGTGAATTTGTCAGTATTTCGTTACTTATTTACCTGTTTACTTTTCTCCAAAAAGGCCGAAATGTTATTGTTTTAATTTCATGTGTTATAATTTAACACTTAAATTAAGCACGAATCCGTTAAGCTCATCGCACACTATACGATCCAACTGCGACCCGATTTTCGAACAAATGGCATTTTGCATTAAATGTGAACGTTTAAACAAGAAAGATTATCTTAATTGAAGTTCGGAATAATGATAGGAATTCTAAAATGGAAATTTTGGTTAACTGCAAGTCTTTTGGTCGGAGTAAAGCCCAAGTCGGTTTCAAATCGTAGCCGATCGTCAGATTGCTACGACGTCACTGCGATTTGGAATTGGATTCGTTTTTATTCCTACAAGAAGGCTCGCAAAAGCCCATAATTTCGATTTTAGTATTTGTAGCAATCCTCGGAACTTTGATTATTAAGATTTCACATATTTGAATATTCATA
This sequence comes from Echinometra lucunter, assembly GCA_029962745.1. NCBI lineage: Eukaryota > Metazoa > Echinodermata > Echinoidea > Camarodonta > Echinometridae > Echinometra > Echinometra lucunter. The sequence goes on from CM057168.1 coordinate 14,992,175, forward strand.
TCAAATGCTATTACATTTTTTTTTTCCAAAATCGGGTCACAGACTGATCGTATAGTGTGCGGTTCGCTTTACTCTAAAAACCATCGCATTTCTCACATCTTCATATCACTGATTATTTAGTTCTTTCAAGAATGTTTGACGAAGTTTTGTATACAGTTTATTCACAAAGTATATATACCTGATACCTAATTATAACACAAAGTAAAATACATTTTCTGTTGCATAAAATCTAGATTCTCTATTGCATTTTAATAAGAATGATTAATATTCACCCTCCTTTTTTAAATTCATGATTCGCTTTATTTTATGTTACATTGAAATGTATCAGGGCCCCACTGCAAAACAACAAAAACAAAAAAACTTACCATTGAATGGTAACTCTGCCATCAAATGTAATTACCACGGTAACAGTGCTCAGCAGCCAATCAAACTCAAAGTTTTCATGGCAGTTACCACTGATGGCAAAGTAACCAGCAATGGTAAGTTTTTACGCAACGAGGCCCTTTGGTCTCTACTGAACTGATCGGAATGAACATAGTTGCCTTTCTTTTTTTTTTTTTTCTTTGGTTTTTTTTTTTCGTCTAATCATAAATTATTTTCTTCATCTTATCAGCATCGCCACTGTGCAGCAAAATAACGCCTCTATCCTAACAATCCATCGTATCACAGCAATTTTTAGGGCCTAGATGTCTATTAAAATTTCCTTTTTTATAAGTTAGATGTAAAAAGGGGTCAAATCGAAATTGGTGCCTCTAAAATGACTTGGGCTTGAAACATGAAAAGGGAAGTTTTCATCATGTCTAAGATGCTTCCAGATACTTAAGTTAGGAGAAGGAGAGAATCGGAGAGATAAGAGACGGTAAGGGGGCTGCAATGGGAACGTACTTATGTATTTGAGTGTGGGCTCGTTAGAGAGAGAGAGAGAGAGAGAGATAGAGGGATGAAAAATTGGTCATTCCATTTCACTTCTTTTCAACGCTACCACCAGTATGCCTTCAACAAATTACAGCTGGGCCCTGTTTCATAAAACTTGTTATCGATATCAAGTTGCGGAAACTGTTTTAAGCTAATGAAACCCTTGTATCTGATTGGCTGAGAGAAAAATTGTCATAGAAATGTGGCAGTTGTTACTCATAATAGTTTTTATGAAACGGAGCCCTGCTCACATGTATATTCTATACTGAATTAATTTATCACTAACATCTTAATTCTGAAGTTCTTCCTGCCTCACTTCTGTACTTGTATTTTTTTTTTTTTATTCAGAATGTATCAAAGTATTGGGGGAAAAAATTGATCTTGCAGGTTAGTCAGCGCTTTCGGTAAGAGGTCGAAAAATCTTGAGAGAGAGATAATAAGATGCATTGCTCTAAGATAAAGATAGCTGGGGAGGAGAAATGAAAGTTAGAAAGAGAGAGAGAGAGATGCATTCATTGCCTTTAATGATAAAAACAATTATCAGGATTCATTCGACATAATTCATTATATAACAGCAGTCTTAAGGTAAGAAATCCACACTCTTGTGTTTTTTTAACATCCATTTGTATCACGTGGGCGCTTGAACACTAACCTTCATTTCAGCTAACTGCAAAGCATTATCTTTTCCCCCTTTTGTTTTTTTCAAATTGGCACCTTGTAAAAACGTGAATTTTTCTCCCTTTCACGAGCTTTAATTATCCACCTCATGAAACTGCAGAATGTTGTTGAAAGATTTATTTGTTCGTCTAATATCTTCTCATGATTAGGTAATACTAACCTTGAGCACGAAGAATGAATAATAGATAAATTAATAAGCCTCCATTCTCTTCAATCGCTTTAGCACTCCATGGTCAATGGAGTGTCCACTTTGGAAAGCTTCAATCTTTTTCCCACTTGGGACTGCATCCATTTATCTTGCCACATACTTTTATTTCTTATTTTGATGGTTATCTTGATCACCGTTTGGTCATTTGACACTTACTCTAAGCACATACAGACTAACCTTATTTTATTTACGTTTCACTGGACATGGGCATTTTGTTTTTAAACGTTATTATGCATACATCTTTGCAAGATTAATACACGAGCGCTTTATCTGTCTTGATTCAGTATTTCAGATCTTCTACCCCCTAGCTGCGTAGGCCCACACATTTAACTTGACACGTTGCTTTATAATGTTGATAAGATCCTTGAGAGTTCCAACGTGATAGAATATTAACCCTTTTACAGGACGTTTCGGCAAACCACCACTGCTCCTCTACGCCCACGGGAGGGACTGCTTCAATGTCAGCTTCAGAAACAGCGACTGGCAACTCGCACGAAACGAAAATGACACCAAGGGCGATAAAGACGATAATACCGAAGAGGACGATGACAGCAGTGTAGAAGAGAAGCGTCGGATGGCTTCTAAGACATCTTTAAAAGTTGGCTCTTTGGCTCGTCATGTCCTTAACAAAACAACAGAAAATATCCGTATGTTCTTAAAGAACGGCACGATCGGGCGCTTCGTCGGGATGATTGTCAGGCGCTCCACAGTACGAATGTTGAAGATCCTGACCTTCGAGCGAGTCTTCAATATGCTAGACGAATCCCACCGATTCACCTGTCGGAATGCGTTACCACTGATGAATCATTCCTTGGGACCCAACCCTTCTCCAAAAGAACTTGAAAATATGGAAGACATCCTGAACATGATGAGAGGTGTTATGCAAGAAGTCACAAACGATGGGATAGATGAGGACGAATTGGAGCGAGCAAGACAAAGAAAAGATGCAAGGGATGGAGAAGATGTCTCCAAGGAAGATTCGATGGAAGGAGATGGCGGAGGAACTCAGTCGGACGAAAATCGCAAAAAGCGAGCTGCTGCTGATGGCGATGGACCTAATCCGCAACCAGATCACGGCCCTGGTCCAGGCCCTGGGGAAGGACCTCCCTCGCAACCAGGACACGGTGCTGGACCTGGAGCTGGGGAAGGACCTCCCTCGCAATCAGATCACGACACTGGTTCAGGTTCTGGGGAAGGCAGTAGTCCGCCGCATAAGGGCACCAATCCAAGTCCCGGAGAAAGACCTCATTCGACATCAGGTGATGGAACCCGTCCACCATTAGTTAGACACAATTCCACAAACGAAGACACCGGGGATGACTCTTCAGATCGCAGAAAACCGGGTAGGCTTCTGAAGCAATTCCGTCGAGATGCTATCATTGGGCTACTGTCTGCTCCTCGGAGGATCGGCAAGAACAAAATATCGGTTTCGGAGTACGTAGCGATGGTTTCTTCCTTTTGCCACGAAGACAAATCACCGCCTCGACAAAAACATGATTACACACCAGGAAACGACAGCAAGCTGGACAGGTGGTTGGAGTCGTTCAGAAGAAATTCAGGTCGTAATCATTCGTTGGATAGAGGCGAGTCACGTCGCAACAGGTCAGAGTCAATGAACAAGCATAGTACACACAACCGTACTGTAGAAACGAAAGATTCCAGTGTCAACAATTCCGATACTAACAAGGTGCCTTCAAAGGGTTGGTTTTGTTGGGCTCCTGATGTCCGATATAAAAAGATGAGACTACCGCCCAGACACTGCATTGATAGAGAGAAACGTTATGGAAAAGTCATTGAAAAGTTTATTGGACCATCTGGAAAGGTAAACATATCAATGATTAAGGACGCATCGAAAGACAAAGTCAAGGAGGATGGTGTCAATGAGACTAGGATGGATATTTTTCATCTCGAAGAGTTTTTGATGGAACTGATGATATCCATTTCCAGGAACATTTCCTCCTGTGCAAGGAAAGTCAACTCTGCTCTCCACAAGCACAGGCGGCCATCCTTTGGGATTTTTGATGAGAAGAAGAGACGCAACGGAACCCAAGAAAGCGCTAAAGGTCAGCAAAAGAAAAATGGCACCACGATTCCTGGGGTAAAGCGCACTTTTGGTGAAAGATCTGGCAAACGCAATGCTTCAGACGACAGCTCTGCAGAAGGCCACGATGAACCTCGTCCATCTCGAAATCAGACTGCCACAGCTCGAGGACATGGGACGGGCACACCTGATGGACAATCGTACGTTCACACTATAAAAGGCTTAAAGAAAATGGAAGGTCAAGCTGCCAAATTGTACAAGGATTATCTGGAGCACAGTAAGACTTGCCCCGGGTCGGACTTCATCAAACGACGGGTAAAAGAGCGTAAGTGGGAAGACGGCAACCGACTCAGCCTGTATTACTTCAACGTGCTGGTGAAAATCTCAGACATGATAGACGCGTGGGGACTCTCCCACCATCACGCGCAGGAGACACTCTACGATGCATCGTGTCAACGTCCGAAATATGCTGAGCAAAAGGACGCCGCCCCAACAGAATGCGGGCTATGTCGAAGTGGATCCGCAGTCGACGACTACGAGGACCTAGTAGAAGCTATCGATGACGTCATCACGACAGCACGAATGAACCTGACAGACGGCGTCAAGGGTTGGAAGGAAGCAGAGATGGAACGTGGGAGAAAGAACATCACGATGGCGACAAGGCGGAACGCCACCATTGGAGGAAGTGATGGCAAGGGCCCAAAAGACAAGGCTGGTGGAAAGAGTGAGTCAGAAAAGGGTGAATCGGGAAAAGGAGGTTCCGGAAAGAAACCAGGCGGAAAGCAAGGTGGCAAAACAAACGACGGTACAGGTATGTAGTTCCTTTTAACAGGCCTTACTAAGATAATACAAAGTTAAGACGTAAGGCATAAGTATAAAGAGAGTGGAAACAGATGAAAAGAGAAAGAATGTAAAATGTTATCATAACCAAAATCCTCCTTATTCCAGACTTGCATATTATCCGTTTGACATTATTTTCGAAGGGTGCAGGCGGGTAAAGATGAACAGGATTTCAGAATTGGGATATAGCAGCTGTCATATCACATCTTGGATATGGCAGTTGTCAAATCTCAGTTGGAAAATAGCAGTTGTGAAATCACATTTGCTATATAGCATTTGTCAAATCACAACTGGGATATAGCAGTTGTCAAATCAGAATTGGGATATAGCAGTTGTCAAATCAGAATTGGGATATAGCAGTTGTCAAATCTCAGTTGGGATATAGCAGTTGTCAAATCACAGCTAGGATATAGCAGTTGTCAAATCACAAGTGGGATATAGCAGTTGTCAAATTACAGTTGGGATATAGCAGGTGTTATATCCCTCATTAATGAAATCCGATGCTTAGTAATTTGTCTCGTAAAATAGCATCACGTGACCAAACATAACGTTGCTATGATGTTGATAATGTTAAAACAAAATGCTGATGAAGAAAATTGGCCATGCCGTGACGTCATTCATGGTATAGCGCACTATGCCATGAATGTCGTCACGGATAAGCGATCGGTCAGGGAGTTTTCATCGGTAGCGTGTGAAAAGTGCCAGCTTTATCGGCCTCACAGGTCACTTTGTAAATTTTTTGTTGATACATCACTTTATTGAAAACAATAAAGGAACAGAGTTTGACATAAGAAAAGCACAGAAACAAACAGATTACAATAAAAGCCCAGGACTTGGCCAGATTACTGACCTATGCAGGGCAGATAACATGAGAAGTAACAAATATTGGGAATTAAAAAAAAAGAAAAAAAAAAAACATTATAACCATCATAAGTCATAAGAAATATACACCCCTATATAGGTTCTTTTGGTTTCTACAAATTACAGAATATGATACAAAAACATCAGATATAAGCTTTAATTCTGAATCACCCCATCTTGAAATGGTCCGACAAGAAATATTCTGATTTTTTCCCGTATTATAGCGTTTCATCTCGCAATCAGAATTCAATATGTTCCACGAAAAAAGAGACCAGGCTATTTTCTTCATATATTATTAAAAAAAAAAATTATATGTGAGAATTAAAAAACTGAGAAATCGTTTTGAATCTCCACACCTGGTCTTACTCACACTTTTACTATGCCCTCATACTGATACACGCAGAGGAATCTGAGTTTCCCATTTTGTTTGGTTTTTAGCATAGTAAATTACGAATGATGATGTCACGGCTAATTTTGATAAATTGTTCCGAAAAGTTTGGAATTTAGTTGGTGTGTCAAATTCACGTAATAACATTTTCAGTCGTTTGATATTATCAGGAGAAATGTATCCTCTAGATCCCACCTCGATCGCAAAGTATTGTACGCAATATCCTCTTGATCCTATGTCTGAAATGAGCGGGGCATATTTTGTTTCCTTATATTCATGAGTTTTGTGTGTATTTATTTCAAAGGGGACCGATAATTCCAAAATCAACAATTTCTTTAGATTTCGCCAGAACACGCAAATATCAGGAATCAGATTCGTCTGAGTACATTCCAATGGTATTGTAGATACACCATGTTTTTTCCATGGTTCCAGATTCAGATCAGATGTAATCTGCACATCATGGCCTGATGTACCATCGAGGCCTTTCTGGATGATCTCTAAAAGATAAAGTAAGATATTATCATGTCTCCATGTATAGCGACCTTCATCAAGGGCAGTGGGACATGCGTTCAGAACATGATGAACGGTCTCTCTATTGTTACACTTTTTACATTGAGCTGAAGTCATTTTCCCCCACCTAACTAAGTTCGCATTCGTGTTCAGCGTATGGGTAAGAGCGTTCATAAGAAAACGTGCGACTTTGTAAGGCAGATTGTAAATTATACTTTTCCAATCAACAGATTTTTCTTGTAGCGCTGCAAGTTTAAAAAACTCTCCTTGTACAGCTAAGGTTTGTACATGGGTGAGCCAGGTTGCTGACCTCTCCTTAATGAAATGTTCTTTGATTTGCTGTTTAAGTTTGGGGAGGGTGACATCAGCTTGTATTTGTGAATAAACAGTGTCACTACATACGGTACTACTAGACTTTTTACGTTTCCATTTAGATTCTCTTTCTAATGCAGAATCTATACAAAGGTTAACTTTAGAATCAGCAGTTTTTCTGATTCTACTGTAGTTAAGTGCATGTGATTGGTAGTATAGATCGGAAATAGACATAACATTCAAACATTCAGGCATATGGATAAAAGCAAGAGTTGCAGGTTTGGCAAGGCCAGACCACTTCTTAAGGTAGCGATTGGTGAAAGCATCTAGAAGTTTCAGGTGAGAATCAGTTATTTCATTTACAGTGAGGTGATAACGAATAGAAGGAAGGAAATAATCGGCATAGATTTTCAGCTTGTACTCCTCTCTAACAAGGGCATGATCAATGTTGTTCACAGCTGTGTTTATCGTTGAATGAAGGTATAAGTATACATCATTGGATGACGTTTTGTATGTAACAAGTGACCCAAGGAATTTAAAATCTTCTTGTTCTAGGGTAGATGAGTTGACCCCATCTAGACTGAACGTGACTTCAGTGGGGGAACCTCCAACTATTAATAAGGACTTGCATTTTGTTTGTTTCAGTTTCAATCCTAAGGAACTGGTATGAGAAGCGATCCGATTCATAAGACGCTGATGTGACTTTTTATTCCCTGTAATTAAACAAAAATCATCAGCGAACGGGGCAGTGATGAAATTTTCATCATTCAATTTGTATCCCAAGTTTTTGTTATCATTCAGAAACTCAACAATTGGGTTGAAGCATAGTAGAAACATAATAGGAGAAAGTGGATCCCCTTGAAAAATTCCCTTTTTAAACTTGAATGGTTGTGAAGTCCATTCGTCAGTCGATACACATCCAGTTAGAGAAGAGTACAAGTTCAAAATGTAATTGCGTACAGGTGGTGGAATATTATTACGTAACAATGTGAGCTCAATTAAATCATGTGGGACAGAACCAAAAGCGTCTTCCATATCGAACCAAGTTATGTGGACAGTTCTACGAGAATGTTTGGCATGTTTCATGATCTCATGGACTACAGTATTATGATCTAAGCAGCCTGATATACCATGCAGAAAACCTTTCTGGATTGTTGAATCAATCAAATTGTTTTCTGTTACATACATGTAATTTTCCAATCTTTGAGCTAGGATTTGATGATAAATTTTTCCGATGATGCTGGAAAGAGCTATCATTCGGAAATTACCCGGTTCTGAGGTGTTTCCCTTCTTATGAATTAATACAACTTTACTATGTGACCAGTACAAGGGTGGAGAAGGGTTTTTTAAAAGTTTACTATAAAGTGTTGCCAAAAAATGATGTGAACAAGGAAGTTACTTTAGCATTCCATAGTATATACTGTCAGGACCCGGAGTAGATTTCGAACATTTTCTTTGAAGAATACATTTGACATCTTTTGGTTTAATTGGGTTCGTATTAAAATCCGAAATTGGTGGAGTAGGCTGTCGTATCCACGCTGCATCTTGAGGGCCAAATGGAGCTGTGACTTCGTATCTGTTCTTGTAGTAGGCGTCGGCTACATCACGATCGAAGGTCGGGGAGATATGAGGTGAGTAGAATGAGCCATTTACAATTTTTTTTGCTGTATTCCCAAAAGTTGGATTTGAAACATCGTTCTTCGTATCGGGCATTTCGCTGGCATGTTTGATCTTCATTCTGCTTCTTCAGGTGAGTAAACGCGTTGAGAGCATCGTAAAACAGATCTACATCCTGCTTTGTGCTAGATCGACGGAAGGCTCTCCGGCGTAGGCGGTTCTTCAACTTCCTTGCCTCATCCATCGATTTCGGTTCACGTCGGTTGAATTGTTTACATTTTGGTTTGTTGACAAACTCTGGGATCTCATCAAAGAATTCTTGTAGTATCACTGAAAAGCGGTCACCCGCTTCAGCTGGTGTTAGTGTATCCGTTGCTAGGTCGTGATGCAACAAGCGGATTCTTTCAGCCAGGTTGGTATTTAAAGTATTCCATTCCGTAGTGGGTAACTGGGGGAGTGTAAACCTCAGTACCGTAGCTATCAAGCAAGCTGATGCAATTTTCATGTGGGACTGAGCAAATCCAAATCAATACTACTGTTTCACAATCCTATATATCATAACAAAATCTCGACATGTACAGCAATAATTATCCGTCATAAAGGATTAGATAAAAACTCACCAGACCTACTATTCCAATTTAAATCCTTATGTCTCCAAAAGATAAGGTGTTGTAGCTCATGGATGGGGTAGATAAGTGCGAAGTTTGCACAGGCTGATCAGCCATATCTTACCCATCATGTATTCTGCTAAATCAGTGCACTATTTTTATTCAGATTCTTTGGAGGGATATATCAGTTGTCAAGTGGGATATAGCAGGTGTTAACTCAATAGATGAATTACCAAAATATATTACGGAGTGAGAGAAAGGATGACAAGAGAGAGAGAGAGAGAGAGAGAGAGAGAGAAGGGGGGGGGGAGACCTTACGTATAGATAAAAAGGCCTCACAACGAAATACCGTGATATAGTAAATTCTAATACTGTTATTCTTTTTAGTATCTTTCAATGAATATAATGGTAAGCGAAAGTTGATTAATATTCAATGGCATCCACTCTTAAAGTATCCGGTCTATTTTTTGTTTTGTTTTTTCGGGCATGCGTTGCTTTGCCAACAGTTGTTTACCGCGATGTTGTCAAAGCAATGGGTACACAAAGAACAAATTATTTTGCACATTCAGTCATCTTTTCATCTTTAATGGATTATATTGATTTGGCAAAATATTAGTAAAAAGAAAATATTCGCTATGAATATAATCTCACTCCTGCCAAATTTTCTGGAGTGGAGGGTATATAATATGCACTGTAGGTGTTCCACGAGTCTGCTGTGCTCAGTGCTTCTGCCATTAGTCGACTAAAGCTGCCTGGGCGTTAAGTGAAAATTTGATTAAAGGAGTAAGAAAAATATACCAGCACGGTGACTGGTACCCGATTTTGAAGTTAGATATATACACTTGGGCCTAAAAGCTTTAATACATACCATTAGCTTGAAAACAATTTTCCTCAGATTTTAAGAACTTCTACCATGCTATTTTCGAATGTTCAGTGCGAAATGTTGATGTTAACCCATTGCCTACTGGAACCGGCCGGTCTCTGTATTTAACTTACGGGGAAGATGAGAATTCAGTAGCCATGGAGTTAATGCGAAGAGTTTATACGCAAAAACCGATAAACTCCATTTTTTGAACATTTTAAAGTAAGGTCACCTCATATAGTACAAAATAATACTTTTCGAATGATGCATTGCTCATTACATATAAAGGTATATTTTCGAGGTTATGGACAAATGTAGCATACACTTTCTTTTTAATTTCTTTATTTTTCTTGATATTCAGTTGCAAAAAAATAAATTTAAACGAAAATGGATACATAGGTTTTTTGCATTCAAACTCTTTAAAAAGTGAATTAGACAGACACCCAACCCACTTAGCTCATGACTAATGAGGATTTTAAAAATGCAGGAATAAGTAAAGTTTTGAAAATATGAGGACGCCCTCTTTTTTTCCCCCTGGCAGGTGTATTTAAGCTTTTACTCCCAACGGTAGATATATCTATGCTGCAAATGTCGTAACAATGATCTTTCTACCTTGACATGAGTGACAAAAAAAAAAAAAAAAAAAAAACCAACACCAAAATACAAAAAACTGGGTGAATCCATATCAGACTGAATAGTTGTGAAACCGGCTTATAAGTTTAGAAATTCCTACCGTAAACTGATTTAGATATATTTGCAGTCAGTTTTTGTTTTTTCATAACACAGGAAAAGGTGTACAATAAAAAAAAAAATGGGGAGGGGGGTGGGGTGGTAAAAGTAGGCCAGAAAGACAGAAAGCCAGGGGGAAAAAAGAGTTGGGAAGGCTCAAGGAAAAGTACAGATGACAAAAAAGGAAAGTGGGAGAAAGAAAAATAGAGATCATGGAGGAAGAGAAAGAGAGAGAAAGAGAGATCAGAGAACGGAAAGAGAGAGAACGAACAAGGCATCCGATAGAAAGAGGGAGAGAAAGAAAGAGAGAGAGAGAGAGATTAGAGAAAGAGGGGAAGGGAGATAGAATGAGAGGGAAAGAAAGTGAGGAGAGACCATTTTCTGGAATGTTATGTTGTCAGGAACTTGAAATTAACAAAACCAAAATGCCAACGGAAATGTGAGGGGCAAGGCAAAACGTATAGGGATTTTTTTTTACAAAGGAGAGAAAGGACTGAGGTATGAGCAAGAGAGAGAGAGAGAGAGAGAAAGAGAAAGAAACTTACAACTCTTGAGAAACTCGAGCAAAAGGGAGAGAGAACGAGAAAGAGGGAGAGAACGAGGGCGGGGTTAAGAGTAACAATAAATGACTTTAAATTACCGAAGTGAACAATTGTCTTCACAAACATAAAGCACTTCCTGCCAATTTCGTTCATAATAACCACAACTTTGATTTTCGATCTGAATGATATTTGCCCTATTCTTTCTTTCGAAAGGTTATACAATGTTCAATAATTAAGGCTTCCAAAATTCATTCTACCACAAGACATTATTTATTCATTGTTCTTAACCCATCGCCACTGGAATCGGGTAGGCTCTGCATTAAGCCTATGGTAAAGAAAGAATTCCGTGTCGAAGGTCATTTCACGACGTTCAATCAATTGGAAAGACAATACTGAAATGAAGGTTAAGCAATACGTGACCCATTCTTTCTTCTCAAATCAGGGCTTGATGCTTAAATGAAAATTCATGATTGATCAACTGTCTATCCAGAGCCCCGTTTCATAAAACCTGTATTCAATAACACATTGCAATAACTGTTATAAGCTACTGAAATTCTTTCATTTTGATTGGCTGAGAGCAAATTTGTCATAATAATGCGGCAGTTGTTACTGATAACATGTTTCATGAAACGGGGCCCTGAAGCAAGGGGGGGGGGGGGGGGACATGCTGAAGACAATTTCTCTTCCAATCAATTGCCATATGAAAACTTTAGCTGCATCACAAGTCACAATTAAATGGAGCAATCAGCCATCGAGTAAAAGGTCGTATGAGTCTTGGCAACAGAAAAGGGCCTCGCAATCCAGCTCATTTTGGACCGCAGCGAGGAAACCATTGGTTCATAACGCCATTTACTGCATCACTTCTCCGACAGAACAGTATAATCTGAAGTCGCTAAGTTTTGGAAACTTCCACGTCATTTTGTGTTCATTTACAACCAGTAGCATTCTTTATTTTTCAACCTTAGAAAATATGTAAATAAACGGAAATAAACATACATAATATTGAATTAATCAAGGAGGAAAACTCCCAGACATTTCTGCAAGATTTAGCCCCTCGTCTGCTGAAATAACATTTGTCGAAAGTCAAGGAATGGGGCAAAAAGAGAGGAGAATGCTACTTATTCTCTTCAGTTTTACTTTTCTTGTGGTGCAATCCTTTGCGTTGGAAGGGCAGCAAACGACAACAGTGAAGGCAGGTGGTGGTAGACAGGATGACGAAGAAGCTGGAAGTGAACAAGCCAATGGCCAAGCCGACGTGCATGAGACTACAGCAACAACGGCCCAGAATCGTGAAGATAAGGGCGGATCAGCGGGTCCATCAGGCACAACAGCTAAGAGTGGCAGTTCTGGGGGAAATAACAAGAAAAAAAATAATCCAGAGAGTGGCACAAGTGCTACCGATCGCTTAGGGGAAAGCGTAGCTCCCATCGAGACAGAAGGTGCGATGAATTCAACCCAGGCAAATTTAGCCCAGACGCAAGGTGATCGTGGGTTTTCTCATCAAGAAGATCCGCAGTATCCTCACGGGGGACACGAAGGTACCGAGACACCTAGCACCAATGCTTCACACCATGAGGCAGCTGGAGGAACTCAAATTGATGGACATGGTGACGCATTTCGGGCAATGACAACCCAAAATAACAATGGAGAAGGCAACCAAGAGAATCGCAACGAAGACGTCAGGACTGATCCCACACGACAGGCAGAACAGACGGGTGGGGAAGGAAACAGTGATGACAGAACCACAAGAAGACCCGAGGAAAACCAACAGGGTAGCTATGGAAAGAGAGTGACTACAACGGTAGCAACCGATAACAGAGATTCCTCCAATCAAGGGGATAAACCTGCGGAAGAAGATGGAGAAGCTTCCGTTACTTCTCAGTCAAGGCAGGAAGAAAACAAAGGACACGATCAAACAACACCAAACATGCCAAAAAACAGCATGAATGAACGACCTCAAACAAGCCCTCCTTCAGACCAAGGGAAGACTGATGACGGTAAAGCAACAGATCAACCAAATGGAAATGAGAAGCGTGCAACCGAGGAGCCTCCATCTCAGAATAAGGACCAGGCAAAGACAACCCCCAGAACTGTTGCAGGTCAGAGGCCTCAGACAGAGAAGCCACAGGATCGAGAAGATGCGGAGTATACCAGAACAACCGCCAAAAATGCTAATGTCCACGAAATGGAGGAAATGAAAGCGACTGATAGACCAAGTGGAGAAGGCGGCGGTGATGACATTGCGAAAGGTACCAAAACAGAGAGGCCTCAAGATCAAATGGACGCTGGGCATGCCAAAACATCGCCGAAGAGTGCCCTTGTCAGCTTGGAAGAGGAGCGAAAGCCAACTGACAGTCCCAATGGTGGAGGAGATGGTGATGGCAACGAAAGACATACCCCTGCTGCAGATCAGAGTTCTCAAACGGAGAACCCACAAGATCATGAGAGTGACGAAGAGGCACAGGACAGAGTGACTGACAGAGCAAACGAAAAGGGGGCTGGTGAACACGGCAAAGGGACTCCTGCTGATCAGAGTTCCCAAACGGAGAACTCCCCAGATCAAGAAAGTGAAAAAGAGGCAATGGACAAGGTGACTGACAGAGCAAATGAAGATGGGGCTGGTGGCCATGGTAAAGGTACACCTGCTGATGAAACGGGAAGCAAAGAAGAGCGCCCTGTCAGAACAACAACAAGAAGAGCTGATGCCATCATGGAAGAAGAAAAGAAGGTGACCGAAAGACCAAATGAAGAGAGGGCAGGTCAGCATGGAAAAGGCACCCCAGCAGATGAAACGGGAAGCAATGAAGAGAAGCAAATAACGAGAAGAACCCAAGGAGATGGTACTAAGCCAACGCCGAGGACGGGTGAAGAAAATTATACGACTGGTAAGTGGTATGCCAAGCAGATTCATTGTTTAATTATGTGAATTGAAGAGTATAGCCCACATTTTCTTCTCTTCCTATTACAATATTCGTGTGAACGAGGTAAATCACAGATACAAGTGTATTCATTCGTACACTGAACTGTTGGAAACAAACGAATTAAACAAATACACACAGACACACTGGCTTACTGGAGGGGGGGGGGGGCTTGGGGGGGGGCGCCAGCCCCCCCCCCCCCCCCCAATAAATTTCAACCATGGTTTATTTTCAATTTTATATAAGTGTTATCACACGAATTTCATTACTTCTCCCTAGACTCCCTTTTTACTGTTAAGTAACGCATTCACAATTTCCCAAATAGCATGCATAGCAAGGCAGAAAACACGCATAATATCAATACTAATGTGTTTTATGATATAACACTTGGTTTTATCTGTTTATCTGACAATGGATTCAAACTTTGATAATGAATATTCTTAGATTTACCAAAACTAGACACGGGCTTTAAGTTTGCAGTCCCAAATAGTGTTCTTTTACAGAGTTGCAAACCATCAATACTGCAAAAAACTCCTTTACCATGGGAGTGCACTTGCATAGCCAGGGGGGGGGGACGATGGGGGCGGTCACCCCTCCAAAACACCAACAAAAAAGAAAGAAAAAGTAGAAGGAAAAAAAGCAGAAGCGAGAAAAGAGAAAAGGTTAGAGAACGTAAGAAGAGCGGGAGCAGACAAGGAACAATTCAAAGAAACGTCGGAGCTTCCGCGCTTCGCGCGGGAGGGGGAAAACTCCCCCCCTTACTGGACCCTCCCCCCTAGGGAGCGCGCTTCGCGCGCTCACAACCGCCCCACTAAAATGTGGGAGTGAAACCCTGGTACCCCACCGCATCACACCCTCTCCATGCTCGTCCTTTTTTATTTCATAGTGTCTTTGTCTGTATTATTATCATAAGTAATAAAGTATTTTGTGTAACGCTGGCATTTGTTTGAAACTTAAGAAGATTATTTGGGCTGCATGTTTTCATAATCATGTTTCCAAGTTCATGAAAAAATATCCTTTTCCGGTCGGTAGATTCATGACACGTTTATCCATAACAGTACATGTCATCAAACGTCGGAGCTTCCGCGCTTCGCGCGGGAGGGGGGAAATTCCCCCCTCCCTGCTCCCTAGGGATGATTAAAGGGGAATGCAACCCAGACTCCAGTGTGCTTCCAGTGAATGAAGAAGAACAAGAAGAGTAAACAGTGAAAGTTTGAGCAAAATCGGACAATCTGTTCAAGAGTTATGAAATTTGAAAGTTTAAGTAAATCCTTATTATGGGGATCCTTGAGTTGGCAACTCCACCAGCATCTGTGATGTCATTGTGGACAACTCTCCATTCATTTTGTACACAGAATTTCACATTTTCTTCATTTTCAAGAAAATTAGAAATTTGTTTGATTTATTGTTTGAGTATGACATGGCTACATCAATTCTGCAAGCATTTTGGGAAGAATTATGTTGATTCCCGACTTGAAATTTCATAAAAATCGAATTTTCTGAAGATTTATGCACAAAATGAATGGAAAGTTGTCCACGATGACATCACAGATGCTGGCAAAGTTGCCAAGTCAAGGATCCCTGTAATAGGGATTTACTGAAACTTTCACAATTCATAACTTTTGAACAGATAGTCTGATTTTGCTCAAACTTTCACTGTTTACTCTTCTTTTTCATCTCCATTCACTAAGAGCACACTGATGCCTGGGTTACATTCTCCTTTAAGTGATTCACACGCTTCGCGTGCTCACTACCGCCCCACTAAAATGAAATCCTTTTGTTGGAAATGAGAGAAAATAAAAATTGAACTGAACTCAAGCTGGAATTTAAGTCGAAAAAATGAAAAAGCTCCGTATCGTGAAGGGGGGGGGGGGGGGGGGTAACCCCGGCTCGGTCGCTACACTCCCTCAGGGTTGGTCGCTTCGCTCCTCGCAAAGATTGAGCCCCCCCCCCAAATATTTTGGCTCATTACGCCACTGCACAGACACACCCAAAGACATTTAAAACAGCTCTTTATTTACCAGTTTCTACTCATCCACAGGCAAAACAAAAACAAACATAACACACACACACGCACACACACACACACACACAATACGAACTGGGAAACTTTACAGTAATGTTGTTTTTGTTTTTGTTTTTGTTTTGTTTTTGTGTTGCTTGTTTTTACAGTGTATACCTATATTTCTATAAGGATAGACTTCAACGCACTAATGTAAGAAGATAATTTGTCACTCAGGAAGTCTTACATGGTTTTATTCAGAGGTATAAATCTGAAGTTAAGCGAAGCAAAGAGAGAGAGAGAGAGAGAGAGAGAGAGAGAGAGAGAGAGAGAGAAAGAGAAAGTTAAAAGCCTAGACTTTTATCTTTTTTATTCCGAAATTTGAAATATATGATAATGCATTTACCTCGGGCAGGAGTATCAACATTTTAGTAAAGTTCTTGAAAGTGTTTTTTTAAACGGAAATACTAAAGGTTATGGAAGTGATTGTGAGAGAATTGTGCTTATATGAATATGAAAGGTATTCTAGCCATCTGATAAAATGCTTACAATACATGTAATTGCCATGTGTTTCACTCGCCTGCCATTAGGAAAAAAACTATATTTGAAATAGAACACATCTGAATTATGTATATCTAACATGAGAAAAAAGAGAGAAATGAAACCTTATTACAATGATCGTGCTCACCAAAAGCAAATAAGTTGATGCACCTTCCACTCCCCATTATGCGATCATATTGGCAATGCTTGATTGAAACCTGGCGCGGATAGGTTCATTGCGCAATGAGGCACTGCAATTTATCTAGGCATGTATACGATATCCTCTTAAGAGAATGATAAAACTCGCAGTGCAGTTTAGAGGAGAAGCGTGTGAAATCCAGATCAGTGTGTGAAATACAGCTGAGTGTGTGAACGGAACTTTCTGACTTCGCCGTACGGTAACTGCCTTTTCTCATCGCCGCCGTGTCAACACAGCAAAAAGCAATAATACCATGGAAACGTGTAAACAATGGAATGCGAATCGATGATTGTTTGATGTAGGACTAGATTGATCGGCCATGGGAAATTAACCCCCTTTTGCTTTATATCAGAATTGTTCCCATGTACGCACAATCAAAACTGGAAATGAAAGATCAAATTTTCAGCAAAGAAGCAGTACACAACAGATACAATCTGGAATGGGCTCGAAGGATGTATAGATTAGAATAATAAGTTTGTTTCTTCGTTCATAGTAATCTGGCACTGGCACTACTGATTATAGGAGATAAATTTGATCTGATTTGATTTATTTATTTTCTTCTGCATTGATATATGTACAATTTTTTTCGGATAACATACATAAAATAAAATACAAAAGAATATTTACAATGAATCATAACACAAAGTATTTGTAATAATCTGATAATCATTTACAAAACAAATGATAAATTGTCAATTCTTTTTTTTTTTTTTTGTTATTCAATAAGATTCAATTAAAAATAAGATTATTTGCAGAAGAAGGACTGCCATTATAAGCAATGTGCTTGAAAATATGGCAGCCCCAAATATTATGACATAGATAACCATATCAAATAAGCAGAATGGAAAAATAACTAAATCCTGTATTAAGAGGATGACGATGATGATGATGAAATGACGATGATGATGATATTGATGATGATGAAGATGAATAGGTGGAAAGAAAGAAGACAGAATTAGTAAAGAGATTGTGGATGAAAATGAAAGAGAGAGAGAGAGGGGAGGAAAGAGAGAAAGGGGGGGGGGGCGGGGGAAGGAGCGCGAGCGATAGGCAATAGATAAGTATGACCTACCTTTGTATTATTCTAAAGACAAAATTCAATCGATCATAAGTATTGTATTGCATTGTATTGGATTGAATTGATTTATTCACTCACGGTAAAAACTCACAATCCGTCAAAAGCGACTGCATTACAGTGAGTCCAGGACTCTGCTAATGTGCAAGTAATATATAAAACAATAATCATTGAGGAAAAAATATTGACCAAACCTAAAAAAAATAGCAGGATTATAAACAAAAATCAAATCAACAAAACCAGCTGAAAATTAAACTGCTCATATCAATTTGTTGAGAGAATTTAGGTTTTTTATTAACTACAACTTTATTATTGCTTTAATTTGCACAAGCAGTCAAAAGAACGTTGAATTCCTTTCAAATATTTAAACCTGTACATTAAAAAATACATCGCAAACGATATCATTAAGCATTCATTATCATACAACTTTCATGAGTAAAGCTGTAACTTTTGACTTGACAACCGGATAGAATCATTCCATTTCTCCAACATAAAATACCATTAACAGGTGATACAGGGCATTGTCAAAAGAGGAAAATCGCAAGACGAATTCATATGAGCTATATACCAGTACTCATAGAGAGATACATTTTGAAAATGAGATGAATTAGCTATTAATTAAATACCCATTTTGTACCAGGGTGAACCAGCTCCTCTCAAAGGAAAGAAATGGGGAAAATAAAAGGGTGGTAATAGAATGCTAGTACAATGATAGGGGCAGACAAGTAGATAATAGAAAATTGATGGCCTCCTCTGCTTATGAATCTTTGACGAGAGATCGTGACTTCAAGCTATTGTGTGTCACGCCAGGGTTCGTGCAGTCCCGTTTCTCAAATAGGCCGTGGGCCCCCATTTTACGTTTTAATTTCTGCAATAGTCAATACGGTGTATTAGCGTGTATATACCACTGAGCGGCGTATCAGCACGTGGCCACAGGAGGGGCAAACCATGTGGGTTAAAGTTGAGCTCTATGGCTCAGCATGCCAGTCCAAGCGGAACTTGCATGCAAGCGGGATGCGAGGAGGGGGAGGGGTGGCTGTATATTTTATTTGGTTTTAAAAATGTCAAAAAGTCCCCCCTTGCTTTTTTCACGATTACCGAGGTATAACTTTTAATACAGATGTATTTTGATGTGAGTCATGTTTTAAAAAATACGTTTAACATAAACAATAATGATGATAATTAGATTATGTTTAATAGGGTTGTCACATTTCTTGTTACATCTAGCTTAACTTAAGCATCGTGCAAGTGGATGGGGGAGGGGTGATCTAGTTAAAATTAACCCCCCCCCCAAAAAAAAGGACTTTTTAATATGAAAAGGACTCCATGAAGCTCGTATTTCTCTATGCGCAGACAAGATCGCGGACTGATTTAGTAATGCAGCAAAAAGAGCTGTGATAATTAAAGTTTGGAACTTGATTGTAAAATCGATGTTTTCAAGAAGTAACCACTGTTTTAACCACTAAACAAATGTTTTACCAAATGCAAAGGAAATCTATATCAAGCTACACACTAAGAACAAAAAATTGCACCCTAAATGCAACACTGGCTGCACCTTTTTGGGTGAAATCTTGCATCCCGGACGAAAAAAAAAGTGCAAAAATACACCTTTTTGTTTTTGTTTGTACCCTGAAATGCCCGTTTGCACCCTAAAAGGTGCAACTTTGCACCTTTTAGGGTGCAGAGATTTTTTAGTACAAAAAGGTGCAAATTTGCACCTTTTCTAAAAGAGTGCAACTCTGCCTCCTTTACGGTGCAAAATGCCGCTAATTGCACCTTTAAAGGTGCAAAAAGCTTGTAAGAAGTGCTCCCAGTGTTGCATTTGAAAGGTGCAAGATTGTACCTTTTTCCCTTAGTGTGTATGTCCTACAGAAGTCTCTGTATCATAAACAAAACATAAACTTTAGAGAAATAACAATGCTTTATGAAATCAACTGCAACAATCTAGCGACTTTCTAAGAGTATAATTATGTGATTGCAATTGATAAGGTATTCACTGATTTTTCAAAATGCTCTTTTAAAGTATACCGCCTGCCTCGGTTGGTCCTGGCTGAAACTCAGTTTACTCTCTCGGACGAAGAGGAGTGTACGCCTTTCACACTGACGTTTGAGATTCCTCGGCCTCAAGAGGACGGCAAACAAACTCCACCCTCTGGAACCGAAGACGACGGGGAGGAGGACGCAGAGGAAAGTGGGACGGATGGTGACAGTGAAACCACCACAGTTATCAGCTATGAGGATTTCAGTGTTCTCAGGGAGGTGCAGTTTTCACTGCCTTCCTTGCCTTTCGTCCTTGGAAAACAAGGTAAATTCGTGTAGAACCAGATACAACCACCAACACCACCGCCACCTCACAACCAACAATAATGTCGATACTACCACTACAACTATGCTGCTAATACTGCCACTAGTCATACTAATACTACTACCATGACTACGACTGGGCCTAGTATAACTACTACTACCAACCTCCTAGCAGCCCGGTGGTGATCCCCCAAAATCCCTCATGCCCAGGCCGTCTACATAGGCGTCGGGGGGGGGGGGGGGGGTTGGCTGAGGAGCTTTTATTTTATTATTATTTTTTTATTTGGGCGGGGTTTTTTTTTGGGGGGGGGGGGAGGTGGTTTTTTGTGCTTGTTTAAAAAAAAATGAAACGGATAGATGCCCCTGCTCGTCTCCTGGTCGTATGCAACAAGTACTTTGTTCACCTTCTTTTGTTGCATAACCTTCATAATATAGACTATTTCATTTTTGCAATGAATAATAGGTCCGCACAATATTGATTTCCGTCAAGATTGAAAATAGGTTTTCTTCTTTTTGTAGAGAACCCTACTTCTGCGGAAGATAATATCAACATGAAGCCATAACATTGCAGTCTTTGTTAATCATGTTCAGATCCGTTCAGAAAAGCAATAAGGGTAATTGAAGAAGTTATGAAGCAAATTATGCAAGTCAAACTAAGAAGAAAAAGATCCGCTTTTACTGCCTTACTTTTGTTTTCTTCCCATGATTTTGTGCAGACGCCAAAGTACTACAAGGCAAGACTAAGAGATTCACGATCGACAATACGACTTTCGAAGCCGACAACCAACTCGTTGTCACAGGAAGATTCTGTGAAATGAGTTCCCGTATGTTGGAATTATGCCTCTCTTTTGATGGACACACGCGTATTCGTACACGCGACTCACCCGAAGGAAAGTGCCACAATATCACGGTGTATTCCGAAGCACCCGCGCTTTCCAGTGCGCGGTTAAGCGACAACGGTAATTTATCGTTATCTTTGTTTCACTTTCAATTCCAGTTTATTCCTTTCTTCCTTCCGAAATGATTATTACAGCACAGATAGACTCCTCTTTCCCCATTTCATTTCTCTTCGATCTAAACTTACAGAGGTTGAAAATCATAAATCGGGCAGACCACCGCGTTTACTGTCCATTTGAGAGGGCTTTTCAAATACGTGAACAACTGAAATCTGTATTGCCTGAATTATGTATTTTGCTGCATTACTCTTTTACAAAATATTGATTTGGAGAAGCATTTATATAGATAGATAAGAAATTTGTATTCCCAATACAATTAGGATTATATGATTTTTGTTTGACATTCAACATCTCCCTTCCTCCGTCAAAGAAATTTAGAATGATGTCTATCATATTAGTTAGACATGACTTAGACTTGTGAATCTGGAGAAATGTAATCGTCCTAAACTCACTGCAGGGACAAAGTGAATTATGAGCGGGTTGATAGGGGAAACTTGGAAGTCTCCACTGATACTGGAATCCTCCTATACACCAAGACGTCATTTTTACCTCACTGTCATCGAGAGCACTGTTTCACCATTTTGCGAAATTCTGGACAGACAGAACAGAAAGATTTTCAAGCATCTGTAGGCTTCATGTCTTACCTAATTTTCATTCCCTTTTCTTTCTTCATTGAAATATTCATTAAATATACAATATACTTGTTGAATTATTTGCTAAATTTTCTTTTAGCCGATTCGGTCGTCATTTTCTTCAATAAGGGCGTGAGCGTTGATAAGGATCTTCGGGAATGCTCGGCAATCTTCGACGAGGCTACTCTGGCCCTTTTCGGCGAGGATGCGCAATGCCAGTGGCCGTCGGGTTTGGAGCTTGTTGTCCGTCTGGGCAAGAGGCCGAATATCGAAACAGGTAGGAAAGTCAAGGGTCATTCTATTGGTTATATGATAATACAACGATCGATATATTCATAAATTCGGCCTCTGCTGGAACGGCAGAACATATGGATTTATACAAAGCCAAGTTTAGATGAAAAATTGAACAAACGACCAGTGCACTTTCTGTTATTCCTATTCATTTTTTTTTCTTTGATACCAAAACCAAAAAACACGTCTGGAATAATTATGTTTTATCATTTCTGGTAGACATATTCCCCTTTCTTATTCTGCTTGTTTGATTTCTTCACGTCGTGTTTGTTATCAACCTTCTTTCGTATAGGAAGCCCGATAACACTGCGGGAGGATCGCATCCGGGCATTCAAGCAGAAGTTCTCTCACACCGCTTCTGGGTCCTTTGATGTTCATGCCCCGAACAATCCCGTTACTCCTACTGCTCAGATCGACGGCGAACGGAAAGTTCCCGACTGCGGCTCCGTGAAGCTCTCGGCTCTTCGATCGCAGGGCGGCGGCTCAAGGGGACTGACGTACACGTGGTCTCTGCAAAGGCCAAGAGAGGGCGTAGATGAGGGGATCACCAAACTGTTGCAAAAAGCTAATGGTAAAATACTGAAGTCAATGCACATCCAATAACTTTTCATGATGTTTTCGGATTTTCTTCAACGAGGACTGGTCAAACTTCAGCCATAATGGTAACGAAATCGGAGGTCTAGTTTGGTATGATTCTCGCGTTAACTGCTAGAGGCCCCCGGTTTCGATTCCCGGCAAGCCCCCCATTTTTTTGTCAATGTGGGTCTTTAATCAGTCTCATATTGTGTCAATTGCAGGATATCATATAGAAGTTACTCCCTTCTATAGGTGTTTGTGAGAGGACGCTTGTGAATATTGATAGTTACCTGTTGTGCAGCTGGTCCGGGATAAGGTTTTCGTTGAGTTCTTGCCAATCTGTCATAAAATATGAATTCTCTAAAATGTGCATATCAATACTTGAAGCACAACGTCCCTATAACTGATAACTAATTTCGTTGAGATTAAACATGAAGTAAAATAACACATACTGTAATTGCGAAGGTGATGAGGAAACAAAATTACAAATAAAGGTAAAAAAAAATGTCTATTCAAAACGTGAATAAGAATCAAAACAAAGATAATATATAACATACATCTCAACTTGAAAGGCTGAGAAGCAGTGCACCTCAATAGTCGACAATCATTATGTGGAGTGCAGTAATTCCTCCACTTTCCTCTTATCATTTATTAATTTTTCTTTTTTTTTTTTTAGATGGCAATAAAGCAGTTCTGGTAATTCCAGCCAGTCTCCTGACTGAGGGTACTCCTTACGTGTGGAGTGTGAACGTGATGAACGTCCTAGAACGCGAAAATTCGACCACGTTCACCGTGCGGAAAGCATCTACTCCCGAACCTACCCTGACGATTCGAACCATCGGTATTCCAGAAAGGAGATCAGTGGAAGTAACATCTGCGTGAGTACAAAACTGGATGAAATTCATTCAGGAATAACAGTAATGCTTGTTATTATTTCTAATCTAGCTATTGCTAATACTAGTAGTAATAAGCCTAGTAGTAGTAGTAGTAGTAGTAGTAGTAGTAGTAGTAGTAGTAGTGGTAATAGTAGTAGTAAGCACGTCATTAGTTCAATTGAAATTCATTTTCATTTTCCCCCAATAAGCAGAAGTTTACAGTTTTTGTTATTTTGAGGGGAAAATCTACCTCGACAACATGACAAGCTATTACGATGAGTTGAATTTTGGGGGCTGCAAAAGGGACCCCTACTTTCAAAGCGCATGCAATTAAACTGTCATGATCACAGAGATGTCTTCTCATTCATAACACATATTGCAGTGTGTCCCTTGTCGGCGATATCTCTTTCAACCGACCCGGTTGTCCAAAGGTCACTGCATCTGACGTGCAATTCCAGTGGTCAATATCTGGTGCTGAGTTTGAAGATGGCGTCCTAAAGACGAATAAGCGAGTTCTCAAATTCCCGCCCAGAAGTCTGCCAGGTACGTGAGAAAGGTGTGAGAGTGAAAATGGAAATCATTTTTAATTTACAGAAGAAATCACTTCAAGGCTGAAATCTCCGCTATGAAAATAAAAAATAGAAAAAATAGTTATTTAATTTTTTTAAAAAATGCTGTCTAATGAGTAATACGATTTCCTAATATGGAGTCAATTCCTCCAGAGGAATTGACTCCATTGACTCAATTGAGGAATTGACTCCATGCCCAAAACATTTTGGGCATGGATCTCCTCTCGTAAAATCGACGAAGGAATTCCTCGCATAACTCCTCTGTCGAAAGACTTTTTATTCCTAAAATCTTACAGAAACTTCATGTAGCGTATGGTAGTCATCACAATTAATTTACAGATAAATATGATGTTTATCTTGCTTCTACTCACCTATTCGCCGCGATGAATGAATTTTCAAAAACAAATCTTTATTATAAGATTTGTTACTGCAGTTCTGCTAAGAGAAAATAATGCATTTATTCTTGCAGTAATACTGCGGTACCCTACTTCAGCTGAGTGTAAATGATTCTGAGTGATTTATCACTGAAACCTTTAAAGTTTTACCTGAAAAATTTACCAGTTATCATTTTGTACTTACTCACTTGACCACCATGATTACCAGGTAAAGCTCGCATCGAAGCAACCCTGACTGTAACGTATGGGACTGAGGATGTCATGACCTTGACCGAGACCGTGACCTTCTCAACCGCTTTCCAACCTCTCGTGGCTCGTATCAAGGGAGCAGAACGAACAACCGCAGGGATAGCCTCAGATGAATTCACGTTGGACTGCTCGCCGTCAAAGGATCCTAATTATCAAGGCAATGGAACGGATGAAGGACTGAGCTTTGAGTGGAGATGCTGGCAGGTAGATCACATGATCACTAATTAGCCAATCGTATTCTCTGTTTAACGACCGACATATTGGTGACCTTGCCGACTGCTGGCGTTAGGATCATCAAAACGAGCCAAGTTGTAGTTGTAGTGGTAGAAGTAGTAGTAGTTGTGGTAGTCGTAGTAGTAGTAGTAGTAGTTTTTGTAGTAGTTTTGTAGTGGTAGTAGTAGTAGAAGTAGTAGTAATAGTAGTAGTAGTAGTAGTAGTAGTAGTAGTAGTAGTAGTAGTAGTAGTAATAGTAGTAGTAGTAGTCGTAGTAGTAGTAGTAGTAGTGTAGGTAGAAGTAGTAGTAGTAGTAGTAGTAGTAGTAGTAGTAGTAGTCGTAGTAGTAGTAGTAGTAGTAGTAGTAGTCGTAGTAGTAGTAGTAGTAGTATTAGTAGCAGCAGTAGGCTCTATTGGATAAATGCTTTATCGAATGAATATGCTGATCTGCCACAAGATGAACTTCTGCATGTTAATACTCATCTTTTTCAGCGAATAACTGGATCATGTCCTTTTAATGGATTTGCAGTGAGCATGATACCCATGCTGGTAGGAAGTATAGCCGTGCGCAGCGGGGGGGGGGGGGCAGTTGCCCCCCAAGAAATTTTGAAAACTTACCATTTTTTTATTGAAAATGTTCACAAAATCCACAAAAAATGTGCAGCAAATCGCGCCCTCGTGACCAGCTCGGTCGCTTCTCCCTCGCTTTCAAGCTTCTTCAAAAAAAATGTACGCGTCTTGCCCCCCCCCCCCCGGAAAAAAATTCTGCGTACGGCCCTGGTAGGAAGTCCCGGAAGTTGCTCCCTTTTCTTTGTCTTGAGCAATGTTAGAGCAGTATAGCTAACTGTATTTTTTTCACCCTTATTGCTTTCGTTTATTTGATTGTTAATGTTGGTGATGGTATTTTGCCCCCGTGGTTGTCCAGTGAAATAGAAGAAAATAAATCAGATAAAATATATGTTGCCGATTTTTCAATTCCGTTCTTGTTTGTTTCAGGAGACAGATAAAGACAATTGTTACTACGACGACCCGGAAGGAGAAACGATCCAACTTCCTACGGCGGGTCAAGGGTCAAGCGAGCCCATTTTGACCGTGGTTCCATCCAATCTGACCGCAGGGAAGGTCTACTCCTTCTCGTGTTACGTCCGGAAAGAGGGAATGGAGGAAAAGCATGACAGTATAACAATCGATGTTACGGAGAACAACCCACCAAGGGTAGGTTACAGAATAGTGTCTAAACCGTTCACAGTAACCCAGATGCAGGTGACACACATGTGGGCACGGTATTTATTCTCGAGAGCTGGTCATATTATCTAGTCTGGAGTCGGTGACACACCTAAAAGTCAACTTTTCATTTATCTTTCCGAAAAGTTGAGAGCGTCCTTCCGATCATCTGTCTAGCTAGCACGGATCAGTATAGCTAGCTATAGCTAGAGATGGCATTCCCCCTTTTTTTTTAGCAGAGAATCCGATTCTTCGTCTCTTTATCCTATAATGATAAAATAATTGTTAATTTTGATTTATGCAATGCATCATAAACTAAAAATTTTGTCAAACATTGCCTTTTAATCGTTAAACTTGACATGAATCAAAAATGAAAGACCCATGCAATGATGTAATGGTATATGGGGGAAAACACCCCACAAACTACAGTTTGTTGACTGAGTTTGAGTTTGAGTTTATTTATTTTATCACGGTTTAAAAAGCCTGCCATCAGCTGATAGCTATTGTTTTTAATGGCACTTTCAGATTTCACTGAGCCTGATCAAATCGAGGGACAGGGCATACAGACCGGGAAGCGACGTGGAGATAAGGGCTGTCGTCAGTGGTGATGTCATCAGCGAAATGACATGGGAGGACATAGGTGGCGGGCTTGACGGATTTGGTGAAGATGCGAGCATGCTCATTCAAGACACGACCGTGGACGAGGAAGAGGAAACGACCCTCACGACCTCTGAAGACGTAGAAACAGACAAGCCATACACCATCAC
The DNA here is from genome assembly GCA_029962745.1 of Echinometra lucunter. Classification (NCBI taxonomy): domain Eukaryota; kingdom Metazoa; phylum Echinodermata; class Echinoidea; order Camarodonta; family Echinometridae; genus Echinometra; species Echinometra lucunter. Next base: position 15,019,071 of record CM057168.1, read on the forward strand.
GATCAGTGAAAAGAATGGGAAATACATTGTCCTTCTAAGAATCAACAAGGGTAAGCTAATCAACATCAGGGCCCCTTTTCATTAAACTTGTTGTTATTAACAACTGCCACATTTGCATGACAAATCTGTCAGCCAATCAGAGGCAGGGATTTCAGTAGCTTATAACTGTTCTTGCAACTTGTTATTGATAACAAATTGGATGAAACGGGCCCAGGTGTGAAATAGCAGTCCACTCCTTAAGGAATTCTATTGGGTAAAAGATGGAGAGCATGATCGGTTTGTCACTGACGGACATTTGACAAATTTGGAAAGTTTAAAAGCCTAAAATAAGTAATGAAATACGTTGAGCTATTTCATGTTTTATTGTGAATGGAATCACTAAAAGAATTGAAATTCAATAACAATTTGGTTTCAGTGGGTATGTAATTAAACTATGATTTGTAAAATGATCACTGTCAGCGTAAAGGGGCTCGACAATGTTGTGGCATTTACCATCTTCATATACTTTCTTTAGTTCAGATCCCGTCTACAAAGGTCACAGTTTGTCAAAGAAATTTATGGTGATATGTAGTCCTGTTAAGGCATTTTATATGATAGTATACAAATAATGAATGTTTATGAGTGCAATGGACAGAATATTTCATGACGTGAAAGATGAAATGATCCATTCAACGAGGCGCAGCCGAGTTGAATGGATCAATAATTTCATCTTTCACTGAATGAAATATTCTATCCATTGCACGAATGAAAAAAAAAACAACATTCACTATTTGTTTTATATGACACCTAAAAATAGATCAAATCGCAATAAATCAATAGGGCTATACGCTAGCGCGCTGTTAATTCACTGCAAACGCAAGCGCTTTACGTACGTAGTGTGCCGGACTCTCGGCGTTCGTGCAATGGAGCAAATCGTATGGATCCAAGATTGCACGGTAAATGGAGCCACAATTGCACGAATGATGACGTCATAGTGCCATGGAACAAATGATCAATATCAAACAACCAATCAAATGACAGGGATCTATTAAGGTGTTATATAAAAGTTACTAATCGTAAGTTGGCTGGAGTGATACAGTTATATAATGATCTGACAGTTTTTCGTTTCTTCTTTCTTGTTCTTCCTTTTTACCTTCTTCCTCTTCAACAGACCAACTTGAAGCCGGATCTAAGTATGAATTGCAGTTCAGCGCCCTCAACGGAGAAGAATTGGGAACCTCGACAATTCGTTTCGAGGTCCGTGCAAAGGTCACGGGTTGCCAGTTTGAGTTTGGAGGAAACGACACGTATGTGGACACAGCTACCGATGTGAGCCTAAGATTTTGTTACCAAACTTTTTTGAACACTTCCTTGAATAATTCAAATGTTCCTCTCACACTGGTTATGGCAATATCTTGAATATTGTCTTAAGCAGTTGCCTTAGATAGACCAAGGATTTTCCATGTCCATCCTCCGATGCTGTTTAGCACTTCCTTAAACACTACACTAGACACTCTCTGCAGGGGCGGTGCCATGGTATTACGATGCGTTGGGGCAAGATTTACTTACGTTTTAAATGAACAGATAGGGGCAGTATAAAGTTGTATGACCCAGCCCTCTCTTTCGACCCATGCTCTACTTTCTTATTCTTCCTCTTTTTTATTCCTTCTTATTTTCTCCCTTTTTTTCTGATCACTTGAAAAATGAAAGGGGGGATCACCACTGCCCCCTATAGCACCGCCCCTGACAGTCTGACCTTATCTGTGCGAAACTATCCGTAGCACTGCCTTTAAAACTGTCTTTAGAACTGCCTCTGAGACAGTTCTTACATTTTATTTCAAACATGCCCCTTGCACTCAAGTAACAGTTTACCACTGTCTTTGACACTACCTTTGGCGATAAACACTGCCCCATTCAAAACTTCTACGTCTGTATCACATCAACCCGATATCATTACCTTAATAGTTGGAACATCGACCATTTACTTAGAGGTCCGTGATGAGGTCAAAGGTTTCAAGTGAAATTGGGAGGAAACGAGGTGTATGGACCCTGACACTGGCTTGGACAGTGTCAGTGACTTTGCCATTGAAATAGCCTTTGATACTGTCTCTGAGGATACTTTTGACGGATACAATAACCTTTTTTTTTTTTTTTTTTTTTTTGGGGGGGGGGTACATCAGTCTCTACAACATATTTAACGTTCACAGTAACTTCTGTACTTTCTGTTACAACGCAATTATGAAATCATCACTATTTAAGGGCCAAGGAAGTAGGGGGGGGCTGGGGGTGGAGGGGCTGCAACTCTCCTCTCCCCCCCCCCCCCCCCCCCCTTGCATTTCGGATTGAAACATAAAATAAAAGAAAAAAAAGAAAGAAAAAATGTAAAACTTAATATTTGAATTGCTCAAAGGCTTGCAAAACCGTAAAAACAGAAAAAAAGGGCTTCTGGGGGCTCCGTCTACTGGACCCCTCCTGTTTGGGGGTCAGTCCCTCTCCCCCCCCCAAAAAAAAAGTTTCTCAGCCCCTGCAAAATTTTACTCCAACGCAGGTTACCTACGCGGTGGAGGCATGTGCCTCTGAAGAGGATGAGACTCTGAATTACCAAGCTTTTGTTTCGTTCCCCGTGGACGACAAGGAGTCTAAAATGAAGCTCCTTGGTCGCACCTCCGAGTTCCCGGAGATTGAGGTGGACCATGAGGTCTATGACAGGGTCAAGAAGAAGGTGGAGGCTGAAGAGGAGGTTTCTTTCCAAGTCGGTATGCGGGTAAGCAGACGGATCCTTAACCCGTTGACTACTTTTTTTTTTTTATACCCATAGGTTTAGTACAGGGCTACCGGGTGCCAGTAGCCAAAACCGTAAGATTCTGTCATGACGTCACTGAACTGGGTATTTGGTATAGGCGTATAATACAGGGTCCATCCGGTACCAGTAGCCAGTGTGTTAATTAGATTCAAAATTTTAATGAATCGTGTTTAAGTGTCCTTTTGAAGTTTGTGTCTGCTGACTAGGAAGGCGATTGTTATTGGACGAATTATTTGCAGCATCATTGATTAGAATTTCTTTTTTTAAGTTGGCAACATCAGTATTTCCTTTCATTGCCACTGTTTTGCTACATTTTCTTTCACAAAAAAGCTTGTATTTCAATTAATAAAATGGAAAGAATGTTTAGATGTTAAATATTGGCAATTTTGCTTGGATACAGAATGTTTTTGAATTTTTCATCTTGTTGCCAATTTAAGGATTTTGTACTTTATATTTTCAGCATCAAACGACAAATACAATCAAAACTAAAATGGACACAGTATGAGTAGATTTTACCCATTTTCTGCTCATGTATTCCGTATGTCGCTTAAGACTCTGAGTCAAAGTTATTTGGCCAAACCTATATGAAGCGAAATTTTATACGAATGGGTTGATAGATATTGTATGACTTACATACATATATACAGGTATGTTACCAAGACACAAGGGTGTGTTCTATCTTCAAGAAAGATGTGACCTACGTCCATCAAGCGCTGACGGAGGAAGAAGTCGACGCCAAGAAAGAACAGATCAACGACTTAAAGAAAGAAGGTATTATCATGATAATGGTGATGATGACTATATGCTAAAAATAGTGACTGCAGATAATAAAAAGTATAACTATAATTATAAAAGTTAATGAAAATACCAGTAGTAATGCTCCTACTACTATTACTACTATTACTACTACTACTACTACTACTACTACTACTACTACTACTACTACTACTACTTCTACTACTACTACTACTACTACTACTACTACTACTACTACTGCTACTTACTACCATTACTACTACTGCTTCTAATAGTAATATTAATGATGATCATGGTGACTACAATGATAAATATGAACCGTAATGATGATGAAGATATTAATGATGGTATTACTAAGAGTAATAAATAGCAACGAAAAGAATCTTGACAAATGAATAATGGTATTACTGCTCCTACTATACTACTATAACAGTGATTATCGCTGATTCCGATTGCGAGATTCGTATGAAATCACTGAACCGCATAGCAGTATACTAGAAAAATAAGTAAATAAAAAAGATGACACCTATGAAATCCCAATTGAAGATTTGAAAGGGATCATTCAACCAAATTGAAAAGTAACAAGGTCTACTGGAAAATGAAACTAGAATGTTTTATAGAAAGACTGTGTAGCTAAAGCTTGTTAGTTTTCAGACGGTGTAATCAAGGGTCTTGTAAGACCCTTAATCTTTTTAAACAAAATCTTAAAAAAACATTTGCTGACAGATTGATCTTTTAAATGATTTTTATGCTTATATTCATGTAACTGCATTTTCTAGGGTTTGTACGGGATCTATTCTTTGTTTCTTGTATATTTTACTTTTTAATAACGTTGCATCTGGACCATCGTTTTCAACGTCTGAGTAGCCTACTCGACAAGCCATCCGGCTTTTTTGGCTATACCCAAATTCCCAATCAATTATTATGACTCTGTAAATTTTGCTTTGCAATTACTCAATTTTATTCAATGTCCTTTTTTTCTCCTTGTGTTGAATGTATATGTATTCAATCAGTGCTATTTTATATGGAATTTGAAATAAATAAAACTTGAAACTTGAAAACTTGAAGGAGGCTGATTTAACTCAGTTCTGTATTGATAATTCTAAAGACTTTTTTCAAAGTGCGTGCATATTTCTAACCACAACAATCATTTTGTACTTATGTATACCAGAAATCTGACTGAAAGAGTCGCCGTTTGTGATTTATTACAAATCAGCTTTTAAAGTTATAGAACAGGTTGACATTATCAAGAATCGATTTGCAGAGCTAGTTTATATCTGCTACATACCATAAACCCCTTTGCGTATTTTTTGTTCATTAATTTACTTGTTTACATACTTGTTTGTTTAATTGTTTGTTTGAATTGTTCATGTACTTGCTCGTTTACTTGTTTATCTACTTATTTATTTACTTGCTTGTTTGTTTGTAGGGAAGTCGGTCGAAGGTCTAAAAGCAGCCAACAGTGTGCAGAATTCTAGGGCCGACCAAACAGTTGAAGGACAAAGAAAAAGACGAGCAACGGTGGTAATTATCTGATTATCCCTCTCTTTATCCTTCATCTCTCTCTCTCTTCGTTTCCATTATTTGCATTATCAACTCAAATGCTGGAAAAAGGCAAGAACTTTTTTTTTTCAAAGAATTTCTTCAGTATGAGTTCATGCTGGCCCACTTTTGCAGTACTAGCAAATGATAACGGGATGTTTGAGAATCTTGCTTTGACAGGGAAGATTGAGGGAAAGGGGTGCAGAGGAAGGAGTGGATACTTTGGATAGACAGTCTGCAGAAATGGTTAGAGGACAAAGCATGATTGCCAAGTAAAATTATAACGTCTGCCGATCCAGTTCTACTCTCACTGATAGTGGAATATAAACATTTTTGTTCTCTAAAATATGAATTTATTAATTTTTGTAAAGTATTATTTCCGAATAATATTTCATATCATATGTTATCCTGCCTCAAAAATTCTCAACAGTCCCACTTTCGTTACCGGTACAAACGTGTACGTGTGTATAAATACACAAAAAATAGTGTTTGAAGGGGGTGACCTGAACATTTACCTTTGCCAATTCATTTTCCGCTATGCAACTGTCAATTCAGCCTAATTCTAATTTCTGCGGAGTCAGATTTGACTCGGAGTTGGTTCATCGTGGAATCGCTCTGCTCCGAGTCGAGTGGCTCGGGTTTCTGCATTGATTTGACTCGGAATGGTGTGGCGTCAACGGAGAATCGACTAAATTCGAGTCTAAGTAACTCCATTCCGAGTCCAGTTGCGTCGGAAGTCCGAGTCGCTTTGGCTCCAAGTAGGGTTGGCTCCCGGCTGACGCCGTTCAGAGTCGGATTTCTCCGCAGAATTAATAGTGTATTCTACTTCAGGGTCGACCATAGGAAATAAAAGTCCCTTTTTTCCCCTCTGTGTCTGCTAAAAGAACTTTGACCAGGAGCTGCTTGGCTTGCAAAAGGAACTACTGCTGCTCGCTACCAGCGACTCGAGCAATTTCGATGGCTATCCCGGAGATGTCCAGTCGATGGTTGACGCAGCTATTGACGTACCTATCCAAGCATTCCAACACGAGGAAATGAGTGAGTTTCTAGTTTTGGGGTATTCTCGTTAACGCAGCCATTGTATATTCATGTATTTTAATGATGAAGATGATGATGATGATGATGATGACGAAGATGATTATGTTGATGGTGATAATAGTAATAATGATGATAATAATGACAATAAAGGTAATAATAATAATGATAATAATGGTAATAATGATAATGATAATGATAATGATAATTTTAGTAGTGATAAATATAGTAATATAATACTAACAAGAAGAAGAAGAGAAGAGGAGGAGGAAGAGGAGGAGGAGGAAGAAGAAGAAGAAGAAGAAGAAGAAGAAGAAGAAGAAGAAGAAGAAGAAGAAGAATGAGAATAGTGCATATGGTATTATGCTAAAACCTCTCCGTGCATCTTCTAAAGGACTTTGAATATTACCTTGAATGGCTTTAACTCCAGCGGTCGTTGCGCTTAGTGTATTCAAGGAATAAATCCTACCAGATACCCGCCTACCTCACCTGGGTCGATTATGGCAAATATATATTAATGTCTTACCAGTAGAAGTCACTTATGCCCTGGACCACAGCACCTGCGCATCATCATGCTCTTTCCTTTTTTTTCCCTCACAAAGTTGAGATACTGGGGGCAGATAGGAATGTCCTGGAGACGGCGAAGGATCTGGATGAACGTTTACCCCAGGATACCCTTGATGGTATTCGTCAACACCTGGAGGATGCGAAGATGGCATTCCCAGATAGAAAGTTCTTCACCGAAAACAGGTAAACATGGTGAAGTCTACCCCCTCCCCCCCCCCCCCCCCTAGAATTACCACGGTACCAAAAAGACATCTAAGGGGAAAGTTTTACCTCGGGATACCTCGGTAATTTCATAAAGTACACATCGATTTACCGTTAATGTACCTTCGGTACCGCGGAACTGTTTGTTTACAACGGAAATATCGCTGCATGCAAATGTTCTTATCTTATCAGTACTGCGCATTAGTCATGCTGATGAAAGGCCATATCCGTTATGACAAGCCAGTAGTGTTTAAGACGCTAAAATAAGGAACCTAGAACACTAAAATCGGTTCAAATCACGAAATAGAACGATAGCTAGAAAATATGCCTAGATGACATTGTCACTGTGCGGATATACACGAGCTACATATGCAAGCAGGTTCTTCTTAACAAGGAAAATTTGAAGTAAAAGAGAAGCAGAGATTAAGAAAGTTGAAAAGGTAGAATTAATCTGATGACTAACAAATTCTCTTATATTCTTTCAATGATTCTTTTAAAAAAAATAATTGCATTTGTTCTTACATAAATCACTGCATTAGAGCGGGAGGCTTTTTTCAGATTTTGGAGTATCTTTTTGTTCACAGAGAAATCCTGGGACTTCTCTCTAAGTGTATGAGCAAGAACCTAGCCACTGGTGAAAGAGTAACATCATATGGTGATGACATATTGATCACGATCGAGGCTACACTCAATATCGATCCTATATCGATACCCAAGGGCGATGGCGACATCTTATTCAATGGAGGCAGTGACGTCAGAAACAGGTGAGATCATTACCTGTGAAATATGCATGTACAATACATGATAATTCTCTATAAAGATTTATGCTTATTCGCATTAGTATTAGTATTAGTATTAGTTTTAGTATTAGTATTAGTATTAGAAATAGTATTAGTATTCTTATTATTTATCATTAAGTTTCTTCCACGAATTGCAACGACTCTCCCCCTAGGTCGTTGCTGAGATTTTCCTTGTGGAGGTTTTCATTTTTCTGTTTTTGTTAAAGTTTATAATTTAAAAAAAAAAATCGTAGGCCAATATACATCAAACGGATCACCAGAATGCATTACAAACCATAACAACCGTTGTATTAAACTTACCATTAATGGTAACTCTGCTATCAATGGTAACCACTATGGTAACTGGTAACATTGCTCAACAGCCAATCAAATTCAAGGTTTCCATGGAAGTTACCACTGATGGCAAAGTTATCATCAATGGTAAGTTTATGCAACGGGGGCCAGAACGGAGTCAAAGTAGTTAAATATCCTTGGCATACCCCCCCCCCCCCCTCTTCTTCATTTCCTCTACCCATCTGTTTGTCCCAGACATACTAGAAAGATGTTGTTTATGATAGATGGTCCAATTCTCCTTGCTCAAGTTTTCGCTGATTGCTACATAAATATTATCACGACATTGCCCCGAGATATATTTTGTACTTAGATACATCCTGCATTTTATATTACTGGCCTTCAACCTTGCTTCTTCGTTGTTGTGTATAACTGCTTGGTCTTATGCCAATTGGTCTAATACCCATGTCGTCAAATTCGTCTAACAACACTATGGCTAAACCCATTTTGTCTACTATCAGTTTGGTTTAAATGCTGTTTGGCCTAATCGTCACTTGGTCTAATACTCACTTGGGCTAACTGTGTTTTGGTTTAATGATCAATTGGTCTAATCGCCACTTCGCCTACTTAGTTTTAGTCTATTACCAGCTCGTCTAATTGGATGGTGTTTGACCAAGTGGGTATCAGACGATTTGGACATAGCCTTACTTGGAATTAGATGAAATGGTAAATGGGCTAAAATGGCACTTAGACCAAATGGTTATTAGACGAACTGGTTGTAGACCAAATGGGATTAGACCTCATGGAATGAGACCAAACGGGCATTAGACAGTGGGATTAGACTAAGTGACATGTCACATTTGTTGTCATAGATACGATGCATCATGGGAAGGATGCGGATGTGACGAGTGTGTTGGAGTTTTGGTGGAATTCTTCATCTACCGTGGACAAGACTATGTAGCTGGCGAGTCACATGACAGTGACGTCATAGGTCTGCAGTTCATCAACCCTTGCACAGGTAAGATATTTCCCTTTCATGTTATTAGTTTGATCGAAATGATTTTCTTCAAACGTTTTTATTTCCAAACTACATTGACTTTCTTTACACGATGATTTCGTTTTTGCAGTTGTCCTCTCCGTTTCTCCCACCTCCTCTTTCTAAATATGTATCTATCTCTCCTTTTCTTTATCCTCCATCTCGCTCTCTCTCTCTCTTTCTCTCTCTCTCTTTGTACCTGGCTTCATTTCATCTGTCTTATTATCTAATCTTCCTGTTTACACCATTCAGTGTTTTAACCATTCAAGGAACCTATCCTGACTCATAACAAGTTAATGTGAATCCTAAAAAAAAATATATTAAAAAACAATAAAAGAATACAGGTGCAATTAGTTTATTCATTCATTTATTTATCATTTGTTTATCGAAGTTTTACTTGTAATAGAGGTAGGTACAAATCAACTGCTTTCCAAGTACGCCCTCTAGGACGACATATTTTATAAACATGCAATACAGATTATGGTATACAATATTGTACAATGACAATGTATACAATATGGATATCAGTATCATAGCTGCATTTTTAATGGTTTTAAAAAGGTTATTATTCATAATCTTAGGTTTGGTCTTTCCTAGTATGATAAAATTAGTTATATTTAATAAAATCGTAATAATTGTTTCACAATATATCTCAGGGGACCCAATGGTAGTCCGGAACCTTAAAGACCCCGCCTCCATGTCCGTCCCCTTCACCTCCCCTTTGTCGAACGATACCATTTCCGTCTGTTCATACTATGACGAGGGCATGGGCGAGTGGAGCCAAGAGGGCGTGGCAACACGCGTCTACGGCATGGACGTCGTCTGCGACACCAATCATACCACAGAGTACGTGATCGATTTTAGCAACGAAGGCGGAGCGACGGCGGAGCCTACCCCGACCATGACTGGAGGTAAATTTGAAATATTAGCTCGACCAATTTCACTGACTGATTGATTGATTGATTGATTGATTGATTGATTGATTGATTGATTTTATTACAAAATAGATAATGATAAATAGATGACCACGAAAGTATTTTTAATGGGGTCCCCAACATACCAATATCATTAACAGACTGAAAGAAAAGAACAGTCAAGAGTATCATGAATTCATTAAACTATACCAAAAATTGTATACATAAATAAGAAAGTAAATATCCAGCGGGTAGGGCAAAGAAAAGTGGTCTGTATTCAGGCTAATTCAATCATATACCATGACATTCGCTTCTCTTCTCTGACTCTCAAGTGACAGGTATTCCCTTACTTTTATCTTGAAATAAACATATTTTGTTTTTTGTTTGTTTTGTTTTCTTAATTATCAGTGTTCCTGTCTTATTACCTATATTTTTGATCCACGCATTCCATGCCCATTTTCGTTGCTCCAGTTTTTGTAGTGTGATGCTGATTAAAGAAACTAAGCACTATAAAATCCTTATATGGCAACGAGGTCAAATTAAAATTCCCTGTTTTCCCCTGCAAATTGCCAAATTTCAAAGAATTTCTCAACATAATTTGTGTAATTTTGTATTTTTAACAGATACAGGACTGCTTGTAGGAAAATGTAACAACACAGGAAAATACTGGTGTTGCCAATTTAAGAAAAGTTGATCAAACACTGTAAGCCTTCAGAAAATTTCTGACACGAATGGGTTAATATAGCTACTGCAATTAGCCTTATTGCTGGACCTTATTGGAAGGAATTTTTTGAAGCCCTATTCCATCAAATTTTCTTCTTCAAAATCATTTTTTTTTTTTTTACCGCCACATTATTCTTATAAAAAGTCATGTATCTGAAATGAATATAAATTGACAGAGAGTATGTTGAGAAGGTAAAAAGTTGCCAACTAGCATTGAAAAACTGTGATCTTGATCTTTCCTTTTTTCTGCCAATTTTAAGATTTTAGCGCTTTAAAAAAATCACCATCAAACGACAGATACTGACGCAACGAAAATGGGAACAGGATGAATAGAATTTGTACGTTTCTGCTCATGAATTTGGTATGACTTTTAGAGCTCTGCATCCAAGGTTATTGGGCCGAACCACACAATATGGAATTTTGTCATGAATTGGTTATAGGCATTGGTTAACATTGTTATAATTTTAGAAAAAGAAAACAACCTCATTTTGCTACTTGAAAATGGGATAAACATAAGGGTTATAGTGTAAAAATACCAGTCTGAAACTTTCGAAGTAAAATATCCACATGAAGTATTTGGAAATATTAGAAATGTGAACCAATGTTTTAAAAATATATATAAGGGTTGGTTGCACAGACTAGACGTAAGGAGTGCGCATGCGCGCATGGCTCACTCGACGGTACTGTGTGTATAGGCGTATCACGCGGAGGGAGGCAGATAACGGGGTTTTTTTTGGAGGGGGGGGGTTGTGTTTTTTTTTTAATCGAGCAGAACAATCCTATTATTTATTGTCTCCGAGACCAAAAATAATAAAACCGCGGTTTGCGTCTTACTAACAGTTTTTCATTCCGAACTACGATTGGTTTCAGGGTTTTGGAGTACAGCTGCTCACTTAGTTAGCCAGTGACTTTAAAATCTTAAATAAAATGCCATCATATGGTGTGATTTCCTAATTTGTAATCATATTTTTTCCGATCCCCAGGAGGAGAGATGTCTACCCACGACCAGGATGATGACGAGGATGACGACAACGATATTCCCAGACTCAATGGGCTGCTTGGCCTGGGCATCGGAGTCATCGCTGGAATCGTAGTCGCGTCCCTGGTCGTTCTTGCCGTTATCATCATCCTACTCGCTGTCGTGATCAAAAACATGAACAAGCCTAAAGTGGTCGTAGAGCCGGTAGTCAACATTAAGGCTTAAACAGACAACGATGTATGATCAATATATTTTAATGTAAACAGCTTTTATTCTTCTATATTCCTTTACATAACATGACGAATTTTTGCTGTTTAAATCTATCTTTCTTTTTTTCTCTTTCTTTCTTTTCTTCTCCTTCTTCTTTTCTTTCACTTTGTTTCTTAATAATAGAGAGTATTCATGAGCGCTAAAAACAATAAGTACCATACAAATAGAGATGTACAAAATTAAGAGGGAAAAAATAACATTTTACAGGAAGTAGATTACTGTGGAAAAAAGTATGTTTTGAGTGATTTTTTTTGAAGGAAGAATACTGGTAGCTACTCTTATTGAAAGTGGGATATCGTTCAAGTCTTGGATGCTGCAACTGTAAAATGTTTTTCTTTCTCTCTTTCCTTCCTTTTCCCCTTATTGGCTCGTTATTTATTCTTCTTATTGTCTTATCATTATCATTATTTCTTCTACGTCTCATTCTTTTCTTTTTCTTCTTCTTCTTCTTCTTCTTCTTCTTCTTCTTCTTCTTCTTCTTCTTTTCTTCTTCTTCTTCTTCTTATTCCATTCCTTTTCCGTTCAATGCGCGCAAGGATTGGAAGAGGTTCGAGAAATGGAGTGTCACTTTTTCCTGAAAGGAGGGTAATGAACCTGAATGAATGAGAAGATGAGAGGAGAATTCAAAACAGAAGAAAGATGTAAATATTTATATTTTTGCACCGAGAGAGAGACTCTATATTAGAGAAAATTAAACTGAACATGATATAAAGAGATCACTATATATTACATTTATCAAATGAATTGAATTTTGTTATCGTATGAAATGCATGATTTGCATTAGATTTTTCTTAGCAAAAATTTTGATTTAATGTCATCACAATTATCAATCACCTTGAAATTATGATTCTTCTAACCCCTTTTTGTAAATAATTCATTTTTTTATGTTATGAAGATGCAGTGCATTTGATTTTTTTAAATTCTACAATAATGATGATTAATGATGTTTTAATTTCATTACCCCGTGTACAATAATAAGCTGTTAAATATACATATGTATGCTGGGAAGCTGAGCATGATGTCATCACTATTTCACACACCTTGAAAATGTAATAATATTATGTCTTTCTTCGACATCAATCGTGTGACGTCATTGTCATAATATGATGACCGGAGCACCTTGAAACTGTGATAATATAATGTCTTTCTTTTTACTTTTTTCACTTAACCTTTTTCTTCTGTGTGCCTTGATTAGAGAAAGACGAGCATGCTAATACGTTTCATTTTTCGAACGCCCTTTTTTTGTCCTGCATGGCAAGTAATATGCAAAGTCATTCGGGATGGTATGCGAAGAAAAAATTGAAATGATTATTAATTGCAAAAGAAAGGAAGAATAACATTCTGCCCATAATTACTAAGTCAAGTATGAATGTATGATATAGAGGCCATGGCAACCGTAAACATGGTTGCCTGATTGTTTTGTGATAGTAGTTAGACGGTTGACTAGATGTAGAACTCGTTTTCAAAATGGATATAATCAAGAAGATATCCTACGATTAAGCCTTTTTTTTCTGAAAGCGATGATGCATCTTCTGTCCATTTTTTCTTACTTATTCAATGACGATGTCATTAATTCGTATGATCCACTTTGCCTGTAATTTGATTGTAACGAAATATGTTATGCCACTTGTAATTCATTAATATGTATAATAATTGTAAAAGCAATGATTGAAATATTGCCTTGTCTTTAAGCCCAAAGGTCTTTCATGAATACAAGGGATTTTAGTCTGATGTTTTTAGAAATGTTTTTGATTGTGGTGATTTTTGTCTCAACCAAGGTAAATACTACGCACTAATATTAGAACATTACAAGACTAAAAACTTTTAGCAATAGCCAGTGTCATTATAAATGCTAATTTTGCACCTCGTAATAGAATATTATTCTGCCCTGGCTACTGTGATGAAAGGAAGAAAATGGCAAAAGTTACATTTCCTGCTAACACAGTGGACCAAGCTTTGCAGAATGCACAAAAATTGCCGTTTTGTAGCCGTTTTGTAGTCGTTTTATGTACAGTTTCCTATGGAGAAATCTTGTTGGACAAATTTCGCCGTTTTGTAGCCGTTTTCAAAAGGGCCGCAAAAGGGCCGCAAAACGGCTACAAAACGGCTATAAAAGGGAGACAAAACGGCTACACAAACGGCTAGTTGCTCACTGTGTAAAGATCAAACGTGCGAGAAGGGACTTCAGAAATATATACATATATGTATATATATATATATATATATATATATATATATATATATATATAATATATATATATATATATTGAACGAATCAAAAGGAACTTCGGTCTATACAGCCGAAATCTTCTAGCCTTCGGAAAAATGACGAATGCGTAAGCGCACCTCTAGACGAGTAACCGGGAATGTCAGTAGGTAACACGTCCCGTCCGTTCGTGCTGGTTATTCAGAATAGCGACCTCTAAATGCCGCGTTGCACAGACTTTAACAGTCTAATGTGTTCATTGCTTATGATGGGAGTTATAAAGTTCATTCAATATCGCATACGTCTTTCAACATGTCTTGTATTTCCTTTTAATTTGAAACCAAAATAAGATATCGCTTGAATAGTATGATTATCTAGTTTTGAAACTAAAATAGCGTAGCGAAGTGCATGCACACATATTGCCATATCTTAAACCATTCATGATAGAGAGAGTCCACATTTTGTGGTTTGGCCAAAAAAAAATGTTGATGCAGGGCCTTCAAAACATCCTAAATGTATTTGGCAGAAAGGAAAAGAATCTGCTCATATTGAACCCCTTTTGGATGCGTCGATAATTGTCGTTTGAATTAAAACTTTTCTAAGGAAATAAGTTCTAAAATCCTTGAATTGGCAACACAGTGAAAAGCGTAAAATCAATGTTTATCCAAGCAAATTGGCAACTTTTTCACTTCTCAACAAACTCTCCCTCTAATGATATTTTTTTTTGCTAGAGATCCAAGAATTTTGAAAGAAAAATTTAGCAATAAAAGAAAATACCGGTGCTGCCAATTTGAAGAAGAAAAGCTGATCAAAATGAGGCTTTTAATAATTCCTTTCATGAATGGGTTAAAAGATGGGATTAAGTAATAGGAGTTCTAAACATACTCTACTGCTGAAATATGCAGCATTTATATATCTGCGTCACGTTCATTGAATAAACATTTGGCAACACGAAATGATGTGTCAACGCCTTTAGCTAGGCTGTAAATATTTTTAATCATATTTCTTTACTATTCTATTTTACTGCTTGGCGCCTTTTATTCCTGTACATATGTTAGCAACATTCTCTTGTCAATTGTATAAAATATGCCTTAAACCCTCGATGGGACATTAATATGACTTTTAATTTTGAATTATATTTTGTAACATCTAAATATTGAAAAATGTGAAATCGTTTTAATTTCGACATATTTTTACCCCTTCCTCCTAAAAAAGAATAAGAATAGATAAATAAATAAACAAATAAATAAATAAATAAACATTCAAGTGTACAAAAGGTCTCTTGGTCTCATGCCAAAAGGCCCTTAACAGATTTTTACACTTCGGAGAGAGAGAGTCGACTTTTTAAAGTTTAGTCCAAGTTTGAAGTGCTCATGCCACTTTTTTCCAAATTTTGGAATATCATTTATATTACAATAAATGAATATTGATTTTTTTTAATGTATTTCATTGTAAAAAAATTGAAGACATTGCAAAATTTTCATTTTAATTGTTTAGTGGCCAAAAATAGGCAAAAATGTGTTTGGATCTTTTTGGCATAACACAAACAAAATGGGGTAAGGGCTTTTTTTTTGTCTGCGACCGACGTTGCAATTTCAGCTTTCTCATTACTTCTGATAATTGGTTGATCAAGCACATTTATTTGTTTTTTTCTTAGGATTTTGACGTGTGATTGCAGTGTACTGTTTGCGCATTGTCTTGTTTTATTTATTGTTTGTATTATGAAATTATTCACTATTAATGTCAATAAGGAGGAAACAATGAACAAAGAAATCAGACAACTCAAATGAACGAACTAGCTAAGCATGTAAACAGGCAATATCATTATAACCTCCGCTTACATTCAGATTGACTGATTATACATGTTTGTCTTTCCATGCCATTGCAATCATGGTAACAGCAACAATGCTGGACTCCATATTACAGGGTTAACTGTTAGGCTGAATCATTTTGAGCAGTCCATCTGACGTATTTTTGTCTGATGATTTAAGGATCTTTAGAAAAGTCAAATTTTGTTTAAAATTTTGCTTTGTGACGTGTTGCCTTAAATTTGATTTACTGGAGAAAAGCGGGGGTCGGTGTAAGTTCACATACCGTGCCAAAGCGCTTCAGAAACTTTGCCGTGAAAAAGACACTTTTTGAATAAAAAGAGATCCAGTTAAAGAAAAAAGCATTTTATTTGCACTGCACCACTGCACTGCAAAAATGTAAATGACGTTAGAAGTATACGACAACGTTTATATCATTCTTAAATTTATGTTCTCCTATCGAAATCTTTATTGGAATAATAGTACCGCACGTTATTTGACGATTCACTTTGATACGGTAAACCAAACAGAGAAAGAAGTAAATAACGTACAGTAAATGATAATACCTTAATATAACAGCACTAAGATATACCTGGACTAGTCATTCTACCAAAGTAACTTCATGAACAAATATGTACAATGTTTATAAGACAATAAATATTGTTTGTTTGATAGTAATGTTAAGAATTATTGTTGAACATGTTGAAAATGTATGGCAAAGGTAAAGTTAAAGGTCCTTGTTTGGTGAAACATTACGTGAATATTGATTTTAAAAAAAACAGTTTGCAGTTATTATGACACATTTGCAGATGGAAATAGATTGTTGGGACCTTCAAAAATATACCAAATTGCCCAAATATATCTAACTGGGGTCAGAACCCTACCTTCATCTGCAAGAAAAGTAATTTTCCTCCTCAAATTTTAAGCAACTTATGGTAGGAACTAATATGAATCATAACTATTTGTATCAGAGTGATCCCGTCTACGTAATATTCTTTCAAATAGAGTTCCAAATTGTCTGACCCCAGGGGGACAAAAGTTTGCAGGAATAGCCATGTTTTGCAAACATAAGGAAAACTGTTTTTCTGGCAGCTGCTTGTAAAACCTGAAACCCTGCCATTAAAATTTGGTGTATTAGACATTTTCAGGTAGATCCTTGAGCACCGTTTGAATGAATTCATAATTAAATTTTCAGCACACATTTCATTCTTTTTTATTGTAATTAATTTACGTCGTTGTTAGGAAGGAGTTAAATTGCACGTTTTACTTCGTAATATTAATAAACAATGATTATGGTTTTGCTGTTGATGATTATGTTAATGATGATGATGGTGATGATGATGATGATGATGATGTTGATGATGATTATGATAATAACAATATAACTATAATGATGATAATAACAGTACTGATAAAAATAATCATGATTTTAACGATCATGCGAAGAATAATGGTAATAATGATAACGAAAATGATAGAAATAATATTGATAATAATTATAATAATGATAATAAAAATGATAGTAATAATGATGATAATAATGTCAATAATGATAATAATAATAATGACAATAATATAATGAAGAAGAAAAATAGAATAAAGAAGAAGAGGAAGCACAAACAATAACAAGAAAATAAGGACAAAAAAAAGAAGAATTTAACAAAAATACGTCAACAAACAGTCTGAAATATTCGATTCATCTATCACTATCATTTTCATTTATTTCATTCATTTATTTATTCTCTACACACGTATCAATATATTGTATCAATGTTCAAAATTTTATACACACCACAAATACACTAACAACTTTTGGTCAATGTGTTATAATGGCGATGATCCTCATGAAAACACAATCTTCATCGGCTTCGTCTGTTATCAATCCTTAAGATTAAATTCAGTTATCCAAATTGAAATGTTATAGCAAATACTATTAAAAGACAGATCTTTAAATAAATACATAGTCGAAAGATACATTTTCTCTCCTTTCCCACTTTTAAGTTAAGTAGTTTTGTTTTGTTTGTTTTTGTGTTTTTGTTTGTTTGGTTATAGGTTGTTGCTGGGTTTTTTTTACTCATCTTTTCCAGGAGTTGATCTTTCCATAAGTAAAGCCCAGTGTGAAACTCACGATTTCTCTCCTATGTTATCACAGATCAGTAATTACTCTGGGTATTATTATGCATGGAAATACCTACAAGAAAGTTGACTTGAGGTCTGGGGCCCGTTGCATAAAAATTAGCATTGATGGTAGCTTTCCCATCAGTGGCAACTGCCATGAAAACCTTGAATCTGGCTGTTGAGCAATTTTACCATGGTATAGTTAACACTAATGGCAGAGTTACCATTAATGGTAAGTTTTATGCAACGGAGCCCTGGCCACCTAGACCTGAAGTCGTCAGCGGAACTTACGGCCTATAATATTTGCTCGTAAATTTGTCCACTAGAGGTATGGTGGACAGACTTTAAGTTGATTTTCATGTGGCTATTTCCACTGCTGCATATTTATATATACTCGTTCCTCACGGGCATTTGCATCATGCCAATTAAATAAGAAAGATATTCCATTTTATTCATGCATTAATAATACCGTCCTATATACACACGTTTTGCATTACTAATCTGGTACCGCGCTGTTTGTTCGCTTGCTTCTTTGTTTTTATTTGCTTTTATTTGCTTGTTTGTTTTTAAATCAAATTTATGCTTGGTTGTTAAGGCGGTTTTTTTTTTTTTTTTTCATCCGATGGGTACAGCATTTTTCACTCCGGGCTAACCCTGCTATGTCAAAAACACTGAATTATAAAGAACTTGCCTTTTGTTACGCACTGCATAGTGATCTTTATGATGGACTTACAGTCATGTTTCGTCATGCTCCAGAGGAATAGGGGCCCTATGGCCTTTCAAAAAGATTTGGAAAAGGCGATGTCGTTTGACCACAAAAAAACCCCAAAAAATGAAAAATAAAAAGCATTCAAACACTTACCGAACCACTACTACCATACTACGCGAAAGAAATGAAAAGCAAACATTCGGGATACCCCCTCCCTTTTCATTTCTCATTTTTGCTCTGTTTTTTATTGTTATGCTTTGCTTTGTTGGCATGGCTGTTTTATTTCACTTATTTCAAAATAAATTTCAGTAATTCTGCCTTAATCAGTTTTGTACAATAAACTATATTGTTACAATATCATTACAATGGTCTATTGTTCACAGGGATATATTCATGGGTGTCGATCCCCGGGGGGATGGGGATATAACCCCTCCCCCCCCCCCCCAATATTTTGGGCGGGGGGGGGGGGTGGCCTGTACAATCATCCCCCAATAATTCACCACGAAAAAATGAAAAATTACATAGCCTAATATATTCCTCGGAAAAACAACAAAAGTAATGACAAAGACAAAGAGAATAAAGAGCAAAGAAGCATTTTTTAAAAGCAAAGTAAAGGGAAAAGGCTTTCAACGCTCACTCGCATTTTAAGTTTTCAACTATGAGGTTGTAATACTATCTTATGAAAGCAAATCGGTTTGCATATTGTCTTTCTATCAAATAGTATGCTATTATTGTTCTACTTGCATCTGATATCTTTTGTTACCTTAACCAATGCCAATTAATATTTTTATCGGGGTTTATTATTAAATGAAACTGAATGGCATAGATCTTGTCTTTCTATCCAATGTTATACATGTACTGTTATAATGTAACTGCAAGGAGTCCAACGGGAAAAGGCTCATAACAGAAGCCTATTCCTATCTCACCAAATATGAAATAGGATCGGATGCTAATAAAATGTACATTATTAAAATCATAGAACTGGAATAACAATACACTAGAACCTAGCTGTTCTCAGTATTTAAAAAAAAAAGCCCTTTCTCGCTCTCTCGCTCCGCTCGCTCATAGAAACAAGACAATAATAATAATAATAATAATAATAATAATAATAATAATAACAACAACAACAACAATAATAATAATAATAATAATAATAATAATAATAATAATAATAAATACAGCATTTGTAATGCGCCATATATCTAGTTAAATATTCAGAGGCGCAGAGGGATATAAGATCAGGAGGCAAGCGCTCTTATTCCCTCAGCAACATCTCCGAATATTGTTATATTTCTACAGCGAGATCTAAGGCTTTTCTCGAATACAGATAAATGGTACATCTTAAAATATTCATCTAATCTGTGTTACTAGAAAGAAACACAGTTTTTGTCGGTAGCTCGCTTCGCTTGCTCATAGAAAAAAAATGGTTTTAGATGGCAAGCGAGGGACCAAAAAAACATGTATTTAGCAATTAGGTGATCAAAACTGTTTAGATATCTTTGAGGCTATCAAAGAATATATTTTTTCGAATATGTAATGTACATATTTTAATAGATCTTACAGTGGATTTTTATAACAAAATAACACTTCATCACTAAAATAGTGTGTTTTCCCCTATCTCGCCTCCCTTGTCTGTAATATTTGAAATAAGTTGGTTTAGGAAAGAAGCAATTGGACCAGCGAGGTGCTGAATTAGTCAAACTTTTTATTTTCTTAGTAGTACTTTGATGGTGGTGGTGGTGGTAGTGAATTGGGTTTTTTTTTTTTTAATGAGTAGTTTTTATTGACAACTTCAATTCATATACAAAATAAAATATATATAACAAATAGAACTTTGATGTCTTTACAAATACCTAGACAACTCATAAATTTAACATCATTTTTTTTTTCATGAATGTTACAATAAAACACAATGTCAGACATTTTCCAATACATAATTATAAATAACATTGATGATAATTATATGCATCAAGAAGAAACTTCTACAGTAAATTCAACATATTGAATTTTCTTTTCAGTTGTCAAATAAAAAAACATAAAATAATAAATAAATCATTAATGAACCCTAAACGAATTGAAGCCATCAGCATATATTTTTTTTTTTAAAAACCCATCACCTCGGCCTCTTTACCCAAATAAATTCAAACTCAACTACAAAACTCAGCCCTGGTCCCTACCCCCCCCCCCCCCCCCCCCGACCCTCCCTTAGGCACCCCCATCCCCTATCCGGTGGAGAACTGGCTCTGGGCTCCAATACATGGTCTAATATTTAAGTTTTCCCATTTAGAGAAATGGATTGTAAGAGTCCCCCTCTTTGTTGCTAATTTCTTTTCTTCTCTTTGATCCCCCTTAATACTATTTTTTATTTCAATCAATGAAGGAGGTTTTTTTAATTCTCGGTTTTTGTAAATAAGATATTTAACTAAAATCAAGACATGATTAATTAATTGATATTTACCTTTACTTTTTTCCTGCTTCCCAAAAAGAATTTCCTGCCAACTAAATTGATTTATTTCGAAATTCAAAGTTCTTGCACACAGATCCCAAAGTGATTTTGAAAATTCACAAGTATAAAATAGATGTTCATACGTTTCTTCTTCCTTTTCACAAAATGAGCATAAATTGGTCGAAATAAGACCAAAACGGAAAAGGTGGTGGTTAGTGTATATAATATTATGCAAGAGTTTATACTGGAACTCCCTTAATCGACTATTCAGTGTGCAATATCTTAGTCTTAAAAATATACTTTCTATTTCCTTATTGGTAAGATCATAATTCGTTCTAATTCTGTCAAAAATAGAAGGTTTAATTTCATTTTTATACAACAGCTGTTCGTAAATTTCTTTTGATTTAAAAACATTAAATTAGTCGTTTTCTTACCCAAATTGAAATCGATTCCAGAGTTATGCTTTGCATTTATTTCAATATTGTTCTTCCAACTAACGGGTAAACAGGCATAAATATGCTTAATCTTTTCAACATCATTTGCATCTAAATTCAAATTAAGAAAATGTGTATCACATTTTAGTTTACCGTTATTATCCAAAATATGATGCAATCTATAAACCTCTTTATCGTATAGAATCTTATCAAATATACAACTCCCTTTATATCGAATAAGCTTATTATTAAAAATCACCACTTTCCCAAACTCTGTACTTCTAATATGTCTTATATTTACCCACTCTTCTAATAAGTCCATGTAAAATTTGGAAGCTGTTACTTTTAATAAACCTGGTATATAGTCACATGAAAATAACAAATCTCCACCCAAATGTTTAGTGGCAAAATTAAAGTACTGTTTCCATTTCATATCTTCATCTTTATTTAAAAGTTTTTTAATCCACATTATTCGCTGTGCCTTTACCTGTACAGGGAAGTTTAACATCTTTAATCCTCCTTGCTTATAGTCTAAAGACATTGTATTCCTATTAATTTTGTCTTTCTTACCTTTCCATAAAAAATCAAAGGATAATTTATCCAATGATTCATAAACCCACTTAGGAACAGGAGTAAGAGACGCTCGAAAGAGGATTTTAGAATAGATATGCACCTTCAATAGTTGAATTTTCCCGATAAGCGTTATATCCCTTAGCTTCCAAAAGTTCAAGAGTGTTTTAATTTTGCTTAAGATTTCTTTGTAATTTAGATCTTCTTTCTTATGTTCATCTAAGGTGAAAAATACTCCTAAAACTTTAAGAAAATCCACGATCTCGCCGAAGGAGAAGTCATAATTTAAATGTTGACTTGAACCTAATTTTAATACTTTAGTTTTGTCATTATTGATTTTTAATCCAGAAAGTTTTTCAAAATCTGCAAATAGAACTTTTAGTCTATCAACTGATTTTACATTACGAGCAAAAACTGTCATGTCATCTGCATAAAGAGCTAATTTAATTTCTTCATCTCCAAATTTAATTCCTTCAATCAGATTATCTTTTCGTAATTTATGAGCCATTACTTCAATACACAAAATAAAGAGGTAAGGACTAAGAGGATCCCCTTGCCTTACCCCCCTTTTTATTTCAAAATAGCCGGTGGAATTTCCTTCATTTAAAACGCAACTTAAAGTGTCAGTATACAAAACTTTGACCCATCTCTGAAAGGATGGACCAAAACCGAAAGCCGTCAGAGCCTTTTGAAGAAAATGATGTGATAACGAGTCAAAAGCCTTCTCAAAATCTATAGCTAACAAAAAACCAGGTAGATTAAAATGGGATGTATGAAAAATAACATCATCTATAGTACGAATGGCTTCACCAATATTTCTACCTTGTATGTAACCCACCTGATCCCCCTCAACGATTTCATTAAGTATTTTCTTGATTCGCTTAGCCAAAATTTTTGTTAAAATTTTATAATCTACGTTAAGAAGGGATATGGGTCTATAATTTTTCAATAAAGAGGATCTTTCCCATCTTTAGCGATTAACGTAATAACTGCTTGTTTTTGCGACGAAGCCAGTTCCCCGGACCAATATGCCTCATTTAAAGCATCTTTAACTAAATCTCCAATATCCGGCCAAAAAGTATAGTAGAACTCCGAAGAAAGACCGTCATTTCCAGGTGATTTGTTATGTTTCAATTCTTTTAAAATTTCTAGACATTCTTTGTTAGTTATTACTCCTTCACAAAGTTCTCGAGATGTCTCCGCCAATTTAGGTAATCCTTGAAAAAATTCATCAAAGAGGTTATCCGAACACACGCACACTACTTTATCATACAACCTACTGTAAAATGTCCTGATTTCTTCACTTATTCTTTTTTCATCACAGCAGATGTTTCCATCTGTGGTTTTTATTTTTTTAATTGTGGTTTTTCTTTTATTACTTTGCATCAACTGGTTGAAATAACGCGAGTCTCTTTCACCACATTCATACCAGGAGGCACGAGATCGAACCTTAAGACCTTCATTAACATAACTATAGATTTCCCTTAATTTCTCTTTTGTATTTTCTAGTTTTTCTAAAGTATTTGCATCAGTACGATCTTTCAATTGTTCTTCTAAAAACTGTATTTCTCTTTCTAAATCCGTTTTCATTATCCTTCTTTTATCAGCCAATTTTTTCGAGAATTTTTGTGTAAACCTTCGAATTTTCATTTTTAGAAAATCCCATAACAACCTTTTATCTTTTATTTCAGATTGCAATTCATTTCTCAATTCACGAATTTCTTTCTTTAATTCTTTAACATAATCTTCATTTTCACATAAACTGTTATTAAACTTCCAATATGACCTCTTCCTACCAATAACTTTATTTTTTGTTTTGTCGAATAAGTGTACAAAATTGAATGATGATCAGGGGCCACAGATGGAATTATATCGCACTTTATAACCATTTCCTCTAAACATTCTGAAATTATCCAGTAATCAAGTCTGCTTTGCATGAAGGGGTTCTTTTGCATATATGTAAATTGTCTTTTCAGGGGATGTCTAACTCTCCAAACATCAAAAAATTGAAAGTCTTCCATAAATTGTCCGAAGTCTCGATTAAATCTATTTGAAATCCTATTTAGAGATTGTCCGTTATAATCTAAATTATTGTCCCTAATCATGTTAAAATCACCACCTATTATAACAGGGTGTCTATCTTTATTCAACTTAGCAAGGGTATTCCGTATTTTTTTTAGAAATTGCAATTGTTCATTTTCAAAATTTCTTGTAGGAAAATATACATTTCCTAAAACCAACCTAACCCCTTGAAACTTACAATCTATGAATATAAATCTACCCTCATTGTCTCTTAAGACTTGTAATATCTCTATATCTACCGTTGGCGCAATTAAAACTAATACACCCTTGCTATGAGCTGAACCATGACTAAAATAACTGGTGCCGTCCCACGATGAATCCCATCTATCCTCACATTCCCTAGTACTAAAGGTTTCTTGCAAAAAGACAATATCGGCCCCTTTATCTTTACACCAAAAAAGATACGGTCTCTTTTATCACTATCTCTAATTCCTTTCACATTGAGGGAGATCAATTTACAACTAATCTGGAGACTCATAAAAAAAAACGATATAAAACAAATAGCCGAAAACCGGAGCCAATCCCCCACCAACGGGATCCCAAAAATTGAAGCCCCCGTCCCCCCTCCATCCCAGACCCCCCAAAAAACCCAGGGTAACTCCGAAGAGTAAGCTTCCTGCTATGAGCAAGAGGCAAGGTGGGAACGTCCATGACCACCATAGGCGAAACCCTCTCCTCCGACAATGAAAGAAGGAAAAAATAAAATAAAAATAAGAGTAATCTAACAAGCACTCTAACATAAAAGACGACTCCGAAACAACACCTGAACAAGACAAGAGACTCGCACTGCGTTTCCCTACATAAATACCACACATAACAAGGGAGAGTAGGACTTTCCCATGGGGTCTCCTACGAAATCCATTTCTTACATAAGAGCGTAAAATCTGTAAAGAGCTTGAACCTTGCCCTTATTTTATGAAAGAGCATTCTTTCCCGTCATTCGTTCCTAAAAAAAGATATCTAGTGTGTGACCGGGAATTTACAACCGTTTAACATAACAAGGTAAATGCAATGTAGGAATAAATTAAGATGAACACAGGTCATTGAAATGAGAATAGGTTTTTACAGATGTGTATCGATCAATAATGATTTTTTACGTCTGGGACCGACCTTTAACGTCACCATCCGAAAGACGTAGCAAATGTAGATTCATGTCTTACCAAAGGACATTAGTGCCACGGCAGGGATTCGAACCACGTACCTCGGAGTTCAAAGTCCGGAGACTTATCCACTGAGCGACAACACCTCCACTTTCAGGAAAATAACATTTCTTTCATAGCTAGAAAGTGGAATTTTGGGCTCGCTCGCTTCGCTCGCTCGCAAAAAAAAAGTGATGGTTCATACTCTAAGTAAAGATTCAAGTCCCCTACACTTCTCATTCAAGCAATGAGGATGTACCTCTGCGATATTGTTTGAAAACAATTTTTTGTTCGGTTAATTGGAGGAACGTTAGGTTAGACTAATAAAACTGAGATGTGGGCAGTCCAACCCCCCCCCCCACCACTTGCATATTAAGTCTATCCTTCACGTTTGAACCTACATACCCTTTCCCCGATCGGTCGCTTTGCTCCGCGGTCGAGGATATTCGGCATCAGTCATCCCCTCCCCCCCCCCCCCCCCCCAACCGCGATTACAAATCGACACCCATGGACATATTTCTCCTCAATCATGTCAATACTCCTCATAATCCTGAAAATCGTCCTCTTCTTTGAGATACTTGCTGGCTAAACTCAAAAGAGTAGCCCTTCTCAGTGCTTCTCTCAACTCCGGACGTTGTCGTGCCAAATCTGTCTTATTACGCCACCTCGTGAGGAGCCTCTTGGTACCGACGTACCCCTTCCTACCTCCAGATGAGCTCATGTTATCTGATATAAATTTCCCAAAATCGGATGAACTATAGCCAAGGGCGTTGACAAGGACCGAAAGGTGATCCGCATGTATCTTGAGTCGTGACATGCCCTCAATCATCTCGTCAGTAACTCTCTTTGGAATTCTGTAATTAATTCAATTGGATAGTTTGAAAGCAAGAAGCTGTAGATCTTTAGGCCATTTTCATGAAATAAATGCTGTCTTTGCGCTCGCAGCCACTTACATTTATTTAATTGGTAAAACCTTCAGTGGCCAAAAAGCTTACAACTCGAGCTATTATGCTGTAGAGTGCCAAATCGATGTCATTCCGGTTTGATTTTTTCTTCAGGTTACTTTATTTTAAAGGCCAAGTCCACAGCAAGATGAAGTTCATTTCAATAAAAAGAATAAATCATTCCAAACAAAACATTGACAATTTGATGAAAATAAAATGCAAAATAAGGAAATCATTATGTTTTTTTCTTAAAGTTTTACAATCTTTTTGCAAAACAGTTCTTGAACAGTAGATATGAATATTCAAGAAATGAGTTGATGATGTCATACACTCACTATTCTCCATAATAATCTGCACAAAAATTTCAGGAAATGTTCATTATTTTCACTAAAACTGAAAAAAGCCATCCATCATGTCTACACATAGAGTAAATATCATTTTGTAAGTATGTAAGGAATACTTTTGACAAACTTTACATTTTTGAAATATGAAATCTTGTTATTTCTGTACACATAATGTGTGGAAAATTGTGAGTATACATGGTATTGAGTTTTTGGAATTCATCATTGTAATCTTTAACCTTTTATCTACCGTATCCGAAAATCTAGTCAGATCGTAATACATACTACCACCACGTAAACGTCGAGTAGTAAATCAACTCTAGCGCCCGGTTTCGTGTATTTGTTACTTTAAGCAAATCGTGGTCACTGTTTAGTGAAGTTTGCTTTTCGCTTGTACAGTTTTTTTTCTCCTATTTTAGTGGTGAAAAGTTTACCTTTCTGGTTCCTCTGGTTCCTCTGGTTCCTCTGGTTCCTCTGGTTCCTCTGGTGGAGGGGGCGGGATTTCCGGTTCCGAACCTATTGGTTAATAATTAATTGAAAACGGCTTCCTAGACAGGACGGTCAAAGTTCAGTCGGCAAGGAATTTTCTACAATTTTCTATAGAAAATTAATAAAAACACTACCACAGAACAATTATAATGACATCATATCATAGGAACATATCCTGGGATTTATATGATTACGTTTGTTCGGCGATGACGCCGCAAACCGATCAACCAAACAAACAGACAAAAGCTCTTTTTTTTTCTTAGAAGAGTTTGCAGTTAGGATATTTTCTTCAGTCTGGTATTACACTGCGCGTCACATTGCCTGCAGATTGTACACACGGATTCCACGCGGGTTATTGAA
The DNA here is from genome assembly GCA_029962745.1 of Echinometra lucunter. NCBI lineage: Eukaryota > Metazoa > Echinodermata > Echinoidea > Camarodonta > Echinometridae > Echinometra > Echinometra lucunter. The sequence goes on from CM057168.1 coordinate 15,046,592, forward strand.
AGTGTGGTAACATTTAGCTCTTCATGTTCAGTCAGTCAATACACCTATATATTTTGGGGTAGTGGATAGTTTCTGTCGCTCGCAGTTGCCTTTCAATTTGACGTCACAGAAATGTATATGTATCAGTAATAGCTGTGATACTTTAACCATTTATGACCAAATAAACGCTACTGTTATCAATGATTACATAAAAAATGCGTATGTCGAGAGCAAGGCTCAAACTTCGGACTCTTAGATTGTAGAATGAGTGCGCAACTCATTGAGCTGCAAGAGCGATCGACTGAAATGGAATTCATTGTCTTCGAAAGTTTATACATATCCATTTCTATGACGTTTCTATGACGTCAAATTGAACTGCAAGAGGCAGGAGCTTTAATTCCTCTACCCGATTAAACAAAAGCTGTTGCTACATGCTGACATGCCCAGAAGATAACGAAACAAACATTGCTAAATAAATCATGAAAAATCAATGTGCAGTTCAGGTTTGCAGTTGGAATTTAGTATTCTGTGTGTTTCATCTTGAATCGTATGAATATTACAGGATACAGGTTATGTTTTCATAGTAATATCTTCTCTCAATATTTCAGAAGTACAAAGCGCGGATCCTAATAAGATCATGTCCTCAAAAAGGTCGAACGCGTACACGTGCACACACACACACCCACAACCACGCACACACGCGCACGCTCCCCCTACACGCTGAATTGCGAACAAGCCTTTACATTCTGCTCACCTTTTAAAGTCCACTTTACATCAATCTCTGCCCTGCATTCTTCCTGGAGAACTCTCAGCTTCACGTTAATTTCGTTGGCGTCTTCATGAGAGCAGTTTAGCTCGAAGTCAAGACACTCGTATGATACAATATCCAGAGTCTCAGTCTCTAGCGTCTGTAAAATTATTGGTGATTATAATGATAATGATAATGATAAATACTACTACAAATAATAATAATAATAATAATAATAATAATCCAATTCCTACCATAGGGCGAATTCTTTTGTCCTCGGCCTATTGTTTCGCTTCCTCTTAACGTACACTTTTTTCGCCCTAACGTCTCCTTCCCTATTGTGACGCAATAAACCCCACTGTCTGGCTTCGCCCTATAGTCGAACGATAATAATAAAACATTAATGATGATAAGGATAACGAAAATAATGATAATAATAATAATAATAATAATAATAATAATAATAATAATAATAGTAACAATAATAATAATAATAATGCTCCTTTTTAAGCTGGATAGCGTCATCACTACTATGACCTGCTCTTGGTTAAAATATTGGCTATTTACGTGAAGACTCTCGTCCTGTGCTCGAGGCTCGCTGGGTACTACAATATTGGGCAAGATATTTTACCTACTATATTGTCCCACTCGATCACGGAATAAATGGGGACATAAAGCTGGGGTAATATTTTGTAGAACCCTCCGGAAAACAGCAGTGAAAATGACCAGGCTTCCCTATTAAAGATTATTATTATTATTAACAGTGTACAAGATTATTTTCATTATTATATCAGTGTTGTACACAGATCCTGCATTCTAAAAACTAAAATGTTAATCACCATTTTAAACATGTTAAAAAACCGAGGAGTGACTACAAAAATAATTAACATTTTTTTAGCATGCTGGATTCTAACCTTTATAGTGTCGACTCCAGAATGTCCAAAGTGTTAATCTACCATTTTCAAAATGTAGTCGCACGACGACCCTTTTAAATGGTGATTTAACATCTAAGTTACTTCTTTATTTAAGTGTACAGGCTTTATTTTCTCTTGGCTTCATATTAATTAATGACGAATGTCCTTTATTGCGGATATGTCCTTACGTATACAATAATCTACTTTATTTCATTTCTATGACGTTTGAATGACGTCAAATTGAAAGGTAACTGCGAGAGGAAAGAACTATCCTCTACCAAAAATAAGGAGATAAAAAGAACAGAACCAACTGAAAATCAGTGCTGATCATTCTTGACATACTCTCTTTAAAAACTAAATTAAACTAAAGGTGAAATATGCAGGCTTAAACTACAAATTATTATTGTTTACGAAGACTTCTATTACAAGAAATGCAATCACACTCTCTTAAAATGTCAGGAAAAGAAATGGGGCATTCCATTTGACACTTCATATTCAAGTCGTTCGTTAAGTCATGCGTAACTTTACGAACAGCTTTATGAAACACCCCCTGGTGACTTATCCGCAGCTAACATACTACACATCTAAATGGGTTAGTTTAACCTGGTAAGATCAGTGTTTAGCCTTTACCCTACGATTGATTAACTTTGAACAACCGAGTTCATACGTACTGCTGTCTGAAAAAGATGAATGTTTCTTTGAGGGGGGAGTAACAATACATTCAACCACAGTCATCTTGTTCAACAGTAAAATTGTCATGCTAAAGACCCCACCCCCACCCCCCCCCCTCCTCACTTCCTGTTTATAATGTATGAGTACGGACTGTCATGCCCGCCGCACATTAAGCCCATCGCACACTATACGATCCGACTGCCACCCGATTTTTCGAACAAATGGCATTTTCCATAAAATATCAAAGTTTCAACAAGTAAAATTATCTTAATTGAGATTCGGAATAACGATAGAAATACAAAATCGAAATTTTGGTTACCTGCAAGCCTTGTGGTCGAGGTAAAGGCTAAATCAGCTGCAAATCGTAGCCGATCGCAACATTACTATGACGTCACTACGATTTGGAATCGAGTTCACTTTTATTCCTACATGGAGACTCCAATGGTCCGGATTTTCGATTTTAGTAGTCATATCACTATTCAGAAGTTTGGTCGTTAAGATTTTACATGTTTGAAGGTTCATATCAAATGCTATACAAAAAAAACAAACAAACAAACAAACAAACAAACTCGGAGACGGATCGTAAAGTGTGCGGCGGGCTGAATTCTTCAATACCAACCGACTTAAGAGTTCTATGTCGTCTTTCTGAGGAAAGCAATTGGCAGCTGACATCTACATCCTTGTTGACGTGCTTCAAAATGAATGTTGTTTCATCCGTAACGCATACATTATCCTTCTTCTCCCATTCTGCACGAATTCGCTATTAAGCCACAAAAATAAGAGAAGAGGATAGTTCCTGCCGCTCGCAGCTACCTTTCAATTGACGTCACAGAAATGAATATGTATCCATAATAGTTGTGGTACTTTAACTATTTCTGACGAAATAAAGGTCATTGTTATCAATAATTACAGCAAAAATGCGTATGCCGAGAGAAAGACTAGAATCTGGACTGTAAAATTTTAGAACGAGTGCGCAACTGAGCTGCGAGAGCTGCGAGAGCGATCGACACCGGTGAGGGTTCGCTTCGAAATTTTTACCTGGAATTCATACGTACCGTACATTGCCTTCGAAAGCTTATACATATTCATTTCTGTGACGTTTCTATGACGTCAAATTGAAGGTAACTGCGACAGGCAAGAACTATTCTCTACCAAAAGTAAGGAGATACAAAGCAAAGAACCAACTGAAAATCAGTGCTGATCATTCATGGCATACTCTCTTTAAAAAGTAGTGAACGCATTCACTCTATTAAGGTTGAATTTAAGAAAAGTATGGTGAATTAAGAGTGAAAATTGTGATATTCACTCTTTATTCACTCTTTAAGGTGTGACCTCAGTGATCACTAAAAATCCTTGAATGATCACTGAGGTCACCCCTGGAATAGTGGATATTACAATTTTACTATTAATTCACTCTAAATACATTTTTTTTCTTAAATTCACCCCTGACAGAGTGAATGCGTTCACTTTTTATTTTAAGAGAATATTCCCACAAAACGCTGTGATATAAAACTAAGATGTCTGATTATGTTTTCATCAAGACAAGAAAATGCAATGACAATTACCGCTGGAACCGACGATGACCATCATTTTACTTTCAGAGACTAGCCATCGTGGAACTTAATCCATGGTCGACTTGCCGACCATATTCATGACATTCGGTCAATCCTTGTGGTGTTTTTCCCCGTCTATATTTCAATAAGGCATACTTTGTTGCCCCAGGTTTAAAAATATCTTTTAAAAAAACACTTTTCAATCACACCTTTGTAACACCGGATGTCTAGATATGGTTATCCATGTACATGCCCCTGGGTAATTTATTCCATTCATTATAAAAGAGGACTCTACAGTTTGTCCCGAGAAAAAAATTACGATGGGCCTATAAATACCGATAATTAAATAAATCATTATGCAGTATGAAAAGTCATTATAGATTATGAGACTACAGACCGAGTCAGAAAAAATGTCCCATCATTTTGAATTTGCTTTGCTTGAAGTATGAACATTTTATCATGGGCTTCATGATATGTCTTGGTAGAGTTATCCTCCCAGCATTTATTGGTACCCTTTTCATTTGGATCTTTTCATGCATGACTGAATAACAGACAATATTTAGAAGACTGCAAAATATCACTTGCGCCAAGTGGCTGGATGAAGATTAAAACATTTTTTTAAGAAGTTGTAACTTATGTGCACACACCCACAAACAACACCACACCCACCCTCACACAACCCCCTCCCACACACACACAAAGAAAATCATATGTAGTGTTAACATTTTCCTTTTTAGATTAAGCATTATTTTTTTTTACCAAGCATCGCTGAATGTTTAACTGGTGATTCCCTATCCATTTTTACCACCACCACCAGCACGACTATCATCATCATCATCGTCATCATCGTCATCATTATCACCAAGTGCACATTAATCCAATGTGCTATCTGAAATGTATCTCGTTGGTTATGACTTTTGTTTGTTGGTTAACAATGACAACAATGGAAAGCTGTGTCTTTGTTGTACTTGCCTACAAAAGGGCTTGCCTGATTTGGCAGCAGTTACTTATGTTTAGCCCTTTGTAAGTAAAGTGTTATGGTTCGTCCTCAGTTTTATTCTTCACTCATCCAATTGGCGCAAGTGATATTTTGCAGTCTTTTTAAAGATTGTCTGTTATTCCGTCATGCATGCAAAGATCCAAATGAAAAGGGTACTAATAAATGCTGGGAGGATAACTTTGCCAAGACATATCATGAAACCCATTATTGAAAGTTCATACTTCAAACAAGACAACTTCAAAATGATGGGACTTTTTTCTGACTCACTCTGTACAACTATTCCTCTACCAGTCAGTGAAGACCCCGTCTGATTCGGTCCCGTAGTAAACAGATTTCTGAAAGGACGTCATAGTTCCTTTCATTTCCAAGTTTGGACAGATGGAGAACTCACAATACAATGGACAACCCCACTGTGCTTTTTGAATGGTTTACACTTTACAAATGGAATTGTTGTTCTGTTTTGATTTGCTATGATTGTTATTGCATTGGTCCATCATCATAGGTAATCATTTTATTTTTTGTAGTCCAATAGTCACAGGATCAGGGAGTTTAGTAAAGCACGTCATCGATCACCTTTCTTCATCTACTGATCAGTTATGCCCATTGCATCCACAAAAAGAAAAATATCGTGTTCACAGGAAACTATAGTTTACAAATCTATTCAAATTTACACTGTCAAATTTACCCGTAAAAATTACGGTAATTGGGTGGCAACTTGCTGCACGACTTTCCACCGTAATTTTTACGGTTGGACTGTATTGTAGATTACGGCTAACCACTGTATATTAGGTAATAATTACCGTTATTTTAACGGTTGGCCCATTTTATTTTATTTTACTGTTAAAATAACGGTAATTTTTACGTAATATACAGTGGTTTAGCGTAATTTACAATACAGTCCAACCGTTAAAAAAAATACGGTAATTGGGTGGCAACTTGCTGCACGACTTTCCACCGTAATTTTTACGGTAATTTTAAAGTGTATGCATACTATATACCTGTCCAAGTTCACCCAATGGATAATAGAAATTCACATGCAGAACGGGTCGTTTCGTCTCAGGCATGTCGTTAGGGAGAAATGCAACAAGTGCTACGCGTCTCCCCGTGCAGAATTCATCTTTCATCGAGACGGTATAGAATCCAGGACCATCCACAGAGAAGCTCACTCTTTCCTTCTCAATTTCACATTCAGAGCCATCCATTTCCCGACGAGAAACCTCTCCTTCTCCTGTACATGTCGAGTTAAAAGAAGGAATTAAAATGAAGATGGGCAAAAAAAGCTAAAACAAACAAATAAACAAACAAAACAAAGAAAAAAAATATCTGACATTCATATTCAGATTGTGTTGCCTGTTTCAATTATATTAAAACGAAAAATATAAGAATGGTAGTTTTCCATTGCATGTATTTCATAATGGTCTATCGGAGCCCAGGGAGCTCTTGTAATGGGCACCACCAAGAATGTGAGTGACTTCTTTACAGTTGGGCCCAGTAGAGAAGAATCCAGATTCAGCCAGAAAAGAAAGAATGCAAAGTGAACACTTTAGTTTAGGACCGGATATGCATATAACCTGGGAGCTTTCACAGACGTAGCTATAAATCTATCAAAATCCTGTAAGAGGCTATCCAGATTACCAGTTTGGAGTTGAATTTTTTTATTTAAAAGCACCATCTGATTGCTGTCAACCTTTGGAAAACACTTTAATCATCACTTTGGACATCATTGCGAACGTCATCTTCGACATCGTTGTGGACTACTGTTAGCAGCTTGGATTACACGAGAATTTTATATCTGATTAATACCCATTTCTTCCTTCCGGAATCATTTTTCTATTTGTCAAGGACACTGAATTCCTTGAACTAAGCGTGAATTATACTCTTCGGAAACATTCTGGACTTGGATTTGATTTGACCTCCCAATCTGCAAGCCTAAGTCTTGTAACATGACATCATTGTATTCTGTTGCTTTAAAGTGTTTATCGAAATTTCATTCATTTATAATTTAATATCATTTTGTTACTTTCTAATGTTTACTGGACCTGGTATCGTAACAATACCAAATAATTTCATAAAATAAGGATACAGGATCTTATTAGTTTTCATGTTTACATATTTACATAACTTGCTGACCAGGGTTTTAGAAGACCTCTGAAGAATTATTGAGAAATGTATGTAACCCTTTGCTTTGCTTCTGTGTTAGTGCGCGGGCGCGCGCGACAGAGAACTGTCCGTAATTATCTGACATAGTGTGCAATGTATTGCTCATTTTCTGCTCTTGAGTGAATTGAATTGAATTGAATTGTAGTTTATTTACTGAACGCCATTGATATACATCAATGTTTTGTTCTGACATAAATATAAACATGAAAATAATTATAAATCAACATAAAGCAGATAACCTTAAGCGTTTAAACAGAAGAAATTCAAGAAAAACAGGGGAAAGCACAAATAGTAATGACAGTATTTGTAGCTGTTGATGATGTAGGTTAACAAAACATCAAATTAATTTTCCTTTCTCTTAATTTCCAAAATCGAATATATAAACACAATAATCCGAACAAAAGTGAAAATCACTGAAAATGTTATTTAGCAAAATGGCAACATTAACGGGGGAAAAAACAGATAGCAGAGAGAATATCATTGTAAACACACCTGCCCCCCCCCCCCCCCCCCACGGAAAAAACAGTAACTGACATTTTATGGATTTTCACTTTTTCACTGTAATTCTTTTTCTTATGTACTGGTCGGTTTTGCAAAAAAAAGGTATGGAAAGTGACTAAAAATTCAAATTTGCGTAGTTACTGCTTTTTGCAAAAGTGAAAAATTTCAAGATTCCCCACGGAAGAAAGTAGTAACTAACAAGCTAGTCTTATCATTTCATGCTCTATAGTCATTACTGCCTAGTCTATTTTTTCCAGGACTTATTTTGTATATTATTTTTTTTTCTATTTTTTTTAACATTATAACACTATTCCTTCCATAATTCAGTAAAGAAGACATAAATAGCTTTTCACTAGTAACTTCATTTTGCCTTTAGAAAATCAAGTTTTTTTCTTGAGACTAGCAAAGCTGGCAATGGTAGTATGCGCCTGCTGCGAGTCGAGAATAATAATAATAATAATAATACCGGAAGGGAATGGGATAATGATTAATAATGTGAATAGGAATAGGATTATGAATGAATGTATATGGGCAGGGTATTTCAGAATGCATCAAGAAACTGTAATTTGTAACTTTTTTTTCAAGTGCCACGCTACAGTCCATATGTATAATAATGTCGATACAAAGCATCATTAGTTAGGTATAGGATGTGGGATGTTAGGTATAGGATGTGGGATGTTAGGATATAGAACTAGTATAGGACGATCTATAGGCTAGAGCATTAACAAAGAGAAAAGGTCATAATGTTGTATATATTTCAAAATATTTTGTAAACCAGCATTGACGTCTTTATGACGTGATTTTCACCAGTCTGCGCGCTTCCTTTGGGTCGTAGAGACGTCAAAAAGACGGTTTTTTCTTACCAATATGATGTAAAATTGACGTAAAAATATGACGTCTTATTTTACGTCGTGTGCTGGTGTAAAGTATCGTCTTTGAGACGTATATATAATACCTAAATAAGACGTATGACACGACTTTAAAAAGACGTAAATATGATGTTATTCTTACCAGCTTCGGCTATCAGGGTAAAGACATAGCAAATTATCAAGAATGTGGTACTTCTACATGTAGATGTCTAAGGACTGCTATGATTCTTTGCATGCTAGATATTTTACGTGCTAGTTATTATATTTTAGCATGGATATTTATCTTCTGGAAATTTCTATGATAGTGGGTCCATGAAGTAAATGGACAAAACAGTATGAAATTAAAGAACTGCTCTATTACCTAAAAGACCCGGTTCCGGTTTTGTGTAGAGTGTGATTTTCGCACCCCCTTCCAGAGCAGCCGGCGAAAGTTCAGCACAGTGACTCATGCTCATCTTAAATGGACTTGTTTCGAATTTGCCAGTAATATGGACCGTAGGACAGATTGCGACTTCTTCTTTTTCGGACATTCCCTTCATGAGATCGACGCATGCAGGAACAACTGTGTAGAATATAATAATACTAATATTAATAATACATTAATAATAATAATAATGATAATGAATGATGATGACAATAATGATAGTAATAATAATAATGATAATAAAAATGATAATGATAATAATAATGATAACAACAACTTGTCGACAACAATATTGCACTCATCCCCGATTCGTGCAATATTGGCCCCAATTCGTGGAATATTCTCTGGTATCTCATTCAGAGCCATTTAATATAATACAACTTATTTAAAAGGGTGCCCTGTGTGCAATTGCTTGTAGAGGTGGTGGGTCTGGTTTGCGTCGTTATTTTCTGTAAAACAGGCGAGGCTTGATTGAAGAATATCTATGATACTTTAAACTACTAATTTTATTACGGTAAAGATATTACCAGCGTGAGGATTCGAACCATAACTCTTAGGTATTACATGATAATGAAACAAACAAAAAATAATGGTAATAATGTGACGAAACCGGTTGACCAGTTTCTTGCTGCCCACCAGCCAAATCTGTCGGGATGCATGCCTGCTGCTGGTAAGCTACTAGTCGGGCTTCTAAATATCTGGTCGTAGATCCGTTTGGCTACCCCAATCGACTTTGACACCACCACTTCTCCTTGTTCGTCACTACAAGAGAGTTTCAAGTCTGTAATACACCATCAGACGGCTACCAGCCTGCATGTAGCGACACTGCCATACGACTACTTGTCTGTTTGTGAACTACCATCCGGTAGCCTGCTTGCATACGTCCAGACCACAACCAGGTCTGCAGTAGACGACCAGACCACCAGTCTCCAGTAGACAACCAGACCGCTACCAGGTCTCTAGTAGACGACCAGAGACCACTGCCAGGTCTGCAGTAGACAACTACCAGCTCCGACCAAACCAATGTGCAAACCCTGGTATCGTCTTTAATTTACTAGAGTGCAACAGACCAAACACACTCAATTTCACCCACGATCGTAGCCTGGGACTAGAAATCCATCCCAGGTTTAACAATGGGCAGATGTGCAAACAATGAATGTAAATAATTTCGTTTTGCACACATTTATTGGTTACAAACCAGACTTAGCATGAATCACGTAAAGCGCAATGGGCTCTAATAAGCTACAGTCACGGGCGTCGCTAAAGGAGGGGGGGGGGGGGGGGGGGGGTGTGACCCCCCCCCCCCCCCCCCCACTCAAAATTCTTGTCGGCAAATTCACGATCGCTGTCGGCAAAAAAAAAGGAGATAGAGAGAGAGAGAGAGAGAGAGAAAGGAGAGGGAAGAGGAAGGAGGAAAAAAAAAGGAAAAAAGAGGAGTAAGGTGCCCAAATAGAGTCATATTCGGCTTATTTACTTGTGCATTTTGACAACGAAATAATACTGGTACCACGAAAGAGAGTGTATATTTTTCCTTGCTCGCTGCGCTCGCTTGTATTATATTTAGATACAGGATGTTTTCGGAAAGCAAACACATTCGGCTAGTGAGATGAACACTATATAATCTAGATATCTTTGGATTGGGGAAAGCAAACAAATTTTGCAAGCTATAGGCCCATCGTGTATATTGATGAAGAATTATCACCTACCATAAAATAGAGTATATATATTTCTCGCTCGCTGCGCTTGCCTAGTGTTTAATGTTTAGATACAGGATAGTCTTTGAAAGCAAATGAATTAGAAAAGAGAGGTGACCAAAATCAAGATATCCAAAAGGCCCATCATGCATTTTTTATGAAGAACTTTCACTTCTATCATGCAAAGGAGTAAATATGTATTTTTCCTCGCTCGCTACGCTCGCTCGTACAATATTCAGATACAAGATGGATTTGGGAAAGCAAACGAATTCGACAAGTGAGGTGACCAAATGTACCTGTATAAGTTAGATATCTTATAGTTAATACCATCGTGTATTTTGATAAAGAATTGTCACTTCTAAAATGGAAAAATAGATTTTTTCCTCGCTCGCTGTGCTAGCTCGTATAATATTAAGATTTAGGATGGTCTTTGAAACCGAATGAATCAGGCCAGAGAGGTGACCAAATATAATTAATTTAGATATCTTTAAGCCCACCATGTAGTTTGATGAAGAACTATCACTTAAGTACGTAAGAGAGTGTATATTTTTCCTCGCTCGCTGCGCTCGCTTGTATTATATTTAGATACAGGATGTTTTCGGAAAACAAACACATTCGGCAAGTGAGGTGAACAAAATATAGTTCAAAAGGAAAATATGATAGAGGTGCACAATTGAACATGCCTCAATGGGCTTTATACGGTTGAATTTATCGACGTTGGTCGTCGGCAATCGGTGGCATTATTTGTCGGCAATCTGGCCTCTACACCCCCCCCCCCCCATTCAAAATAGTCTAGCGACGCCCCTGGCTACAGTACTCCTTCAGACACCTGCCAAAGTCCGAAGGACCGCTCTCTCTCTCTCTCTCTCTCTCTCTCTCTCTCTCTCTCATTGGGTTTTGACAGACGTGTATCTATCAAATATACTTTCTTACGTCTGGGACCGACCTTTAACATCCCAATTTTTATCTTGCCAAAGGACATTAGTGCCGCGGCAGGGATTCGAACCCCGGACCTTGTGGTTCAAAGTCCGGAGACTTATTCACTTGACCACAACACCTCTACCGCGAATGGTTGGTTGGTTTTTTAGTCTAGAGGCGCTTATCACTTCTAAATTAGAATATTTGCGCTTCAATTCTAGTACTATTTATGCATTTATTTTGTACAAAATGTTTATGGCTACAGATTTGCCTAAGCCATACATAAGGCATAAACAAACATTAATTAATAACTACGGTTACCAATGCTCGATCTAGATGAGTGATATAGCAAAAGCATTTACCTAGATGAAAGATAATCCAATACAAATTAACTCTAGCAAAATGCTTTGGTAAATTGTTAATTGACCAAAACTGTCTAAAACATGCATAATTGCAAAACTGCATGAAACGTATTACTACCACGTGACTAGCACCTTCTGTTTAACTGCAATAACGCCATCTACGACGATGCTTAAGACGGATGATTTCCTTGATTCTAGAGATAATTAAACACGAAATAAATCCTATTCGTGACAATAATAATAGTAAAAATAATAATAATGATAATAATATTGATAACATTGGTGAGGATGATGGTTGGATGGTTGGTTATTTTGTGTTTGTGTGTGTGTGTGTGTGTGTGTGTGTGTGTGTTTCTTTTAGTTTTTATAGGTTGTAATACAAAAGTAAGAGATTGTAAAACGTAATATTAATAAATAGGGTTGTTAGCTAGAACTCAAAATAAGATATAATAATGATTTCTAATTATAATCTTGATTAAGGAAGATGGCGTTTGTCAAAATGTACATGTTGAATGCAACTTTAAGTGACCGTCGATATTTTGAACTTACTCTTGATGTTGTCATCTTCCGAAGGTGGAGCATTGGGAATTTCCAGAAAGATGCCCATTGATCTCATTTCGTACACACCATAGATCACGCCGTCTTTTCCGATAGTCTCGAACGCAGTAACCAGCTTCAACGGTTCACCAACTTCGCCGGATCCGCCGAACACGTCTAAATTTAAAAAAAGGCCAGTGGGCGTTTCGTAAAGTTATTAGCTCCGCATGACTTTACAAACGTCTTGAATATGAAGTGCCAAATTTTAAACAAAACTTTACTGCATTCATGCAGCGTACTGCAATTTTCGTTGTCATTCTTAATTATTTTCTTGTCAGTTTAGTTCTCGAAATTGCTTTTGCAGTGATTTCTATCTTATATCCTTAATGCCTTTTTTTTTCTTTGTTATTTATTTTTTTTAAATTTCATTCGAGAGGAGCTTGCATGCAAAAGGCCCTAAATAGATTTTTCAATATTTTGATTTTTTTTTCACATGACTGAACAGCCATTCAGTGTGTGTATCAAGCTGAATATATATTTCACCCCCCCCCCAAAAAAAAAAAAGTCAGACAAAAAAAGTGGGAAATGTGGGGGGAAAAATTATATGAAATGTCTGTTTTCTTTAAAATGGCAAGTCCACACAGTAAACCCGAATGGGGTGGGGTAGAAGAGCACATAACCTGCAAGGTAGTAAGGGGAGAGAGGCGGAGGGCATGATATCACAATCAAGTGGGCAGTTGCACAGTGTCCTTTTTTTTTTTCAATTTCCCCTCTCATCGCATCACAATACAATCTGATAAATTCTCTTTCATTCTCAAAATGAAATCTGGAGCAAATAAGAACAACTCGTATAATACCCCAAGCTCGATATGATGCTTACTAAAATACGTGTTGTATTTAAGTGCTTTTCTTTTGCCCCAATGCCACTTTGAAAGATGTTCGAACGCCCTAGTAGAAATTGCTGCTATGTAGGACAACTCTTAGATCAAGTATAATAGGGGAACGTTGACAAGGTTTTTGGAGTATACAGATGAATATATCAAGGCAATGAAGTATTATCATTATGATCATTATTATTATTATTATCATTATTATTATTATTATTATTATTATTATTATTATTATTATTATCATTATTATTATTATTATTATTATTATTATTATTATTATCATTATTATCATTATCGTTTTGTTTGGCGTCACCTGTTCCTGGGAGGCGAAAAGCGAACTGAATCAGTGTAATCCGCAGGTCTCTCCTGATTGGGTGTGTGCAGGTGGGATTGTATACAAGAAGTTTTCCTTTAAAGCGACAGCGAACTAGCACCCTAGTAAGGAATTTCGAAATAGCGCCCTCTCAGTCCTAATCTAGTGATTTGTCCCCTTTTGGCTCCCAGCATGCTCTATTCTGATCAATGAGAGCTTTTTAAGTAACATCTGTTAAAATCTATTTATATTCGTACTAAGGAAATTCACGAGAAGCCACAAGGGATATAATGTTTCTAAGAGTCTCTGGTATTGAGTAGCTGTAAGTTGGCGCTGTTGTAAATACATCATAATAAGAGTCAGTTCACTGTTGCTTTAAAAGGATTACTCTTTTTAAAAGCCCTCATATGCTAAGTAAGAAAAGAAACGTCGTGTGTGTTTGGCCTTACAACATTGTATGCTGTGTTATATTCTTATTTCAGCTTATTTCATCAGCCTTTCTTAGTTAAAAAGAATCAGTTTCCGTTAATATTACAATGGCATGACTAGAATTCAGGTTTATCCTTCATATCTTCTTATTAGTAATCCGTTTTTCTTTATACACGTTCGCTTTATGATTATCTCCTGAGGGAGCGAGATGGCTCAGTCGGTAAAGCGTGTGCCTGTCCGACCAAAGATCATGTTCGAGTCCACCCCGGGCGGATGACTGAAGCCTGCGTTGTGTGTTAATGTGCCCCTCCCCATGTTTCATAGACGCAGGGTATGTTACAGTGGAAAACACTCCGTCCCTCGGATAGGACGTTACATGGAGGCCCCGTGAAGAGGAGAGTCACCACCTTTGCACGTTAAAAACCCAATTCACTATTCGTATAAGAGTAGGGGGAAACCCCGGCGTATTGGTCCACTAGTCCTGCACAACACCAATCGGTTATATCGGGAGGAGAGACCCGCGGGTTACAGTGATTCAGTTCGCTTTTCGCCTCCCAAAATAATAATGAGAGTGTATTTCTGTATCAAGTACCTATGTGAACGGTTCTGAATCTGCGAGTATCCTTGACAGCCAGAGTGGCAAGTGTCCTATCATTTTGGGCAATACGGATATCCACTGTTCTGACAACTTCGGAAGATGAAATTTCGTAGTCCTTCATATAGAAGACGATGTAGTGCATGAGGCACTTCATCTCATCCTTGCTAATCACCTTTTTATAACAATAAAAAACAAAATGTAACATATACAACAGTACTGCATAATTTCTAAAATGACTTCATAACCTACAATAACTACATGTTTGGAAAATAATACTTTTTTTTTAAATCTTAAGATGATATTCAAAATAGCGACAATCTAAGTGAACGCTTCGCCCTTATTTGAATATGAATAAATCAAGAAAGTTCTGCGTCGGTGTGTTGAAATAGAAAGTAAACTTTTGGGAGGAAATAAAGACCACGCAAGACGTAAAATTTACTGACGTTTCGGTCACAGACCTTTATCGAAGTATATGACTGAACAGACTCAAAAAGCTAAAACGATGCAGGAATTGTGAAGACGCAGCAGGTTGCTTGAATACAAAAAAATATATAATAATAATAAAGCTAGGCACGAGATCTGAGATTTTGATTGCAAATGACGCCACGAAGGAAATCCATTGATTTCCTTTTGTTCTCTTATTCTTGTCGATGTTCTTACCTTCTTTTCTGTATAACCATTCTTCGAACTAGACTCAAGACTCACGTCTGCATCCGCGTCCAAAGGCACTGAAACTTTCCGAGTAACCAACCGGTAACCAACCCATTTCTCGTGTTCGACTATGGTCTTAAAACAAATTAAATATTTTTATTTATCCATTCATTCATTAAGAGGGGTCCAGACATATACAATGGAAACAAACAATCACACATTGGTGAAAATACATTGAATATATTATACATATATATATATATATATATATATATATATATATACTGAGAATCAAAAGTAGTGGTAGGAGTTCCTTCACTATCAGTTTGCTAAAAAAAAATAGGAAGATAACGTTTATATAATTATACTACTAAAAATTGACATACTACTATACAAACAAAAATAATGTAATAATAATAAAAACAGTGATTATAAATGATAACAATAAGGCTGATAATGATAATTTTGATTTGATTTGATTTTATTGTTTACTTCTGCAATTACATCATTCGTACATTTTCCATAACATAACAAACATAGTATATTGAGAACTTTTTTTTTTTTTTTTTTTGCATGAATCATAACTAAATGTACTAAAATTATCATTACAAACAAAACTGATCTCATACCAAATTAGTTAACATTTACAATTTGCAGGAGAAGGATTGTCATCATAAGCAGATTGCTTGAAAAAATGACAACCCCAGGTTAGAACTCATTGATTAATATAATACATTAACACAGCAGAATCGATAAACAGTACATTTCATGAAAAACAGCAGTAATGTAATTTGAGCAATGAAGATGGAGATGATAAGGATGAAGATGATGGTGAAATGGTGAAGATGAAGGCGATGGAGAGGATGGTGGTGATGATGCTTTAATGATGACACATCGACACAGAAATTTTACTTCAAATATTCTGATATCAACATAGATTTAACGTTTGCCTTAAATGAGTAAAGAGACGTGGATCTTTTTATAGATTCAGGTAGAGAGTTCCACAAATCAGGACCATGGTGTCTTATGGATCTCTGCGCAATAAGCAATTTGGGGTTGATTAAATGGAAATTAGAAGAGTTCCGCGTAGGGTATGAATGGATAGATGTGTTCATAGTATAAAAATTGTGAAATGAAGGTGGGAGCATGTTATTTACGTATTTGAACATAAGCAGTAAGCTTTGAAATGAGTTTATGTCAAAAATAGTTAGAGTCTTTAGTTTATGGAATAATGGATTTGTGTGTGATAAATATTGCGAATTAGTACAAATTCGAATTGCTTTTTTCTGTAATAAGTATATTATATTAATTTTAGTTTTTGCACACGTTGCCCAAACTATATTGCAGTACGATATATACGGCAATATTAATGAATTGTATAGTAGAACGAGTGTAGTATGAGGAATTATGTTTTTCATTTTGTAAAGTACACCTACGTTTCTGGAGATGTTAGTAGTTATACAACGTATATGTTCATTCCAATTTAAATGTTCATCTATTGTGACACCTAAAAACTTTGTTTCTTTTTTCCTTTTGAGTGGAATATTATCTATGCTTATGTCGTATGGAAACTCAGTAATATGTGAACTTGTATGCGTAAAATACATAAAGTTTGTTTTGTCTATATTAAGTGAGAGCCTATTACATTTAAACCATAAAGATAGTTTAGGTAATTCACGATTAAATGTATCTACTAAAGTTTCTAAGCTAGTGTTTGAACAAAAAATGTTTGTGTCATCGGCAAATAATACAAATGATAATAAAGGCGTTACAGTAGTCAAATCATTAATATATATAAGGAAAAGTAAGGGGCCAAGGATCGATCCTTGTGGAACTCCGCATTTTATTGACTGAAAGTTAGAAGAAATATTGTTGTGAGTGACATATTGTTTTCTTTCAGACAAATAACTCTCAAACCATGATAGTGCGATTCCCCGAATTCCATAATTTTCAAGTTTTTTAAGTAAAATCTGGTGGTCAAGAGTGTCGAATGCTTTGCTTAGGTCCATGAATACTCCTATTATGTGTTCTTTATTTGTCATTGCATTTGTAATTTTATCGTATATTTGTATTAAAGCCTGATCAGTTGAATGCCCTTTCCTGAATCCATATTGGTTTGGATTTAGAAACTGAAAAGTATCTAGGAACTTATAAAGTCTTTTGTAAATAATCTTCTCTAGTATTTTGGATATGCTGGGGAGAATAGAAATAGGCCTATAATTTGTTATTTCGTGTGGATTGTCTTTTTTTAAAACAGGATTTACCTTTGCAATTTTTAGGGAATCTGGACATTTACCGGTGCTGATCGACAGATTAAAAATATGACACAATGGAGAGACAATATAATGTATGATCTGCTTAAGAAGGAAAGTACTAATTCTATCATATCCCTGTGATTTGCTGGATTTGAGATTTTTTGTTATTTCAATTATTTCCTGAACATTTGTGGGGTTAAAGAATAGGGAAGAATTGATGGGTGTGGGAAGAAATTTTGCAAAACTTTGGTTTGGTCTGGCAAGGTTATTGGCCAAAGAGGGTCCTATGTTAACGAAAAAGGAATTAAAGGTATCAGCTACATCATCTGAATTTATTGCAGCAGCATGAACTGTGAAATTGTCTTTAGGTAATACTTTGGGTTTCTTGCCAATCAAATCATTGATTATCTCCCATGTGGCTTTCATGTTTGATTTAACTTTGTTAAGTTTCTGGGAATAAAACGATTTGCGAGAAGCCCGAATTATATTGGTTAGTCTATTTCTATAAGTTTTATATTTATTTTTGTTTTGAATAGAAGGGTTCTTTAAAAATGTCTTGTATAGTTTATTTCGGGTGTGTATGGATCGTAGAATAGCTTGAGTGATCCATGGCATTTTTGCTTTTCTTTTTTTGATAGGTGATAGAGGAAAATTTTTATCGTAATATTTCTGCAATTTTTGGTTAAAATTTGTGTAAGCAATATCTGAATTTGACTCATTAAATACATCTAACCATTCCTCAATCGCAAGATCACTTTTAAACGATTCAATATTGATTGGTGTTTCTTTACTATACATTGTAGATTTAGGTGAATTTTCTTTTGAAATATCATTATCACATAATAAAAAAACCGGTAAATGATCAGCTATATCAGATATTATTAATCCGCTGGAAGTATCTCTGTTTAGTATGTTTGAAAATATGTTGTCGATAAGTGTTGATGAATGGCTATCAATTCTGGTCGGTTGATCTATGTGGGGATAATAACCAAATGAATGCATAGTGTGCAGGAATAAATCGTTTTCATTATTTTGGGATAACAGGTCAATGTTAAAATCACCCATTAAATATATTTGTTTATCTTCTTTTGTTATGGTATGAAGGCATGTTTCAAGCTCTTCGCAAAATAAATTTGCATTGCCATGAGGGGGTCTGTAAACTAACCCAAT
Organism: Echinometra lucunter; assembly: GCA_029962745.1. Lineage (NCBI taxonomy): Eukaryota > Metazoa > Echinodermata > Echinoidea > Camarodonta > Echinometridae > Echinometra > Echinometra lucunter. The sequence goes on from CM057168.1 coordinate 15,065,229, forward strand.
AATTATATTTTTGCCTTTCGGCTTCATGATTTCTAAGAATAAAGTTTCACTTTGTTTTAATGATATTTCTTTTCTTATTTTAAACTGCAAATGTTCATTGATGTAAAATGCTACACCACCTCCTCTTTGATCTTCGCGATCTCGCCTAATAAGATTATAGTTTTGCAAGTTGAATATGTTAGGTGAATTATTATGAAGCCATGTTTCCGTGACACCAATAATGGAGAATTTGAAATTATTTAGAGTAAAGAGTAATGATTCCAATGATTCAAAGTTTTTGTTCAAACTTCGGGCATTAACGTGAAGCAAACTGAATTTGTGTTCTGTGTCTCTAAATTTAGAAGTAAAATCTTCAGTTGAGTAATATTTATTACATGATGCATTGTTTGTATTGAAAATAGAAAACATGTCTATGTCATTACTCGTGAAGAAAAAATGATATTACCAAGATTTTAAGATCGAAGATATGATAACTGGTTTGTATGTAAATTTTCTGTGCCGTAACAGTATGATGACGGTGATAATGGTGATGATGATGGTGGTGGTGGTGGTGGTGATGATGATGATGATGGTGGTGGTGGTGATGATGATGATGATGGTGGTGGTGATGATGATGACAATGATAGCAAATCATACGGGAGGTCAATGAAGTCATAACCTGCGAGCATCTGGCCACCTTTACGTTAACAGAAAGTAGAACCAGAAATGTTGTAATCACAAAAGTGAATAAAGAAATGAAACCTGTCTAAATAATTCTATAAAAATTTCTCGATAAACCTTGGTCAAAGAACCAAACATAAATTAAAAAGAATAGTAAAAATCGGAATACATGCAGTGTAAAATTGCGGGTAACAGATCGATTAAATTCAGTACAGGTATTAAAGAGCATTTCATGTTGGATTACAATTAGCGAAATTAAGCAAACATGTGGTGAGAATCAAGGCTAGTACTATGCCTTTGAGAAAAATGGATACAGAGACAGTTATATACTAAAATGATTTAAAATGAATACCACTGAGCATGTACTTGCAAGATATTGACAGCAAAAAGTATTTAAAGGCTCCTTCGTATATTGAAAATAAATTAGACAAACTGTTTTTTCCTACATTACAATACCTGTAATCGGTTCGATTGACTTTATCTGTGTTGTAATGTTAAATTTTGTTATGTATTAATTTAATAGATTGCAATATCACCAAAGGTAAAAATAAAGCAGGCATCAAGCCGTCTAGAATGCAAAGAGTGTACGTAATGGTGAACTTGGCAGCAATCGATTGCTGGTAATCAAATAGTAAGCCATTAATCTTGAAAGTTATTTTCTCAAGTGTGAATTCCAGCAATCGATTGTAAGTATTTCTTTAGCCATTACATATTTTGAATCATTATGTACTTTAATGAATGAAAAAATGTTGTCCATTCAATACAAAATGGTTGAGAAATTCACCATGAGTCGAAACCCATACATGGCAACATTACAAACATAAGTTGGTACTTTTTATCACTATATCGATGTAAATTTCGTTGGTAAATTTATAAGTGCTAGTAATCGATTGGAAGTATTCAACTCACTTCAGCATACAGGCTAAAACCAAAACAGTCCAAAACATGTACAGGCACACATCCTGGATCATTTTATTTTTTCTTTTGGTGTATGAAAACATGTAGACCATTTCGTAAAAAGGATTGAGAAAATCACACATGGAAACATCACAACAGGTAAGTTGGTGCTTTTCACTTTACACATATTCTATATTGATATAAATTTGTAATAGAGTTGATTCACAATCTTCTTTATTATCGCCAAAGGCGAAAATAAAGAAGGCATCAAGCCATCTAGAATGCAAAAAGTGTATGGAACTGTGAACTTGGCAGCAATCAATTGCCGGTAATCGAATAGCAAGTCATTAATCTTGAAGCTTTTTTTTTTTTTTTTTTTTTTTTTTTTTTTTCAAGTGGAAGTTACAGCAATCGATTGTAAGTATTCGAATTTGTTTAGCCTTTACATATCTTGACAAACCAAAGTAACTACCTGTAATCGATTGTACAAGTTCAATTGACTTTACCTGCATTGTAATACTAAACTTTGCTAGGAATTGACTTCGAAAATTGCAATATCACCAAAGGCGAAAATAAAGCAGGCATCAAGCCATCTAGAATGCAAAAAGTATATGGAATGGTGAACTTGGCAGCAATCGATTGCTGGTAATCAAATAGTAAGCCATTAATCTTGAAAGTTATTTTCTCAAGTGTGAATTCCAGCAATCGATTGTAAGTATTTCTTTAGCCATTACATATTTTGAATCATTATGTACTTTAATGAATGAAAAAATGTTGTCCATTCAATACAAAAGGGTTGCGAAATTCACCATAAGTCGAAACTCACACATGGCAACATTACAAAAAGTAAGTTGGTACTTTTTTATCACTATATTGATGTAAATTTGAAAGTGCTAGTAATCGATTGGAAGTATTCAACTCACTTCAGCATACAGGCTAAAACCAAAACAGTCCAAAACATGTACAGGCACACATCCTGGATCATTTTATTTTTCTTTTGGTGTATGAAAACATGTAGACCATTTCGTAAAAAGGATTGAGAAAATCACACATGGCAACATCACAACAGGTAAGTTGGTGCTTTTCACTTTACACATATTCTATATTGATATAAATTTATAATAGAGTTGATTCACAATCTTCTTTATTATCGCCAAAGGCGAAAATAAAGAAGGCATCAAGCCATCTAGAATGCAAAAAGTGTATGAAACTGTGAACTTGGCAGCAATCGATTGCCGGTAATCGAATAGCAAGTCATTAATCTTGAAGCTTTTTTTTTTTTTTTTTTTTTTTTTTCAAGTGGAAGTTACAGCAATCGATTGTAAGTATTCGAATTTGTTTAGCCTTTACATATCTTGACAAACCAAAGTAACTACCTGTAATCGATTGTACAAGTTCAATTGACTTTACCTGCATTGTAATACTAAACTTTGCTAGGAATTGACTTCGAAAATTGCAATATCACCAAAGGCGAAAATAAAGCAGGCATCAAGCCATCTAGAATGCAAAAGTATATGGAATGGTGAACTTGGCAGCAATCGATTGCTGGTAATCAAATAGTAAGCCATTAATCTTGAAAGTTATTTTCTCAAGTGTGAATTCCAGCAATCGATTGTAAGTATTTCTTTAGCCATTACATATTTGGAATCATTATGTACTTTAATGAATGAAAAAATGTTGTCCATTCAATACAAAAGGGTGCGAAATTCACCATAAGTCGAAACTCACACATGGCAACATTACAAAAAGTAAGTTGGTACTTTTTTATCACTATATTGATGTAAATTTAAAAGTGCTAGTAATCGATTGGAAGTATTCAACTTACTTCAGCATACAGGCTAAAACCAAAACAATCTAAAACATTTACAGGCACACATTCTGGATCATTTCTTTTTCTTTTGGTGTATGAAAACATATAGACCATTTCGTAAAAAAGATTGAGAAATTCACCATCATTCGAAAAGCACACATGGCAACATCACAACAGGTAAGTTGGTTCTTTTACCTCAACACATATTCTATATTGATATAAATTTATAATAGATTTGATTCACAATAAGTCGAATCGCATACAGAGAATGATCAATTTTCCTTTACATATATAAATCCATTGAGGTAAGTTTTTAACGGAATCGATGAGCATTGTAACCAATACGCTAATTGCTGAAATTTTAGTCAATCTTAATTATTCTTGTCTGATGGTGCTTCATGAGTGTAGCTTGGTAAGATATATCACAAAAGGACCTGTAATCGATTGTAGAAGTTCAATTGACTTTACCTGCATTGTAATATTAAATTTTGCTACGAATTGACTTCAAAGATTGCAATATCACCAAAGGCGAAAATAAAGAAAGCATCAAGCCATTTCGAATGCAAAGAGTGTATGGAATGGTGAACTTGGCAGCAATCGACTGCTGGTATTCGAATAGCAAGCCATTAATCATGAAAGTTACATTCTCAAGGGGGAATTCCAGCAATCGATTGTAAGTATTCGATTTGTTTAGCCTTTACATATTTTGAATTACTTTGTAGTTTAATAAATGAAACATGTTGTCCTTTCAATACATAAGGGTAGAGAAATTCACAATATGGCAACATTACAAAAAGTAAATTGGTACTTTTTTACATATCACTATAATGATGTAAATTGGGAGTAATCGATTGGAAATATTCAACTTACTTTAGCCTACAGGCCAAAACAAAAATAATTCACATTATGTACAGGTACACATTTGGATTTTTCCTGTTATTTATTTTTTGGTGTATGAAAATACATAGACTATTCCATAAAAAAGAATAAGAACTTCACCATCAATCGAAAGTACACATGGCAATATCACAAAAGGTAGGATGGTACTTTTCCCTTAACACATATTTTATATCGATATAAATTTATAATAGCATTGATGAGCGATTATAAACAATATAATGGAGCTGATGTAAGAAGCCCGGAAGGCAAAATAGTGATGAGTCAATACGTCGAGATGGTTAGTTAATGATGATTTTAAACTCACCAAGTTATTCTTTGTAGGCCTTCCATTCAGCTGTGGAGTTTTTTTCTTTCGTGAAGAGTGTGACTTTGGTGCCAGTAACCACTATCTTAGTAGATAAGTTGTTCTCTTTCCGCAGGTTGTATGCTTTGGTCGCTAGGATGCTTCGTTGTGCTTTGAGTGCCGGTGGTAGGTCTGTGCGTACGGTGATCCGTGGATTAGACCTGGCGACTTCCTGATCATTTCCTCGGCGGTTGACGGTTCTTCCCTCGAAAGCAGACAGCAATCGATTTCTCTGAGCCATGTAGATGAATTTAGCAATTATTGGCTGGGGAGCATTATTGGTTACATTCCTGTTGGGTAGGCGATGAGCATTGATGAGAGCGATTGATTCAGCTTCTTCTTCACTCAAGCCAATGGCTTTAAAAGCTTCACGTAGAACCCTTTCTACATTTTCATTAGGCTTTTTTTCTATGCCATAAAAAAGAAGGTTTGCTTTCCTGTGGTAGATTTCCGAAAGCAATAACTTCTCTTTCAGTAGATCGATCTCTTTCTGCAGCTTTGATCCCATTTCAGGAAGCTTACCCTTTTCGATGTCTAAGACTCGAGCCGCGTTGTCAGCCACTGTTGCCTCCAAATCTGCCATCTTCTTTTTCATGCACGTAATATCTGTATGAATCTCATCCAATTTGGTGCAAACCTTGCCAGAAAAATCACTCAGTGATTTTTGCACGTCTGCAAGTGTAGGTTGAATCGATGACGAGTCTTCAGACTGCGTACGTGGCACTGTAACACTCGTAACTGGCGATTTAGGGCGTTGGCTTTGTGTAGCGTTCGCATTTCGTTGAGCTGGTCCTGGCATTTTTCTTCTCAAATCATAGGTTTTCTTCATGAGGTAGAAAATGTTTTCTCAGGTCAATGAGGACTATAGTAATAATGATGATAATAATGATAATGATAACAACAATAACATTATTATTATTATTATTATTATCATCATCATCATTATTGTTATTATAATTTTCATCAAATGAATGTGACAACCATGATGTGCATGACATGTAGCGATGTTTCAAATAAAACTAGCCATCATGATTATTTGTCATTTGTAATTAAGTTTAATACAACTTTATAAACCTTTCTGAGTATATTAAATCAGCACTGGATAAACTACCAGTCCAAAACAAGATGTGATTATGCTCCACGTTCAAGTATATTGCCCACGTATCTACCACGTATTTCACCCGATATTTCCGATTATATAGATGTAGGGTTTTAGAGGCAAAAATATTTTTGGAGGGCCATCGCGGTCGTCTCAGAAAGCAAAAATATTGAATCTGATCTTTTACCTGTATGCGTGTGGAGATTTCGTCATCAAACAATATTGGACGATATGAATATTTTGCCTCACCCATAAAATTATCATTTGTCAATAAATGATTGTGCGCATGCAGCTAGCGTGACGTCACAATGAAATTGCACTGCGTTTGTAACCGTAAGCCACGCCCATATAGGCCACGCCTATGCAGCCTATACGCGCGATACGCGCTAGCTGCAGCTAGCGTGACGTCACAATGAAATTGCAAATTCATCTTTGTACCGGTCTTGCAAATATTATGTGGAGTTACCGGACTGTAGATCGACATGAAGACCTACATTTATTATGTTGGGGTTACTTGTTCTGTGTTCTTGGAATTTAAACATTGTTCATTAACTTCACTGTTGTCATGGAGAGGAACTTGCAATTTGCACTTGTTTATTTGCCATTTTGCCATTGCTGCTCCAAAACTGTGGAATAGCTTGCCAAGTGAAATACGTAGCTCTCCATTTCTAAAATGTCTTTAAATCCAGGTTGAAATCATATTTGTTCAGTTAAGGTAACCCAGGTAACAAGCCAAAGTGGGACCAACGTTGGAAAGCCGAAAGTCGTTGGCCGTTGGAAAAAACTTGTTGGAGCAACGCTGAAACGACGTTGGAAACTAGTAAGCTGGAGATTTGGTGGACAGTCAACAACGACACGAGGTTGACAACGTTGGAAACTAGTTCGTTGGATATTTGTTGGATCACTGACAATGACACAATGTTGGAAATTAGTTAGGTGGAGGAATGTCGGACAGTCGACGATGATACAAGGTTGACATCGTTGGAAACTAGTTGGAGAGTTGTTGGACAGTGGACAATGACACAATGTTGGAAACTAGTTTGTTGGATATTTGTTGGACAACTAACAATGACACAAGGTTGGAAACAAGTTCGGTAGAGGAATGTTGGGTAGTTCGACGATGACACAAGGTTGACATCGTTGGAAACTAGTTTGTTGGAGAGTTGTTGGACAGTGAACAATGACTAACGTTTGAAAGTAGTTTGTTGGATATTTATTGGACAACTAACAATGACACAACGCTGGAAACTAGTTAGGTGGAGAGTTGTTTGACAGTCGACGATGACACAACGTTGGCATCCTTGGAAATTAGTTTGTTGTTGTTGGACAGTGGACAATGACAAAACGTTGGAAACTAGTTTTTTTTTATATTTGTTGGACAACTAACGATGACACAACGCTGGAAATTAGTTAGGAGGAGAGTTGTTGGACAGTCGACGATGACACAATGTTGACATCGTTGGAAACTAGTTTTTTGGAAATATGTTGGACGACTGACTATGACACAACGTTGGAAATTAGTTTGTTGGATATTTGTTGGACAACTAACAATGACACAACGCTGGAAACTAGTAAGGAGGAGAGTTGTTGGACAGTCGACGATGACACAACGTTGACAACGTTGGAAACTAGTTTGCTGGAATTTTATTGCACATCTGACAATTACACAACGTTGGAAACTTAGTTTGTCGGATATTTTGTTGGACAACTGACAATGAATCATTGTTGGAAACTAGTTTATTGAAGACTAGTTGGACAACTGACAATGACACAATGTTAGAAACTAGTTAGGTGGAGAGTTGTTTGACATTCGACAGTGACACAACGTTGACAATGTTGGAAACTAGCTTGTTGGAGAGATGTTGGACAGTGGACAATGACAAAACGTTGGAAACTAGTTTGTTGGATATTTGTTGGACAACTAACAATGACACAACGCTGGAAACTAGTTAGGTGGAGAGTTGTTTGACAGTCGACGATGACACAACGTTGGCATCCTTTGAAATTAGTTTGTTGTTGTTGGACAGTGGACAATGACAAAACGTTGGAAACTAGTTTTTTTTATATTTGTTGGACAACTAACGATGACACAACGCTGGAAATTAGGAGGAGAGTTGTTGGACAGTCGACGATGACACAATGTTGACATGGTTGGAAACTAGTTTTTTGGAAATATGTTGGACGACTGACTATGACACAACGTTGGAAATTAGTTTGTTGGATATTTGTTGGACAACTAACAATGACACAACGCTGGAAACTAGTAAGGAGGAGAGTTGTTGGACAGTCGACGATGACACAACGTTGACAACGTTGGAAACTAGTTTGCTGGAATTTTATTGCACATCTGACAATTACACAACGTTGGAAACTTGGTTTGTCGGATATTTTGTTGGACAACTGACAATGACTCATTGTTGGAAACTAGTTTATTGAAGACTGGTTGGACAACTGACAATGACACAATGTGAGAAACTAGTTAGGTGGAGAGTTGCTTGACATTCGACAATGACACAACGTTGACAATGTTGGAAACTAGCTTGTTGGAGAGATGTTGGACAGTGGACAATGACAAAACGTTGGAAACTAGTTTGTTGGATATTTGTTGGACAACTAACAATGACACAACACTGGAAACTAGTTAGGGGAGAGTTGTTGGACAGTTGACGATGACACAATGTTGACATCGTTGGAAACAAGTTTGTTGGAGATATGTTGGACGACTGACAATGACACAACGTTGGAAACAAGTTTGTTGGATAATTGTTGGACAACTGACATTGACACAATAATGGAAACTAGTTAGTTGGAAAGTTGTGGGACAGTCGACAATGACACAACGTTGACAATGTTGGAAACTAGTTTGTTGGATAATTGTCGCACAACAATATTGGAATCTAATTTTTTGAAGAGTTGTCGGTCAACTGGCAATGACACAACATTGGGAACTAGTTAGGTAGAGAGTCGTCGGACAACTGACAATGACACATCGTTGGAAACTAGTTTGTTGAAGAGTAGTTGGACAACTAGCAATATCAAAACGTTGGAAACTAATTTGTTGGAGAGTTGTCGGACAAATGGCAATGACACAGTTTTGGGAACTAGATAGATAGAGAGTTGTCGCACAAGTGACAATGACACAACGTTGGAAACTAATTTGTCGAAGAGTCGCCGGACAACTGGCAATGGCACAAATAGTAGACCAAATGGGTTTAGCCATGGTGTTGTTAGACGATTGGGCCGTATCGATAAAAGTAGCATTGCTTAGAAGCTAAAGCTACCTAGTAATAGCTATCATGCCAAGGTAAATGCTGAAAGCGATTACTTGCGCTGGACCTTTTTTTTTTTGTACAGAGATCTGTACGGGGTGTCTCAAAAAGCGAAAAGGCGGATTTGGTCTTACATAGGAAGTGAGGGCAATTTGAAATTGAAAAATAAAGACTGGTAATTTACATCATGTTTATTCAATAAAAAGCGTAAGTTACCTGCAGAGGAGCTTGCAAAAAAGATAACTGTAACAGTAGATACTGGTCAAAAATAATTCATTTATTCATCTAAAATATGTCATGTAAGATCAGTCATATTCACAAGAATATTCATTCTGAATTTTATTAAAATTATAACACAAATTTCGATAAAAAGTAGATTTTTTTTCACACCGTTGCCATATTTTGTGTTAAACATGTTTCATGTATTATGGTAATGCTTATTATGCAGTTCAACTACGTGGTTTAAACTATGGACATTTAAGATCACTATTCGACATTTGAGTTCCCTGATGGGATATTGCTCCAACTAACTGGACATTCAGTTCCCTATAGTGATAGTCCGTGGGCCAGAGGGGGCTACCGTGCACCCCCCCCCCCCTCTGACCCTCCGCCATGGGTATCATTTTGTTCGTTGGTATCTCTAGTGTCAGAAAAACGAATGTTTCCAGGAATAAACTCAAATGGACTATGATTTCTAAGCCATTCTTTAAATCAATGTCAAAATCCACGTTTTTCAAATTTTGACCCTTTTCTTGAGGTATGCCATTTTTAAAGATTTTAAATGGGCTCTATCTCAACCAAAATAGGCTCAATTTGGTTGAACTTTCTATCACATAGTCTTCATCTCATGAGCAATCAACATGCAAAATTTTAGCTATTTATATTATCATTCTCATATGCAAATTAGGCCATAAAATTAGCATATCATTAAATATGGAGATTTCCTGTTTCAAATATTTTCAAAAATCGATTTCAAGTTTTATTTTCTTTTCCATGCACTACCAATAATATATTTTCTGCCAAACATTACATCATTCTCTTCATATATATCTCTACTTATGGAAAAATGATGTTTCCAAGGTCACATGTTCCCCTAGGCTATGTTTCCAGCCCCTTTTCCAACTAAGGTCAAGGTACTTTTTTCGAGGTTTTTGCCTGTTTTTTAGATTCCAGCTATGGAACGTACCTGAAATGTCCAGTAGATATTATCAAAACTTCATTAATTATTGAGTAATGCTTTTTCCTTGTTAGTAGAAGGCCACTACATGTTTTCTTTTTAGTAAATATATATATTTTTTACTGCTGTACCCATTGTTAATATAACATGAATAGCATATAAGTGGACATCAATATTGTGTTATGTATTTATCGATCTATTTTGGATGACTATGTGAGCAGTTGTTATTCCTTTGATAATTAAAAACATAGCTATTAGTTAGAAGCTGAAGCCAATAATTTTCAAATCAATTGGCCTGTAATACCACCACTATTTAATACATATTAAGTATAACATATGTTTAGCCTTCATTTCCAGCCCATATTCTGTGATATTCCGATACGAATTCATGAGTAACTTAACCCATGGTATAGTAAGCGGTTTCAATAGGAGATATTACATGTACGTTGTATTAAAAACTCAGTAGAAGAAACCACTGGTATAAAATGACTGTTTATAGTATCTTTCAATCAAGCATAATATCAATCAGAGAAATGTTAGTCTATACATCCAACCCTCACTGTAGTCTAGATAACAGCCGATTCACCATAATGTGTTAATACCACACTTCAAAATAGTCTTACATTTTATACTTACTATATGAAATTTGCATAATGACAATCATCCTTCCAGGTATCCTGCTTATTACACATCCATATTCCATTTATAGCAAACTTTACCATTATCATTGCATTTACAGTTTTCACAGACTGACACTGAATGAAAGAATATTTCAACAGTTCATGGCTTACCGTACTCATCAGGGGTGGACAGTTGCCTCCCCCCCCCCCCCCCCCCCGCTGCGTATAAAAATGTCTTTTTATTGTGAAATTTCCAAAAATTCCACCCAAAATGTGCACCAGATGCTTCATTTTCAACTTTAAAACTGCCAAGGGATTTTTTTTTTCTTCTGGGTGGAGACAAGAATCTGTAAAATATTTGAGGGAACAAGCAAGCAAGGTATAGTAAAGCGACCGAACAAGGGAAGGGTGTTGGACAGGTGTATCCCCCCCCCCCCTTCCCAAAAGATATATGTTCAAAGGTGCTTGGAAGGAAGGTGATCTTCTTAATAGAAGGAGACGCAACTGTTTTCACTTCAAAGAACGGAAAGGAAACACTACATAGGTATCAATTCAAGAAGAAACAGAATTGGCGAGTGGTTTTCTACTGCAGTTAGGCTATAGCAAGGAACAGGGACGTAACTATGTACAAGTCAGGAGCTCAGAGAGCAACATCTAGTAGCACGACACTATATTGTAGCAAGACATTTGTCTATAATACATGTAAATGCATTTGAAAAACTTCAGAAGGTCGCAAACGGTATGAACTATAATTTGTTTTGGTCTAGAGCACTAATGGGGTGTTGCAAGAAAGATTCAATCGATTTCAAGTTGCAACTGATTGTCACTGGCCAATCAAAATCATTGTTGCATGCATGTCTTCTTAAAAAGGCAGACCCCGAGCCAATCAGATTGGTTTTTTCAAAATTAGCAATTATTTGCAATTGATTGCAAATTTCTTGCAACACCCCATAAGTTATACAGCGCCTTTGTAATATTCGTTGCGGATATGTCAGTTTGGGATGTGTGATCCTAAACATTATTGTCAAGTATCAGTGTAAGTAGACCGTAATATTATCAATCAATAAATCAATCAGTCAATAAAGTAGGGTAGAACTCCCAAGATTCACAGAGTGCATCCTTAATGAAGTCCTCCTAGGTCTTCCCCTTGCATATCCAAGAAGAGTTTCCACAGGGCCACTGAGTGTACTATGAGCTCTGGATGCGGTTGAGCAATACCCGAAAGACTCTCCGCTGGGTCACTTTTGAGCTGACCTTTATAAGGTTTCTGTACAGCTCAGAGTTCCTCATTCTCGTTGCAATCTGGTTGACGCTCAGAACCGTCCTCAACATTCTTGTGTTTGTGTTGTTTTTATAAGGGAGGGGATTCCATAAGCCCGTAGAATCTTCATCGGGCAGTCAAAGGCCTTTCTGAAGTCAATGAACACCATGACAATGCAGAATCTCTTCTCTCTGGTACCCTCAGGAATCCTCCTATAGAATGTGACTGGTGGGGGATCTTCCCTTTAATCTGAAGCCATTCTGGTTGTATCTGAGCTTTTTGTAAATCTCTGGGTCAATACAGTTCAGAATCATCCTGCTGAGGGTCTTTGCAAAAAGTTTCACTGATTCAGTGAAATTCCCCATGTTGTTGTTGATAAGCATGATAACGGAAGTCACGTTTCTTTGGTACGGGGATGATATAACTAATCTTCCATTGATCTGGGACAAAACCATTTTCCAGTGCCTGATTACCTATTTTTGGTGATGATATCACCAAAATCACACCTCTTCATCACCTCTGATACCACTCCATCCTCTCCATACGCCTTACCCTCCTTGATTCCCTGTCTCGATATCCGTATCCTTGAATAGATGACTGATCTCCCTGGTGTTCTGGGCCATGGCAGGGGGTTGTCCTAGTAGGGTCTTGAAATGTTCCAGCCACTTCCCCTTCCTATCCGCATGGCCTATACCTTGGGTCTCACTTGAACTCTCTCTCTCTTCTTCCCCATGGTTCCTTGATGATCATCCAGCTCTTCTTACTCTTACACATGTCTGCTATTCTCCCAACTCTTGATCTTCTCAATCAGCACCTCCTCCCTCGTCTAAGTGTAGCTCCCATAGAGTTCCTCCTTCCTATTCTCAACACACTCTTTCACTAGTCTGAAGGATCAGCATGGAAATCGTCCCTAGTAGCTCTCAGGTGTTCTCTGGCTGCACACACTCTGGGATCGTCAGAGTAGTCTCTCTCATCTCCTTCCTCTCCAGCACCAGGGTCTCTCCTGATTCTGCTTATGCAGTAATGAAGAATCCATACATTCTTGTCCACACTCACTACTTGCCTCCTACTCGCAGTCATCATTCCCTCCACAGAAAACATTGAACCTGTACCTCAACTCCACAGTGTATTTCACCTGTAGCTCCCGATCTTCCTTTAATGCTCCCCAATCATATGCAGTTCTTCAGGGCTTAGCTTTGCTCTTTCTTAGGTTCTCCATCGCTCAAGCCAAATGATCAATGCCCAATGGACTGAAGTAATTGTAGGGCTCTGTGTCTTTGTCCAGAACACTTTTCCTCCACTTCTGTGGACCAAAACTTCCTGGTGAAGATCCTACGGGCTTACGGAATCCTTAAGATAGTGGGCCTGATATCCCTGATATGTCCAAACACCAGAGCCAAGGTCATGAACGTGATGGGAAGATAGAGTTCGTTGATATACTTGCTGGAGTACCCGGGGTGATACATTAGCTCTATACATCTTTGTCATGCGTCTGGCACTCAATAACCACCACGACTCTGGTTTCACTGTAACTCCGGCTCGGACTTGGGAGCAACGATCAGGAACACACAGGAGGATGTTGTGGATAAGGTGAAGAAGGATTGGGCAGCATACCACAGCCTGAAGTCTGTATGGAAATCAGACCTCCGTAAAGACTTAAGAATATGTCTCTTCACAGCACAGTGGAGTTTGTTTTGTTGTACGGGTCAGAGACCGGGACCCTTACAAAAAGACTTCAGATGGTGGATAGGTGATACACAAGAATGCTGAGGACGGCTCTGAGCGTCATCCAGATTGCAACGAGAATGAGGAACTCTGAGCTGTATGGAAACCTTACAAATGTCAGGTCATCTCAAAAGTGACCCAGAGGAGAGTGAAGCTATCAGGTCTTGCTCAAAGGCATTCATAGCTCACGGTCCACTCAGTGGCTCTGTATAAAACTTTTATGCAAGAAGAGGAAGACCTAGGAGGACATATCGATTCAGTATAGATGGGCACTGGTCTCCGGGAGAGAGGAGGCATCACTGAACGCATGAATGACAAAGGAAATAACTTAATTATCCATGGATCTCGCGAGTTCTACGCAACCTGATTGATGGAGTGATGACATTACAGTTTACTTACACTGATCCAAAACGAATATTAAATGTTTTGTGTTTAGGATTACACTTCTCAAATGGACATATCAGCAACGGATATTACAAAGGCGCAGTATATATTACCGCTCTAAACAAAACCCATTATACAACATGTACCGATCATGTTTGCGATCTTTCTGAAGTTTTACGTATGCATTTTACTACAACATGGTTTTGTGTTACAAGATGTCGTCGTCCGGGCTCTTGACCTGCACACTGTCATGTCCTTGTTTCTTCCTGCAACTGCAGTAGAAAACCACCAGTTGGTCAATTCTGTTTCTTCTTCATCTGCCTCTAAGACTGATACCTCTGTTTGTAGTGTCCTTTCCGTTCTTTGAAATAAAAAGGGTAGCCCATCCTTTTATGAAAATCAACTTCCTTCCAAGCAGCTTTTGAACCATATCATCTTGTGTGTGGGGGGGGGGGGGGGGGGGGGCACATCCGTCCCACCCCCTTCCCCTACTCTGTCGCGTTTGTTTCTCACATATTTCACACATTCTTATTCTCGGGGAATTTTTGGATTTTTCAATAAAAAGACATGATTCGTACAAAGGAGAGAGGATGTAACTGCCCCCCCCCCCCTCCTCCTCAGAGTTCGGTACAGTCATGAACTGTTGAAATATTCTTTCATTCAGTCTCAATCTTTGAAAATTGCTAATGCAGTATGGATGCAAATGGATGTGTAATAATAAGGATGCATGATACATGTAGGTTCATAACATGTTGGACTATTTTGAAGTGTGGTATCAACACATTATCATGAATCGACTTATCTAGACTACAGTGAGGGCTGGAAGTATAGACTAATAACATTTCTCTGATTGATATGACATATGTTTGATTGAAAGATACCATAAATTGTCATTTCATACTAGTGATTTCTTCTACTGAGTTTTAATACAACCTACATGTAATATATCCTACTGAAACCGCCGACTATACCATGGGTTATTAGTTACTCATGAATTCATATCATAATATCACAGAATAAGGGCTGGAAATGAAGGCTAAACCTATGTTACACTCAATCATGTTTATATATATTAAATTGTGGTGGTATTACAGGCTAATTGAATTTGGAAATAATTGGTTTCAGCTTTTAGCTACAAAAATAGCTATGTGTCTAATTATCAAAGGAATAACAACTGCTCACATAGTCTTCCAAAATAGATCGATAATTATATAACACAATATGGATGTTCACTTATATGCCATTCATGTTATATTAACAATGGGTACAGCAGTAAAAAACTATATTTATTAAAAAGAAAACATGTAGTGGCCTTCTACTAACAAGGAAAAAGCATTGCTCGATAATTAATGAAGTTTTGATAATATCTACTGGACATTTCAGGTACGTTCCATAGCTGGAATCTAAAAAACAGGCAAAAACCTCGAAAAAAGTACCTTGACCTTAGTTGGAAAAGGGGCTGGAAACATAGCCTAGGGGAACATGTGACCTTGGAAACATCATTTTTCCATATGTAGAGATATAGATGAAGAGAATGATGTGATGTTTGGCAGAAAATATATTATTGGTGGTGCATGGAAAAGAAAATAAAACTTGAAATCGATTTTTGAAAATATTTGAAACAGGAAATCTCCATATTTAATGATATGCTAATTTTATGGCCTAATTTGCATATGAGAACGATAATATAAATAGATAAAATTTTGCATGTTGATTGCTCATGAGATGAAGACTATGTGATAGAAAGTTCAACTAAATTGAGCCTATTTTAGTTGAGATAGAGCCCATTTAAAATCTTTAAAAATGGCATACCTCAAGAAAAGGGTCAAAATTTGAAAAACGTGGATTTTGACATTGATTTAAAGAATGGCTTAGAAATCATAGTCCATTTGAGTTTATTCCTGGAAACATTCGTTTTTCTGACACTAGAGATACCAACAAACAAAATGATACCCATGGCGGAGGGTCAGAGGGGGGGGGGTGCACGGTAGCCCCCTCTGGCCCACGGACTATGACTTTTGAACCCCCCTAATGGGTTTTTCGACATGTACTTTATGGCAATCTAGTACCTACATGGACATTTGAACACCCCCACTCGATTATTAAAATACATGTACTATAAGGACATTGAGTACCAACATGGACATTTGAGATGCCTAAATTGACACCAGTATTCTAATTTATGGACATTATTCAACAACATGGACATTCAACTGCCAATACGGATGATTGGTTCCAACCAGTGGACACTTGACCTGGAAAACCTATATAAGGAAGTAGATGAAAGGGTTTGCTGTGGCCCAGTAGGTAGTTGTAGGATGTAGGATGATACGAATAGGAAGTAGGATTATAAGATAGGATAGGGTAGGACAATGGCCATGTGATAGGAGATAAAGTGGTAAACATGTACTTCACATTGACATTATTTTTTTTTTTAATGATGGCCAAAGTTTGGCATGACGTTGGCATGACGTTGGTCCAACGTTGGAGAAGTGTTGGAGAAGTGTTGGAGAATTGTCGCTAGACAGCGTTGGACCAGCGTTTATAAACGTAGTTGAAATGACGTATTCATGCACACTTCCATCAATGCTACAACGTTGCCCGCCAACGTTGGAGCAACGTTGCGACTGACGCTTCAGCTAACGTTGAACCAGCTTTGACAGACAACATTGGAGCGTTGTTGCCGGACAACGTTGGTTCAGCGTTGTAAACATCGTTGGACTGATGATATACGCGCGTGCACTTCAATCGATGTTGCAATGTTGGCAGGTAACGTTGCAGCAACATCATTATTTACGTTTCAGACAGCGTTGGAGCGTTGTTGCCGGACAACGTTGGACCAGCGTTGTAAACATCGTTGGACACACAATGTATGCGCGTGCATGGAATATATCTTGTGCACCTTGGAATATATCTTGTAGAATTAAGTAAAAGCAGCTCTGAACTAGCGCAGCTGAATATATCTGCATAGTAACTGCGTTTTATTATTATCATTATTGTTGTTATTATTTTTTTTATGACAATTCTTATTATTATTATTATCTCCTCCTATTTTCCAATATTTCCCGCCCGGTATGAAATTAAGACATTTCCCTGAGAAATTGCGAACCCTGGTCTCCTAACACTTCAACACCAACTATAAACGATAGTGCCGAGCTTGAAAAAGTAAGCGAAAAATCTGGACGCAGTGGCATTTCGAAGAACAAATGATTATGAAAAAGCTCTCCAAATGCCCCTATCTTGAAAATATTGCAAGACATGCGAGAAAATGTTGTACCCAAGCTTCTATACAACACTCTGTGTCATAAAAGGGTTTTTTTTTAAAGAAAAATGTTATGTCAATAATGTAAAACAATTGATTAAAAAAAAAAAAATCTGTATTCATTGCATGTAACTTTATGCAAGATTTAATTTCGCTTAAAATTTGCGAGTGCCAAACCCCACAACCAGGGGCGGCACTCCGGGATATAGAGTTACACAGTGCCCTTCCCCTTTATGCCGTACCCAAGCTTTTCCCAACTCCACCAAACTCCCCCAAAGTGCCTCTTTTTACCTATGAGAAATGCCTTTTCCAAATCTGTCCGGCGAACGTCTTTTAAATTCTTTCAAAATCTGATAGGGGTCCTCTTTCAAGTCTGCCGAGTACTTTTTTAAATTTATAATTCTTTACGAGATGTGCCCCATTTCAATAATATAAATGTCTCCTTTGAGATATAAGAAGTGTTCTGTCCAGTCCTATCTCTTTGCATTTTCCTTCCAGTCTAATGGGGTGTTGCAAGAAAGTTGCAATCGATTGCTAATAATTGCTCATTTTGAAACAACCATTCTGATTGGCTCAGGGTCTGCCCTTTTAAGAAGACATGCATGCAACAATGATTTTGATTGGCCAGTGACAATCAGTTGCAACTTGCAATCGATTGTAACTTTCTTGCAACACCCCATATGCCAACTTTTACCTTTGTATTGCATCTTTTAACGCGGATAAATGCACCATTTATATATTTGACACGTCCCTTGTTAACTACTAATGAATGTCCCCTTTTATTTCCTCGCAAGTCCAGTTTTTCCTTCTGATAATGTGTGATGCGAGCCCGTTGTGACTCTGATGAGTGCCGCTTTTGTTTCTCGGGTAAGCGCTCCTTTAAAAAATGATACATCCTCTTTGACTTTTGATAAGTGCTCCTTTTCTATGAAATGCCATTTTTCTTTCTACTACCACGTTATGGTATATTCTTTTCTGAATGATCAAATTTTGTTTCCTTCAATTTGATTACTTTATCAAATAAAATATGATCCGTTGCGAAGAGATCTAACAAACGTTGTCTTTCTTTTCCATCCGATATTAAAAATTACAGAGGTAAAAACTGCATGGAATACCCTACTTAATGGATTCGTGGTAGTTTTTACCAGGTAATTTTCAGTATGTATAAATGAGAAAGCATTTCCCTTCAGCATCAGAAAAGAAAAAAAACGACCTCCTCCATTTCGATTGATGTTCCGCCGACTATACTCCCCGGGGGATATGTCTCATTGAAGCCTGCACATCATCAGATCATCCGCGCAAACAAAAACTTCGAAAAAGGGTCGTTTTTCCCGGGGATCCAGTTAAGGGTGTCAGAAACAGGTGAAATCAGAGAAATTGGTATCATACTCAGGAAAATTCAGGAAGATTTTACTTAATTAGGAGATTATGGTGCAATGATGCATTGCAGAATTTCATAGATTCTTTCTTTTCTTGAAGACTACGTGTCTTTATTGTCCTTGTTATGCTTGTCCCAAATATGTTGTGGAGGAAACACTTCTACACTATATATCTTGGGTTTGGCTTAATAATGTGGAAATCTTAAGCAAAATGAAATTGTTCAATTTTGTGTCTATAAAACATGCTGAGAGTGGTCCACAAAATTTTTGTCATCAATAGCTGTGGTAGCGCAAAAAAAAAAAAAGTCAAATAGAAAATTTTGTATAGCCGTAACTTTCTTTTTCCGTGTCTGATTTCGTTAAAATTTTTGCGGCTGTGTTTTATTCTGTCTCAGCTTTGATTTGAAAACTGCTTGACTTGAGGGTGTTGGATTTCTTTAAATTCAGTGGGCCATTTCGATGAGACTTGGCCTACTCGGTCGTTGAGCAGCCGACCCCTCGACACTGAACAAACGGCCCTATGCCAAAATATCAAGCGTCCCTGCGAAAAACTCCACTCCAAACTCACCATGGCCATGCAGTCCACCCCTGACTTTAGGGGAGCGTTTCATGGAGAGTCTTGTAAGTGATTTTCACTGACAACTGTTGAGAATCATCGCATCGGATTGGCTGAGAGCAACTTTGTCAGTGAAAATCACTGACAAGACTCTTCCTAAAACGCTCCCCAGAAATAAACTTGCTTATGATTGTTAATTATCCATATTCAAATCTAGACATACCTTCCTACTCACTTTTTAAACGTTTTATTCCGATTTCATCAAAACAAAAAAATGAACATTTCACATTTCAAATTATTCTAATTTTTTAAATAACTTAATCATAAAAGAAAAAAAATATGAAATCAGTTATTATGAAATGGGCCTAGTTAAGACAATGATAGAACATATTAATAAATAGATAAATAGTAAAAATTAAAAGGAAAATTGAAAACCTCTTCACACGCACACATACCTCGCTAATTCCGTAGCCACTCTGTGTGTGATAGAAGCTTATCTTTAGTGGCATAGTAGACTTACGTATCGGCCATCTAGTTGGAACAAAACCCATAAATCCGATGTTTCTGTTCATGGCTGTGAACTGATGTCAGCTAATGCCTTAAAAAGAAAAATAAAATTACTAACACTGCTGCGGTTACACCCTGCATGTAAACTATGACTGCTCAATATCTGAAACTATAAGCTCTTGAGGCAGACGTAGTCCCGCAAGCCGGAGAAAACGCGAAATGAATAGCTTGAACCGATCCTTTTCAATGGTTTCGGTTCACAAAATGAATCCCCAGACGCATGATCATTATCTGTTTGTTTGCAAACCAATCCAGGTAAGTAAGATCAAGAAAATTTTCTCAGTTCTCTTTCTCTCTATTTGAGTCATTATATTTCGGGTTTATTTTATTCTACCAATTTCTTTTTATTTCCTATTAAACAAAGCGACTTCGAAGCATAAATGGAAAATACGGTGAAATTATTATTGGGAATAATATCGAGGTCACTTTATATCTATAATAGTCTTGACGAATATACCAAGTGCCCCCGGGGGGGGGGGGAGGCACTGTCAATAAAAGGTGGACAGCATGCTCGTACATGGACTTTCAAAATGGGCCCTAAACAAGTAAATATCCTTCGATCTCAGATTAACAGAAACAAGTATTTTGTCATGTTTTCCACTACCCTAAACAAGCCCAGGACGAAAATCCAATTGAATCCACATTGGACATCCCCATTGAATACCCATTGTCAATTGGGAATACATGGAAAGTGAAACAATGGGTCCCCATTGAAATTTACCCATTAAAACCAAATGGGGACCCATTGCCAACTGGTTTTAATGGGGCAATGGGGACCAATTGGTTTTTAATGGGTCGATTTCAATGGGTTAATGGGGACCCATTGTTTCACTTTCCATGTACTCCAAATTGCCAATAGGTATTCCATGGGGGCAATGGGGACCTATTTGTTTCAATGGGTCAATTTGTATTTCAATTGGTATTCAATGGGTCAATTGGTCCAATTGAAACCAATTGAAGTCCCTAAATCATTCAATCTGATTTCTCATATAGCATGATCAGTGTATTGAGCGAAAAATTCTAGTTATTAAATCAATCTTTCTGTTGTTATTTGAAATATGAAATGCAAAATCATTCATTTTTTGGTGAAATATTTTACAAACATTATTTACAATAAATATACATACTGCATTTGTATTCTGTTTTATTTGTTGAATTTTCAATAATAACAAGCAAATATGCAAATGAGGTAACACCAGTCACGTGATCCCCATTGAAAACTAATTTTTAATTGGTCCCAATTGGTCCCCATGAAAACCAATTGGCCAAAATTGTTCCCCATTGAAACCAATTGGCCCGATTGTTCGAATTGAACCAATTGCCAGTTGGTCCAAATTGGACCCATTGAAATCAACTGTCCCATTGTAATCCCATTGGACCAATTGGGACTGACTGACCCCATGGCTGAATTCTAATGTTTACCAATTGAAACCTATTAAGACCCATTGGTACAAATTGAAACCAGCTGAAGACCAACTGAAATTCAATGGGTATTCAATTGTTTTGTTTTTTTTGTCTTGGGAGGACACGCACCTAAGCTGTTGTAATAGCATATCCCTTTTTTTTCCCGATTTTTTAAAATTTGATACCCTTTTTACTGTACGCGCGTACATCGCCTGTCCGTGAAAAACGACCCTCATTACGAAAATCCCTCAGAAATTGCGATTCTAGCAACATTTTTAACTCCATAAACCATCCCGTCGCGCCTGCACTAGGCATGTGTAGCCGCAGCGTGTTTCTCTTTTTCCCTTCCTCTCTCTCTTATCAAACTGTGAAGGTCGATCGTTTCTCCGGCAAGGTATTAAGTTGTTCAGCGCTTTTGTTCATTTAGGCTTACTGCAATCTCAGGTGTCCAGCAAAAATCAAATCGGGGTTTTTAAACGATGGGTTTTCGTCATGTTTTACGTGTTTTGTGTATGAGCATGGTGTCCACCTTATAATGGCAGTACCCCCCCCCCCCCCAGTGGGGTGAAAAACGACCCTCATTACGAAAATGGGGGAGGGGGGGGGGGGACCAAGCTGCTCCCAGTGCCACTAAACTTTCATTTTGAAATGAGGCATTGATGTCATTATGATTGACAGACCAACGCGAAGTAACCTTGAATTAAATGCATTGTGTTTTGTTTTTAATGCAGCCAGACAACTTAATATCGAGTAGATCTGTTTCACCGGAGTTTTTTTTTTCTCTCCCTTCTTCTTCTTTTTCTGTCTTTTTTTTTTCATTTGGGAAATACAAAGGGAAATTCCCCTAAAAATAAATCTACCCGGCGTGTTAACTTTGAATTGTTTGTTCGCAGAGATAAACTGACCAACGCCAGGGAACTTCAAAAGGGAGCAATCAATGCAGTGCTAGATGGTCAGGTTGTGCATTGCATTGTGTTTGTTTTTAATGTAGCCAGGCAACTTCAGGTCGAGTAGATCTGTTTCACCGAAGTTTTTGTTTTTCTCTCCCTTCTTCTTCTTCTTCTTCTTCTTCTGTCTTTTTTCGTTTGGGAAATACAAAGGGAAATTCTTCTTGAAATGAATCTATCCAGCGTGTTGATTTTGAATAGTTTGTTGATATAAAACGGAATATCTCGAGTAAGCGTCGAAAGGGAGGATTCAGTTCAGTGCTATATACGGTTAGGTTGTGCATTGCACTGTGTTTGTTTTTAATGTAGCCAGGCAACCTCAGATTGAGTAGATCTGTTTCACCTGTGGAATTTTGTTTTTTCTCTCCCTTCTTCTTTTTCTTATGTCTTTTTTTTTTTCGTTTGGGAAATACAAAGGGAAATTCCCCTTGAAAATAAATCTACCCGGCGTGTTGATTTTGAATAGTTTGTTGATAATCATTAGACCTAAACGGACCAGCTCGAGGGAACTTCAAAAGATGAATATCCTTACAGGGAGCAGTCAATTCAGTGCTCTACACGGTCAGGTTGAGTAATTTTCAAATGGTTTTCCTCCTTGACTCGTTCCCACACACGCAAACAAAAATACAATCTCTCTCTTTCTCTCTCCCTCACTCACTCTCCTTTTCTCAACAGAATATTCCTTCGAATATGAACTTAGGCCCAACTGAGCCCATTTCGCCTGTGCTTTTCATTTTTGTACGGATATACCCAAATGCAAAGTTAAAATGGCTATTTACAATTTTTTCATGGATGGGCCGAGTCATGTGCACATCATATTAATTTCTAAAAGAAGCAGTGATTACAAAATCGCTATTTGAACAGACTGACATGAAAATGGAAGATACAGTTGATTGTAAAACATAAAACTGATGCCATATGATATTAGCATGTAGTTCAAGTTCAAGTTCAAGTTCAAGTTTTATTCAAGAAAAATCAAACAGATATAAATAAATACATAAATCATTGGTACAGAAAGGTATACATGAAAGGTTTTCCTATGGACCCCTAGGAAGCAAGGTTTGTGAGTGGGGCCCTAAAATATACATACTAAATCAAATATAGAACTTAGCAGCGCAATGGTTACAGTCCTTGATTTCAAAAAACAGGAAATAACACTGAATGATCTTTACACATTAGTGATTGAGCGTTCACATCAACCCGTGGAACCACTGACAGAAGACCAAAAGGCAAGGCAAGTTCACTTGAAATTTACAAAATGACAAGTGATAATAAAATGAAAATTATACAATGAGAAAAGCTTAACTACAGACTACATAATAGATATAAGGAAAATAAGCATACACACAAACACACACACACACCGCGCACACACACATCCTGTAATAGACCCACACACCACAAACGCACAAGTCTAGGAAGGCCAAACTTTGAAATAACACATAATTTGAAAGTAACACTGCTTTTAATTTAACTCAAACTTGTCAAAGAGGTATTTTTTACACTGCTTTGAATCGATGAAAAGTTGTACAAGTTGTTCGGAAAGAATTCAAAGAAACATTAGTCCTCACAAGAGGTTGGTGGATGAGGTTTCTTTGACGAGTATTGTAAGTATGTACTTGGGAGTTAAGGACGAATAAATCTTTCAGTTTGCAAAATTGAGGACAAAAGTATGGCTTAAACATAAAAATCAAACAACTGCATGATACTAGTTCATCAAACTGGAGTAATTTTAATTGAAGGAATAGTGTTTTACTGGGGTGTCTGAAGTTTGAATTGGTGATAAGCCTTAATATCTTCTATTGTAATATCTTTATTTTATCACTGTAGGTCTTGAACATATTGCCCCATGCAACATTACAATAAGTCAGGTACGGAAGCACAGTGCTGTTATATAAAGTTCTCAAAATCCTTTCAGATAAAACATATCGTAATCTACATATGACACCTACACCTCCAGAAACCTTTGTACATACAGATTGTAAATGAGGTTTCCATGTTAAATGCTCAACTATCATGACTATTTGCTTGACACCGATTGCAAAGCTATTCTTGATTTCTTGTGCTTGTGGAGTCTCCCAACGTCGACTTGGCCAACTTCGTCTACCATCAGCCTCTGTTTCTTGGCCCCGTTTCATACAACTTGTTATCCATAATAAGTTGCCATAACTGCTAGAAGCTATTGAAATCCTTGCATCTGATTGGCTGGGGGCAAATTTGTTATACAAGTGTGGCAGTTGTTACTGATAACATGTTTTATGAAACGGGGCCCTGGTTAGGTCTCGGGCCAATGGTTCCGCCCTGTTCCTTGGACCAGTGGAGTAACATACACAGTAAAAACGCTTACTAACGCTTACGTTTTACTATTATGAACGGATCATGTATTGTTTAAAAGTTTAAACAACTGTTCAAAGTTTTTAACAGCAATGTTCAATTTTTCATATTTATTGTTAAAAAAACTGACCATCGTTGTTTAACTTTTTAAACACTTGCTAAAACTTTTAAACAATACCTGATCAGTTCATATAGTAAACCAGGTTGTATAAAATTTGTACAGGCTGTTTGATTTTATTTTTAATGTGTAAAACCAAAAGACCTTGTCAAATTAATGATTAACATGATAAGGATAACCCATTTCTTCACATTTGCTCAATCTGCACTGTCTATTTGGATTCCCTATTAGTACTGGAATAGTCTTTTAACAAGGCCAATACTTGTTTATAATCAGGATAATTGGGTGCAGAGTAATACATTAACAACTGACACGTATACTTTAGAAACTCGATAATGATCGCTCAGTTACACGTATACAATAGCATTAGAATCCTTCTGTGTGATATGACCACACACACGAAAGTAATAAGTAAAATCCGTTCTATTAGACGCAGAAAGTCCGTGTACAAGCATAAAAGTCATATGATACAACATAGAAATTAATTATAAAAATGCTAAAATAATAAGATAAAATTTACATAGATATAAAATGAATTATACAAAAACACAACTATAAATCAATAGACCCACTCAAAATGATAACAAGTTAGACAAGTGCAGAATTATACGGAAATCAGGATTGTAAAATTGAAATATGACATGAGAAATAACGGCAAGACATAACAGACTGAACCCTCCC
Organism: Echinometra lucunter; assembly: GCA_029962745.1. Taxonomy (NCBI): domain Eukaryota; kingdom Metazoa; phylum Echinodermata; class Echinoidea; order Camarodonta; family Echinometridae; genus Echinometra; species Echinometra lucunter. Next base: position 15,090,622 of record CM057168.1, read on the forward strand.
CCCCCCCCGACCATTTTTGCTCCATTGGTACCTAAACTATTGATTGGCAGACTGGAACCTACCCTCCCCATCCCCGCCCTTCTTGTCCAATCCCTTCCTGAATTGTTTCCAGCCCATTCGTTTCGTCGCACTTGGTAAATTGTTCCATATTTTGACCCCATATTGATAAAGCTATTTTTCATGGAATTGATTTTTATTTTTTATAACTTGAAATTATATGATTGATGTCTTAGATCATAATGAGCAGTAGTTGTATTCAAAGTGGCGGAATATATTTTTGGGTAATAATTCATTAACAATTTTATACATATTTTAAATAACGTTTATTTCTCCTTATTTCTAGTTTGTCAATATCCAATCTTCTATAAAAATAAAAAAATCAGAAGGGAACTCTCAGTTTTCCCCTAAGACAGCCCGAAGGGGGAACGATTTTGTAATTTTTGAAGCCTTTTTGTCAAACCTGCTCCTAACCTCCCCCCAGACGACATCACAATAATCAAATTTATATTTAGATTAAAATGTCTATTAACCCCCTTTTTCTGATTTAGGATTGATTTCGTTCCACACTTGGTATCATCACCCCTCTCTAGATGAACACAAAATCTGTCAGTGTTGATGTCAGCATTTCACCTTCAAATATTCGAGTACAATATACACGCACATAATTACATTAAATATACTGTAACTTTTATCATTCTTATTCACTTATTATTCGTAGACTATGTTCTTCCTCGGTCACACACGCAAAGGCAATGTAAATGTATGTGAATATCAATTGGATTTGAATTCACATTTGAACCATACGCAGAATAACCGAGTGATGTTCGTTATTCCGAAGGTTGGTTATTCCGAAATAAGCAAATCGCGGATACCTAGCTGTTCGTTAGTCCGAAATGAAAAGAGTTCGTTAATCCGAACATTTGTGGCGTCATTCCCAACATTCGTTAGTCCAAAAATGAAATAAGGTTCGTTATTCCGAAGGTTCGATAGTCCGAAAATGAAATAAGGTTCGTTATTCCGAAGGTTCGATATTCCGAAAATGAAATAAGGTTCGTTAGTCCAAAATAACTAACGAACTTACGAACCTTATTTCATTTTCGGACTGACGAACCTTATTTCGGTTTCGGGTTAACGAACCTTCGGCATAACGAAACCTTTTTTTTTTTTTTTTCATTTTCGGACTAACGAACCTTCAGAATAACGAACTGTAACCTAAAAACCATATCATCATGACCATGGACGATTTCACTCGCTTCCCCATGCTGTTTTGATCTCATTTTCTAAGAAGAAAACAAAAGAAAATACGAGATCAATACATGTTATTGAGTTAAACCGAAGAAAACTTTCCACTAAGGTTATGGCACTTCGAAGATCTTTAACGAGAGTGAAATCCCTTCAATGGCATGACCGAATAATGTCATAAGTGAAAAGAGGATCGAAAAATATTTTGAAATACATTTTAGGTTTGACAGATATTACGTTATTGCTTGCCATGAATATTCTGTTGATAAACAGAAAAGGACAATTCCATCAGAAATCTATAGTCTTATAAATTTTCGGCTTGTTTCAACACTTTTCTGTACCTTTACGGCATTTTTAATTATTATTATCATTTATTGTTATCTATTTTATTACCATCATTATCATTATCATTACGTTATTAATATTGTTATTGTTATCATAATTTTTTCATTATTATTATCATTATTATTGTCATATTTTTGTCCTCAGCATTACTATGACTTTAATTTAATTTCAGTTATCAACATTACTAATACTACTGGGCTTCTACAATAGCAACAACAAAACTACTATTGTTACTACTACTACTACTACTACTACTACTCCTCCTCCTCCTCCCCTTTCCAGTATACTATTTTTTAAATTCAATTTTGCAAACTGTATAAGAAGAAAAATGACTACACCTTTCAAATGGACCATCAGGATGCTGTCGCGATGTCTTCTACCGTGTGTTAAGGTCACCTTGACATTGCATTCATTCGTCGATAGGTCGTTGAAATCTAGAGGAAAGTCCACAATATTCTGGCCAAGATTCAGGTCCAGCAAGTCAAGTATCTTCAGGAAATAGTGAGATAGAATTCTCTTTAAAAAGAGTTAATGCATTCACGCGGTTGTGGGTGATTTAGAGTGAATTATGAGTGAAATTTATGAGCGAATCTTCATTTACTCTTTTAAGGGTGACCTCATTAATTATCCTTGCCATGTAATCGCTTAGATCACCCCTCAAAGAGTGAATATCGCATTTTTACTATTAATTCACTTTAAATGCACTATGTTCTGAAATTCACCCCTAACAGAGTGAATGTGTTCACTCTTTTTTTTTAAAGAGAGTACTCATTATAGATGTAGGAACATTTCATTATACACTTTAAAAACTAACACATATTACTTTTTCGAATGTACGTAGACAACATTCTTTAAAAATTCACCATATCTATTTTTTTTTCTTTCAACCTTATACCCCCCCCCCTTAGCCAGCTCCTCTATCTCTATCTCTCTCTCTATCTCACACACGCTCCAAGCACACACTCTAAAAACTAAAATGTTAAATCAACATTCAAAATGGTGGAAGTGTGACTAGATTTTCAAAATGGTATATTTACACTTTGAATATGCTGGATTGAACACTGGATTGAATCCAGCATGTTTATTAAAAGCGTTAATCAACCATTTTGAACCATTCCTCCTTCCTTTTAAATGTTGGTTTTAGCATTTTCGGTTTTTTTTTAGAGTGCACATAACACGCCAACAAAGACTCCATTTACCACCGATCATCATAATCACTTCAGCTGGATAGCATCAGTCTGAACGGTCATTTCCACATTACCTCAGTCAAAGCTGTGTCGCCTGTTACATCCATTGTGCAGGAAACTTGCAAGTCGTTCTGTACCGATGATTTTATGATGAACAGTCTCTCGATATCTCGACTTGTGCGCCCCATCGTCTCCATGTCTTCACAAATCCCCTAGGAGTGTGTAAAAAGAACACGGTCCTTTTAGACGTACATGAACACATGAACCATAGTTTATACGCGATTCGACGAATCAAAGCAAGCGTTTAAATCAAGTGTTTGTTGGAAGGGTAAAACACAAAGGTGAAATTTCTGCATTGTTGTTGCTTTTATTCGTTCATTTTTATTCATTTATTAATTTATTTATTTATTCATTCATTTATGTATTCATTCATTTATTTCTTCGTCTATTCATCCATTCATTTATTGATTTATTGTGCTTGTAGGTTCTATTTTGTCTTTCTTTGGGTTTTGTTGATATTCGTCTTTACTTGTCAAGAATCTTTGCCACACAGGGCTATAGTTGAAGCATGATTATGCAAGACCATTCTAAGGTCCAAGATCTGATATCTCCTGAATTCACCAAAATAGCGTTTATCCATGGAAATATCTTCTAAAACAGCATTTTACACAAAATTTCAAAGATGCCTTGACTTTGTTGATCTGTATTTGTTAACGAATTGGTAACGATTTGATATTTTAATGACCATGAAGACTGGCCACTGGGTGACTTATTTCTCCGGGAGAGGACTTAAAAACGTCAGTCCCAAGGTCGCTTAGATACAAACATAAAAATGAATTCTTATCAGTCAGACAAAAGGGCCACCAGCCAGTCATTTGATGCTATTTTTTATATGTTCTATTAGCACATGTATTTTATTAACACATGTATTTACAAATATGAAAGAGATTAATGATAAAAATCAATGAAACAAAACAATTACAATATAAAACATAAATATAAATGAAGAAAAAAGAAGCAACAAATACTAGGCCATAATGATACTATGATAGACTAATGTCTAAATGCATCAGTGGGGCACCAAGGGAACAGGCCCCATAATACCCCCTCCCCACACACACACACTTTCACGCTGCATGAACAACCCGATTATACCGAAGAAAAACCCTTCCAGCCCAAAACCCACGGAAGGAGGCAGATTCCAATACGTACCTGACACCCCATTCAGCGGTGGTGTAGACAGGTTCTTACACCTGGGGGGGGGGGGGGGGGGATGATTCGCCGTTCACGAGAAATCGAGGATCAGTTTCGTATACAGATACACACACATACGCACACCCGTGCAAACACCCACCCACACACATACACCCGAATGCACAGCACCGGCGTAAATCCACTTTGAGGAGTGGGGGGGGGGATGATCGACTTTTTTGCCATTTTTTTATTCTGTCGAACTCACACTTAAAGACATTGGTTAACATTGTTATGATTTTTTAAAAAATCTTGTTTTGTTACTTGAAAATGGGATAAACATACGGGTTATAGTGTAAAAATACCAGTCTGAAAGTTTCAAAGTATAATATCCACAGGAAGTATTTTTAAATATCAAAATTGTGAACCATTGTTTGAAAAATATACGAGGGTCGGTTGCACAGAATAGACATAAGGAGTGCGCATGCGCATATGACTCACCTTACAGTACTGTGTGTATTGGTTTATCACGCTGTGGGGAGGCACATAACGGCATTTTCAAATTCAAGCAAAGTGGTCCTCTTAGCGATTGTCTCGTGAGACGAAGGAAAATGAAATCGCCGTTTGCGTCTAACTTACACTTTTTCATTCCAAATTATGATATGTTTCAGGGCTTTTGAGTACAAATACAAGTACTCATACACATGTTTCATCTTAGTTTGAGAATTTTTTAAATCAGCTACTCACAAAGTTAGCCAATGCCTTTAAGTATAAACGCACGCCCTCACCCACCACACAGACCCCCTTACACACATTTAATTTTTTATCTTGCGAGCAAGCCAAAAATTACCACTTTCTCTGGTTTTCAATCGCATTTTCAAATAGAAATTCTATAATATGATGAGCGAGCGAAGCGAGCGAGCCAAACTAAGCGCTTTTCTGGTTTTAAATCTCATTTTCAAATAGAAATTCTAACATACGATGGTTGTTTATGACAGATTATTAAAAATTGTATTAACAATTAATTCAAATATCATTTCTTCCTTAAAAAGAGGGGGGCTGTAGATGCCATCCCCCCTTTCAAAAAAGTGGGGGATATATCCCCCATCTCCCCGGGATTTACGCCAAAGATGCACAGACATAAATAGAAGATATACGCACCGTGACAAACGAATATAGAATATGGACTGACACACATTACTGCCCATTTGCATCACGATATTTATCTTTGTTTTTTAAATTTTGTATGCATACCTCTCACCCCCCCCCCCTGCTCTCTACGCCCCTGCCATTCAGACACTCATCCATAAAACTAAGTACATGTGTATCACCGAAATGCATGTATCAAGCACATACATATTATATTTCCTCACCTCCTTGCGTCCTTGCACGTTGTCGTATATGACTACGTTGAGGATAGGCTTCCGAGTCTTCGGCATGCCCAGAGGCAGGAAAGGAAGATACCCCACCACCTTCCCGTCAAGAATTTCAGTGGGGAGTCTCACTTCATACGTACGGAACTCATCCACTTCAAACTCAATGGTTTTGTCCTCAATCCTGCAGTCTGGTGCTCGCAATTCCCGACGGTCAACCTCTGGGTTTTCTAAAGTCGAAATCATAAACAGCAATCGGGATATTAGAAAAAAAAATCTCTCGATCATGGTCATCTTTATGATACTTTTCATTCCTTTGATTTTTAAGAGACTTGGTCATCTTTATGATTCTTGTCACTCCTTTGATTTTTAAGAGACTTATTTTTTAATAGAGAGTAATGCTGGACCATGGTACTGTTAGTTAGTAAAAAATTGAGCAAAGGTTGATCAAATTCATTACGCAGCAAATACAGGGTTCGTACCCGGGCTTGTCCGTTTCCTGAAATCTGAATTATGAGCCAGTACAAACATAAGAAAATAATGTAAATAAAACTGACCAAAAAGTTAACTCTGCTTATATCACCTCGAATACATGGCTACAGTTCGTTATTCCGAATATTCGTTTATTCCGAAGGTTCGTTAGTCCGAAAATGCAAAAAAAAAAAAAAAAAAAAAGTTCGTTATTCCGAAGGTTCGTTAATCCAAAAAAGAAATAAGGTTTGTTATTCCGAAGGTTCTTTAGTCCGAAAAGGAAACATTTCCGGACTATCGTACCCTCTTTCATTTTCGGAATAACGTACCTTCCGAATAACAAACATCACCCGAATAGGTTTCAATAAGAACAACAATGATGCTCACCTGAAGAAGTGGATACATCTTTGAGATACTGTTCACTCAATTCTACAAGACGTGCCTTCTTGAGAGCTTCTTTCAATCTCTGATGCTGTTCACCTGGAGACACCTTCTGTCGCCAGTCAAAGAGCATGTCTTGGGTACCTTTGTATGTAATCCGTCCCCCTCTTTTGTTTGTTTCTGCGTATCTTTGCATTTCTGCTACGGAACAACCCAGTGCCTGGCCTAAATCTTCCATTTGCTCGTCAGTTTGCACATCTTTGGCTAGACTGATGAGCTGAGTTTCCGCGATAGCTGTTCAATTAACATGATTAAAGAAGGGAATGGCGACTTTAGAAGAGTAAGGACTACGTAAATGTGTCAAGCTGTGGCAATGTATTACGGTCTAACCTTAGCTTCCTCCTTTTTATTAAGTGTTCGTTTATCTCAACTACCTTCTTATAATGGGTGTTGTGGGCTTGCGCCTGTGAATGTGAATGTGTTATAAATTGATTCAGCGGACCCAGGTTCGAGACGGATGGTGACGTTAAAGGTCAGTCCCGGGACATAAATAATTATATCTGATTGATACTTTTTTTAAAATAACTCGTGCACACGTTGGTATCAATAATGCCTATAGAATTTTCATTTATTTGATGTACGATAAAAGAGCAATGTAGATAAAATGTCTTGCTCAAGGGCATAAGTGTCGCATACCGCGGGGATCGAAACCCCCGACTTTCGCGTCTTCAGTGAAGCGTCTTAGACCACTCGACCACGGCACCTCCACCATACAACCTTTATATAACCCAATTACACACACACACACACACACACACACACACACACACACACATACTCGTACACGCGCGCACCCTCATACACACACACACCTTCTTGTAGTCACACCGCATAATCGACTCCCCAGAGCATGCAGAGACTCCACACCAGGTGCGACTGAGACTAAAATTATTTTGCGGAATTTCTAAGCGACCTGGCACTGATACTAAATGGCCCTCGGACTAGACTGACATCTCCTAAATCACTAAAGCAAGTAGGTCAAGAAAATCCTGTGGGTGGGGAAAGCTCCCAAATTCCTCATGGCTAGTCCAGCCTTGTCTTCACCGACCAATTATCGGCATTTCGGGACCCTGGGTAGTATACCTCTTTGGTCTACTGTCAATATGGGGTTGATCCCCGGTTGGTGTGACTTTTGTGTAATGGCCATGCCTCGACAGTTTTCATTTATAAAGACTTTGTCTTTTTCTCGACAGTTCATTTTCTATCGATTTTCTGTCGATGTCAAAACAATCGCATTATTATGCAGCAGCAAAGGGTTACCTCTACTGGGATTGACATTCTTCAGATGTGTGTCTGCCAGCATGACAAGACCAGCTGTATTTAGAGCTTCTGTGAGTTCTCGTTGCTGGAGCGGTGCAGCCATTTTCCTCTTCCAGTCCAGCAGCATGTCACGTGTTCCCTTCGATGTCGTACGGCCCCCCTTGTTGTTGGTGTCTGTATACTTGTTGATGTCCGCAATGGTATATCCCAAGGCTTTACCCAGTGCTTCCATATGTTGGTCAGTCTCAATTGCCATGGCTAAATTAGTAAGCCTCCCTTCATCTAGTCCTTCTATAATTTGTAAGGGAGGAAGATTAATACTTCATGATTCTAAGTGTCCCTTCCTTGATTACTATAATAATGTGCAGAAAGAAAAAAAAATCGATTGATACTAGTATGATTACGCTATTCATTTAAAGTTCCTCTCATGGTTAGGGCATCATCTCACGCACTAGATTGACAGATATACTTTGCCTTTTTCCTCCCTCTCTCGGAATTTCCCCCCTGGGCCTTTTTCTCTGTCTCTCTTTTTTTTCAGTTCGTTATTATTATTGTTATCATATTTTTATGACAATTTTTAATTATTTATATCAGTAGCACCCTGGTAATTATAACCATATTCATTAGATGAATAAAACGTCGTCATCGTTATCTGATAGGTTTGGCCATCCCGCGAACAGATAAAGAATGTTAAAAATGAAACATGTTGCAATACCTGTGGATTCTTTCGAAGAATAGACTATAACCGGAGTCTCCCCAGTCTTTACCGAAGGAGAAATCCTGGCGCAGTGATCACATGAAATTGTCATTGGCTTGTCGAGCTTCAATCCCAGTGGAGTACATCTGATCGCATGGCACGCCGAAGTTTCGTTCTCCTCTTGAGACCGCCTTACTCAACGAGCTTGGAATCAACTCAACTGCATAATTCATAATGTAAGAGCATTCGGCATAAATGTTAATATTATAGACCAACATTTTATAGTACAGTTTACTCTTCTGGTAATAATACCATATGCAATGTGGTATCTTAATGAAACCACATGCAATGTAATCCATTTGGTCATTACTTTATTTTTCTTGTTTTGTGTCGTTCAGGTTTTTCTCTTTCTACGCTTTCTATAACTTGTCGTATGACATTGAAATTTGAAATCAACATTTATTTTCCACTCATCAGTACAATGTGAAAAACGAGGTGTACATAATAATTGTTACAATGCTCTTTACACGGGTTTCAATACAGTAAATAATTCAGAAAATAAAATGGGCGAAAACCCGTTGTTGGCTATATTACGGAAAGAATGTTCAGTTCAGTTCAGTTCAGTTTATTTCCATTTCCATTTCCAACAACATTTGAAAAAGGCAGATGCCATTTTACCATTGAAACAAAATTGATACGGACATAACACACCTGTGATGTTTACATTGTTTTGCAGTGCACCATTCGGTATCGTTATAAGAACACCGAACCCTCTGACGTCAAGGCATCCGCCTTCCTTTCCCACAACACCATCACAAAGCGCATAGGATCTGCGTATGGGTTTCTCGTTCTTCTCCTCTGTACGTTCAGCCTCCTGTTCTTCTGTTTGTCCAGTTTGAGAGTCTAGCTCTGTTAAAGGTAGGAAAAATACAGAAATGGTAATAATCCAAGTCCTGTGGAAGCGCATAGAGACGTTATATCATAATGTGATATGCGCTATACAAGAACTATATATTATTATTATTGTTATAATAATGTTGAATTTACTTAGCGTTACAAAAATGCATTTGACACTTTTGATTGTTATTAATTAAAAAATATTATTCGAATCAGAATAAGGACACTATCATTATGGTGTGTGCGCAAAGTTCGCTTGTGTCGCTATAATAGGGCAGTTCTTGAGTGTACTTTCACTGAAAAATCACCTTATTTTGTTTTTGAACACACATGAACACATTGGTATAAATATGCATACACTTCATTTATTTGACGTACGCTAAAAGAGCAATGTAGATAAAAAAAAAATTAAAAATAAAAAAAGCCTTGCTCAAGGGCATAAGTAGGGAGGGGGGTCGAACCCTCGGGTCTCCAGTCAAGCCCTTAAACCACTAGAACGAGGCCACTCCGCCATCGATCGCTTTGTAATGTGTAGTAGTCAAGTGGTGTCCTCTATACTTGACTGGAAATGAGAAAATCGTGGGTTCAATCCCGGCATGGCGCTTATGTCCTCCATCAATGCATTTTATAAGTTTTGCCCTTTTACCGGTTTTTATTTTCCTGTAAGTTGCTATTTTAGAGTACATTGTGTTATAGGCATTAATGCAAGTGTTGAATTTCTTTTGAAAAAAATGATATTTGAATGATATGAATATTATTCTTGAAGACAATTCTAACACTCTTACAAAAAATGGTGCTTCTTAGAATCTATTCTTGTCCCATATAATGGAACCTCTCAAGTTTCATCGAAGCAACTTTGATAGCTTATAAACATGATAAAGGTTCTTTAACGAGTTCTAAAGGGGTCTTTAGAACCATATTTGCTTATACAAGGAACCATTTGGGGTTCTTAAGACCCCTTCATAGAACAATTTTTCTGGAGGTTCTAAATACGGGACCAAAAAAGGGGGTTCTAAATGGCACAATTTTCTGATAGTGCCTGGGCTGCGTTTCACGAAACCGTCATACGTCTAACTTCTCGGACATCCCATTGAAACGCATGTTGTAGAATCAACACGTGTTTCAATTGGATGTCCATGAACTTAGACTTATGACGGTTTCGTGAAACGCAGCCCAGCTTTATAAAGATTGAACAGCTCTGAAAAATACCTTCTGCAATGGAATCCTCGGAATCCGATTCTGATTCAGTCGAAGAAAGACCTTGGACTGAATCAGGTTCATCCTGGTCTCTTGTGTGTAGAGACTTCATCAATCAACCCACTTGACAGGGTGGCTGTTACGGCAAATGACGTCACAAACTTGTCTTCCTGGTGAATCTCGACTTCCCCTTCCATCTTATATTCGTCTTCTCTCTGTACGTAATACTGGATGATTTTCGGCCATCTTGGAAATCTTGTGATAGATACGTTCCTTTTATCCTGGAATGCAAGGAAATTTAACCTCCAAATTACTGAAAAAAGTTTAGCTCTGGAAACGGAAATACTTTACAAAAGAATTTGTCGGAAAGTTTTGGAAAAGGCCTAAAGATAAACTGGAGTTCTGGTCATGCGATCTTAATGTGAAAGAAACTGTTCCAAAGCAACAGGGTGAGTTAGATTAGTTGCATATAAACACAGATGTCCAGTGTGAGATTTGGAAATTGTCAAATAGATAAGCAATTCACCTACATTCCCCAAACTTACTTGCACTGCACGAGGAAATGAGCATATGTTGATATGGGACCAAACACAAATCTGGCTTGAGTGTTACCCCAAACTTTTCCACTTTTTATCGTCATAATTCCATTATGAGGGCATTTGAAAAACAGTCCTTTTAATGGACATTTTTAATGTGATATTCTTCTTAACTGACATGGAAATAATGAGAAAGCTCACAGATTATATTTTCACCGTTCGCAGAATTCAAGCTTCTGTTCTACATGGAAAGTATAATGGCAAGTTTGTCCGAGAGAAGGTGGAAATATCAACAAGAAAACAGAAATGGACAGTGAGGACTATTCACACGTGATGCATGAAGCTCAAACATGACGTTTATATATTCGACTTTTTTCCATTTCGAGTATTTTAGAGAGTGATCTTTTGTGGGACATTCCCCTATCAAAGCAGACACAAAAAGCGAGAATATAATCTTTATTGCCACCCCACTCATTTCCCCCAAATGATACCCTACATGTGTAATAATTGAATCGATAAATACATAAATTAATGAATAAATGAATGAATGAATGAATGAATAAAAAGATAAGTCAATAAATAATAGACGAATTAATTAATCATGAATGTTAATTACAATGATGGAAAGAAAAATGAGTGAAGAAAAGCTTTCAAAAAGATTATATAATCAGCATCATTTTAGATCAACTACTCGTAGGTGATGTAATGGCTTGAATATTTATAAATTATATCAAGCAATACCTTGGAATTCGGGACGGAAGGCATATTGCCATAGTTATTGAGCTAACTTTTTCTGTCCCCGGCATTCCAACGGTTGATGTATCTATGTTATGTAACTTTGTATTTTCTTTGCCGAATAAATTAATTATAATAATGATAGTGATAATAATAATGATAATAATAATGATAATAGTGATAATAGTAATAATAATAGCGGCTATAATTATAAGAATGATAATAATAGTTATAATGATAATAATAGTGATGATAATAATAATTATAATAATAATAATGATAATGATAATAATAATAATGATAATAATAACAATAAAATAACAATGATAATATCTTCTTATTCAGTTTCCTGCTGGTGACTAAATATACTTACATCCTGATATTCCTTGGGACCATTCAGGTTGTACTTTATGCTTATCTTTGAGCTATTTGAAAGCATAACATAATCCTTTCTGCCGACCTCTTTGAAGCCATCCTTTTGCATTTTCAAAATAACATTCTGGGAAATAAATGAAAACGATAACTGAAGATAAGTGAATATGCAATTTGTTAATCAACAGTCATAGCACCATTTGAATGTTGTAAGATAGAACAAATATATTTAAGGGACTTAGTTTATGTGGGTATTGATGTGCAGTGTCTGGTTGTAATCATCGAATTTTCAGACTGAATACAGCCTGTACAGTAAGAAAAAAGGTGCAATTTTTCACCCTTCAAATGCAACACTGGGAGCTCCTTGCACCCTAGGAAGCTTTTTGCACCCTAAAGAGTGCAGAATTGTACCCTTTAGCATGTTTAGGAAAGGTGCAAATTCGAACCTTTTTGAACGCAAAAATTTCTGCAACCTAAAAGGTGCAAAATTGCACCATTTACATGTTTTAGGGTGCAAACAAGAACAAAAAGGTGCACTTTTGCACCTTTGTCATGTAGGGTCAATATTGCACCCAAAAAGGTGCTGCCAGTGTTGCATTTAGGGTGCAAACTTGCACCTTTTTTCTTAGTGTGTGAGGAAGAAGGAGGATGAATAGGAGGAGGAGGAGAAGAAGGAGGAGGAGAAGAAGAAGAAGAGGAAGAAGAAGAAGAAGAAGAAGAAGAAGAAGAAGAAGAAGAAGAAGAAGACAGTACAATATTATACACGTGTTGCTGCCATTATGACTTGCGTAAGCGCATTTAGTTGCATGGGAACAATTCAGTCTGACTTTTTGGGCTGACCATCGACTTTAATCAGCTTGAGCAAAGCGAAATTTGATATGAAGTTTAGGAAAAATCTTATGTAAAGCTTTTCATGGTCAAATTTTAGTGAAATAAACCTGACAGGCCATGAATGAATTTTGTGTTTTGATTGCAAAAATGTTTAATTCTTCTTCCATTTACATCTTGATATTTCCTTGGACCGTTTAGGTTTTGATTTAAGCTGTTCTTTGAGCAATTTAGTAGATGACAACCACGTCAGATGTTTGATTGTATATCTTCTTCTTCTTCTTCTTCTTCTTCTTCTTCTTCTTCTTCGTCTTCTTCTTCCTTTTCTTCTTCTTCTTCTTCTTCTTCTTCTTCTTCTTCTTCGTCTTCTTCTTCTTCTTCTTCTTCTTCTTCTTCTTCTTCTTTTACATACACTCTGTACACCCACCTGTTCTCGTTCACTTGGCTTGTCATTGTCATCCAGGAATATCTTGAGTGCCACTTTCCGCTTCTGCGGCATGCTTATAGGCATGAAGGCGATGGCTTTCATGGAGATACTCATCTTCACCGGTCTGGAACTTCCTGCGACGTTTGCGGCGTTCTTGACAAACAGTTTTGGATTCAGTCTGGCCGTATTAATCCTTTATCCGTCCTAAGCAACTTGTGCTCATCCGGAATTGCGCTATTAAACCCTGAGTGCTCACTACTCACCACACATTACCCCCTTCAGGATAATTCCTGCTCGCGCCAATTAGTTTGTGTGCATCTGCTCTTGTGCGTGCGGGCGCGCACGTAGTTATGATTCCCCAAAGACGTTTAAAATATATTCCCCCAATTGATTACATGAAAGATGGTGTGGTGTGTTTTCATGCATGCCGAGTACAGCAGTTCATATGCCTATCTCGCACGCGCGCTCTCTCTCTCTCTCTCTCTCTGTTTTTACCGATCTCTTCCCTTTCCTTCTAAATGTTCATCCCAAGTTTCTCCTCCTTTCTTCAAATTGGAGCCAAATGTCTCCGTTTCCATTCCTCTGTGGTTAGAAAAACTATAACAAGAACCACTGTGAAATAATGATTGAAAATTTAATGAGATATTTCTTTTTCTTTTTCTTTTTCTTTTTTTTTCTTCATTTTGCAGTTAAAACGTTAAATGCGTTAATGGATCTGCTCCTGAATATCAACTTCTGTAAATCATTTTGGAGTTTATTGTAGATGACGTTTAGCCACGCCCCCTTCCCTTTGGGGGTGTTTGTTGTTTGTTCAGGGTTTTTTGTGTTTGTTTTTTCTTTTGTTTTGTTTTGTTTTGTTTTGTTTTTTTTTTTTTTATAAAAGTAACATTTTAGGTAAAAGGTGTGATATTATCCGGGAAAAAAAAACATCTATTAATTTGATCATGGGCCAAAGATGCAGTAATGATGAATGGTGATATGACGGTTGCATAATGCAAGGTTCGTAATTATCCCCCTAAAATATATATAAATATATATGCAAAAGAATTCATGGTTCCAGATGATCATGAATCAATAGAGAAAAAAAAGGAAAGGCTTGATATGTAAAATGGCTTGAACTGCTTTTCTCTGAATTATGAGCCCTAGTTCATTTTCGGAATTACGAACCTTGGGATAAGAAACCTTGGGAGTGTTTCTCCCAAAAAAGAAGACTTGTGTTTCAGAATTATGGACTTTCGGAATTATAAACCTTGCCCCCCCCCCCTTCCAGTATAACATCTTTACTCATTATTCTCTTTCTGTTCTTATTCTTTTCTTTCCTACTCGCGATAGTGTTTTGTATGTATAAGTTGTATTGATGTTGATAATGTATTTCATGGAAATATATTTTATGTTATTTTATGTGCCAATCCAACTTTTTGAATTGCAAACAATAAAGACTATAGTAATAGTAATAATGATGATGATAATAATAATAAAAATGATAATGATGATAATCATAATCATATTAATAATAATAATATTAATAATAATGATAATAATAATAATAATAATAAGCATAATATTAATGACAGTAGTAATAATAATGATAATAGTAATGATAATAATAATAAAAATGATAATAATAAATAGGGAGCAATCTGATTTTTTGATTACCTGAATTCATTGTCAAATGTACCCTGTTGGAAACTGAATTCCCTCATTACCGTAAGTTCAATTCAGGACCCACCAGAGCCAGGCAGTTACGACTAGAAGCCCATTATAAAAGCGGGTTTGTTGTCATGGTTGTTGGCAGAAGTAGTGAATACAGACACAAAATTATCTCTGTTCACCGTTGTTATCTATCATGTCTATAGGTCTTTGATTAAAATCAACATGCCGTGTCGTCTGTGTTTATTCACTCTGCTATCTTTGTTATTGTGTCGTGTGGGGGAGACAAACCTCTCAACGGAGTAGAAGGGATACATACATGTAGATCTTGTGACAGATTATCGTTGTGCTAAACAAGTTATCCAGTAAAGTTTACTACTCTCTCATAATTAGACATCTTGAAGTTTGACTACCAGCACTGCTGATGAAAGGGAAATCCATTTTTTGCTCTTGTTTGTTTATATTTTTGCTAAAATACGCTTAACATCTTTTTAATATACAAACTTCTTTTACGTGCGTGTTCTTTTTCTAGATTGATTGATTTGATTGGTTTATTTTCAGATTCAGCTTACATCAATTCAGTAACATAATACAAAACACAATGTATCAAGTGAGTGATACAAACAAGAACATCGCCATATATTTGAATGTAGTAAGTAATTTCCCGTAATAGTAATCGCATACAATATAAAAGAATGTGGAGGTGTCTATAAAAGCTGCACTTGTCGAGTAAGGTCCCCATTTGACTTAAATAAGGAACTGGAGAAATATGACTGAAGAGAACAAAAGAAAGAAAATAAAAGAAAACAAACAGGTTTTTCACCAAAAACCAAATCGTCCCCATTAATTCATCACTTAATTTTGTCATGCCGCAGATCCCAGAGTATCATTTGATCAAGAAAATACTACTAAAGATTTATACAGCGCAAAAGATTAAATAAAGGGTAAAATGGTTAAATGGTTGGTTATTTTACATGACTGCTGGTTGCTTACTAACAAGCATCATGGTGAGAACCAGGATAATAATAATAATGAAAATTGATCAACAATAACGAATGGTAGTAATATACATAATAACAATAATAATAGTGATAAAAATGATGATGTTCATACTTCCATTATTACTACTACTACTACTACTACTACTCCTAATTCTTCTAATACTACTACTAATAATAATAATACTCATCATCATCATAATAATAATCATAATAGCAATGATAATAATAATAATAATGATAATAATAATAGTAATAATAATAATGATAATAATAATTAAATCAGTGATATCAATGATACTGATGATTAAGATTATAACAAATATAAGCTGGAGTACTACTACTACTACTACTACTACTACTACTCTACTGCTACTAGTAGTAGAAGTAGTAGTAGTAGCAGCAGCAGCAGTAGTAGTAGTAGTAGTAGTAGTAGTAGTAGTAGTAGTAGCAGTAGTCGTAGTCGTAGTAGTAGTAGTAGCAGTAGTCGTAGTCGTAGTAGTAGTAGTAGTAGTAGTTCGTAGTAGTGTTAGGTAGTATTAACAGAAGTATCATCTTCACAATGGTCGCCATCATTATCAGCTTCATTGTTTTCATGATTATAATCACTTAACCCGTTGACACTGAATTCTCTTTTGCACATAGACTTAAAGCCATAGCGAACTGGCACCCTTGTATGGGATTTTGAAATAGCGCCCTCTCAGTCCTAAACTATTGATTTTGTCCCCTTTTTGCTCCCAGCATGCTCTATTCTGATCAATGAGAGCTCTATTTTTAAAGTAACATCTGTTAAAATGTATTTGTATTCATACTAAAGAAATTCACGAGAAGCCACAAAGGATATAATGTTTCTAAGAGTCTCTGGTTTCGAGTAGCCGTAAGTTGGGGCTGTTGTGAATACTTCATAATAAGGGCAGTTCATTGTTGCTTTAATACAGGGGTCACCCTGTTGGAGTAGCCAAGGTGTTAATTTAAATTCTCGAGAGCCCCTGCAAGAGAAAGGACGTCGAGATAGGGCACTTTAAGATCGTCTTTCATAGATTGGTAGAAAGCTTGTGGTACTGTGGACAGTTGCTTCTTCAGCTGCAGCAGTTGGGTACCACTGAGACTCTTCAAAGCCTTGTGACGTGTCGTGACGTTGTTTGCAACCAGCCAATCCTGGACCTGCTTACAGTCCCATCCTGGTACTTGGGATTCAACAGTAGGTGGCGGGGGCTGTGGCTCTTGGGACGGGGGAGCTTCAAAGGACAACCAAGGAGATAAAAATACATTCAAATAGTGATCACTATGAAATAATACAGCTAAGTATCAAAACAACAGTAGTATCGAAAGTGAAAACGATGATGATCATGGAAGTGACAATTTATCAATTATCAAAATAATGCCATCCAATATGATAACTCATTAACAGACAACCCCAAACTCTACGGGATATCTATCGTTGGGTACTTGAAACCATTGACTCTTTATTCAACCGTTATAGAATTTCGATAGATTTTGAGCATGAAGCCCACAATATACTGCTTAGTCGGACAATTGCATGGAATTCTAAAAGTGCATCAGCAAGTCAAGTCAAGATAACTGAGAACTTTTTTTTTTCTTGGGGGGGGGGGTAGGTCAAATACGTTACTAGCTTTGGACATAAATTGACATCAAATTTGTCATTCCTTTCGTGATTACATTTTCAAAACTGATTTAAGGAGCTTTCACACATGATGCGACAGTGTGGTACCACGCTGTGTCACCACACTTTTTTGTGTACAAGCCTATGGGGTATAGGGCGACAAAAAATGTCGCCGAGGCAGGACACACTTTTTTTTTTTTGCTGCCTAAAAATGCGCACCAATCAAATTTCTAAAAAGTTAGCGCAAAAATTGTTGCCATGAGATTGCTTGCGTAAGTTTTGACAATATGCTCTCTTATTGAGAGTTGACGCGTTAATGCGCGTTCATTAGCATATGTGGTGATACAAAGTCCCATCATGTGTGAAGACAAAACAGTGTGGCGCCACAGCGTGGTACCACAGTGTCGCATCATGTGTGAAAGCACCTTCATCAAATCCAAAATATGGATGGTGACATATAGGACAAGGTAAACTGAACCTGTCCATAAAAACCCTTTGGGGTATACGCACCACTAGCGGTTGTCACGTTCTTGTCTGTCTCTTTCTGCACTGCGAACTCTTTTTCAATGATGCTAGGGAGTACCTTGGAGACATGGTCGGTCCCTTGAACGATGTAATATATCTTTCCTGCTGTGATACCGCCCAGCCAACCAGTAGCTTTGAATTCATCACTGACCTTGACAGGAATGATCTTTTTCTTGCATTCGTAAGCATAAGAGGCTTCTGTAAACATGCATGATAGAGGAAATATATTTTACACATTCGAATGCCTCCTATCCTGTACCTTTACTTGTTTACGGAATAGCAATACAGGATTAATCAACTTTCCTCCCTTGAATTTGCAACAATCATTTTCGAAGTTCTTTTCCACTGTTACGAACTTTCAAACGAAAAAGGGTTTTAGCGTTAACCATGCAAATGGAATGACAATTCTAAATTTAGCGGAAAATTTCCGAATTTGCACAAGAAATAGTTATCTTATAATTTACACTCGCTGTTTGCAACTTAGAGACTTTAATGATAAATTACAATAAAATCCTATTCAGCGCCACAACATACATGTATACTGCACTGAAAATGGACTCGATTTTTTTTCGTGGCCCTGTGGATTAAAAGATACAGAAACTTTAGAAAGGTGTCACTAAAATGAGACTCAGTACTGCTTTGGCTTAGCCTACAGCACATACATTCCAAGTGATAGCGTTCATATTTCGAGAAAAGTCCTCGGTATGAATTTCAGTGATTTTACATGTTGTTGTTGTTTTTACAGTGTATCAGCTAAAACTGTGCACTACAACCTTTACTTACCATCATTTGTAAAGGTTTAAGACCACCCTTCCAAGATACAACGATTCAAAGTAAATACAAAGTTAAAAGATGTCACTTTTTCAGACTTTTCCAATGCATTCATATGGGCTCATACCATTACTCTTAACCTACTGACCACTGTAGAGAACATAATATGTAATCATTCAATGCGACAAAAGAATGCATTCCAAATTATTGAAATTCCCGCAAATTCCGAGGTGGTCTTACACTTTTTGCAAATGAGGGTAATTCCATATCAACCTGTACGGCAATCTTTATCCTGAATCTTTACATTTTAGAACCCAAACACAGATTACGATAAGTATTTTGCATTAACCAGATGCAACCCTGTATTTCATGTGATGATGGTAAGAGATCGTCATCGAGGAAAGTCTTCAGGATCAATTTAAGTGGTACTTTACCTGTACGGCAATCTTGACTATCTTGATAACCACGTGTGATGCAAGCTATGACCATATCAGCATTCTCTACAGCCTCTGCCATGGCGCCAATTTTATCACCCACTGAAAAAAAAATTGAAAAAGTTTCAAAAACTTAAACATTGAATACGTGACATTGAATGTCACGTATTTCTATATGTTGTTTCATTTTGACATTACATTTTTTTCTTCTTCTTCTTCCTTAACGATTATGGGGGATGGGCAGTGGAAACAGATCACGCACCATTCACATTTTAGTGTTGTTTTGTTCTTAATAAGGTGATTTTTTTTAAACCGGATAGTTGTATGTAAGACGTGATCACACAGTAGCTTAATATTTCCATCCTAATCTATTCCTTTGTACTTGTATTGTTTTGTTTTCCTATTTGTTGTAATATTCTACCATTCGTTTATTGTTATAAATTGTATTTTTAATTGTAAATGTCACACAGGGCTCTCTTGCAAAACAGTTTTTATATACTGAAGAGACTACCCTGTGTAAAAAACAAAAACAAAAAAAAGGATGAATAAATGATTAAATAAATCACCATTTAAAAGGGCCGAGGAGTGACTACATTTCAAAACTGTTCTGCCCCCTTGGCAAGCCATACATAAAGGACATAATAAGAGTTGCATTCTCCGCATGTTTTACTCCATTTCAGCCTACGTTCTCTTTGCAGTACACAAAGGTTTTTATATCGAATGTATTTCTTCATAATCATTCTTCTTTTTTTTTCATAAGTATTCTTTTTTTAAGCGCGTATTGTTCCTTCGCTTCCATTATAATTGTTTCAGTTTGGCTTTCTGTTCATTCATGCGATTTTACTCTGATGAGTGCATGTCGAAAAGCTTCAGTATGTCCGTGTTCAATGTTATTTTCCAATAATCATTCTCATAAATCCATCAATCATATTTATTCATTTTTCTGTCCAATATAAGCAAATTTCAACGACGACAGGAAACTTGTTTTTTTAGGTAAAAACTTTCAAGGGGGATATCCATCCACGGCATGGTATGAATGAGGAGACGGTATCGATACATATGCCATTCTAGTTTAAAACTGAGATATGCCGATCTCGGCCCAGTTTCATAAAACTTGTTGTCAGTAACAAGTTGCAATAACTGTTAATAGCTACTGAAATCCTTGCACCTGATTGGCTGAGAGCAAATTTGTTAAACAAATGAGGCAGTTGTTAATGATAACAAGTTTTGATAAACGGGGCCCAGAAAGAATAAAAGATATCTTCCTGGTAGAAGTGATTGCGTATGAACTTACTCATATGATCCTCATCCATCCAGACATTGTAGCCTCTCTTCCTCAATTGTCTCTTGAACTCTCGCATCACAGGTTTGGAAGGCTGTTCCCATTTGTAGCTGAGCATGATGTGCCCGTTGGACTTGTTGCTGTCGGACGGCGCCCTCTGCGGTGACCCATGTTCAGCCTTCCTGCCTGTCAGACCTTCGGGGAGCCGGGACTCGTAGATTTCGAAGAGAGCACCCATGCAGGCATTACGGAGTTTTTCATCTTTACTCTGGGAATTTTCCGTCAGATCTGGTACGGGGGAAAAGGAGAACGGTGTTTTGCTTCTTCCTTTGCAAAGATAAATTGCAATAGGTCTGCTAGAAGGCTTATCAGACATATCAAAACAACGCAGAAGCAGCTTTTAAGAGAGTTTTTAAGTAAAATGTAAAAGGCACTCATACAGCTATTAATCATAATATCTACACTTCAGTCGTAAGTAACTATGTTTCTTTTAAACTACTACTGCCAAAACTCCAGCACTGTCAGAACCAAATGTACCCCAATAGCATATTCACTACTACTACTACTACTAGGCCTACTACTACTCCTACTACTACCACCATTAATATTGCTGTTTATACTCCTACTACTCCTACTACGCCTACTCTTACTACTACTACTACTACTTCTACTACTACTTCTTCTGCTACTACTGCTATACCTCAACAACTATAACTGCAGCAATCAATATCAGACATCAAATGTAAAAGAAACAGAACTGCACTTCAACAATATGGGACTGATTTTTCTTTGAATGGCAATATACCGCTTTGACGAATATTATAAGAGTATTGTGTATCAATTTGTAAACTTCATCTATATCAGGAAGTTGTTAGATAAATCTGCCAGGGTGCCAAAATTTAGTATTACTTTCCCCAAAACAATCTAATTATTCTACATGGCTTCGATCATGTTCACGGTCTCCATCACCAGTTTTTTACAACTTTGATAACAATTTAGTACGAATTTATCCTATTTAGGTCTGTTACCGTTGATATTCTACATTAGAATTAAAGGAAGCTTACTTACTGTAGACAATCCCCTGATTTTTCCGTAGTTTTTCTTTGTTTTCCTTCAGAAATGCTAGTTGCCAGATAGCATTGGCAGCATATGCTTTCTCTGTAGTGGAGCAGTCCGCTTTAAGCATTTTACCGAGTAGAGGGATTCCTCCTTTTTCTACTATAAGTGTTTTGTTGTTGTCATTGATTGCCAATTGCTCCAATGATCGCACTATCTGTAATGCATTAAGGTTCACCACTGTCATTCTATTTTTGTTGGACGTTTGACGCTCTGCGGATGCCTTATGGTCCGAATTGGAGAGACACTTTTTCAGCAAAGAGAGCATTGATACAATGCAAGTGTAGTTGGTGGAAAGCTTGTCCCGCCTCTTCTTTCTTCACTAGCTTTGCTAGCGCCATGAAAGCTATTGTCTGGTTCAAGGTCTCGTCCGATTTGGAAATCTTTCCAGAGCTGGCACAACGCGGTGATGCTTAGGGGCAAGAGATGGCTCCCTGCAGCAGTTGTCCAACACATTCATTGCATCAAATTGCATATCGTCGACCCATTTATTCACCGCTTTATCAACCTCCAGCTGGCGTAAGAACCAATCCACTAGCAAAGAGAGGCACCCATCCTCATCCATTTGCATACAGAAATAATCAGATTTATCAGTGAAATTCCAGGCTGAACGCAGTAGATCGATAACAAACGTAAATATTTGTCTTCTCTCCGATGTGAGTTCTTCGCTGGGATCAGCTTCTTCAATCAGCTGGATCTTGTCTCGCCTTTGAAACGTAGAGGCAAACATTTTGCAGTAATATGTGTCTATGGCCA
Source organism: Echinometra lucunter (assembly GCA_029962745.1). Lineage (NCBI taxonomy): Eukaryota > Metazoa > Echinodermata > Echinoidea > Camarodonta > Echinometridae > Echinometra > Echinometra lucunter. Next base: position 15,112,977 of record CM057168.1, read on the forward strand.
AACCATCGGAAGCAGCTTTCCTATCGATGGTCTTGTTCCTTGATAACTGTTTTATGTCCCTTATCATCTTGAGACATGTGTCGCAGGGAAAATCGTCACAGTCGTTGATATGTTTAATGCCATTCCTGGCGAGGTTAAGACATTCTTTGACTTCGTTGCTGAACTTTTTGATCCTTTTTGCTTTTGCAGCCGCAATGTCCACTAGTGGGTCATCTGGGGAGTCTTCTACTGTCACTTGAGCATGGTCTTCTTTGCCCTCATTCGGAACCCTGGCATTGTTAGCATCAGAATTCTCTTTGGAGTTTGTAGTAACTGTCGGGACGGATTTTTCAGTTTCCGCGGCGATTTCATCCAGGCATCCTGCAGAAGTATCTTGGGTCAAATTATCTTCTGACGCAGGATTCTTGATTGAGGAAATTCTCTTCGTACTTGCAGCTGACCCCATTTTCAATTTGAGCCCCAAGCCTCACTGCAAAATAAACACACCAGTCTTCTCCAAAATTAGAGATCGATGGTTCAGCATGTGTTACTTTAAGCAACGGAGTCACTCAAAATAATAAATTATGATTGTGTTAAACTAAATCCCCTTCACCGCAATCCCCATTCATTCACTGCTAGGAGTTGCCAGCATATCTATACGAAATATACGTAAAATGCCTTTCCTTATAATACGACCCAATGAATTAATTCACAAAGTGTTGCCTGTGCACAGTCAACCTATTATATAGTCGCTTAGCAACGGAGGACGCTACGGTCGTAACTACCACACGATCATTTTTTTTTTTTTTTATGAATGAAATCTACCGTAGATCGTTGAGGACTACGGTGAAGTGCAAATCATAGCAATCGAGGTTTTCTCTGCATGTCCGTGAGCTGGATGCCAGGGGGCAGTTCCCTCCCCCCCCCCCCCGAAATTTTCTAGCCTTACTTTTTATCGAACCTTTTCCAAATAGCCTAAGCCACTTAAAGTGTACACAAGATCTCTCAATTTCAATTTTCAAAAATGCAAAAATGCCTTCGTGACCAGCTCACTGGCTTGTCTCCTTGAGCATTTTATGTATTTTTGCCTCCTTCCCCGCAGGATAAAAAAATCCTGCGTACGGCCTTGTTTCGGTGAGAGAGTCAAGGTTAAGTCTGCTAATGAACACTCTCGCACTGGCTACGTTCCGGAGGGGGGGGGGGGGGCAGATTAAGGGTCAGATGGGTAATGTACATTATGGGTCTTCTATCGGCCCATTTTAAACAAATTTCATTTGACTTGGATATCATTTGATATGGTCACTTTGAAAGGTTCCTACTTCTATGACGATCATTCTTTATTGGTTATATCAAATAAATGTTATAGATGATTTTTTTTTTAAAGATGATGATGATGGTGATAATGATTGTGAGGTTGATGATTTTCCGTTCTTAAATAGATGATATCATGTTATGATAAAAATAATAAAAAACAATTGATAAATTGATATAGCGAAGCTACTATATCAGTGTACTCTACTGCGCTATGGTCATGTAACAGAACTCCAGTTATGACCTAGCGTCTCCCTGCACTTTCAAATGACTTGAATAATTACCCTGGCTTTTGCCAAGATGTCATTATAACGCTGCCAGGTACCCATCTACCTCACTTGAGCTCAGTGGGGTAAATATTCGATTCCGTGCTTTTCATCTGAAGCTAGGTCCCTAAAGACAAGCCATGAAATCATACAGAGAATGATCTGATTATTCAACCCTACTGTTCTGCTTATACTAAAGATAAGGGTCTGATTCATCCATATTGTTACTCTGTGACAATGAATGCATGCTATTCATAGAAATCATAATTCCATGTCAACAATTTATACTGAAGTCAAGGTCAAAGCGTGCGTGTGTGAGAAAGAGGGTGGGGGCACTCACGCCTATTATCATAAAGGTCGATATTAACCTCCTCTAATACAATCTTTCAGGGAGGGAATATATTCGATGATCATTGAATCTGATATGTACGTAAAAGCCCTTGTCCCATACTGCCGTTTAACGATTCCGTCTGAGAAACCAATGCGTGAGTTTATTGGACTTTTTTATTTGTTCTTCAGCTGGTTTACAGACGTATCTAGACGTTTACAGACGGCCCTAGCCGTTTTAAACTTTGGACATGTTCAAAGTTTGAAACTTCCAGCTTTCGATAGCGATTGGCGGTTCTCATATGTTACTCTGGCAGTTTTTTGTCCAGCCACGGAACGCATCATACGTCTATGGAACGGTAAAATCGGCAAGAAAATGACTGAATAACGTCCAAGAAACATTCAGTTAACGAATACTTGAGCGCCTGATCTCAGGTCAAAGACAGTCCTTGCAAAGTTAAAAACGGATTGATACGGATAGAGGAACGTCTGAGGAACGTCTGAGGAACAGTCAAAACGCGTACGAGAAACGCCTTGGCAGAAACAAACATATCCAGCTGAAAAAGCTTCTGCCCTGCATCACTCATTCGCTCATCTGCTGCCAAGTGCTATGGGTGACTTTCCTGATGACCTTCCTGATGATGTTCCTGATGGGGTGTAGCCTTTCTGCAGACACAACTTGATATTCATTTATTTCATGCATGTCGAGTACAGCAGTTCATATGCCTCTATCTCGCGCGCGCGCTCTCTTTCTCTCTCTCTCTCTCTCTCTCTCTGTTTTTACCGATCTCTTCCATTTCCTTCTAAATGTTCATCCCAAGTTTCTCCTCCTTTCTTCAAATTGGAGCCAAATGTCTCCGTTTCCACTCCTCTGTGGTTAGAAAAACTATAACAAGAACCACTGTGAAATAATGATTGCAAATTTAATGAGATATTTATTTTTCTTTTTCTTTTTCTTTTTTCATTTTGCAGTTAAAACGTTAAACGCGTTAATGGATCTGCTCGTGAATATCAACTTCTGTAAATCATTTTGGAGTTTATTGTAGATGACGTTTAGCCAAGCCCTTCCCTTTGGGGATGTTTGTTGTTTGTTCAGGGTTTCTTGTTTGCTTGTTCTTTTGTTTGTTTGTTTGTTTGTTTTGGTTTTTGTTTTGGTTTTTTGTACAAAAGTTTGTTTGTTTGTTTTTTTCTCTTTCACCTCATACGAGGAACTTTATTAATATATATATATCCATAACAAATATTTACATATTATACATCAAAATATCTCAAATCACTGATGACTTCAAGTCAAAAAATACTGAAATACTTTTTCAACTGCTTTTGAATCATAATATTTGCAAATGAATTTACAACTCAAATATTGACGTAATTCAAACTTAAAATTTATCCATAACGCTTTGGCAACAGCTGAAACTCTTGTTTCTTTCCACAGCTTTTTAATATAATCTTTATAAACAACATACTGTGCAAAATTAATAATAAGATTAATCATAATATTCTTTTCATCTGCAATATTGAATCCAATTATCATACACAAATTATCAATTTTAACTTCTGTCTGAAAAATATAACAAATCATTCGTTCAATAATTTTCCAAAATACCTTGACTCTTTTACATTCAAATAACATATGCATTGTCGTCTCTTGACATTTACAAACATTACATTGATTATTACCTACTATATTCCACTTGAATAGATTGTCTTTTGATGGTAATATTCTATGAAAAAGCTTAAAATTAAATTGCTTTATTCTGTTATCTTTTATGTACTTAAATTTGAAAAGCATGATTTTATTCCAATCAAAATCATCTCGTAATTTAAAATAATCCATCCAAAAGTAGAAAAAATATGGCTCTGTTTGTTTCAGTTCAACAAATAAATTATTATATTGTTTGGCTTTCCTAGATCTAATATTGATTAAATCACCAGAAGAAATTTCGAACAAATCTTCTGGATAATACTCAGTATGCTGAATATATTTTGTTTTATATAACCAAATTATCGGAAACGCCTTTTTCAGTTTTGAGAACTCAAAATGACTTAACAAATTCTTTGCTTCAGTAATATTTAAAATATCACTGATTTCTTTCCAGCAACCGTCTGTTATTATTTGTTTAACATTCATTATACCAAAATCAATCCATCTTTTAAAGAACAACATTTTGTTACTATATTTAATATTACTGTTATTCCAAATGATTTGATTTCCAATGTCATGTACTTTCAAAATATCAATGAATCGAAGATTCGCCCATACACATAGGAAATCCCAATAAAACTGTGGTAATTTCTGTTTTCTACATAAGCAAATCAGATCTTTTATATTACAATTGAATCTTAGGCATAAAGGAAATCCACCTATCTTGTTTGTCCAATAGGAAAAAAGAGCCTTCCATGCTCCCTCAATATCACTTAAAAATTTTACAATCCATGATAAGCGCAGAGCGTTAAATTTTGATTCAGTGTCAACCATTCCCAGTCCCCCGTTTAACACCTGGTTTATACATACTGTCCTTTTAACTCTGTCCCTCTTTGAATGCCATAAAAAGGAATACATTAGTTTGTTCAACTCCTTAATTACATATTTAGGAACGTTTACTGCTGTAGCTATGTAAACAAATTGCGATGCAACTAAGCTTTTCAATATTGTCACTTTTCCAAAATATGTTAAATTGCGCATTTTCCATAAATTCAAAATGTGTTTTACTTTCGCCATTCTTCCTTCCCAATTTAGTCTCTCTACTTCTTCATAGTTTTTACCTACATACACCCCTAAACATTTTACCGGTTGGTCTGTAAAGTTTACATCTTCCAACTCAATTGTGTCACATTATGTCATAATATCTGATTTATTCCAGTTTACAGTCGGACCTGCTATTTCTCCAAACTTATTAACTTCAGACATTACATATCTCATTGAAAGGCGAGATTCTACGAATATAATTGTGTCATCTGCATACTGTGCAATTTTGATTTCTTTACTGTTTTGTTCATCCAGTGGTACGTGTATACCTGTAATGTTTTTATTTTGTTTTATCTTTTCAGCTAATACTTCTGCAATTATTATAAAAAGCAATGCAGATAATGGACAACCCTGGCGAACGCCACCTTCAATATTAAATTTTTTTGATAACCATCCATAATTCAACACTCTCCCATTTGCATTTTGGTATAGCGTTTCAACCCATCGAATAAAAGAGGTTTTGAAGTTCATTTTCCGCAAAGTATTATACAAAAAATTATGAGTTACATTATCAAAAGCCTTACGAAAGTAACATCTTAGGTAAAAGGTGTGATATTATCCGGAAAACATCTATTAATTCGATCATGGGCCAAAGTTGCAGTAATGATGAATGGTGATATGACGGTTGCCTAATGTAAGGTTCGTAATTATCCCCCCTAAAATATATATAAATATATATGCAAAAGAATTCATGGTTCCATATGATCATGAATCAATAGGGGGGGAAAAGGGAAAGGCTCGATCTGTAAAATGGCTTGAACTGCCTTTCTCTGAATTATGAGCCCTAGTTCATTTTCGAAATTACGAACCATGGGGTAAGAAACCTTGGGAGTGTATCTCCCGATAAAGCAGAATTGTGTTTCAGAATTGTGGTCTTTCGGAATTATAAACCTTGCCCCCCCCCCCCCCCCTCCAGTATAACACCAATAGTTATCATCATTTCTTCTTTACTCATTATTCTCTTTCTTTGCTTATTCTTTTCTTTCCTATTCGCGATAGTGTTTTGTATGTATAAGTTGTATTGATGTTGATCATGTATTTCATGGAAATATATTTTATGTTATTTCATGTACCAATACAACTTCTTGAATTGCAAACAATAAAGACTATATTAATAGTAATAATGATGATGATGATGATAATAATGATAATAATGATAATAATAATCATAATCATAATAATAATAAGAAGAAGAATAATAATAATGATAATAGTAATCATAATCATAATAATAATAATCATAATCATAATCATAATAATAATATTGATAATAATAATAATCATAATCATAATAATAATAATAATAATAATGATAACAATGATAATAATTATGATAATAATGATAATAATAAATAGGGAGCAATCTGATTGTTTGATTAGCTGAATTCATTGTCAAATTTACCCTGTTGGAAACTGAATTCCCTCATTGCCGTAAGTTCAATTCAGGATCCACCAGAGCCAGGCAGTTACGACTAGAAGCCCATTATAAAAGCGGGTTTGTTTTCATGGTTGTTGGCAGAAGTAGTGAATACAGACACAAAATTATCTCTGTTCACCGTTGTTATCTATCATGTCTATAGGTCTTTGGGTGCGTTCAAGCGATTTTTTGAGGCTAGAATCACAAACATGAATCACAAATCAAAACGCTGTTACAAAACACGGCTACTGCGAGAGAGCGTTCAAGCGATTTTTCATCAACGCTGATTCTTGCTCATTTCAAGCCCATCCACTGCGCATCGTACTGCGCAGTTTGACCCACGAAGGTCAACTTTAGCCACATCATTTATTTGTCTCTATATCTTTCTTATGCTATTCTTTGTTTTTTATTCTATCTTCTTCTCTCTCCATCTTTTCTTATGTTAATCTTTGTTTTTTTCCTACCTTCTTTTCTATGTTTCCTTATGTAATTTATTTTAACCTTTTTTCTATCTTTCCTTGTTATTCTTTCTCTTCCCATCTTTTCTTATGTTATTCTTTGTTTTTTCCTACCTTCTTTTCTATGTTTCCTTATTTTTTCTTTGTTTTTCATTCTATCTTCTTCTCTCTCCATCTTTTCTTATGTCAATCTTTGTTTTTTCCTACCTTCTTTTCTATGTTTCCTTATGTCATTTATTTTAACCTTTTTTCTATCTTTCCTTGTTATTCTTTCTCTTCCCATCTTTTCTTATGTTATTCTTTGTTTTTTCCTACCTTCTTTTCTATGTTTCCTTATTTTTCTTTGTTTTTCCTTCTATCTTCTTCTCTTTCCATCTTTCCTTATGTGATTCTTTGTTTTCTTTTTCTATCTTCTTTTTTCTGTCTTTTCCAATGTTATTTTTTGTTATTCCTTCTATCTTCTTATCTTTCAATCTATCTTTTGTTATTCTTTGTTTTCTTCTATCTTCTTTTCTATCTTTCCTTATGTTATTCTTTGTTTTCCTTCTATCTTCTATTCTGTCCATCATTTCTTATGTTATTCTTTGTTTTTCCTTCTATCTTCTTCTCTGTCCATCTTTCCTTATGTCATTCTTTGTTTTCTTCTTTTATCTTCTTCTTTTTCGTCTTTTCCTGTTATTTTATTTTATTCCTTATATCTCCTTATCTTTCAGTCTCTTCTTATATTATTATTTTTTTTCCTTCTATCTTCTTTTCTGTCCATGTTTCCTTATGTTATTCTTTGTTTTCTTCTATCTTCTTCTTTTCTAGCTTTCTGTATGTTGTTTTATCTTTCTTCAAACCTTGGTGTTAAAGCAACAGTAGAATCATGATTGAGATCTCCGTTGCGTTCAATCGATTTTTAGCGACCGTGGTTCTGCAGAATCATAATTCAAAACGTACCTTTTTCAGCGTTTCATGTTTGCGTTTTGAAAGACGTTTATTTTTACGACCTGCGAAAAATCGATTGAACGCAACCGTGGTTTAAACTAAACGTCTTTCAAAACCGTGATTCTAGGGTGAAAAATGGTCGCTTGAACGCGGCATTTGATCAAAGGCAACATGCCGTGTCGTCTGTGTCTATTCACTCTGCTATCTTTGTTATTGTGTCGTGTGGGGGAGACAAACCTCTCAACGGAGTGGAAGGGATACATACATGTAGATCTTGTGACAGATTATCGTTGTGCTAAACAAGTTATCCAGTAAAGTTTACTACACTCTCATAATTAGACATCTTGAAGTTTGACTACCAGCACTGCTGATGAAAGGGAAATCCATTTTTTGCTCTTGTTTGTTTATTATTTTTGCTAAAATACATCTTTTTAATATACAAACTTCTTTTACGTGCGTGTTCTTTTTCTAGATTAAATTGATTTGATTGGTTTATTTTCAGATTCAGCTTACATCAATTCAGTAACATAATACAAAACACAATGTATCAAGTGAGTGATACAAACAAGAACATCGCCATATATTTGAATGCAGTAAGTAATTTCCTGTAACAGTAATCGCATACAATATAAAAAATGTGGAGGTGTCTATAAAAGCTGCACTTGTCGAGTAAGGTCCCCATTTGACTTAAATAAGGAACTGGAGAAATATGACTGAAGAGAACAAAGGAAAGAAAAGAAAAGAAAACAAACAGGTTTTTCACCAAAAACCAAATCGTCCCCATTAATTCATCACTTAATTTTGTCATGCCGCAGATCCCAGAGTATCATTTGATCAAGAAAATACTACTAAAGATTTATACAGCGCAAAAGATTAGATAAAGGGTAAAATGGTTAAATGGTTGGTTATTTTACATGAATTCTGGTTGCTTACTAACAAGCATCATGGTGAGAACCAGGATAATAATAATAATGAAAATTAATCAACAGTAACGAATGGTAGTAGTATACATAACAATGATAATAATAATGATAGTAATAAAAATGATGATGTTCATACTTTCATTACTACTACTACTACTGCTTCTACTACTACTACTACTACTAATAATAATAATAATAACAATAATAATGATAATAATAATCATAATAATAATCATAATAATAATAATGATAATAATAATGACAATTAAATCAACTATATCAATGATACTGATGATTAAGAAAATAACAACTATAAGCTGGAGTACTACTACTACTAGTAGAAGTAGTAGTAGAAGTAGAAGCTGTAGTAGTAGTAGTAGTAGAAGCAGTAGTAGTAGTAGCAGCAGCAGTAGCAGTAGTAGAAGCAGTAGTAGCAGCAGTAGCAGCAGTAGTAGTAGTAGTACCAGAAGTAGGAGCAGTAGTAGCAGTAGCAGTAGCAGTAGTAGTAGTAGTAGTAGTAGTAGCATTAGTAGTAGTAGCTCGTAATAGTGTTAGGTAGTAGTAAGAGAAGTATCATCTTCACAATGGTCGCCATCATTATCAACTTCACGGTTTTCAGGATTATAATCACTTAACCCAATGACTACTGAATTCTCTTTTCCACATAGACTTAAAGCCAGAGCGAACTGGCACCCTTGTATGGGATTTTGAAATAGCACCCTCTCAGTCCTAAACTACTGACTTTGTCCCCTTTTTGCTCCCAGCACGCTCTATTCTGATCAATGAGAGCTCTATTTTTTAAAGTAACATCTGTTAAAATGTATTTGTATTCATACTCAGGAAATTCACGAGAAGCCACAAAGGATATAATGTTTCTAAGAGTCTCTGGTTTTGAGTAGCCGCAAGTTGGGGCTGCTGTAAATACTTCATATTAAGGGTCAGTTCATTGTTGCTTTAATACAGGGGTCACCCTGTTGGAGTAGCCAAGGTGTTAATTTAAATTCTCGAGAGCCCCTGCAAGAGAAAGAACGTCCAGATAGGGCACTTTAAGATCGTCTTTCATAGATTGGTAGAAAGCTTGTGGTACTGTGGCCAGTTGCTTCTTCAGCTGCAGCAGTTGGGTACCATTGAGACTCTTCAAAGCCTTGTGACGTGTCGTGACGTTGTTTGCAACCAGCCAATCCTGGACCTGCTTACAGTCCCATCCTGGTACTTGGGATTCAACAGTAGATGGCGGGGGCTGTGGCTCTTGGGACGGGGGAGCTTCAAAGGACAACCAAGGAGATAAAAATACAGTCAAATAGTGATCACTATGAAAATAATACAGCTAAGTATCAAAATAACAGTAGTATCGAAAGTGAAAACGATGATGATCATGGAGGTGACAATTTATCAGTTATCAAAATAATGCCATCCAAAATGATAACTCATTAACAGACAACCCCAAACTCTACGGGATATCTATCGTTGGGGTACTTAAAACCATTGACTCTTTATGCAACCGTTATAGAATTTCGATAGATTTTGAGCATGAAGCCCACAATATACTGCTTAGTCGGACAATTGCATGGAATTCTAAAAGTGCATCAGCAAGTCAAGTCAAGATAACTGAGAACTTTTTTTTTTCTTGGGGGGGGGGGGGGGTAGGTCAAATACGTTACTAGCTTTGAACATAAATTGACATCAAATTTGTCATTCCTTTCGTGATTACATTCTCAAAACTGATTTAAGGAGTTTTCACACATGATGCGACAGTGTGGTACCACGCTCTGTCACCACACTTTTTTGTGTACAAGCCTATGGGGTATAGGGCGACAAAAAATGTCGCCGAGGCAGGACACACTTTTTTTTTTTTGCTGCCTATATAGATACACAAAAAATGCGCACCAATCAAATTTCTAAAAAGTTAGCGCAAAAATTGTTGCCATGAGATTGCTTGCGTAAGTTTTGACAATATGCTCTCTTACTGAGAGTTGACGCGTTAATGCGCGTTCATTAGCATATGTGGTGATACAAAGTCCCATCATGTGTGAAGACAAAACAGTGTGGCGCCACAGCGTGGTACCACAGTGTCGCATCATGTGTGAAAGCACCTTCATCAAATCCAAAATATGGATGGTGACATATAGGGCAAGGTAAACTGAACCTGTCCATAAAAAAACCCTTTGGGGTATACGCACCACTAGCGGTTGTCACGTTCTTGTCTGTCTCTTTCTGCACTGCGAACTCTTTTTCAATGATGCTAGGGAGTACCTTGGAGACATGGTCGGTCCCTTGAACGATGTAATATATCTTTCCTGCTGTGATACCGCCCAGCCAACCAGTAGCTTTGAATTCATCGCTGACCTTAACAGGAATGATCTTTTTCTTGCATTCATAAGCATAAGATGCTTCTGTAAACAGGCATGATAGAGGAAATATATTTTACACATTCGAATACCTCCTGTCCTGTTCCTTTACTTTTTTACGGAATAGCAATACAGGATTAATCAAATTTCCTCCCTTGAATTCGCAACAATCATTTTCGAACTTCTTTTCCACTGTTACGAACTTTCAAACGAAAAAGGGTTTTAGCGTCAACCATGCAAATTGAATGACAATTCTAAATTTAGCGGAAAATTTCCGAATTTGCACAAGAAATAGTTATCTTATAATTTACACTCGCTGTTTGCAACTCAGAGACTTTAATGATAAATTACAATAAAATCCTATTCAGCGCCACAACATACATGTATACTGCACTGAAAATGGACTCGATTTTTTTTTCGTGGCCCTGTGGATTAAAAGATACAGAAACTTTAGAAAGGTGTCACTAAAATGAGACTCACTGCTTTGGCTTAACCTACAGCACATACATTCCAAGTGATAGCGTTCATATTTCGAGAAAAGTCCTCGGTATCAATTTCAGTGATTTTACATGTGTTTTTTTTTTGTTTGTTTGTTTTACAGTGTATCAGCTAAAAATGTGTATTACAACCTTTACTTACCATCATTTGTAAAGGTTTAAGACCACCCTTCCAAGATACAACGATTCAAAGGAAATACCAAGTTAAAAGATGTCACTTTTTCAGACTTATTTTCAGACAAACGTTTTTCCAATGCATTCATATGGGCTCATACCATTACTCTTAAGCTACTGACCACTGTAGAGAACATAGTATGTAATCATTCAATGCGACAAAAGAATGCATTCCAAATTATTGAAATTCCCACAAATTCCGAGGTGGTCTTACACTTTTTGCAAATGATGGTAATTCCATATCAACTTGTACGGCAATCTTTATCCTGAATCTTTACATTTTAGAACCCAAACACAGAATACGATAAGTATTTTGCATTAACAAGATGCAACCCATGTATTTCATGTACTGATGGTAAGAGATCGTCAATCGAGGAAAGTCTTCAGTATCAATTTAAGTGGTACTTTACCTGTACGGCAATCTTGACTATCTTGATAACCACGTGTGATGCAAGCTATGACCATATCAGCATTCTCTACAGCCTCTGCCATGGCGCCAATTTTATCACCCACTGAAAAAAAAAGTGAAAAAGTTTCAAAAACTTAAACATCAAATACCTGAGATTGAATATCACGTATTTCTATATGTTGTTTAATTTTGACATTAAATTTGTTTTTCTTCTTCCTTAACGATTATGGGGGATGGGCAGTGGAAACAGATCACGCACCATTCACATTTTAGTGTTTTATTGGTCTTAATAAAGGTAATTTTTTTTTCAAACTGGATAGTTGTATGTAAGACGTGATCACACAGTAGCTTAATATTTCCATCCTAATCTATTCCTTTGTACTTGTATTGTTTTGTTTTCCTATTTATTGTAATATTTCACAATTCGTTATTGTTTTAAATTGTATTTCTGCTTGTATATATCATACAGGGCTCTCTTGCAAAACAGTTTTTATATACTGAGACTACCCTGTGTAAAAAAAAAAAAAACAGCGTGTTCAAAGTATCACTCTACCGTTTTGAAAATGTAGTCATTTATCAGCCATTTTAAATGATAGTGAAAATTTCAGTTTTTAGGGTGTTGTTTATAACAATTTTTTTTTCTCTCCTTGAAAGTATGAAAAATCTGGTTTGTTGCTCAAATCTTTCATAAGTGTGTAAGTTCCTCGATTACCCATAAACACTTGTTAAAGAATCAACGTGGTTGTGTTTCAAGGGAATGTTCGAGTACTTAGACTTATGAGGGTATCGAAAAACACGCCCTTAATTTCGATTACTAAAAGTTGACAAACGCTAAATATTTCAATGATCTTTGAGGCGCAAATATTCTGATTAGGAATGATAAGCGCCTTAAAAATCCAAATACCAACCAACAACGATCACGATGGTAAGAAACCATGAATATGTGATTTTTTTTTTTTTTTTTTTTTTTTTTGATTGGCCTACGTCTTCAGAGAGGAACTTCGCTGCGGATCCTATAACTATATTGTTATAGCACTGCCCTGTTTAATAAACGACTGCTCAACGATTATTAAAATTACCCTAGATTGTCATACCAACACTGGGCATAAATTGAGCTGTCTTTTGTGCTTTCCCCATCACATTTCTCTCTGAGACTATTAGAAAAATCGTATTGATTAGAACCTTTGCTTGTCCTACATTTGGAACCTAAAGATAATAGTCTATAAAGGTTCCCTAAAGGGTTCTGAAGGGGTCTTTAAAACCATTATTGTTATACAGTTACTTTGGGGGCTCTTGAAAAAAAAGAAAGAAACCTTTATAGATCCCCCCTTTTTCTGGAGGTTCCATCAAATATGGGTCAAAAGATCTTCTAACTGGCACATTTTTCTGAGGATGTTGAAAAGAGTTTAAGATGAAAAGGGAGAAGCTGATAATTATGTCTTAAGAATATCTTAAGCGAAAATAGCGAGTCCCCAAAATGTCAATTTTTTTCTGCTGACTGCAGAGGCCACTGGCATGTTCTCTTTTCCTTTATGTTGCAAATTTAGCGGGAAGAACATGGAAAACTGAATACTGCATTATGACTCATTGCCATGTTCTATGTTCTGCCCCCTTGGCTAGCCATACATAGAGGACCTAATAAGAGTTGCATTCTCCGCATGTTTTACTCCATTTCAGCCTACGTTCTCTTTGCAGTACACAAAGGTTTCTATATCGAATGCTTTTTTTTTTTCATAAGTATTCTTTTTTTAAGCGCGTATTGTTCCTTCGCTTCCATTATAATTGTTTCGGTTTGGCTTTCTGTTCATTCATGCGATTTTACTCTGATGAGTGCATGTCGAAAAGCTTCAGTATGTCCGTGTTCAATGTTATTTTCCAATAATCATTCTCATAAATCCATCAATCATATTTATTCATTTTTCTCTCCAATATAAGCAAATTTCAACGATGACAGGAAACTTGTTTTTTTAGGTAAAAACTTTCAAGGGGGATATCCATCCACGGCATGGTATGGGTGAGGAGACAGTATCGATACGTATGTCATTCTAGTTTAAAAATGAGAAATGCCGATCTCGGCCCAGTTTCATAAAACTTGTTATCAGTAACAAGTTGCAATAAATGTTAATAGCTATTGAAATCCTTGCACCTGATTGGCTGAGAGCAAATTTGTTAAACAAATGAGGCAGTTGTTAATGATAACAAGTTTTGATAAACGGGGCCCAGAAAGAATAAAAGATATCTTCCTGGTAGAAGTGACTGCGTATGAACTTACTCATATGATCCTCATCCATCCAGACATTGTAGCCTCTTTTCCTCAATTGTCTCTTGAACTCTCGCATCACAGGTTTGGAAGGCTGTTCCCATTTGTAGCTGAGCATGATGTGCCCGTTGGACTTGTTGCTGTCGGACGGCGCCCTCTGCGGTGACCCATGTTCAGCCTTCCTGCCTGTCAGACCTTCGGGGAGCCGGGACTCGTAGATTTCGAAGAGCGCACCCATGCAGGCATTACGGAGTTTTTCATCTTTACTCTGGGAATTTTCCGTCAGATCTGGTACGGGGAAAAAGGAGAACGGTGTTTTGCTTCTTCCTTTGCAAAGATATATTGCAATAGGTCTGCTGGAAGGCTTATCAGACATATCAAAACAACGCAGAAGCAGCTTTTAAGAGAGTTTTTAAGTAAAACGTGAAAGGCACTCATACAGCTATTAATCATAATATCTACACTTCAGTCGTAACTATGTTTCTTTTAAACTACTACTGCCAAAACTCCAGCACTGTCAGAACCAAATGTACCGCAATAGCATATTCACTACTACTACTAGGCCTAACTCCTACTACTGCCACCATTGATACTGCTGTTAATACTCCTACTACTCTTACTACGCCTACTCTTACTACTACTACTACTACTACTACTACTACTTCTACTACTACTTCTTCTTCTACTACTTCTATTTCAACTACTACTACTACTACTACTACTACTACTACTGCTATACCTCAACAACTATAACTGCAGCAATCAATATCAGACATCAAATGTAAAAGAAACAGAACTGCACTTCAACAATATGGGACCGATTTTTCTTTGAATGGCAATATACCGCTTTGACGAATATTATAAGAGTATTGTGTATCAATTTGTAAACTTCATCTATATCAGGAAGTTGTGAAATAAATCTGCCAGGGTGCCAAATTTTTTTTATTATTATTATTACAGATTTTATTGCTTCACTTCAATCGACAGAATATAACAATTTCAGGATAAAAGACAAATCATACATAAATGAATTTCTACAATTCAGCAAGTACATAATGGGAATTAATCAATGTTTTCCATTTCTCTAAGTGAACTGAAAGTTTGCCTTGTTTAATTGCAATAACTCTTTCTACTTTCTCCAAAAATAAAATATCTTTTTGAAAAAGCTTAAAGACCAATGTTTTTTCAGTATATTTTTGTCTGTAGATAAAGTATTTACCATAAAACAGAATTGTGTTAATTAAACCATTCTTTGTATGAACTCCAAAACAAATATCTAAAACAGAAATTCGCAAAGTAAGAACGTTCAAATCAACCAGCCATTTGTTTACCTCATTCCAAAATGTTTTGGCAACCGAACAATAGAAAAAAAATGCATAAGATCTTGACTTTCTTTCCTACAAAAATTGCATGTTGGTGAACTTTTTACTCCAATTCGAAACAAAAATTCATTAGTTGCTATTCTTCTATGAATGAACTTAAATTGAAAAGAACGTATTTTGGTATCCAGCGTAGCCTTGAATATTCTTTTAAAACGGTCTTGCCATTGAATTAACATCTCTAAACTCAAATTTAGGTCATTTTCCCATTTATTTAAGTGATTTGTATCATTCAAACTTAAACATACCTTACTTACAAACACTGGATAGCAAAATTTTGTTGGTTTCTTTTTTGACAAAAATAACTGCAATTTGTGGTCTTCTGGAGAACGAACAGAATTACAATGCATAGACAAATTTCGCCACGTTGACTTGATAGCACTAACAATAGCAAAATAGCGCATAAACTGATAAACGTTTAAACTAAAAAATAGTTGCATTTCTCTAAAAGATTTAAGATTTCCGTTCTCATTCAGAATATCACTTATAAACTTTATACCTTTGTCAAACCAATTTCTGAAAAAAATTGTTCTACCATCAATTTTGATAAATGAATTATTCCATATAGATTGTGATGTAACCTCCTTGAATTTGACCGGATTGTAATATTTGTAGGAAGACCAAGCTATCAAGACATCGTGCCAAAATTGACCGACATGAAAAAAAGTTACATCATCAGTACAAAAGTTACTATTAAAGATGAATTCTCCCCCGTACGAATTCACTTGGAATTGAAAAAATGTTCTCCACCTGCCTTTATTTTGGTTGTCAAGTACCCTTTTGACCCATGAAATTTTTAGCGCACTACAAAAACTTTTAATATGGGTCATTTTTAACCCCCATGTTCATATTCATTGTACATTAAATTTCTTTTGATACGGTCTTTCTTCCCGCTCCATAAAAAGACAAAAAAAAACTTTTTGCAAAGTATCGAAAAAAGTTTGCGGTGGATCTGGTAAGTTACTAAACAAATAAACAAACTTGGGAAGTACTAATGATTTCAATATTGTAATTTTACCTAAAAGAGTCAAGTTGCGACAGTTCCACACTTTCAGAAGTTTATAAGTTTCTTTCATTTTTGATGTCAAAATTTATAGAACAAATATCTGACAAATCGTGAATTGGGATTTGTATTCCTAAGTAATTAATGACGTTATCAACCCATTCTAAATGTAGTTCTCTACATAGTGTACCTTTGAAATTCCCCAGCCTGACAATCTTACTTTTGTTGACATTAATTTTTAAACCTGAAATGTTGGAATATTTAGATAAAATAGCAAAACAATTAGAAAGATTCTGCTCATTAGCATCAAGGTAAATCAATGTATCATCAGCATACTGTCTAAGAAAAATTTCATTTCCTTCAAAGTTGATTCCCTGAATATGTGTACTCTGTCTTAACATAATTCCTAGTATCTCAGCCCCAATTAGATAGAGGTATGGGGAAAGTGGGCATCCTTGTCTTACCCCCCTGTGAAGATTAAAGACAGGTGATGAGAATCCATTGTTTATAACACAGCTTTCGATATTAGTATACATCAGTTTAACAAAAGATATAAATGTATTTCCAAAGCCGAATTTATTCAAACAGATATCTAGAAAATTCCATTCAACCGAATCGAATGCCTTTTCGAAATCTATCGAAAAGACAATTCCATTAATTGAAAATTGTTTGCTTAAATCTATAGAGTCTAAAAATAAACGGATATTTTCGCCAATGTATCTGTTCTTTAAAAAACCAGTTTGATCTCCATGTATAATAAAAGGAAGAACTTTCTGAAGTCTAGTTGCGAGAATTTTTGCCAGTATCTTGTAATCTGTATTTAAAAGTGAAATTGGGCGCCAGTTCCTTAAATAAAGATTGTCTTTGCCTTTTTTGGAAGAAGGGTTATTATTCCTCTTTTCATAGATGGGCACAGATCACCAATTACATAGCATGTATTAAATACTTTACAAATAAGCTCCTTTATATCTTCCAAAAAAACCTTATAAAAGTTAACGGGAAGGCCGTCTGTACCAGGTGTTTTATCACAAGCCATTGACATAATGGCATTATAACATTCATTTTCTAGAATACATCCCTCACACAACTTAGCTAAATCTTGATCAGTCGTAGGTATTTTCAAATCATTTAACACGTTCTTTATATCATTATCTTCAATATTATTTGAATTGTATAGGGTTTCATAAAAATCTTTCTCTTCCATTAATATATCCTGTGGCTTGGTGATAGTTATTTCACCTTTCTTCAGTTTTTGTATATGCTTTTTATCAAAATTCCTTTTCTCTAAGTTTAAAAAATAGCGAGAGTTTTTTTCTCCCTCGGAAATCCATGTGACTCTAGTGCGGACCATTATTCCTCGCACGTGTTCCTCGTGCATACATTTCAACTCTGCTTCTTTACATACTAGTTGTTCTTTCATATTAGAGTCATCTGGGTTATCCGTCAAAAACTGTTGAATATTCTCAATATCTTTCAGTATGGAGTCATATTTTGCTTTAATTTTCTTTTTGTGATTGGAAGATATAAAAATGCATTTTTCTTTGATTTTGTATTTCAGAAATTCCCAAAGTTTATGAGCTTCCATATCCTTGTTTTCATCAATAATAGAATTTATAGTCTTTTTGATATCCAATTTATAAGCAGAGTTTGATAATAGAGAAATGTTCATCTTCCAAAACCCTGGGCCCCTTTGTGGGACCCATCGTTTGACGGATAAACTGATGGCTGAATGGTCACTTCTGTAACCGTAATGTATGTCAACATAATCCACAAAATTTTTGTAGGGTGCCAAAATTTAGTATTACTTTCCCCAAAACAATCTAATTATCCTACATGGCTTCGATCATGTTCACGGTCTCCATCACCAGTTTTTTACAACTTTGATAACAATTTAGTACGAATTTATCCTATTTAGGTCTGTTACCGTTGATATTCTACATTAGAAATAAAGGAAGCTTACTTACTGTAGACAATCCCCTGATCTTTCCGTAGTTTTTCTTTGTTTTCCTTCAGAAATGCTAGTCGCCAGATAGCGTTGGCAGCATATGCTTTCTCTGTAGTGGAGCAGTCCGCTTTAAGCATTTTACCGAGTAGAGGGATTCCTCCTTTTTCTACTATAAGTCTTTTGTTGTTGTCATTGATTGCCAATTGCTCCAGCGATCGCACTATCTCTCTTGCCTTAATGTTCACCACTGTCATTGTATTTTTCTTGGACGCTTGACGCTTTGCGGATGCCTTATGGTCCGAATTGGAGAGACACTTCTTCAGCAAAGAGAGCATTGATACAATGCAAGTGTAGTTGGTGGAAAGCTTGTCCGCCTCTTCTTTCTTCACTAGCTTTGCTAGCGCCATGAAAGCTATTGTCTGGTTCAAGGTCTCGTCCGACTTGGAAATCTTTTCCAGAGCTGGCACAACGCGGTGATGCTTAGGGGCAAGAGATGGATCCCTCCTGCAGGCATTGTCCAACACATTCATCGCATCAAATTGCATATCGTCGACCCATTTATTCACCGCTTTATCAACCTCCAGCTGGCGTAGGAACCAATCCACTAGCAAAGAGAGGCACCCATCTTCATCCATTTGCATACAGAAATAATCAGATTTATCAGTGAAATTCCAGGCTGAACCCAGTAGATCGATGAAAAACGTAAATATTTGTCTTCCAGCCGATGTGAGTTCTTCGCTGGGATCAGCTTCTTCAATCAGCTGAATCTTGTCTCGCCTTTGAAACGTAGAGGCAAACATTTTGCAGTAATCTGTGTCTATGGCCAAACCATCGGAAGCAGCGTTCCTATCGATGGTCTTGTTTCTTGATAACTGATTTATCTCCCTTATCATCTTGAGACATGTGTCGCAGGGAAATTCGTCACAGTCTTTGATATGTTTAATGCCATCCCTCGCGAGGTTAAGACATTCTTTGACTTCGTTACTGAACTTTTTTATCCTTTTTGCTTTTGCAGCCGCAATGTCCACTATTGGGTCATCTGGGGAGACTTCTACTGTCACTTGAGCATGATCGTCTTTGCCCTCATTCGGAATCCTGGCATTGTTAGCATCAGAATTCTCTTTGGAGTTTGTAGTAACTGTCGGGACGGATTTTTCAGTTTCTGCGGCGATTTCATCCAGGCATCCTGCAGAAGTATCTTGGGTCAAATTATCTTCTGAAGCAGGATTCTTGATTGAGGAAATTTTCTTCGTACTTGCAGCTGACCCCATATTTAATTTGAGCCCCAAGCCTCACTGCAAAATAAACACACCAGTCTTCTCCAAGATTATAGATCGATGGTTCGGCACGTGTTGCTAAACAACGAAGTCACTCATAATAATAAATTATGATTGTGTTAAACTAAATCCCCTTCACCGCAATCCCCATTCATTCACTGCTAGGAGTTGCCAGCATATCTATACGAAATATACGTAAAATGCCTTTCCTTATAATACGACCCAATGAATTAATTCACAAAGTGTTGCTTGTACACAGTCAGCCTATTATATAGTCGCTTAGCAACGGAGGACGCCACGGTCGTAACTACCACACGATCAGCTTTTTTCATGAATGAAATCTACCGTAGATCGTTGAGGACTACGGTGAAGTGCAAATCATAGCAATCGAGGTTTTCTCTGCATGGCCGTGAGCTGGAGGCCAGGGGGCAGCCCCCCCCCCCCCCGAAATTTTCAAGCCTTACTTATTTTATCGAACATTTAAGCCACTTAAAGTGTGCACAAGATCCCTCAATTTCAATTTTCAAAAATGCAAAAACGCCATCATGACCAGCTCACTGGCTTGTCTCCTTGAGCATTTTATGTATTTTTGCCTCCTTCCCCGCAGGAAAAAATCCTGCGTACGGCCTTGTTTCGGTGAGAGAGTCAAGGTTAAGTCTGCTAATGAACACTCTCGCACTGGCTACATTCCAGGGGGGGGGGCAGATTAAGGGTCAGATGGGTAATGTACAACATGGGTCTTCTATCGGCCCATTATAAACAAATTTCATTTGACTTGGATATCATTTGATATGGTCACTTTGAAAGGTTCCTACTTCTATGACGATCATTCTTTATTGGTTATATCAAATAAATGTTATAGATGATTTTTTTTAAAGATGATGATGGTGATGATGATGTGAGGTTTATGATTTTCCGTTCTTAAATAGATGATATTATGTTATGATAAAAATAATAAAAAAACAATTGATAAATTGATATAGCGAAGCTACTATATCAGTATACTCTACTGCGCTATGATCATGTAACAGAACTCCAGTTATGACCTAGCGTCTCCCTGCACTTTCAAATGACTTGAATAATTATCCTGGCTTTTGCCAAGATGTCATTGCAACGCTGCCAGGTACCCATCTACCTCACTTGAGTTCAGTGGGGTAAATTTCATCTGAAGCTAGGCCCCTAAAGACAAGCCATGAAATCATACAGAGAATGATCTGATTATTCAACCCTACTGTTCTGCTTATACTAAAGATGAGGGTCTGATTCATCCATATTGTTACTCTGTGACAATTAATGCATGCTATTCATAGAAATCATAATTCCATGTCAACAATTTATACTGAAGTCAAGGTCAAAGCGTTCGTGCGTGTGTGAGAAAGAGGGGGGGGGGGCACTCACGCCTATTATCATAAAGGTCGATAGTAACCTCCTCTAATACAATCTTTCAGGGAGGGAATATATTCGATGATCATTGAATCTGATATGTACGTAAAAGCCCTTGTCCCATACTGCCGTTTAGCGATTCCGTTTGAGAAAGCAATGCGTAAGTTTATTGGACTTTTTTATTTGTTCTTCAGCTGGTTTACAGACGTATCTAGACGTTTACAGACGGCGCTAGCCGTTTTAAACTTTGGACATGTTCAAAGTTTGAAACGGCCAGCTTTCGATAGCGATTGGCGGTTCTCATATGTTACTCTGGCAGTTTTTTGTCCAGCCACGGAACGCATCATACGTCTATGGAACGGTAAAACCGGCAAGAAAATGACTGAATAACGTCCAAGAAGCATTCATTCAACGAATACTTGAGCGCCTGATCTCAGGTCAAAGACAGTCCTTGCAAAGTTAAAAACGGATTGATACGGATAGAGGAACGTCTGAGGAACGTCTGAGGAACAGTCAAAACGCGTATGAGAAACGCCTTGGCAGCGGCCAGACAGGCAGAAACGAACATGTTCAGCTGAAAAAGCTTCTGCCCTGCATCACTCATTTGCTCATCTGCTGCCAAGTGCTATGGGTGACTTTCCTGATGACCTTCCTGATGATGTTCCTGATGGGGTGTAGCCCTTCTGCAGACACAACTTGATATTCAAGCTGCCTGGCTAAGTCTCTATGAAAATGTGAACCAAAGAAGGAGCGCAAGACGCAGAAGGCAGTAGGGTCGGAGGCGCAGGTTCTGGTTTCGATTGTTGTGATGCGGCGATGGGCGCAGCTTGACCTTTCATAAGACGGAAACTGAATGATGATGCACGTAATTCAGACGTTTTAGGGCCGTTTCGTTCCTTACTCATACTTAAGCAGACGTTACTCAAACAGGTTTTGACCGGGGGGGGGGGGGGGCTTGCTGTCGAGCGGCGCACATGTTCTTGCACTTTAACGGCGGCACCAGAGAATCGTAAGAAAAATGATTAGTTACCACGTCGGAAAATCGGGGGGGGGGGTGTCGTTGACATTGGGCGCATTTATTATTCTAAAGTGGGAGTTTCTCCTTTATTTCTTTTTAAGTAGCGGCGCCTTCGGCGCCATGCAAAAAAAAAAAAGGGGGAGGGCTTGCGCATCCAAGCCCCCCCCCCCCCCCGATCCCCCACTGGGAGTCGTTAAACGGCAGTATAGGATAGGGCCTTAAGCAATCAGAGGCTTTAGGTGCAGTCCGAAGGAACCGGTATTGAGGATCAATACTGCCAGACTGTGGCAAAAGAAACGGTGACATGAAGTAAAATGCCACAAATGAAGACATATTCCTTTTGCCAGGCCGTACAACATTGAGATTAGTGAGCATTATTACCATTATCATGATTGTTTTTATCATTAGTATTATTACTATCATATTTCTTTATTACCATTACGACAAATTGCATTGTAAATCACATTCACTGAAAAAAAAGTCCAGTTTTCTAGAAAATGATTCCAATGACAATGAGACATTGGCATTGCGTACGACATAGGAAGTAAAATCTAATTATGTCATCTAAAACTACATTAACGATGTCAGATTCAATGATCACGGATATATTCAATAATCATCGAATATATTCCTTCCCTGAAAGAGTGTATTAGAGGAGATTATTATCGACCTTAATGATAATATGCGTGCGTGTGCGCCCCACCCCCCCCCCCCCTCTCTCTCTCTCTCTCTCTCTCTCTCTTGCTTTGACCTCGACTTCAATATAAATAGCTGACACGGAATTATGATTCTTATGAATAGCCTGCATTCATTGCCATAGAGTAACAATATTGTTCGCCAAAAGCAATGGGCGAAACAGGCCCTTATCTTTGGTGTAAACAGAACAGTAGGGTCAAATATCCAGGTTATTCTCTGTATGAATTCATGACGTATTTATAGCATGGGGCTGGCTTTAGATGAAAAGCGCGGAATCGAATATTTACCCCACTGAACTCAAGTGCGGTATATACCTGGCAGCGTATGTAATGGCAGCTTGGCAAAAGCCAGGCTAACAACATTCAAATTCGTTTGAAAGTGCACGGAATCGTTAGGTCATAACTGGAGCCCTGTTACATCATAGCCCAGTAGAGTATACTGATATAGTAGCTTCGCCTTCAATTTATTTATTGTTTTTATTATTTTATCATAAAGTGATATCATCTATGTAAGAACGGAAAAATCATCAACCTCACCATCGTCATCATGATTATCATTATCATCATCATAATCATCACCATCCTCCTCATCTTCATTTTATAATTGCTATTATTATACTATTTTCATTATCGTAACAGATACCACTTAGTACATGCGTTATCTTTGCGAAAAGGCACACCTCATACCAACGACCCATATAGTGTAGATATGCAGCATATTTATATCCATTGAAAAACGACAAGGATAAAATTTATTCGATATAACTCATGAAGAATGATCGTCAGAGCAGTAAAAAATTTTCGTTAATGACCACATCAAATGATATCCATGTCAAACGAAATTAAGTGGTTATTCATGTTTAAAATGGACTAATAGAAGACCCATGTTGTTCTTATACATTTAAGCCTTAATCTGCCCCCCCCCCCACCTGTGTCATGTACCCAGTGCCATAGTGTTCATTAGCAGATTTAACATTGACTCTCTCATGAAAATAAGGCCGAAAACAGGAAAAAAATCCTTTGGTTGGAGGCATAAAACACGTAAAATGTTCGATTAAACGAGCAAGTGAGTCATGAGCGCGTTTTTTTTTTTCCTTTATAAACTTGAAGTTGAAGGATCTGGTGCACACTTCGAGGAGATTTTTTTGAAAATGTTCAGTTGTAAGTAAGGGTTGCCCCTTGCCCCCTCCCTCTCCCCCCCCCCCCCCCCCCCCGCTACGTATAGTCATGCATGGAAAACCCAGAGTGCTATGATTTGCACTTCACCGTAGTCCTCAACGATCTACGTTAGATTTCCTTTATGAAAAAGTACCTCATTGGTATTTATCATCGTGGCGTCCTCCGTTGCTAAGCAACTGTATAATAGGCTGACTGTGCACAGGCAAGATAGCACTTTGTGAATTAATTCAATGTCTCGTATATACACCGTATATGCTGGCACCTACGAGCAGTGAATTACCGGGGATAGCGGTGAAGGGGATTTTGTTTAACGTAATCATGAATTATTATTATGAATGACTCTGTTGTTTTAAGTAACACTTTCCAAACCATATATCTCTAGTTTCGGAGACGCGTGGTAAAAATCTAATCTTTATTTTGCAGTGAGGCTTGGAGGCCCAACTTAAACATGGGGTCCGCTGCAAGTACCAAGAGGACTTCGTCAGTCAAGAATCCTACGTCAGAAGGGTATTTGACCAAGGACACTTCTGCAGGATGTCCGGATGAAATCGACGGGGGAACTGAAAAACTGGTCCCGACAGTTACTTCAAACCCTAAAGAAAATTCCGATGTTCATAATGTCGGGATTCCGCAGGAAGGCAGAATCGATGATACTTCAAGAACAGTAGAAGACTCTCCAGATGAGCCAGTAGTCGACATTGCCGCTGAAAAAGCAAAACGAATTGAAGAGTTCAGCAACGAAGTCAAAGAATGTCTTACCCTCGCCAGGGTCGGCATCAATCATATCAAAGATTGTGAAGATTTTCCATGCAACATATGTCTAAAGATGATGAAAGACATCAATCGGATATCAACCAATAAGACCATCGACAGGAATGCTGCTTCCGATGGTTTGGCTATAGACACAGATTATTGCAAAATGTTTGCGTCTACGTTTCAAAGGCGAGACAAAATCCAACAGATTGAAGAAGCTGATCCCAGCGAAGAACTAACATCGGAGGCAAAACAAATATTTACATTTTTTATCGCTTTGCTGGGTTCCGCCTGGAATTTCACGGATAAGTCTGATTACTTCTGTATTCAAATGGAAGAGGATGGGTGCCTCTCTTTGCTAGTGGATTGGTTCTTACACCAACAAGAGATTGGGAAACCAATGAACAAATGGGTCGACGATATGAATTTTGATGCAATGAATGTGTTGGACAACGCCTGCAGAAGGGTGCCATCTCTTGGTCCGAAGCATCACCGCGTTGTGCCAGCTCTGCAAAAGATTTCCGAGTCGGACGAGACCTTGACGCAGACGATAGCTTTCATGACGCTTGCAAAGCTGGTGAAGAAAGAAGAGGCGGACAAGCTTTCCACCAACTACACATGCATTGTATCACTGCTCTCATTGTTGAAGAAGTGTCTCTCCAATTCTGGCCATAAGGCAACTACAAAGCGACAAACGTCCAGGAAAGACATAGTGACAATAATAAGCGTTGAGGCAGTAGAGTTAGTGCAATCAGTGGAGCAACTGGCAATCAACGACAACAACAAAAGGCTCATAGCAGAAAAGGGAGGAATCCCACTCCTCGGCAAATTGCTTAAAGCCGATTGCTCCACGGCGGAAAAAACATTTGCAGCAAACGCGGTCTGGCGACTAGCATTCCTAAAGGAAAACAAAGAACAACTACGGAAAGATCAGGGGATCATCTACAGTAAGTAAGCCTCCTTTAGTTTTAATGAAGAATATCAACGGTATAAGACTTAAATATGGTAAATTCGTACTAGGATTGTTATCAAAGGTGTAGATGACTGGTGATGGAGGACGTGAACACGATGGAAATCAAGTAAAATGCTTATATTGCTTGGGGGAAAAGTCACCTTATGTTTTGGAACCATGGCAGTTTTATTTTCAAAACTTAAGGTGAAGGTAACAAAGTGATACATTATACACCAGCAATAATCGTCACCACAGTATATTGCCATTCGAAAAAAATCGGTCCCATATTAGTGTGCAGATATTTTTCTTTCTTTTACATTTGATAACTGGTATTGCTGGAGTTATAGTTGTAGAGGTATAGCAGCAGTAAGATTATGAGTGGAAGTAGTAGTAGTAGAAGTAGTAGAGATTGTAGTAGTAGTGGTAGCAGTAGTAGTAGTAGTAGTAGTAGTAGTAGTAGTTATAGTAATACTAGTAGTAGTCAGGGTAGCAGTGAAGATGTTATTATAAGTGCCTTATATAGTTCTGCGGGTATAGTGCCTTTTAAGTTTTACTCGGAAACATTTTTTTTTTTTTTTTTTTTTTTTTTTTGGGGGGGGGGGGGTTAATTCTGAAATGGTTGATAGGCCTTCCGGCAGACCTGTAGCACTATTCCTTTGCAAAGAAGGCAACATGACCCTATTCTCCCTTTCCCCATACCAGATCTAACGGAAAATTCCCAGAGTAAGGATGAAAAACTCCGTAATGCCTGCATGGGTGCTCTCTTCGAAATCTACGAGTCCCGGCTCCCCGAAGGTCTGACAGGCAGGAAGGCTGAACATGGATCACCGCAGAGGGCGCCGTCCGACAGCAACAAGTCCAGTGGGCACATCATGCTCAGCTACAAATGGGAACAGCCTTCCAAACCTGTGATGCGAGAGTTCAAGAGACAGCTGAGGAAAAGAGGCTACAATGTCTGGATGGATGAGGATCATATGAGTAAGTTCATAAGCAGTCACTTCTACCAGGAAGATATCTTTTATTCTTCCTGGACCCCGTTTAATAAAACTTGTGATCGGTAAGAACTGCCTCATTTCTATAACAAAGTTTCCCTCAGCCAATGGGATGCGAGGATTTCACTAGGTTATAACAGTTATTGCAACTTGTTATTGATCACAAGTTTTATGAAACTGGGACCAGATCGGCATCTTTCAGTTTTAAACTATAATGGCATATGTACCGGAACTGTCTCCTCACCCATTCCATGCCGTGGACGGATATTCCCGCCAAGGCGTTATCCGTTAAACTGGCCGTGAGCGGCGTTTCCCGCCCAAGAAGTTTTTACCAAAAAAAATAAGTTTTCTTTAATCGTTAAAATTTGCTCAATATATTGGACAGGAAAATGAATTCATATATTTGATGGATTTTTAGGAAAAAAGTAATTATGAAAAGAGACATTTCATATAGAAACCATTGAGTATTGCGAAGGGAAAGTAGGCTGAAATGGAGTTTAAAAAATGCGTAGAATTCAAGCATGGCAAGCCAAGAGGGAAGAACACATAGGTCTCATGGGAGCGAGTCATAGTGCAGTATTCAGTTTTCCCTCTTTTGCAACAAAAAGTAAAAGAGAACGTGTAAATGGCCAGTGCAATCAGTGGGGAAAGGTGACATTGTGAGTACTCGCTATTGAAAGATATTTTGAACACATATCGGCTCCTCGCTTTTTGTCTTATCTGTAAAGAAAGTTATCTGGAAAACACAAAAGACAGCTCCATTAAAGGAAAATGAAATCCTGAGGGAAAATCAGTTTTAATGAAAAGAGAGGATAGAGATAAGCTATTTTAAAAGGTTCCATCAAAATGGTTACAAAATTAGAAATTTATGACAGTTTGAAGAGTCTCAAGTTACTTTCTATGAAGATCTTCAAATTGGCAATGTTGCTTCAAAGTGGCAGGTTAAGAAGACAACTCTCAATATGTTTTGTACACAGAATTTCATTATCTCTAAAGATGCTGCTTGTTATCCTTGTGAACTCAACAGTATGTTGTGTCAAATACATTTTCCCATAATATATCTCTATCTAAGATCAAGGAGACATTAGTTTATAAAAACAAACGCTATGAGAATATAATTATAGGATCCGCAGCGAATTTCCTATTTGAAGAAGTAGGCCAATCAAGAAAAAAAATTCATTTACTCATGGTTTTAAGCCATCGTGATCTTCCTGAATAACCACTGAAATGTATTTCTCGATTGTTCTATAAGTCTTGGCACTCTGACATTCCAATGAATCACAACCATGCTGATTCTTTAAAACGTGTTTTATGGGATATCCAGGAACTTAGACGTATGAAAGATTTGAGCAACCAGAGTTTTCTAGACTTAGAAGGAAAAAGGAATATAAGCAAACTTTTCAACTTTTTTTTCAGTGGGTGATAAAATTGGCGCCATGGCAGAGGCTGTAGAGAATGCTGATATGGTCATAGCTTGCATCACACGTGGTTATCAAGATAGTCAAGATTGCCGAACAGGTAGGGATAGAAGGTCTTGGTAGACAGTTTCACTTGATATAAAAACAAACATTCAACCATGTAAAATACACATATATTCACTGAAATTGATACCGAGGACTTTTCTCGATAGATGAATGCCAATTTTCATCATTTGGAATGTATGTGTTGTAGGTTAACCCGCAGCAGTACTGTGTCTCATTTTTTGTGACACCTTTCAAGAGTTCCTGTATCTTTTAATCCAAAGGGCTACGAAAAAAGCCTAGTCGATTTTCAGTGGAGTATGTTGAGACACCCTTGAACCAGTTGAATAATATTTTATTGTAACTAATCATTAAAGTCTCTAAGTTGGCAACACCGAGTGTAAACTGTAATATCACTATTTTCTTGTGCAAATTGGAAAGATTTCCGCTAAATTTTGAAATTCCTTTTCGAATTTGCATGGCTCAGCCTGAAATCTCTTTTGAAAGTCTGTAGCAGTGGAAGAAACGTGGGAAATGATTGTTGAAAATTCAAGGAAGGAAAGCTGATTAATTTCGACCAGAAAAACTCTGTATAGCTATTGCTGAATGGGAATTACACTCCGTAAAAATGTAAAGGTTCGGGACTGACGGTATTCCCATGTGTAAAATATATTTTCTCTATCATATATGCTTACAGAAGCCTCTTATGCTTACGAATGCAAGAAAAAGATCATTCCTGTCAAGGTCAGCGATGAATTCAAAGCTACTGGTTGGCTAGGCGGTATCACAGCAGGAAAGATATATTACATCGTTCAAGGGACCGACCATGTCTCCAAGGTACTCCCAAGCATCATTGAAAAAGAGTTCGGAGTGCAGAAAGAGGCTGAAAAGAGCATGACAACTGCTAGTGGTGCGTATACCCAAATTGTTTTTTTTTTTTTTGGGGGGGGGGGTTATGGACAGGTCCAGTTTACTTTGACCTACATGTCACCATCCTCATTTGGGGATTGGAGTATAAATCAATGATTTTGAAAATGCAATCATGAAATGAATGGCAAATTTGATGTAATTTTTGGTTCAGAGTTAGTAACGTATCCGACAAAAAGTCCTCAGTTACATTTCACTTGCCGATGTACTTTCAGAATTTTGTTCAATTTTGTCCGACTAATAGACTAAAGAGTGTGATTATTGCAGGCTTTGTGCACATAGTCTATGGAAATGTTCGGAACTATTGCATAAATAAAGAGCCAATGCTTTAAGTACGCCGGCGGTAGGTATCCCTTCGAGTTTGGGGTTGCCTGTTAATCATTTATCATTTGGGGTGGCATTAGTTTGATAATCAATAAATTATCACCACCACCGTCATCGTTTTCATTTTCGTTTCTACTGTTATTTTGATACTTAGCTATATTATTTTCACAGTGGTCTCTATTTGAATTTATTTTATCTGCTTGATTCTTCTTTGAAGCTCCCCCGTCCCAAGACCCACAGCCCCCGGCCCATACAGTAGAATCCCAAGTACCCGGATGGGACTGTAGGAAGGTCCAGGATTGGCTGGCTGCAAACAACGTCACGACACGTAACAAGGCTTTGAAGAGTCTCAGTGGTGCACAACTGCTGCAGCTGAAGAAGCAACTGGCCACGGTACCGCAGGCCTTTTACCAGTCTATGAAAGACGATCTCAAAGTGCCCTATCTTGATGTCCTTTCTCTGGCGGCGGCTCTCGAGACTTTAAGCTAGGTGATGATATGTAAAGGCTGAGATATAAGCAGTGGAAAGGACAGCTGAAGACAGAAAGTTATGGAGAACCTAAGTCACAAGATCCATCATATTGTCGCTCCAATCAGGGAAATTTCCCTGCTCCAACAACCTACAAGCTATGGCACATACTATGCCACAAAGATGGATAGATTATTGTGTAAAATGGCTGATCTTGGGGTAGAGGTTTCTTTAAAGGCATTGGCTAACTTTGTGAGCAGCTGATTTAAAAAATTCTCAAACTAAGATGAAACTTGTGTATGAGTACTTGTATTTATACTCAAAAACCCTGAAACCAACCATAATTTGGAAGGAAAAGCTGTAAGTTAGACGCAAACCGCGATTTTACTAGCTTTCGTCTCGAGAGACACTGAACTAAGAGGACCGTTTGCGCGAATTCAAAAATACCGTTACTTGCCTTCCGCCGCGTGATACGTCAATACGCACAGTGCGGTCCGTTGAGTCATGTGCGCATGCGCACTCCTTACGTTGGGTCTATGCAACCGACCCTCGTATATTTTTCAAACATTGGTTCACATTTCTAATATTTAAAAATACTTCCCGTGGATATTATGCTCTGAAACTTTCACACTGGTATTTTTACACTATAACCCTAATGTTTATCCCATTTTTAAGTAACAAAATGAGATTTTTTTAAAATCATAACAATGTTAGCCAATGCCTTTAAGTTATTTGTTTGTTTGTTTGTTTGATTTTATTTCTGCGTTCAAAATAATAACAAATGAAAATCAATACATGATTACATGAACAATACATAAGTAAAACATCATGTACAAAATATATTATATAATAATCATGATAAAACATACAATTAACAATACATGATATAATGCTTTTTTTTTTTAACTAGAGAGATAAATCAAATATAAACGCAGGAGACCGCCATCATGAGCGATCAAGCTTGAATGGATGGCGGCCTCGTTAAAAAAAAGAGATTTCGTGACATGACTCCGCTGCACTAAGCTTTCCAAGTGGGTGCAGTGCTTTTTAAGTGCAGGTGCAGGTGCAGTACATGTAGGTAGCAGTAGGGAGGGGGAAAAGAAATAAATAAAATATAATTCAATATGAGGGCGTTATAATAATCAGGGGTGTGGGGTGCATAAAATTGTATGATATTACGTTTAAGCGTGGCTTTCAAGGAGTAGATGCTTGAGAAAGATTTTATATTGATGGGGAAATTGTTCAAAATATCCGGACCTTGATGTCGAATGGACTTGTGTGTTAATAGTAGCTTGGGGTTTGTAAGATGAAAATTTCCAGATATGCGGGTTGGATAGGAATGGCCAGAACTATTTAATTTAAACATGTTATCAAAGGACGATGGAAACTGATTATTTATATATTTGAACATAATGACTGCTACTTGTAAAATATTTAGATCGAAAATTTTCAGTGTATTAAGTTTGTGAAAAAAGTTGCGTCATGGAGCCTGTGAAGACATTTATCCCATACGCCATGAGTGTGTTTCATAAATAATTTCGTAAAGCCATGCGTAACTTTACGAACAGATATGAATATGGCAAGCCAAATAGGATTCTCAGTCATTATAAATCGCATCAATTAAAGGTAAACATGCAGACGTAGATTAACATTTCTATGATTTACATTAATTTTTTATTGCAAAGTATATTTTTGCCACAATTTAACTGAGATTTACATGGGAAAGGCAATCACCCTTTGTAAAAAAAAAAAAAAAAAAAAAAAAAAAAAATCAGGAAACACTTTGGGCATTTCATTTGGCTTTTCATATTCATGTCGTTCGAAAAGTCAAGCGTAGCTTCACGAACATCTTCATGAAACACACCGGGTGTTGTTTACGCTGTTCATTTTCTAATCGCTTTTCACTCTTACTTGCATGAAGCAAGAGCTTCCAACCTCCATGCTTTTAAGGAATACTCCAGCCTGAAATTAAAATGATTTGAAAATTGGAGTGAAATTTAAGCAAAACACCGAAAATTTCATTGAAATCGAATAAAAAATAACGAAATTATGGCAGTTTCAAGTTTGGCATTCATGATTTCGGTGAAACAGTTGAATGCTTATCATCATGAATATGCAATGAATGAGCTGATGATGTCATATCCCAAATTTTTATTCGGTATTTTATCATATGAAATTACAATTATTCAAATTTTCTTCTCCAAGAATATAAAAACAGGATTGACTCCTCATGGAATGTGTAAGATTATCATTGCTGTAACTTATTTTGATACAAGGGAGAGATTTTTTTATACGCATTTATAAAAAATGAAATGATTAAAATTTCTTATCATAAAATACAAAAAGAAAGGTGGGGATGTGACATCATCAGCTCACTTATTGAATATTCATGATGATATGAATAAAACTGTTTTCACGAAATAATGCTAAACTTGAAAATTCCATGACTTCGTTATTTTTCGTCCAATTTCGATGAAATTTTGGGTGTTTTGCTTGTTTAATTTTACTCCGTTTTTTCAAATCATCTTAATTTCATGCTTGAGTATTCCTTTAAGCCAAAACCATTATGGTGGAGTCACACCGTCCAGACCGACCTCAGACCGACTACAAAATATCAAATTTGGCAACAACCCCAAATCCTTCTAGAAGACTGGCGGTTGCATCCTCTTTGGTTTGTTGTTATTTGTTTGTTTGGGTTTTGTTTGTCAATTGACTGGCATGTAACAATTATGGTGGTAGTAGTAGTAGTAGTAGGATTAATACATCCTTTTTTTGAATCCTCCAACAAACCTCTCTCTTTTCATCTCTCACTATCTTTTATCTCTCTCATCTTCTTTCATTCTGAGCCCCTTTCTTTCTCTTTCTCTCCCATTCACTAAGCCAAATTTAGTAACCCTTTTTATATACCTGCAAATACTCTGCCTCTTTCCCTCTCTCTCTCTCTCTCTCTCCCTGTCGTTCTCCCCCTTCCTCTTTCTCTGACCTCGGCTTCCTCCTCTCCAGCCTCCCTCCCACCATATCTCGCCCTCTCTCCCCTTTCCCTCCCTCTCTCTTCTCCATTCTTACTGCATTTTCTCTTCCTCTCCTTTCCGAGCTAACAAGCAAACGACAAAATGATTTTTAAAGAAATTTCATTACTTTATTCTGCATAGAATTTCAGTTAGATTATTACAAAATATATTGTATTTGTATCTTTATATAACTTTGCTACCTTCTTGCTACCTTTGATTAAATCATAACGCCATGTTAACTTAACCAGTTTTTAATGTATGTTAAACAATCTCGAAATAAATTTGAAAAATTTGATTTTAAAATTCATGTTCCTATGTAAATGTAACTTCAGTGGAAATGTACCGGAAATCCTTCGGATATCTGGGGGTGTTTCAAAAAGCTGTTCGTAAGTTACGAACTACTTTACGAACGAATGGAACATGTTCTTGGGTGCTAATCAGATTCTCCTTCATTTACATGTAGCACAAGAAGGTATCACCAGTTGTGCGTATATAAAGTCGTTCGTAACTTACGAACAGCTTTATGGAACACCCCACCCCCCTCCCCGACAAATTTAAAGCACGTGTGGAAGGAAACTGTGCATAATACATGTCACAGAAAGTGGGTTACACACATTCCGTTTCTGGATACTATCCTATTATTTTGCTTTAAAAAAGATACATGTATTTCATTTGCAGAACAATTTTTGTACAAAGACTAATGGTAAATAACGATTTCCTTCATATTAGTCAGCTTAGGTTTATGGACCTATTTAATCAATTCCATTTTAAGAATAGTAATGATATTCCAAGTATTATAAAAAAAAAATCACCTTAAAACCTTAATGTTAAATGGTTAAACTTTGCTTTATCTCTTATTTTCTACACAAAAAAGCATCGGATATTATCATTTTCCTACCTATTGAAATAATAATCTTTAAATTGAACATTCTGTCGGTATTGAAGTGTGTATATATATTCATTATCTGCGACACTGTTCGAGTAGAAATACTATAAAACGGCGTTTGGGTATGGAATGAATGAATTTGATTCTCTATATGTTTATATTCTGTAACTGCAGTTTACTGCATTGTAGTCTAGTGCAGCGGTGCTTTTATTTTGTATGCATGTATGTCCGTCACTCTTCACATTCCATGCGCCACCAACGTCCGTGGTCGACACCTATTTCCAACATAGCACACGAAGCAAATGAGAGTTTGAACATGCAGAGAAATATTTAGCTGATAGAGGTGTCCAAAGCGAAGGCAAGAAGAAGGATTAGTTAGCATAACAAGCACTGAGAGCCCAGAGAAAATATGAAGTATTAGAAGTGTGTAATCACTTAGAATAGGAGCGAAAGAGGACGTATTCCATGTGTGGATAGTACAGTTGTCCACTAATTAACGCGCTAAAGTTACTGCCGCAAGTGAACCGAAAGAGGGCGCTGGGATTGTGAAATGCGAGAATCTGATATCTCTTCGACCAGAAAATCATCAAACAAACAGCCCCACAAGCTCTGATTGCAACGAATCCAAGAGCAATTGTCGGACCACTCAGTGCAATAGCTAGCCATAATACATGTCTGAGCTTATAGATTCAAAATTCAACATTCGTTTATTCGTCGTGGTTTTTCCGTATAATCCATACACAAAAATAAAAAATCATTATAGACTGTACTAGTCAATTCGCAAAAATGGAAACATAAAATATAGGACATGACATAGAGTAAATAAACATCAATTGAAAACTGATAAAATTATTACTGCTATATACATTTGAAAAGTAGTTGAAATAAATAATCACAAAAGACCTTAAGGCAATTATAATTCCTAGAAACGGTTGGACATGCTAAAAAGGCGAGCTTGTAATTTTGCATGTCCAAAAGGTAAATTGATTCATAATTATGGTCAATAAGAAAACAAAGATTGGGTAAAGATAGAGGAAGACAGAAAATGGAGAGGGCATATGAGTGCCTGTGTGTGCTCGTCTAAAGGGGCTTTAGAAAGAAAAAATATATCAAGCCAACGCGTGTCAAATCATAGGTCGTAAATACTGCACGACAGAGAGAAAATGAAATCACGGCACCTTATATTCTTTCCGAAATAGTATACACATTCCAACAGGCCGAAAAAATAAGAATATTGTTATCATTATCGTTAATTCGGCAAAGACATGCCAAGAAAAAAAATAGAATTTCGAAGAAGTCATGTGTTAGCGGGAAAAGGAAATTATTAACTATCGGTAAATAAGAAAAAAATCGAAAAACAAAGAAGGCCCGATGGTCCCTTTAATGATTCATTTTCTTTACATGAATGAAAAGACATAAAATAGTAAGACAGAAGAATAGTTGATTGCGAGTAAAGATTGAAAGGATATGAAAACAACTCAAAATTTCTACACTGCATAGTGTAAAATGATAGAGAGAATAATATTAAATCAATGATGCAATTATTTTTAGCACACAGTCTGGAAGCACAAAAAGGAGCGGTAGAGGGCGCTTTGCAACTGAGAAGAAATAAGAGAGGAAATAAATACAAAATCCATTCTTTTTCTTGTAACTAGCATCTCTAATAGCATATTGCCGAAGCAAAATATTGTAACTCTGTGCTAACTTTTAAAGTTTTTCTAGTGCTGCGGCAAGAGAGAGCACTTCCATGTACGGGACTTTCAGCTCTTCTTTCATTGATTGGTAGAAGGTGTCAGGAGCAGTCGAGAGCTGCTTCTTCAGCTGCAGCAATTGCGTCCCCGTAAGGCTCTGAAGATTCTCGTTGGTAGAGCTGATGCTGTTGGTTGTCAACCACTCTCGTACTTTGGCTACGTCCCAGCTAGAGATGTCCGGTTCACCGGAAGCAGCGCCTCGTGCTCCTGTGGAATGATGAAATTGCCATCAAAAGAGATAGAGAAAAAAAAAAAGAGTGGAATCGAATCTAGCATAGAATATCATTCAAACCGTAGAATGCCAATCGATAGCTCAGTTGGTAGAGCCAGTCAGTGATCTTGTAATCCGGAGTTCGCAACCAAGTCGATTGCACTCTAAGGCATTAATTCTCATTACCAGGTCCGTCGTAGGTGACTGAAAACCATCGAACAAACATTTCTGCAGGGCACTTTTGGTTTCTATGTCAAAGTCCAAGATGCGGTTCATTCAAGTTGTTTGCCATCATTATCCCAAATTATGCACAAAGGCCCAAATACACACACACACAAAATTGCATTCAAACCAGGGTGTAAATCTCCGAAAGCGTAAGACGCACATGTCCTGTTGTCTCATATGGGCGGGCAGTAATGCACTTTTATACCCCCCCCCCCCCCCCCCATTCCTCTTACCTACGCCTATTCATTCTTATTCATGTTTACTTTATTTACACACCGGTAAACCATTAATGTAAACCTCTTTGGTAAATTCGGGTCAAAATGTCTAAGTCTACAAAAATGGCACAATGAATGAAACGCCCCCTCCTCCCTCTCCTCTCCTTCCCTGCTATCAACGCCCCATAAATCTAAAGTGATTAGAGAGCAGGGTTTCACTTTATACCTGACTTTGCCTCAGGGTTCTTTTGCAGTTCGTCCTCAATCTCCAAGTCAATGATCCTGGGAAGCTGTTTAGGCACCTGATCCACATCCGGCACGGGGTAATAGATCTTGCCTGCGGTGATACCTCCAAGCCAGCCCCTTGCTTTGAAGCTTTCGTCCACCTTTACCGGGACGATCCGCTTGTTTTGATCATAGGCGTAGGTTGCCTCTGCGGAAACGACAGCACGGGATTGGATACATAAAGCATTACTATATCCTACTGTTTCCAGAATGTCTGGCAGACAGTGGCTGACTAATGGGGTGTTGCAAGAAAGTTGCAATCAATTGCAAATAATTGCTTATTTTGAAACAACCATTCTGATTGGCTCAGGGTCCGCCCTTTTAAGAAGACATGCATGCAACAATGATTTTGATTGGCCAGTGACAATCAGTTGCAGCTTGCAATCGATTGCAACTTTCTTGCAACACCTCATATGACTGATATGTGGAGGAGGATATCAATGTAACAGTGCCTCTAAGCTTTAACACCGGCACTCTGACCACAAATCAACTGGCCCACTAGCAAAAAAGTGGCCCTTTGGGGGGGGGGGGGGAAACTCCCACAGTACCCACTGCCTGTTCACCCCTAGCCCCCCTCCCCCCCCCCCCCCCCCTCCCCCTGCGGTGATACCTCCAAGCCAGCCCCTTGCTTTGAAGCTTTCGTCCACCTTTACCGGGACGATCCGCTTGTTTTGATCATAGGCGTAGGTTGCCTCTGCGGAAACGACAGCACGGGATTGGATACATAAAGCATTACTATATCCTACTGTTTCCAGAATGTCTGGCAGACAGTGGCTGACTAATGGGGTGTTGCAAGAAAGTTGCAATCAATTGCAAATAATTGCTTATTTTGAAACAACCATTCTGATTGGCTCAGGGTCCGCCCTTTTAAGAAGACATGCATGCAACAATGATTTTGATTGGCCAGTGACAATCAGTTGCAGCTTGCAATCGATTGCAACTTTCTTGCAACACCTCATATGACTGATATGTGGAGGAGGATATCAATGTAACAGTGCCTCTAAGCTTTAACACCGGCACTCTGACCACAAATCAACTGGCCCACTAGCAAAAAAGTGGCCCTTTTGGGGGGGGGGGAACTCCCACAGTACCCACTGCCTGTTCACCCCTAGCCCCCCTCCCCCCCCCCCCCCCCCCCCCCATGATTGCACCTTAGTGTCATCAGCTGAAAAACTCATCATATGATTTTTGAGGTGATATGAGATTGGATCGTCGGGCACTAAAGGGGGCGGGTGGCTGGGGCTGGCGCTGAAATTTGTTTGGAAAATTGTATGTGCACGTCCCACTTATGTGGCCTACAAGCGGTCCCATGAGAAAAGGCCTCAAAATTCACATGGACTGTCCGACCTAGATGTGTTTCACAAAGACTAAGATTTACTGAAATCGCACTTAACTATGGCTGGCCATTCATGTCACTTTTTTTTTTCACCACGGGTCTCTCAGGATCTGAAAATCGCGTTCACAAATCTGAAGAACTGACATTATTTCATAGTTCACTGATGAAGAAAGCAAGAAAGGCGAATTCTGCAAATTTGTGCCCATACCTTGAGAGACCAATAGTGAAAACAAACTGTGGCGTGAATGGTCGGCTATAGTTAAGTGTGATTTGAGTCAGTCTTGGCCTTCCACCCCCCCCCCCCCCGATCAGGAGGAAGGAACAATTTAGTGAAATACGTTCAGTTTTTCTGACTTGAATCAGTAATTTTGTCCCGACGTTCTCGAAGCCCAAGCCATATTTGCAATGGACTTCCTGTCTGAGGATATTCCTCTAATCGTTTAGAGCTTTCGTGAAATCAGAAAATCATGACATGCGGTAAAATAAAATCTGACTTGAATTCTTTCAGGTGGTGCTCAGAAAGGAGTTCAAAAAATGTATGACTATCACATGTTAAACATCAAACTGAAAAGTTAAAAAACTTAATTGCCACAAAAAAGCCTTTGAAATACCGCTTTTGTAATGAGTCATCGATAAAGGGATAGGAATGAGTTGCATAGTTATGAATTTCTGGGGGTGTTCCACAAAGACTAAGGTTGACTCAAATCGCTCCTAACTATGGCAAGCCATTCAGGCCACTGTTTTCTTTCACCATCGGCCTCTGAAGGGATGCGCAAATCATTGTCACAATTCTTTTTTTCTTCATCAATGAACTATAAAAAACTTGTCAATTCTGCGGATTTGTGACCATGATTTGCAAATCCTTTGAGAGATCCGTGATGAAATGAAACAATGGCATGAATGGCCAGCCATAGTTAAGTGCAATTTTAGTCAGTCTTATTCTTTGTGAAACACCCCCTGGAGTTGAATATAAAAAAAATAATTGTCTTAGTACTTTTCTACACTTAAAATTAGTTTTATAAAATTAAGCAAAGATCTTCGAACCTAACCTGTTCTGCAGTTCTTGCTCTCTTGGTATCCTTCTGTGATACAGGCTAGGATGAGATAAGAATTCTCAACCGCTGTTGCCATCTTCTCTATAATATCTCCACCTAGATGGTAAAAAGATGAATGGTTTAGTACAAACAGGTGTAGCGGTGCTGTGGTCCAGTGGATATAACTGAACTTGATTGAAGTTCATGTTATTAAGGTTGACCTAAAACAAATGCAACATTTAACATCTGTAATTTCAACGAAATCATTGACACAATTATATTATTTGCTTTTGTTTTTGTTCATTTTCCGGGTAACATGTGTGTTTTGGCGTTTTGATTCTATATGTTCTTTTTTATGGGGGTCGTTATCAATAGTTGCTACATGAAGCAGCAAGAAATTTGCACACGACATGACGGCGTCTCAAGCAATCTTCTGCTTCATTTATACTGTCTTCGTTTTCAAAGCGAGAGCAAACACGCATTTGTCCAACAAAGCTGGCTGTATGAGACGCCGTCAGCTGCAAATTATGTTGTTTCAGTGCCTTCTTCTTCTTCTTCTTCTTCTTCTTCTTCTTCTTCTTCTTCTTTTTTTTTTTTCTTCTTCTTCTTCTGAATAATCTGCCTCCTTCACTGTTGAAGATTTTTGCATATGTACTTGATTGTTTGGGTGTTTAGCATTCTTCCTGGGCAACACTTTCAAATATCGTAAAGGATCAAATAGTCTATTGAGACCTGGGGAGCGTTTCATGAAGAGTTTTGTCGGTGATTTTCACTGACTAGTTTGCTTTCAGCCAATCAGATGCGAGGATTTTCATTAGCTTATAACATTTATCGGTGATTTTCACCGACAAAACTCTTCATGAAACGCTCCCCTGAAGGCGAAATTTAGTAATCAGGAGGATGGATTTTTATCTATGAATATTATGCTTAGACCCTTACTCATGAAGTCCTCGTCCATCCAAACGTTGTATCCTCTACGCTTCAGCTGGTCCTTGATCTCGCTCATCACAGACTTTGACGGCTGCTCCCATCTGTAGCTGATCATGATATGCTGTGGAGGCTTCTCTGGCGTCGTAGAGGGCGGTTGCGTAGCTGTACTTGTCTTGGCAGTAGTCGCTAACTCTTCGGGAAGTTTTGAGCTGCAGATCTCGAAGAGCGCTCCCTTGCATGCTCGATTGAGTGCGGGATCGGGACCACATGAGAGAGTGATCAGTTCTAAGAATGGGTAACGAAATAGAAGATCAGGATGAGCATTATAAAAATTCGCTTCGGTATCCAAAGAGTATGAAGAGAACATGAAAGCTCATGCACTACATATAGGGCTATATAGACGTTAAAAAGGACAAACGAACAAACAGAAAGCAAAACAGGCGGTGTTTCACAAAGATTAAGACTGGCTCAAATCGCACTTAATTATGGCAGGCCATTCATCATGTTCATGCCACTGTTTGTTTTCACTATCGGTCTATCAAGGGATAAGAAATTCATGGGCACAAATTTGCAGAATTCACTTTTTTGTTTGTTTTCTTCATCAATGAACTATAAAAATGTCAATTCTGCAGATTAATGACCAAGATTTGCATATGCTTTGAGAGACACATGGTGAAAAAAAAGTGGCATGAGTGGCCAGCCATGGTTGAGTGTGATTTAAGTCACTCTTAGTCTTTGTGAAACACCCCCAGGACTGAAAAACTAATCATTAAAAAGTAAATGAGGACAGTACGGAAGAACAAGACCATATACAAAACGTTGAACTAGGAGAAATCACAAATGGGATTTGCAGTGACAAACACGGACTTGAGGACAAGAGGTATGAAAGGAAAGAGAAGTAAAAGCACCAGAAAGACCAACAAGAACTAAAGAAGAAGAAGAAGAAGAAATATTACTATCTGGAGGAGGAGGAGGAGTGGTAGTTGAAGTAGCAGAAGAAAAAGAAGAAGAAAAAAGGAGAAGGAGGAGAAAAGGGAAATGTTGATAGATTTTGTTTATCTTTCAATTTATAGACGCTTCTTTTAATAAAGGGAAAATTTTCACTGAGTAATCATTATAATATAAATTATGATAACGATAACGATAATGCTACTTATAAAAAATAATAAATGATAATGAATTTCGTTCTACCGTCTTATCTCAATTGGCTGTATCCCTTGTAGAATCTAGTCCTATCATTACTGTAACAGTTTACAGTACATTTAGGATCCCCTCCCCCTGAAGCAAAATCGAGCTGTTAACAAACCATGCAGTTCAGCTCCATCCCCCACCCTTACCTTTGATCATGTCGTGCTCCTCCCGAAGCTTCTCTTTGTTCTCCTTTAGGAAGGCGAGTTGCCAAAGACCTTCGGCTGCGTGCCTCTTCTCTTGAGCTGTACAATCCATTTCCAACATCCGTGCCAG
The DNA here is from genome assembly GCA_029962745.1 of Echinometra lucunter. Classification (NCBI taxonomy): domain Eukaryota; kingdom Metazoa; phylum Echinodermata; class Echinoidea; order Camarodonta; family Echinometridae; genus Echinometra; species Echinometra lucunter. The sequence continues at coordinate 15,154,128 of CM057168.1, forward strand.
GATTGTGATACCATCCTTCTCAGCGATGAGCCGTTTGTTCTCGTCATTGATGGCGAGTTGTTCGATGCCCTGGACGAGCTCGATGGAAGACAAGGTGAAGGTTCTTCTGAAGGCATCAGTTCCGGTGCTTCTGGTGATTCGGATCTTGTGTTCCACGTTCTCCAGAGATTGCTTGAGCAAAGAGAGGAGCTTATCCACACATAGAGCATTGGTGGTTAGCTTGTCGGCTTCCTCTTTGTCGACCATGTAGGAAAGAGTCATGAGAGCACATGCTTGGACAATCAGGTCTTCTGAGGCAGCCAGCTTCTCCAACGCTGGAACGATCCGCCTATAACTTCTCCGAATGTTCTCGATCCTTCTGCAGGTGTTGTGCAGAATGTTTAGAACGTTGAAGACGAGTTCTGTAGCCCATTTGTTCAAAACTTTGTCTTGGCGTGACAGCATCCAGTCCACGAGAAATCTGAGACCTCCGTCAGCCTCCAACTTCAGGCAGAATGCATCCGATTCATCGGTGTAATTCCAGCAGATTCCAGCTAAGGCGCGGTAAAACTCGAAGGACCTTTGCGCCTCCCCGCTAAGATCACTCGTCTCTGAAGCATCAACAAAACGTTGCAACAACTCCTCCTTCTGCCAGCATGCTACAAACATCCGAGAAAAGCTGCTACGTTCTGCCATCAGGTCTCCAATCCTCTCTTGATCAAGGCCAGAGTTTCCAGATGTCTCTTTCACCAAAACAACGCCATTACGACAGTTTTCACAAGAAATGTTTGCACAGCTTTCGATGTGCTTAACAGCGTTGAGGATTACATTCAGGTGTTCCTGGAGATTCTCTGGGACACCTTCCATGATATCGGTGGTCGTCGGTGACGTCGAGTCTCCTGATCGAGGACGGATCCTGTCTCGTAATCGTTGAATCCAGGTGAACGGCATTGTGGAAAGGGTTCTGACTGCATTAAAACCAAAGACAATCAAATTTCCCATCTACGAAGATGTCAAACCTAGATGCAATCCAAGTACATTCTTTATAGTACTGACTCTTAAGCGAGAAGCGACAAAATGGGGCTTCGGAAGAAGATGTTGCAACTCGCTGTTTCTAGAATCTGGGCTTCCACTGAATGAAGAGTCCAAAGATGATATTGGACTTTAAATAGCTTCTGCATGGACCTACAAATTGAGAAGTTATAGAAATAATGTGTTGCAACATATCAAGAATTTCGAAATCGATTCAATATCATAGTCATGTCTCTACTCTCACTTCCCGTAAAAGTGGTCTTGTTTTTCCGGTATGACTTTTCCTTCTAGCTCAAGGGAGGGGCAATTGATATCATGGGTTCGGTTTCCTTTTTATATTTTGTTTGAATAAAGATGGTGAAGTGATATCAGGAGTGGCAGCATATTGGCCTTTTCGTCATTTTGTTTGATTTCCCTTCCTTTTTTCAACATGTTAAAGAAGAAATGAAAAAAAAACCGGTGAATTTCAGAGCCTTGACTTTTAAGCTTTGCCTATCATACGTCTGCGTGTTTTAGGCTCTTGTAGATAATAGTGAGCATGACTATACGTTTTTGAAGGAGATCTAAATCCTATTTTCCTCCGGAAAATGAATGACTGTGAAGTAATAGATTTCTTTATGAGAAAGAACTGAAACTACTCTCTTGATCAATTAACAATGACGCGTCTTCGAAATATTGAGCAATATCTGTCATTCGAAAATGCAAGTTGTTACATAGATCATGCATAATGTAGTCAAACGTGTCTATTAGTTCTTGAAAAATTCAATTGGTTAACCTATGTCGTCTACAAAAGCAAATAAGGAATTAATGCTTACAAATTCTTATATTTAACGCTTTTTCGTGAAATGTTCTTTGTTAATAGAGAAATTAAGACATTGCACTTTTTTCACTGTTTTTTTTTTTAATTCAACAAACTTTAGCTGACTTCTTTTTGTCTTATCACGTTAGGAAGCAGCCATTCCATTTCTTACACACAGAAAGACATGGTTTATTATCTTGTTTGTTTTTTTTTTGTGTTTTTTTTGTTTCTACTCCCCATCTCGAACTGTTAAAATAATCATTGTACCACCCCCCCCCCCCCGAAAAAAAACCTGTGTCTGCAAATTTCTATAATATTGTTTCATCGCAGAATGATCATGACATTTATTCAGAATCAGCGGGAGGAGAGGTACATGTACTTCCTACAGCTATGTTCATTGTATTCAGAACACTATACGTATGTAAAAATGAATTATCTCAGTCACTAGTAGGCGTGATCTGTATTGAGTACAATATCCCTGTATTGCTATTGCGTGTATGATAATGAAAATCATTTGCAATGAAGGCATTACTCGAGAAAGCGTCTCCTCCTTCTTATTCTTTTTCTTCTTCTTTTTCTTCTTCTTCTTCTTCTTCTTCTTCTTCTTCTTCTTCTTCTTCTTTTTCTTCTTCTTTTTTCTTCTCCTTCTTTTCGTTTCAATTTCGTTTCTTCCACTTGATTTGCAAGAGTGAACAATCGTTTTTTTTTTTTTTTTTTTTTTTTTTTTTTACAATTTTATACAATTCACATTATTATGGTAACATCTTACAATAACATAAATCGTGGAAGAAGGCGAGGTCCCTAAAAAGCGACTGCTTGTGGTGGGCTCGCCTGAACATATCAGCACAAAATTAATATAGAAATAATATAGAAGGGAGAGAGTGACAAACAAAAGAGGGGAAGGGAGAGAGTATAGAGTAAAAAAAGAAAATAAGGGGAAGAAGAAGTAGTAGTACAACAAGAAGACTGCAACATAGTAATAATTGATTTTGACTGATTTGATTTGATTTATATATTTTCTTCTGCACTGAATGTGTACAATTTTTGGATAACACACATGAAATAAAATACAAAAGAATTTTTACAATGAATCATAGCACAAAGTATTTGTAATAATCATTTACAAAGCAAATGATAAATCGTCTTTTTTGTAATTCAGTTAAACATAAGATTCAATTAAAATTAAGATTATTTGCAGAAGAAGGACTGCCATTATAAGCAATGTGCTTGAAAATAAGGCAGCCCCAAATATTATGAAATAGATAACCCTATCAAATAAGCAGAATGGAAAAATAACTAAATCCTGTGTTAAGAGGATAATGACGATGATGATGATGAAATGATGATGATGTTGACATTGATGATGATGATGATGATGATGATGATGATGATGATGAAGATGACGATGCTGATCATGATATCGGTAATGACTAAAATGGTAGAGAGGATGATACTGTGAAAAAGACTGAGGAGCTAACACAGAAATTTAAATTGTAGTAGTAATAATAATGATAATAGTTATAATGATAATAATAATCATAGATCGTTCTTCTATAGACTCTCTCTCAAAGCGCTTTACAATGTACAGTGTTTACAGTCATAGAAAACATTTATCAAAAACATGAAAAAAGTAGGTATTAGGTGACACGTATGTAAAAACATACAGAGACAATGGCAAGATAAAGGTATATGTAGATTTACAGTACGGTTTATAGAGTATTTGCCATGTTTACAGGTAATCAAGCAATGGTGAGAAAGTGCAGTCCCAGATAGCATTTTTTTCATATTGGTATTAGGCTTCTCTGTTTTTTATCCAAGATAAATCTTTTTGTGTATTATTTCATTATTTCGATATTTCTAAACAAGTCACAAAACAGATCCGAGGTAATAGTCAAAAATCGTCTCAAAGGGTAAAGCTCTTCTTCTTCTTCTACTTCTTCTTCTACTTCTTCTTCAATATCATGTTCTGTACATTCAGTGATAGTAATATACACGATGAAGTGTGCAAATGGAAAACTCCTGGGCTGCGTTTCATGAAACCTTCATAAGTCTAAGTTCATGGGCATCTAATAACTCTACAACATACGTTTCAATGGGACATGATGGGATGTCCAAGAAGTTAGACTTATGACGGTTTCATGAAACGGCCCCCAGCATGACAACAATCTGCACTATACATACTTTTTTTCCGGGGTTAATCTTAAAACTAAAGACGACATCTTTTTTTACTCACCTTCACTCTGCTTTCTTATACCCTGTATACTGGTGCTTGAATTTGTCTCTGATGATTATTCGTTCAGCAGGTCAATCAGGTCTAATCCTGCTAAGTTGATCTCCACCAATTAATTCAAAATGCATACACAGACGAGGAACTTGGTCCCTGCTTGCGCGAGAGTTAGAATAGCTACAAATTGACCGAAAAGCCCGAGTGTGATTAGAAACTAATTCGCACATGAATTCCGAGTTTGATGTATTGCTTTAATCAGAAATTATAAACCGAATCCTGTTGATATGTCTTGCTCTTAGCATTGTTATCACAGTGGGTTAGTTTCCTGTCATGCTTGTGGCATCAAACGAGGAAGGAAGACCAGGGGCGTATCCTGAAACAGTTATTAAAGGGTTGGCAGGGATAGGCGGAATCCTGCCCCCCCCCCCCCTCCCGAGTTGCCAGGAATAATATTCATGGGGGACCTTAAAATAGGTGTTCTTCGCCGGATCAGTAGATTTGTATCAAATATAGTAATTGCTCTGAATATATCATTTTCTCTCTCTCTCCATCTCTCTCTCTCCCTCTCTCTTCCTCTCTCGCTTTCTCTCGCTCTCTCTTCCTCTATCGCTTCTCTCTCTCTGTCATCCACTCTCTTTCTTTCGTTTTCTCCTTTCTCCAAAATTTTTAAAGTATATTTTTGAAATAGCAAATGTGCTCAGATTTTTCTGCATGTGACTTTATAAAAACTATCAACAATAGATGGCGCTATGTAAGAGTGCTGAGTCAGACGTGTGAATCAATAATAATCAACCAACTCGGAACGAGTGATTTGGGGGAAATCATACAGAAACCGACAACAATTAGTTCATTCTGCGCATGAAACTACAGAAAAATGTAAATGTTCACAATTATGTTCTTTATTTTCATGGTGAAAGGTTACGTCTCCGAATTATTTCGAGCAAGAATTAGCAAATTAGAGCACTGGGCTTTAATTTTTTTTATGTTATTGTTGTTTTTTTTTTTAAATTCAATTACATGATAAAGGGACATCTGAACGGGCGTATTACATCAAACTCCAACACGGAAAGGGATGTGTGGTTTACGTTATCCACCTCAAAACCCGGAAAAGAGGCGGTTTATTCTTGACCTTTAATCGTGGCAGGAATGCGTGTGGACCAGGAAACGCTACTCCTGAACTTTTTACCAGTCTTGTATCACATGAATACAAACCAGGAAGCTACTTCTGTTTGACATGTCAGTGGGGTCATGCACGGTCTAGTTGACAACGACATGATACCACGAATGAGACTTTATTCGGTGGAGTGTGGCCAGAAGAACAATAACAAAAACAGATCACCGAATATGGGGCTGCCGTATTTTCAAGCACATTGCTTATAATGGCAGTCCTTCTTCTGCAAATAATCTTATTTTCAATTAAATCTTATGTTTAACTGAATTACAAAAAAAAAAAAGAATTGAAAATTTATCAATTGTTTGTAAATGATTATTACAAATACTTTGTGTTATGATTAATTGTAAAAATTCTTTTGTATTTTATTTTATGTATATTATCTGAAAAATTTGTACATATATCAATGCAGAAGAAAATAAATAAATCAAATCAAATCAAATCAAATATCATTCCTTTTTTAGTCCAAAAAATAGAACCAAATGTCGGTATTTATTCACATTTCAGCATTTATTTATTAAGTTTTGTTTGTTTGTTTGTTTTTTTTTTTGGGGGGGGGGTTCGTTTAGCACTCTGAGGGAACTGCGTGAATGCAGCATCATGGGCACGTTTGGAAGTTAGTACAGATGTCGTGGTCTAGTGGATACGGATACGTCACCGGACTTTGGATCTAGTGGTCCGAGTTCGAGTCCCGCTGCAGAACTAATTTCCTTTGGCCAGGTATAAATTTGCATTTGCCACTCTCCACCCAGGTATGAATGGCTCCCAGCAGCGAGGAATAACCCTGAATGCCAAGGGCAATGGCACTGGACGGCCTCAGCTGAGCTGGGGTAAAATTCGAGCGCTTTAAGCACCTTCTCTGGTGGATATGTGAGCTAAATATATATGCAGTGCCATGATTAGTTAGTAGGCCTATTTTTGATGTTTACAGAATATAAAACACACTACAAACATGACAAAAGAGAAGTTATTTAGACCTTTAGTGTATCCGGGAAAGGGGGGGGTGTTGTATTTATAATAGAAGTGCAAAAAATACAGAGGGTTATCTAGGAAGGGATCATAATGCAATATATTTGACATAATTCTTATCTTTTGCGTTACATTGTTTGTTGTTGTTGTTGTTGTAATTGTTGTTGTAAGTACTACATTCTGGACCTCCAGGAGTCCTGCTGTATACTAGATATGCTAAATGACTCTCAGTAGAGCATTCAAAACGTGCTTTTAGTTGTTATTTTACGCATCATCATAATTTGTGTTCGATATTTTTACGGGGAAAATAAAACCAGCAATTATTGTTGGATTGTTTGTTTGTTTGTTTGTGTGTTTGTTTTATTCATCATTTTGAAATACAAAAACAATACAGAATATCATGAGAATTACAGCAGTTACAGAAATATAAAGGACCTGGATCGGAGTAGAAAAAAAAAACTGCCTGGGTTTGGAAAAGGTTAACTAAATTACCCTGACCCTCAGATCTCCCTGTCCACACCCCTTTCAACTCCATCCAGGTCAGAATAAGAAAATTGTAAATTAAGTGTATAACTGGAAGCTGGCGGCATTTTATGCTATAAATGCGACATAAATATCTCAAGCAATATCTCGTTCGATCTCATGATCATTTGATGTAGAGTTCACCACAACGACCATCATGACTATGGTCCACTTCTTGGTCCTGTATCATCAGAAGGATTTTTAAATTCAATCTGACAAAAGTATAGTAGTTCAAGCACGATGCTCGAAGGGTTAATCACTATCCTCGTTTGCAACACTAGGGAACAATAAGTCAAATAGGTCAAATATAGTCAAAATTTCAAGTGGTTGCTTACACCTCTGTTTTGGAGTAACATAGCATTTGTTTCTTTTTCCCCAGTTTTCTCCAAAATAGTTTAACTTGATGTGAAATTTGCCCCTCAGAATTATGTCCCATTGTATTGAGAACAGGTATAATAAACAGAGAAGAATTTGCAATTTCAATGATAGATAAATTCAACTCTAGAGTCAATCTCGATTTTTCAAAACCTGGCTTCAAGTTCAAGTTCAAGTTCATGATTTATTTCCAATATAACACAAGACATATTTTTTTTTCTTCTTTTAAGCAAAAATATCGTAAATTAACATACATTTTTTCCTCTTATTAACATCAAGACAAATTAAATTTCTACTTGACATAGTGTATTAAAAGAAAAAAATGATATCGGATAAGAGAAATCCACAAAAAAGCAATGCTTGTAGTGATTCCTAAAGAAAGAAAAAGGAAATTAAAGTAAAGAAAAGAAGAGAAAACAGAAGAATGTATGATACAGAGATAGGTGAAAGAGTAGTATATATTACAGTTGCAAATTCAGTACACATAAGTAAAATAAGTTTTGTTGTTTCGTTGTTTTTTTTTTTCATTTTCCCCATGACAATAACAAGAACCTTCACATCCCACTCTTTCTTCATTGCGCTGAAAGCTGTTCTTTTTGCCAATCTCTTGGTTAGCCATGTACAGAGGAGAGGTCAACGTGCGATTGATATTTCCAAGGATGTAACAATAAACAGCGCCACCTAACGAGTAAATGTATTCGTAATATTTTTATGGCAAGCCGAAGTGCGAATTTCTCTTCTTTTCTGGTCTTCATACAATGAAATGCCGCCATCTGTTCTTCGAATGAAAAAAAGAGAACTATGCTATATAACATACCAATTCTACATGTGTATTATGGAATTAGCACGAAGGCTAAAATTCACTCTTAATTCACTCTTAATTCACTCTAAATGCACTCTCTTCTGAAATTCACCCCTAACTATTGCTAGCAGAGTGAACGCGTTCACTCTTTTTTTTTTTATAGAGAGAGTAAATATTTTCATAGTAATGTACACGACAACAAGCAATGGAACAAAAACAATCTTAGAACACAAGAACAAAATCGAAGAATAAGAATTACAAATTTAAAGATTACCTGGATAATTGTATGTATGTATGTAGCACCGGACATAGTTCATTATCAAGTTTAGTTTAGATGAAAAAGGATTGAACAATGAGATTTGTTTAAATGCACTGCAAGTACACTTCAAAAATCTTGAAATCAGTGATCAATGACGACGATTTTTATCTTATATCCTAGCCAGGCACCCAGAGAAAATTCTAAAACTAAGGTTCCTATAAGGTATACGTCGTCATAAAGACACAACTGTACTCTATTATTTGCATTTTATTTCATTCAGGTCTTCTTGATCCTCC
>CM057168.1:15163058-15179663 GCA_029962745.1 Echinometra lucunter
ATATTCATTATCTGCGACACTGTTCTAGTAGAAATACTATCAAACGGCGTTTGGGTATGAAATGAATTTTATTCTTTATAGGTTTATATGCTGTAACCTATTTCCAACATAGCACACGAAGTAAATGAGAATTTGAACATGCAGAGAAATATTAGAATAATAAGAGTAAGAAGAAGGATTAGTTAGCATAACAAGCACTGAGAGCCCAGAGAGAATATGAAGTATTAAAAATGTGTAATCACTTAGAATAGGAGCGAAAGACGACGTATTCCATGTGTAGATGGTACAGTTGTCGTCTAATTAACGCGCTAAAGTTACTGCCGCAAGTGAACCGAAAGAGGGCGCTGGGATTGTGAAATACAAGAATCTGATATCTCTTCGACCAGAAAAATCATCAAACAAACAGCCCCACAAGCTCTGACTGCAACGAATCCAAGAGCAATTGTCGGACCACTCAGTGCAATAGCTAGCCATAATACAGGTCTGAGCTTATAGATTCAAAACTCAAACTTTATTCGCCTGCGGTTTTTCCGTATAATCCATACACAAAAATAAAAAATCATTAGAGACTATACTAGTCAATTCACAAAAATGGAAACATAAAATATAGGACATGACATATGGTAAATAAACATCAATTGATAACTGACAAAATGATTATTGCTATATACATTTGAAAAGTAGTTGAAATAAATAATCACAAAAGACCTTAAGGCAATTATAATTCCCTAGAAACGGTTGGACATGCTAAAAAGGCGAGCTTGTAATTCTGCATGTCCAAAAGGTAAATTTATTCAAAATTATGGTCAATAAGCAAACAAAGATTAGGTAAAGATAGAGGAAGACAGAAAATGGATAGGGCATATGAGTGCCTTTGTGTGCGCGTCTAAAGGGGCTCTAGAAAGAAAAAAAATATATCAAGCCAACGCATTTCAAATCATAGGTCGTAAATAATGCAACGACAGAGAGAAAATATTCTTACCGAAATAGTCTACGCATTCCAGCAGGTCCAATAAAAAGTAAGAATATTATTATCATTATCGAAAATTCGGCAAAGACATCAAGAAAAAAAAATAGAATTTCGAAAAAGTCATGTGTTAGCGGGAAAAGGAAATTATTAACTATCGGTAAATAAGGAAAAAATAAGAAAAAGAAAGAAGGCCCGATGGTCCCTTTAATGATTCATTTCCTTTACATGAATGAAAAGACATGAAATAGTAAGACAGAAGAATAGTCAATTGCGAGTAAAGATTTAAAGGATATGAAAACAACTCAAAATTTCTACGCTGAAAAGTGTAAAATGATAGAGAGAATAATGTTAAATCAATGATGCAATTATTATTAGCACACAGTCTGGAAGCACAAAAAAGGAGCGGTAGAGGGCGCTTTGCAACTGAGAAGATATAAGAGAGGAAATACATGCAAAATCCATTCTTTTACTTGTAACTAGCATCTCTAATAGCATATTGCCGAAGCAAAAATTTCTAACTCTGTGCTAACTTTTAAAGTTTTTCTAGTGCTGCGGCAAGAGAGAGCACTTCCATGTAGGGGACTTTCAGCTCTTCTTTCATTGATTGGTAGAAGGTGTCAGGAGCAGTCGAGAGCTGCTTCTTCAGCTGCAGCAATTGCGTCCCCGTGAGGCTCTGAAGACTCTCGTTGGTAGAGCTGATGCTGTTGGTTGTCAACCACTCTCGTACTTTGGCTACGTCCCAGCTGGAGATGTCCGGTTCAGCGGAAGCAGCGCCTCGTGCTCCTGTGGAATGATGAAATTGCCATCAAAAGAGATAGAGAAAAAAAAATGAGTGGAATCGAATCTAGCATAGAATATCATTCAAACCGTAGAATGCCAATCGATAGATCAGTTGGTAGAGCCAGTCAGTGATCTTGTAATCCGGAGTTCGCAACCAAGTCGACTGCACTCTAAGGCATTAATTCTCATTACCAGGTCCGTCGTAGATGACTGAAAACCATCGAACAGATATTTCTGCATGGCACTTTTGGTTTCTATGTCAAAGTCCAAGATGCGGTTCATTCAAGTTGTTTGCCGTCATTATCCCAAATTATACACAAAGGCCCAAATACACAAAAAAAAAATGAACTCAAACCAGGGTGTAAATCTCCGAAAGCGTAAGACGCACATGTCCTGTTGTCTCATATGGGCGGGCAGTAATGCACTTTTATACTCCCCCCCCCCCCCCCCCCCCCCCATTCCTCTTACCTACGCCTATTCATTCTTATGAATTCATGTTTACTTTATTTACACACCGGTAAACCATTAATGTAAACCTCTTTGGTAAATTCGGGTCAAAATGTCTAAGTCTACAAAAATGGCATAATGAATGAAACGCCCCCCCCCCCCCTCTCCTCTCCTTCCCTGCTATCAACGCCCCATAAATCTAAAGTGATTAGAGAGCAGGGTTTCATTTTATACCTGACTTTGCCTCAGGGTTCTTTTGCAGTTCGTCCTCAATCTCCAAGTCAATGATCCTGGGAAGCTGTTTAGGCACCTGATCAACATCCGGCACGGGGTAATAGATCTTGCCTGCGGTGATACCTCCAAGCCAGCCCCTTGCTTTGAAGCTTTCGTCCACCTTTACCGGGACGATCCGCTTGTTTTGATCATAGGCGTAGGTTGCCTCTGCGGAAACAATAGCACGGGACTGGATACATAAAGCATTACTATATCCTACTGTTTCCAGAATGTCTGACAGACAGTGGCTGACTATGACTGATATGTGGAAGATATCAATGTAACAGGGCCTCTAAGCTTTAACACCGGCACTCTGACCACAAATCAACTGGCCCACTAGCGAAAAAGTGGCCCTTTGAAAATCGCGTTCATAAATCTGAAGAACTGACCTTGTTTTATAGTTCAGTGATGAAGAAAGCAAGAAAGGCGAATTCTGCAAATTTGTGCCCATACCTTGAGAGACCAATAGTGACAACAAACTGTGGCGTGAATGGTCGGCTATAGTTAAGTGTGATTTGAGTCAGTTTTGGCCTTCGTGAAACATCCCCCCCCCCATGATCTGGAGAAAGGAACAATTTGATAAAATACGTTCAGTTTTTCTGACTTGAATCAGTGATTTTGTCCCGACGTTCTCAAAGCCCACGCCATATTTCCAATGGACTTCCTGTCTGAAGGATATTCCTCCAATCGTTTAGAGCTTTCGTGAACTCAGAAAATCATGACATGGGGTAAAATAAAGCCTGACTTGAATTCTTTCAGGTGGTGTTCAGAAAGGAGTTCACAAAATGTATGACTATCACATGTTAAACATCAAACTGAAAAGTTAGAAGAATTAATTGCCACAAACAAGCCATGACATCTGTGTAGCTGTTGCCATATAATATGCCCCATTGCTCATAACTTTGAAATACCGCTTTTGTAATGAGTCATCGATAAAGGGGTAGGAATGAGTTGCATAGTTTTCTGGGGGTGCTTCACAAAGACTAAGGTTGACTCAAATCGCTCCTAACTATGGCAGGCCATTCAAGCCACTGTTTTCTTTCACCATCGGTTTCTGAAGGGATGCGCAAATCATTGTCACAATTTTTTTTTTCTTCATCAGTGAATTGTAAAAAATTGTCAATTCTGCAGATTTGTGACCATGATTTGCAAATCCTTTGAGAGATCCGTGGTGAAATGAAACAATGGCATGAATGGCCAACCATAGTTAAGTGCAATTTTAGTCAATCTTATTCTTTGTGAAACACCCCCTGGAGCTGAATACTAAAAAAATGTCTTGGTACTTTTCTACACTTAAAATTAGTTTTATAAAATTAAGCAAAGATCTTCGAACCTAACCTGTTCTGCAGTTCTTGCTCTCTTGGTATCCTTCTGTGATACAGGCTAGGATGAGATAAGAATTCTCAACCGCTGTTGCCATCTTCTCTATAATATCTCCACCTAGACGGTAAAAAATATGAATGGTTTAGTACAAACAGGTGTAGCGGTGTTGTGGTCCAGTGGATATAAGGTTGACCTATAACGAATGCAACATTTAACATATGTAATTTCAACGAAATCATTGACACAATTATATTATTTGCTTTTGTTTTTGTTCATTTTCCGGGTAACATGTGTGTTTTGGCGTTTTGATTCTACATGTTCTATTTTTATGGGGGTCGTTATCAATAGTTGCTACATGATGCAGCAAGAAATTTGCACACGACATGACGGCGTCTCAAGCAATCTTCTGCTTCATTTATACTGTCTTTGTTTTCAAAGCGAGAGCAAACACGCATTTGTCCAACAAAGCTGGCTGTATGAGACGCTGCAAATTATGTTGTTTCAGTGCCTTCTTCTTCTTCTTCTTCTTCTTCTTCTTCTTCTTCTTCTTCTTCTTTGTTCTTCTTCTGAATAATCTGCCTCCTTCACTGCTGAAGATTTTTGCATATGTACTTGATTGATGATCGCAGATCTTGTGTTTTGCATTCTTTCTGCGCAACACTTTCAAATGTCCAAAGGATCAAATAGTCTATTGAGACCTGGGGAGCGTTTCATGAAGAGTTTTGTCGGTGATTTTCACTGACTAGTTCGCTTTCAGCCAATCAGATGCGAGGATTTTCATTGGCTTATAACATTTATCGGTGATTTTCACCAACAAAACTCTTCATGAAGAGTTTTGTCGGTGATTTTCACTGACTAGTTTGCTTTCAGCCAATCAGATGCGAGGATTTTCATTGGCTTATAACATTTATCGGTGATTTTCACCAACAAAACTCTTCATGAAACGCTCCCCTGAAGGTGAAATTTAGTAATCAGGAGGATGGATTTTTATCTATGAATATTATGCTTAGACCCTTACTCATGAAGTCCTCGTCCATCCAAACCTTGTATCCTCTACGCTTCAGCTGGTCCTTGATCTCACTCATCACAGACTTTGACGGCTGCTCCCATCTGTAGCTGATCATGATATGCTGTGGAGGCTTCTCTGGCGTCGTAGAGGGCGGTTGCGTAGCTGTACTTGTCTTGGCAGTAGTCGCTAACTCTTCGGGAAGTTTTGAGCTGGAGATCTCGAAGAGCGCTCCCTTGCATGCTCGATTGAGTGCGGGATCGGGACCACATGAGAGAGTGATCAGTTCTAAGAATGGGTAACGAAATAGGAGATGAGGATGAGCATTATAAAAATTCGCTTCGGGATCCACAGAGTATGAAGAGAACATGAAAGCTCATACACTACATATAGGGCTATATAAACGTTAAAAAGGTCAGACGAACAAACAGAAAGCAAAACAGGCGGTGTTTCACAACGATTAATACCGACTCAAATCGCACTTGATTATGGCAGGCCATTCATGCCACTGTTTGTTTTCACTATCGGTCTAGCAAGGGATGAGAAAATCATGGGCACAAATTTGCAGAATTCAGCTTGTTTGTTTTCTTCATCAATGAACTATAAAAATGTCAATTCTGCAGATTAAAGACCAAGATTTGCAAATGTTTTGAGAGGCACATGGTGGAAAAAAAAGTGGCATGAGTGGCCAGCCATGGTTGAGTGTGATTTAAGTCATTCTTAGTCTTTGTGAAACCCCCCAGGACTGACAAACTAATCAAGTAAATGAGGACAGTAGGGGAGAACAAGACTATATACAAAACGCTGAACTAGGAGAAATCACAAATGGGAGTTTCAGTGACAAACATGGACATACACATCAACAAAACTAGGTAAGTGGACTTGAGGACAAGAAGTATGAAAGGAAAGAGATGTAAAAGCAACAGAAAGACGAAAAAGAACTAAAGAAGAAGAAGAAGAAGAAGAAGCAATATTAATAGCTGGAGGAGGAGGAGTGGTAGTAGAAGTAGTAGAAGAAAAAGAAGAAGAAAAAAAGGAGAAGGAGGAGAAAAGGGAAAAGTTGATAGATTTTGTTTATCTTTCAATTTATAGACGCTTCTTTTAATAAAGGGAAAATTTTCATTGAGTAATCATTATAATATAAATTATGATAACGATAACGAAATTGCTACTTATAAAAAATAATAAATGATAATGAATTTCGTTCTATAGACCAATTTCACAACGCAAGAGGGCAGCAGACTGTTCGACACAGTTCGACATACTGCGGTGGGCGCTCCAATTTTTATAGTACACAAGTCAATAGCGCGATATGTACATTCGTTCGATTTTTTGTCTATTTTGACCAGTATGTTCAGATTTATTTTAGTATTTGCAATGAGAAATTATCAGGGAAATTCAGGTCGCAGCTGTGCGGTGCTCAAATACCACAAGAATTAGAGAAAGTTTAAAATTTGGAAGCTAACTGAGTGCGAAATTCACTCGCTTTTGACTCATGAAGCCTGTTTGTGTGAGAAGCCGTACTCCCTACATAGGTTTCCGTAAGCAATGTGAAGGAATTCGTCGCCAGTGGGTAAAAACATCAACAGAAAGGACTTTGAAGTCAAGGAACATTATCATTATGTACTTTGGCGTAAAATTTAATGAGTGAGAACATGACTTTGTAAACAGGGTAAGATTTAGGGCTCCCGTTTACTACGGCTTCTATGCTGCAATCGAACTTTTACTGACAAAACTAAGTTGAAAAACCATCGAGAGTACAAAAATACATCATACATTCATCCGTCAGATATGACCATTGTCTTACCTCATCTACCCATGTATCCATGCTTTATTTTATTGATCTAGAATAAAGTAAATGGAACAATATCGGGGCATATCTCATATCTTACATTCATTTTGTACACAGAGCCAATCGCAGTCAGCGCGCTTGCCCACCGCAGCAATGTCGTCGCCGATAGAGGGCCAAATACATAAACCGGTGGTGAAATTGGTCTATAGTCTTATCTCAATTGGCTGTATCCCTTGTAGAATCTAGTCCTATCATATCATTACTGTAACAGTTTACAGTACATTTAGGATCCCCTCCCCCTGAAGCATAATCGAGCTGTTAACAAACCATGCAGTTCAGCTCTATCCCCCACCCTTACCTTTGATCATGTCGTGCTCCTCCCGAAGCTTCTCTTTGTTCTCCTTGAGGAAGGCGAGTTGCCAAAGACCTTCGGCTGCGTGCCTCTTCTCTTGAGCTGTACAATCCATTTCCAACATCCGTGCCAGGATTGTGATACCATCCTTCTCAGCGATGAGCCGTTTGTTCTCGTCATTGATGGCGAGTTGTTCGATGCCCTGGACGAGCTCGATGGAAGACAAGGTGAAGGTTCTTCTGAAGGCATCGGTTCCGGTGCTTCTGGTGATTCGGATCTTGTGTTCCACGTTCTCCAGAGATTGCTTGAGCAAAGAGAGGAGCTTATCCACACATAGAGCATTGGTGGTTAGCTTGTCGGCTTCCTCTTTGTCGACCATGTAGGAAAGAGTCATGAGAGCACACGCTTGGACAATCAGGTCTTCTGAGGCAGCCAGCTTCTCCAACGCTGGAACGATCCGCCTATAACTTCTCCGAATGTTCTCGATCCTTCTGCAGGTGTTGTGCAGAATGTTTAGAACGTTGAAGACGAGTTCTGTAGCCCATTTGTTCAAAACTTTGCCTTGGCGTGACAGCATCCAGTCCACGAGAAATCTGAGACCTCCGTCAGCCTCCAACCTCAGGCAGAATGCATCCGATTCATCGGTGTAATTCCAGCAGATTCCAGCTAAGGCGCGGTAAAACTCGAAGGACCTTTGCGCCTCCCCGCTAAGATCACTCTTCTCTGAAGCATCAACAAAACGTTGCAACAGCTCCTCCTTCTGCCAGCATGCTACAAACATCCGAGAAAAGCTGCTACGTTCTGCCATCAGGTCTCCAATCCTCTCTTGATCAAGGCCAGAGTTTCCAGATGTCTCTTTCACCAAAACAACGCCATTACGACAGTTTTCACAAGAAATGTTTGCACAGCTTTCGATGTGCTTAACAGCGTTGAGGATTACATTCAGGTGTTCCTGGAGATTCTCTGGGACCCCTTCCATGATATCGGTGGTCGTCGGTGACGTCGAGTCTCCTGATCGAGGACGGATCCTGTCTCGTAATCGTTGAATCCAGGTGAACGGCATTGTTGAAAGGGTTCTGACTGCATTAAAACCAAAGACAATCAAATTTCCCATCTACAAAGATGTCGAATCTACATGCACTCCAAATACATTCTATATAGTACTGACTCTTAAGCGAGAAGCGACAAAATGGGGCTTCGGAAGAAGATGTTGCAACTCGCTGTTTCTAGAATCTTGGCTTCTACTGAATGAAGAGTCCAAAGATAATCTTTTTGCTTTTGCATGGACCTGCAAATTGAGAAATTATAGAAATAATGTGTTGCAACATAACAAAAATTTCGAAATCGATTCGATATCATAGTCATGTCTCTACTCTCATTTTCATGTAAAAGTGGTCTGGTTTTTTTCCGGTTTCACTTTTCCTTCTAGTTCAAGGTCAAATTGATATCATGGGTTCGGGTTTTTTTTCTCTGTTTTGTTTGAATAAAAATGGTGAAGTGATATCAGGAGTGGCAGCATATTGGCCTTTTCGTCATTTTGTTTGATTTTCCTTCCTTTTTTTCAACATGTTCAATAAGAAATTTAAAAAGGGGGGGGGGATTTCAGAGCCTTGACTTTTAAGCTTTGCTTATCATATATCTCCGTGTTTTAAGCTCTTGTAGATAATAGAGTGCGTGACCATAAGTTTGGGAAGGAGATCTAAATCCCATTTTCCTCCGGAAAATTAATGACGGTAAAATAACAGATTTCTTTTATGAGAAAAGAATTCAAACTACTCTCTTGATCAATTAGCAATGACGCGTCTTTGAATTATTGAGCAGTATCTATCCTTCGAAAGTGACATTTGTTACTTTGATCATACATAATAAAGTCAAACGTATCTACTAGGCAGGGGCGTAGCCAGCGGTGTGTGGGGCGGGGGGGGGTGGGGTGGGGTATGCATCCCCCACACTTTTTGAAGTGGGTGTATGTATGTATATGTATGGGGAATGATCCCCCCCCCCCCAAGTAATGAGGACCTGTCTACGCCTATGCTACTAGTTGTTTAAAATGAATTGGTTAATCTGCGTTGTCTACAGGATAATAAGAAATCCGTATGCTTGAAAATCTGATATTTCACGCTTAATCACGAAATTTTTTTTGTTTTGTTTTGTTTTGTTTTTGTTTGTTTTATTGTTGTTTTTAAAAGATAAATAGAGATTCTGATCATTTTCATTTTTTTTAAATTTAAGAAACATTTGCTTACTTTCTTCTTGTCTTACTCCTTTCCACTAAATAGGAAAAAGCCATTCCCTTTCTTTTACTCAGGCAGGACCCCCCCCCCCCCCCTCATAAAAACCCTGTGTCTGCAACTTTCAATTATATTGCTTCATCGCAGAATGATAATGTCATTTATTCAGAATCAGCGGAAGGAGAGGCACTTCCTACGTGCTATGTTCATTGTAATCAAAACACTACGTAGCCTATGTAAAACTTCATTACGTCAGTCAGTAGGCTATGCATGATCTGCACCGAGTCTGATATCCCTTAATTGGTATACGAGTATGATAAAGAAAATCCTTTGCAATGAAAATATTTCCAGAGAAAGCGTCTTCTTCTTCGTCTTCTTCTTCTTCTTCTTCTTCTTCTTCTTCTTCTTTTCTTCTTCTTCTTCTTCTTCTTCTTCTTCTTCTTCAACTTCTTCTTCTTCTTCTTCTTCTTCTTCTTCTTCCACTTCTTCTTACTTCTTTCTCTTCTTCTTCTTCTTCTCTTCTTCATTTCCTTCTTCATTCTTCTTCTTTCTCTCCTACTCCTACTACTACTTTACTACTACTTTTTCTACACTAGACTACTACCATGACTACTACTTGCTACTACTACTACTAATAATATACGACTACTGACTACTACCTGCTACTACTACTACTACTACTACTACTAGTTCTTCTTCTTCTCCTTTCATATGTACATAGGGGGTGCGGAAGCAGGGGCTGGGTATGCAGTGCCCCCCACCCCCCACCCTCCCCACACACACACACACATACATAATTTCGGCTAAAAAAATTTTAATGGATAGAAAAAACTATTAACTGTAAAAAATAAAAAAAAACATAAGAACCCAAGGGTTTTAGCATTAGCATGTTCAGTGGGCTTTGGACCCCTCCTGTTTGGGTGTCAGCCCCCCCCCCCCCCAGTCCAAAAAAAGGCATTGGCGTTCTAAGCCAGTGACCCGGGTTTGATTCCCGGCGGAGGCATTTTTCGACCCTTGATTGAAAATGGATGACAGCTCTGGGGAACATTGGGGAAGCTACGCAATTATTATTCTCCCATTTTCATTTCTTTCAGTGTTTATTATTTACGGGGGAGTTGCCAAAGTTGTTTGCATTTGTCAAATTTCTTTTAGTATATAGGGTAAGTGTAGGGAATACGAGACCGCAGGTGATACGAGACCACCAGAATAAAAAAAAGTGTCCTGTCTGCCCAGGCTTTGGAAAAAATATTGTTATAGCGCCATTTATCATCACTGTTACCATTTCTGCTTAAATACAACGTAGACATTGGGTCATCAAGTCCATATCTTCCGAGAAAAGTCACCAAATGTGCCAAGATAAGAATTTGTCATGGTCACAATTTCCTTAGATATAAACACTGGGTTTTCGAGGAATGCAGTGGTGTATTATAATAATAAAGAGGTGTGCTGTAAAAATGGTGTTAATAACAATATTATGAAGGTGGTTAACTACTGCGTAGGTCAATTGACCATTTGTGCACAGTGAAAAGTACATAATAGTGAACCTCAATAAGGACATCCAATCAATAATGTGTGTAGGTAATACGAGACCACCAATGTGGCGGCTATTGTCATGCATGATTACTGTGTGTACTGTGCATTGATAAATCGTGTAAGCTTACTGTCATGGATGTTTATGTTTTGAAAACTGACAAAAATATTAAATTATATTCAGAATATTGGCAATAAAGAAAATTCCTGCTGATTAAGTGATATTTTGGTGCACGTAGAAAACGCTTTTGGAGTACTAATAATTGTTTACACTGGATGACCTGAAAAACATCTCTCAATTAATTGTTTGGTTTTTTTTAAGGAATTGTTACTAGTATAAAAAAAAAATGATATTTCAGGCAAATCCTTTGATTGTTAATGATGTGTGAAATTTGTATTAAATTCAACAAATTCAAATTTGCATGAAGAAAATGTGCACTTTTTTGTACTGCATTATGGTAATACTCCAGTTTGGTTGGATGTTTTTAAGATGTTTTAATGTCATTTTACAGTTACCTTTCTTTCTGTAACTTTTAAAATTATAATTATAGTTATAATTGCCAATTGTTCAGTACTGATGTACTAAAAATCATTAACAACAACATACTAAGTGCCGGTGACGAATGTACCGGCAACATGGTGGTGTGAATGCCATGGCATTGAATGCCATTTAAATGTTAATCAATTTTCTCTCATTATAAATGTTATTTAGTTTTTGGTTAAAATTTCAAAAGATTTTGGCTTTGATGAAACCCAAACATACTTTAAGAGAAACACTTCTTTATTGGCATTTGTATTTCCAATAAAAATGTATTTTACTCAACAACTCCCTGAGATTTAGGTTGAAAATGAAGCGGTCTCGTATTACCTTCACATGTAGGCAAAAAGAGACCATTTACCTCTGACGTCATTAAGCCTATTATCTAATTAAGTAAACAAATTTTAGTCATTATCATGGTACCAAGATAAACAAGACAAGTTACTGAAAACATTGGTAAAACTTTTTCGTGCGTGTCTGTATCCATGTTTATGCTAATTATGCAAATGAACTTAAGGGTCTCGTATTCCCTACAGTTACCCTATGTATATATATATATTTACAGTGGGTGTTTTTTAAATTTTGTGAACCACCTCGCTGCCCAAATATTATGATACTTTGCTAACTCGCTTCTGAAATAAGGTGATTGCCGTGCCCGAAATCATCTTGCTTTTAGCTTTCACGAGCGAGAGTAGCGATCTAGCGAAAGAAAAAAAAATGGGAATGTTTTGTTTTTATCTAGGCAATTATCTACTGAAAGAGTATTTATTTTTAGGTAAACTTGCCGCTTGATTTCATGGAGTGAAATCTAGATGTGGTTATATTACTAACTACTAACATTTTATGAGTCGACAAATAGTAAACTTAGACATCAAATTGAGACACAAGATGTAAACTGATTACTTTCATAAGAATAGTAATTGGCATCGGCATTGGCTAATTAACTAAAATGCTAGAGAGCGAAGCGAGCGAGCGCTTCCAGATAAACCATTTTCCTTTTCCTTGTTTCCCCCTTTCTTATCTCTTTCCTTCTCCTTTCTTTTCTCCTTTTTTTTTTTTTTTTTTTTTTTGCCAGCCGATGGGGCAAACAGGTTTTTATAAGTTTTAAACAACCTTTTAAACATAGTTTTATCTGCGTACGCAAGGCCCAAGCTTTTTTCAGCTGGATATATCCGTTTCTGCCCGTCTGGCGTTTACCCAGGCGTTTCTCGCACTTATCTCAAATTTTACAAGCGTTTTTACCGTTATTCAGATGTGATTATACGTTGATAGACGTTCCTCTATCAGTATCCATCCGTTTCCACCGTTGCGAGGACTGCCTTTGGCCTGAGATCAGGCTCTCAGTATTCGTTCATTAAATGTTTTTTTCTTCTTCTTTTTTTTCCTTTTTTTTGGGGGGACGTTATACAGCTTTTTTCTTGCCGGTTTCACCGTTCCATAGACGTATGGTGCGTTCCTTGGCTGGTGCCGGACGAGCTTGTCCGTCTTACCAGGCCCTGTCACACGCTGCCGTTTAACGATTCCATATGAGTGCGTTTATTGAACTTTCTAAATTCTTTCTTCGGCTGGTTTACAGACGTATCTAGACGTTGACAGACGGAGCTAGCCGTTTTAAACTTTCTACATGTTCAAAGTTTGAAACGGCCAGCTTCCTATCACAACTGGCGGTACTCATATGTTACTCTCGCGGTCTCTTGTCGCTTTCATCGTTACCATGGTTACTCGAGCGGAATCTTACCGGTTTGCCGACTTTCATGATGAAGATGGCGATGATGATGATGGTGATAATAATAATAATAATAATAATAATAATAATAATAATAATAATGATGATGATGATGATAATAATAGTAATAAGTAACAGTAATACTAACTACCATTATTTTTACTATTATCATTATATACCTAAAACCGACCATAGGGCGAATCCAAACAATGGGGTTTATTCCGTCACAATAGGGCAGGAGAGCGTTAAGGGGGAAAAAGTGTACGTTAAGGGGAAGCGAAACAATAGACCGAGAACAAAATAATTCGCCCTAAGGTTTCAGTTAGGATTAGTAGTATAATTATTTCTATTATTTTCATTATTATTATTATTATTGTTATTGCTGTTATCATCATCATCATCATCATCGCCATCTTTATCATGTTTATTATTGGTAAAAATCATAATACCGGTTTTTTATAGCACTCTTCAACAAAATGGAGTGAGAAAGCGCTTGCAGTATCCTAGAAAATCCATCTTCTATATAACCCGGTCATAGGCGCCGGAAACGGGTGCAGGAGGCGCGGTCACCCTTCCCCAAAGAGAGTGGAGGAACAAATGCATTTTTCTCCAACCCCCCCCCCCCCCCCCCCCCCACCCAAAAAAAGGAGATAAAATGGTGAGAGAAGGTCGGAAGAGAAGGAGCAGACAAGGACGATGACAAACAAGCGTCAAAGCTTCCACGCGCTCAAAATGGAATTTGCACGCTTCGCATGCTTACTACTGCACCCCCCCACCTCCCCCCTGATATGAAATCCTGCCAACGCCCGAGGTTTACATTACAGGTGTCTTTGATTAGACATGTTAGAGAAATATTCTGAATTGCATGTATGAGTAGAGTGTAAAGGTGCGTCTATGTATATTTTTTGTGAGAGGATGGGTGAGCATGTGTGTTTTATTTTAGGGGTTAGAAAACATGATCCCCTAAAAAGGTGAGCCCCCTGGGATATTCCCCCCCCAAAAAAAAAAAAATATATGAATAAAAAACAAATAAATAAATGAATAAATAAATAAATAAATACATAAATACATCAATTCTTTTTTTTCGTGTATGGAAAAATCGAGCGTGAAGCACGAGTTTTAGTCGCCGGCGTAAATCCACTTTGAGGAGTTGGGGGAGGGGATAATTGAATTTTTGGATTATTTTTTTTCCATCTTACACACATTTTAATAACAATTTTGCGAGCGAGCGAAGCGAGCGAACAAAAAATAACCGCTTTTTTGTTTTTAATTGCATTTTCGAATAAATATTGTGAAATGTGACGAGCGAGGGAAGCGAGTGAGCCAAAAATGGCTACCTTTCTTGTTTCTAATCGCATTTTAGAAAAGAAATTCAAAAATATGACGAGCGAGCGAAGTGAGCGGGCCAAAAATAACCACTTTTTTGTTTTCAATCGAAGTTTTGAAGAGCGGAAAATGGTATTTTAGAGCACTTCACAGCTTGAATATGATGCTTATGACAACATCTACTTATTTACGAATTACTGTATAATTTTTCTTTTCAGTCCTCAAAATTTCTGGGAGGGGGCAACTGGGGGGCAAAGCTTCTGAGTGGGGGGGGGGGGGGCAAATGCCCCCCCATGCCCGCCCCCCCCCCCCCTTGGTGCCGCCACTGAGGGCCAGAGTCCAGTTCAACTCGCACGAGGAGTTGTTTGCAGACGAGGAACACTGGCAGTGCCAGGAAAAATGTCATGAATGTTTACTCTATTTTGCGAGCGAGCGAAAAATAAGCACTTTTTTGTCTTTTAAGAGCATTTCAAATGAAAATTCCACTATATGACCGTCGTTTATGACATTTTTATGAAAAATTTCACCAACCTTTCTGATTAATAACAATATCATTTTTCCTTAAATTGAGGGGGGTATTTGTATACGCCATTCCCCCCCCCCTCCAAAAAGTGGGGGGATATATCCCCCACCACCCCCCCCCCCCCGGGATTTACGCCTATGGTCCAGGCAATTTTTCTCGTAAACACTGTTACAATTACTAAACAAAGATATTGCGTTTCAAGAGACCACATTTATGGTTTGAATAGAGAAAAAGACTGATGAAGATTGCACCATGAAACAGAGTTTCAAAACTCAAATCTTTTTCGATATTGTGTTTCAAAACGCTGATTCTTTCAACATGTGTCCACTTGGGGTTGTATGTATGTAAGTGAAGAGTCTGATGGCAAAAATCCATCAAGGCCATTTAAAAAACATTTTTAAACATGCTGACGTAACACCCCATTGCATGAAACAAAAAAACAAAAAAAAATCTATCCATTTGATACCTTACTCGGGGGAGCGTTTCATGAAGAGTTTTGTCGGAGAAAATCACGGACAAATATTACAAGCTACTGGAAATCCTCGCATCTGATTGGCTGACAGCAAATTAGTCGGTGAAAATAACCGACAAAACTCTTCATGAAATGCTCTCCAGGAATTACTAACATGACTGACTAAAAGATTTTGAATAATGATCTAAAGCATCATTTATATCATGAGTATTATTTTCTGTAAAATTATTTTAACAACTTCAACTGCAAATATCTCAAACTTGCATAAAGGGATATATCGGGGGCGGGGCTAAACAAAACCTTCAATCGGATTTTAACAAAACGTGTATCAAGCAGCAATGATCATTTACGACTGGGACCTATACTTTTAAGGTCGCCATTATAACGTGACTCAGATAAGAACTTGCGTCCGATCAGGGACAGTTTGCAGGCGAAGACAAGAAGTTACCGCAGACGGCTACCGCTAGACCAACACCAGCTCCTACTACACTGTATAACGCATCCTATGTGTATTCCAAAGCAGCTCTCAACGATGAATTTCATTCAAATGCGGTCATGTATTATTAAATCTAATAGCGTTGCTAGGCAAACGCATAACAAGGCAACAAGCTGCATTGCACTATGCAGACTGTTGGCATGGTGAGGTAGTGCGTGATTAGCTCCAATAAGTAAAATTATATGCACGTACTGTGGGAAGGGCAATCATGCAGATGTTGCCTATGATCTGCGATAGTGTTGAGGCAGCTTGATGGAGGCGAATATGCTCTACTGCAATGCTCTTTTTTCAAAAATAAATTCAGTGCCTTGTGCTAAAGCCTTTGCCTTATGGATATTTCGAACAGGTAATATAAAATCTTATCATATCTAATAATTTTGGGGTCGATTCCTTGTTAATCTGATATCTGGATAACGAACTCGTTGATGTGGCTGAGGCATTTACGGTGATGGTTTATAATTGATTCTAACCATGGGATCTGGGGCGAGTACCAAAAAGACCGTGGGAACAAGTGCTTCATCAGCAAGGCTGGAAGCAGATGTCCAAAGACCTACAGGAGAATGCCACATAGCCAATGTCACTTCCGCAGGGGAGGAGGATGAAATTGATGGCGGTCCCACAATTGCGACTTCAACTTCTAACCTCAGACAAGATTATGTTGCTCAGAATGCTGAGATTCTAGAGGACGGGAATACAGATGCAACTTCGAGAAGGCCTGCAGACATTTCAGAACCCCCACTCTTTGATACCGCTGCTTCCAAAGCGAAACGGATCCAAGAGTTCAGCCACGAGGTTAAAGGTTATTTAGCCACTATGAAAC
>CM057168.1:15180163-15185163 GCA_029962745.1 Echinometra lucunter
TGCCCTCTGACGTCGCACTCCTGTGAAAGAGGTCAAAAGACCTGTCGGGAAACTCATTAAGATCTCCCTTTTTGAACCTCCCACTCCCTCTTATTCCAACAACCCAATAAAACGACGAGAAACTAAACAGATAAAAGAGAGCTGAATATGAATTCTAGGAGTTGGAAGAACGTAAACGATATATCTATTTTGTCTGAAGGGAATAAAAGAGGGGAGAATTAAACGGGGAAAAGTGTGAGAGAAGAAACGAACAATAGCGCCACGTGCTAGCCTTGTATGCATATTAGAGCATGCGCGAACGAGCGCATTGTCCGCGAAGCGAAGAAAAAGTATGGAATGCTATATGATATTTGGTATCCGAGGCAAGAGTTTTATTGTTTGTCGCTATTGAATGGAAGATATTATTGTTTTGGGGCAGTTCGAAGTTGCTCGCATTATGAGGGCTAGTGCGCTTGAATTAACCGCTAATAACTACCGATAGTTTATGCGAGGTTGTGGCTAGTCTTTCATTTCAAGACACGTGTGCGTACAAAACCATGGAGTTTCATAATAAGATATTAGATTCGGGAACGTATATCAATATGGCTTTCTTTTTTAATCCCACTTTCTAAAAATCTAAAGTTTTTTTCACTTAAGCTGATTTGGTTTAATCCGTTCTCCGGTTAATTGTATCATTGTTAATTTGTCATGACTTCTGCATATTATTTATGTATTTGTGCTCATATCCGCTTCATGATAATGGGTACTCCATTAGAAGAAGAGAGAGGAAAAAAGAAAGAGGGGAAGAGAAAAAAAAATGGTTATATTACATAGGCTATATAGATTCGAATAAGTGACTGGTCAAAATACCATCACGTGACTAGAGTTGCAAGGATCGCAATTTTTATATCTTGGTTTTGAAGTCACCTCGGTCAATATAACGCCGTTATATTGACCGCGGTGACGTCACTCACTGCGTACAAGCTGCGTAGTCAGGTGTGCGAACGCGTATTTTTTTTTTTAATTATTACGTAGTCATGTTATTTTACAGCCGCAGCAAGCAGTGCGAGTATTGCAGTCAGTGCAAAATATAATTCCTTGGGTAAAATATAACTCCGTCGGGGAAATGAAATGCTATATTAAACCTCTAGGCAGACAATATCTGTATAATGTTCATGTCAAAAGAAAGAGTGAATTGAAATAAGCATCAAAAAGAAACATAAGGACGGATAATAGCAGCAAAACAGATAAAGAATGGGAGAGAAAGCCAAAGATATTGAACGAGAAGAAGAGACAGACAGAGAGAGAGACCAAAAATGAGATGGATTAAAAGAAAGATTTGCAGTAAGCATTTTCTGACTATATATATATATAGAGAGAGAGAGAGAGAGAGAGAGAGAGGGAGGGGGGGAGCCTTTGGAGCATTTTAACCCCCCCCCCAAAAAAAAAAAAAAAAAAAAAAATGTCTCTTCTGCTGAGAAATTGAACTTTTTATAGGCGTTTTATTTTTGAAATTTTTAACACTCTTCAAGCATTCAGGTAAAGATTAGAAAACGCTTCATTATCAGAAATCTCTCTCTCACTCCATTTTAAAATGAATTATGGGAGATTCATTTCATCCAAAGCGTCTTCATTTCGAGACTAAGCCACCATTCCAATAATCTCCAACTCCGATGAAAGGAAATTGTAACGGAAATGCCAAAGAAACAAGCGCCCTCATTTCAACCTGTAAGGATTCTAAAATGGTGGATGATGTCTCATAATATGCTTGCCAAAGAGCAAGGTTATTGTTATTATTTACTCCGAGGTCGCGACGATAATGTCATGAAATTCATTGTTGCAAAGCAACAAAATGCGAAGAAATCAGCTTTTGAAAGCCAAGTTCAGTTTTTGCACCGAGTCACTTTAATGAAGAAAATAGTGAATGAACGTTGGCAGAGCTGATATTGCTATTTCCTATCAAATTACTCTGATTCTTGAAAGCTTTTATGTAAAGTTCAGACATAGAAAAACTCCACCATCTTTTTTTGCAGTCAGTTTATTTTGGTGAAAACAGAATATCAAATAAACATATTGTTGAAAGTGTAAACGAAATCAAACAAATTAAAATTTCAAATCATGCTTGAAGAAAATAAACAACGCTGCCATACGTCGAGTGAGCCAACATGATTACAGCGTGTTTGACATGTTTGACGTTAGAATCGTTGGGTGGAATCATTTCTGATTTCTGTTAGCAATTTAGCAAGGTAGAGAACGTAATATTTGAAAAGGAGTTACTCGATTAGATAGTTCTAATTGCTTGTTATGAAGTTGCCAAAATTCTAATGAAAATAAATTTGCATTGTGATAACCTTTGCATCGAATTTAATGCATTGTAAGGCATTGGTCTATAGTGTACGTATTGGATAAAGAGGGCGCAATTACTTCAGACCATAGTATGAGCGGCCTGATACAAGATGCTAGATACCTTTAAAATAACTGTTTTCCACGCAAATTGGCAAGTTTTTAACTTTATATCATACTGTTGGTCAATCGCTATTCATTTCATAATACATGACATTTTATAAGAAAAATGTCAGCCCAAAAGAAAAAAAATTCTGGTGTTGCCAATTTGCAGAAGAAAAAACTCAAATGAGGATTTACATAATTCCTATCGTGACTGTTTTAAAATAGAGTTTACATTCAGTTCATATTCTCCTGATCCTGATCGTTATACAAATACATTAATTCATATGTTGTTTCGATTTATGTTATATGTAGGGAGCCAGCGTTTTTAAGACTTTTTCATTGTCTCTTGATGGTTCCCTCCACAATGATATTATATAAATCTTCTTCCTTTTTTGTCCTATTTTGATGTTCTTCTTCATACTTTTTGTTTGTATTTTTATGTTGTTTTTATGTTGTTGTGGAAAATAAATGAAGAATTGAATTGAACTGAAATTGTTATCGCTTTGGTCTGACCAGCACTATAGACGTTTTAATTCCATTTTCCACGCTAAAAATAAGTAAAGAGAGATGAAATGTGCGTCGGTAATTCCCTACGAGACCCAACGTAAGAGACGCACCTGTCCGTTCCGATACCGCCATTTACATGCAATTTACATACGGGTGCCAATCATGGTTAGAAGGTTTAGGAGTGGGTTTTTTAGTGGGGTTGCTGAACTTCAGCATTTCTTAATCTCCCCCCCCCCCCCTTCTCTTTCCCTCTCTATCGCCATACATCCATAATGATATTCATATTTTGCTTCAAGCTGATTATTTGCTTTAAATTTCTTACTTCTATTTACTTCCAGCCCCATTCTCCCTATTTATCACTTGCATCTGTTTTCGTAACCTCTCTCTCCCTCTCTCTCTCTCCTTCTCTCTTTCCACCTTCCTCTCCAAATGGCTTATTTAAAATAATTTTTTTTCAATTTTTCTCTTTAAATTTCATAATTTTCTCTCTAAATGTATTATTATGTTTCTCCCAGCTCCATTCTCTGTCTGGCCCCTGTCTTGTTTACGACGACGACGATGACGATGAAGCATGATCTGGTGATGACGATGATGATTTTGACGATGACAATGATGATGGTGATCATGATGATGAGGAGCAGGATGACAATGATGACGACGATGATGTACTTTGTACAGGTCATGGATGGCAGCAAGCTACACCTACAAGATCTTGTAATAAATACCTTAGTAGTAGTAGTAGTAGTAGTAGTAGTAGTAGTAGTAGTAGTAGTAGTAGTAGTAGTAGTAGTAGTAGTAGTAGTAGTAGTAGCACCAGCAGCAGCAGCAGCAGCAGCAGCAGTAGTAGTAGCAGCAGCAGCAGCAGCAGCAGCAGTAGTAGTAGCAGCAGCAGCAGCAGCAGTAGCAGCAGTAGTAGCAGTAGTAGTAGTAGTAGTAGTAGTAGTAGTAGCAGTAGTAGTAGTAGTAGTAGTAGCAGTAGTAGTAGTAGTAGTAGTAGAAGCAGTAGTAGTAGTAGTAGTAGCAGTAGTAGTAGTAGTAGTAGTAGTAGTAGTAGCAGTAGTAGTAGCAGTAGTAACAGTAGTAGTAGTAGTAGTAGTAGCACCAGCAGCAGCAGCAGCAGCAGCAGTAGTAGTAGTAGTAGCAGCAGCAGCAGCAGCAGCAGCAGCAGCAGTAGTAGCAGCAGCAGCAGCAGCAGCAGCAGCAGCAGTAGTAGCAGTAGTAGTAGCAGCAGCAGCAGCAGCAGTAGTAGTAGCAGCAGCAGCAGCAGCAGCAGCAGCAGCAGAAGCAGTAGTAGCAGTAGTAGTAGTAGCAGCAGTAGTAGTTGTTGTATGAATACTAGTATTAGAATCTTATTATTATCATCATTATTATCATTATTATTATCGCATCAGTATATCCTTAAGATCCTTACAATTAGTTTGCGGCGGAAGAGCTTTCTAAGCTGCAGTAACAATCTAACGGTTATGTTGAGAACTACAAAATCCTTAGAAACCTTCAATACGAATTGAAATTTTCCTCTTTTTTAACTCTGGGTACGAAGATATGGCACTCATCTGGACTTTCTCTATTTTGCCTTTGCTTTTTTTTTTTTTTTTTTGTGACGGTCTCTATCGGAAAAGAATATTTTCTAGATATACCATGTATACGGCGCCATGATGGAAACGGCGATGGGGATTTGACGATGTTTAGAAAAGGATGTTGATGTTAATAATATTGATTTTTTTTTTTACCCGAAACTTACTAAAAATGAAAATATATCGCAATTTATCTAGCAAAGCGTGTTATACATTAAAGGGGACACTAAGACGGGTCTGAACAGGCGGGGGGGGGGGGGGGGGGGTGGGGCGGGATTGTTTGGTGAGGGGACGGACTACTTAGTCGCTTGCTTCTCAACGAGAGATACCGGGAGCGGAGGAATTCCACGCGGAAGCTTCACCGATCAATGCCGGAGCCGTGCCGCTGCATGCATTAACACATACCGGCACACATTATAACTCCCTCTTTCTCAAAAGCGCGCGCTTTCCCCCAACAAACCCGGAGATGGTCGTCTGCTTGCCAAGAAGCAG
>CM057168.1:15190163-15193428 GCA_029962745.1 Echinometra lucunter
ACCCAACTGGAATATTCGTTGATCGTGCCACAGAAACATGAACAAGTATAGGCTAACAGCAGCTTAAGCACTATAGCATTTATGGTCGTACGTTTCCAACAAAACTCTCGTTACATGACATAATTAAATATTGGTCCTGCGCACCTAATCATTAATATTGATGCTTGCATTAATGTGACGTAAAAGGCTCCTTGCTTATCCCTGCCGAAAAGAACACAGTGTCTCACAGTGTGTTCACAGTGTGTTCACACAATCGACTCTGTGAAGATGTGATTCACAATAGTTAAAAGATGATTTCTCACTGTGGACATCTCCACAGTGTGGTTTACCACAGATTGTTCACTCGGTGATGCTCGACTTTCTCGTTCACAATGTGAAGATGTGATTCACAATGTTAAAACGCTCAAATTTAACAGTGTGAAGATGTTCGACTTTCTGCTCACAATGTGAAGATGTGATTCACAATGTTAAAACGCTGGAATTTAACAGTGTGAAGATGATTTCGCACTGTCTTTCACACTGTGAACACACTGTGGAACACAGTGTTTACATCGGCAGGGGTAGCTCTTTAGTTATTCGGAAAAGGA
Organism: Echinometra lucunter; assembly: GCA_029962745.1. NCBI lineage: Eukaryota > Metazoa > Echinodermata > Echinoidea > Camarodonta > Echinometridae > Echinometra > Echinometra lucunter. Next base: position 15,190,751 of record CM057168.1, read on the forward strand.
TAGTGTGAACGATGTTACAAGCACCAGCGATTATGTCAATGCACATTAAATGGAACGGTGTTAACGCAACTTTCACATTGCTTAACGATTTGTTCTGAACGCGCAGTGAAGGCCTCAAAGATGCTCATCAAGTGCATTTTACTGTGCATGTTTGCAATGAAATATTGCAGTAATGCATATCGCATGAAGGAACAGGCTTGATGCATTCGATAGAGAGAAGATTGAGAAGAGTTACTGTCACAATACAATTTTATGCTCAAGTTGAAGCACAAGACCAAAAATAGAAAAAAAAAATGAAAAGATGAGGAAGCTCGAAAAAGCCAAATACCAAGGTGAAGATATATCGATTTTTTGGCATCATCTGTAATTATTGTTTAAGCCTAACGTGTGCTGGGCATACGTTCCGAATTAAAGATTTAGCCAGGAGAAATGAAGGGAAGCAAAATGGCCACGTGAGGCCACGCGACTCAAATTAGCCGCTGAGCTCCCTGGGAAGAATAGGTTGGGGAATAGGTGAGACGAGAGAGGGAGAGAGAGAGAAAAATGCGAGATTTTGTGCGCCGTTCGGCTGCAAAGTCGCCACGCGGCAAAACAAGGCATGATTTGTATCAAGAGAGCGGGTCCGAGTTAAGATTGCCTTGGCCGTTTTGTTAAGCGACGAGAGTGCTAAATTATGTTATCATTCTATATCTTATCCGATTCTTTATTTTATTTCTTTGAATAGAAGGATTGATACTTCAAAGTAATTATGTGGCTCTCCTCTCTCTCTCTCTATCTGCTCTCTCTCTGTCTGTCCTTCATTCGGCTTCGACATTTAATTTATGTCATTTTAGTCATGGGAGTCGAAATTAAAAAGGTACAAAATTGTCAGAGAAGTCGAACTTGTCGGAACTAAAGTTCTTTTTTTATCATTTTTCCATTGGTCCTCTTTGCACGTTAGCAATATCTCATCGTACAAAATAAACGCAAGTATTCTAGTGGAAGCATTTACATGATAATATAGCACTCGGATTTCAGAAGCATAATGATTAAAGGGCGTACTCACCCCTCCCCCCAAGAAAAAAAAGCTAACCCCCACGCCTGAACGTCTGAAGTATACAGCGTGGAGGTGGTTACCATTGTAGCATATTAAAAGATAAATGACAGGTTTTAAAGGCCCCCCAAAATCATGGATATGCCACGGATGTAGTATTTGGTACATGTAGGTACGCGAAATCTCTGCTCGCGAGTTAGAATGTAGAGTCTTAGAGTGATTGGGAGTCCGGCATACGTCTACCGCACCCCTCCCCCCCCCCCCCCCCCCTCCGTAAAACATGTGAAAACGCCACATCTGTACGGTAGTATACGTATACTAGGTGAAAGCTCAGCTCTTAAAGCACTCTCACAGACACAAACTGAACAACAATCATTTTTTAAATATATGATTCAGCTTCATCGACAGCAGCTGATCGTCTCACCTCACACAAAGCAACATTACAAGATCACTGGGAATTAAATCGATACTCTTGCGGTCAAAAAATAAAATGAATAACCAAAGGGAAGCCCGTGTACTAAATTTATGTACAGCTACAGACTGGGGATTATAAAATGAACAATTATTGTCTGTGCGTGGAACGTCAACATACTATTTATGTATTTCAGCCCCTTCCCCCCCCCCCCGCCCTGTTCTTAATTCTTCCTCCTCCTCGTCTGTTTCTTCTTTCAACGAGTACATGCAGTTTCAGAATACATATGTCTTCATTTCAAGTAATAATGCATTTTTATTCATTTCCATGTATCACAAGGTAACTGCGCAACTGTTCCTAAACATACTCATAACATGATTTCATATAGGAAAATTATATAAGCACTCATGCAAAATCTTCATCAAATTCCTGATCTCAATTTCATTCTCTTTCATTTTTCCTTCTTCTTTCCATGATCTTCCCTCTCGGTATTCATTCATAACCTTTCTCTTTTTTTTTTTCATTTCGTTTTCAACATATTCAGCATGGAAACTATCTCGAGCACTACCAGATACAAAGTGCACACACTCATGATCGTGGATTCATTAGTACGTTGTAAGGGGCATCTCGGTTCAGGCGCCAAAAATCTGACGAAATCGTGTGGACTGAATTCTAATAAGAGTGACTTTATGAGAAAAGTGAATGACTTTTTTTTTCTCTTTGATTAATATTTTGGAATATTATCTCTGTCCTTGTAGAAGAAATGTATCTGAAACAGAGAGAGAGAGAGAGAGAGAGAGAGAAAGAGAAGGAGAGCTGGAGGAGGGACAGGGAGAGAGGGAGGAAGAGAGAGAGAGAATTAAATGGGGAGAAAGAAATTCATTTTGCACTTAAAACTGACTCGGAAAATGAATTTTGTTCGGATATTAATGATCCAATGATAATGTAACTCACAAAACTTACCCTCATCAGTTTATTCTCCTTAATATTTTCCTCCTTTTCTCTGTATCTCTAGGTAGTAATTTCTGCAAGTTTTGTCAACGCGATATTTCCATTGTCATGTTTGCTCTATCTCATCACAAAAGTTTAATGATGATAGGAAAGTGCATCAGTATAATTTTTAATCATTATTCACACCATCTCTGTCTTTACCACATTATCATAGCCACAAGCCTCTCATCATCATTGTTATCACTGTCCTCATTCTCGTCGTCGTCGTCGTCATCATCACCT
>CM057168.1:15193928-15214597 GCA_029962745.1 Echinometra lucunter
CTCTCCAGTCATCCCGCCGGAATCCCTGGCGCAGAGAATGTGCGGGGGTCGATAAAGTTGGCAATCATGGCGGCTTCATGAAAATATCGAATTTTTCCTTCTTACAAGGCAAACCACGGCTGGTGTTCCGAGATGCCTTGCTCATCTTCGCTAAATTCGGATCATTTTTCTCTGTTTATGATATTAAAGGCTTTCTCTTTCTCGTCGGGGAGTTCGTGATGTCGACTCTATTTGAAAAGATTGGGCCCTTTTTTCTCTCTTGATGGCAGGTTTCGAATTTACCAACTTGTCTCTTGAGAGAGAGATAAAAGAGACAGAGAGACATGGAAAGAGAGGAAGAGAGAGAGGGAGAGGGGAAGAAAGATGGAGAGATGGATCGATAGCTAGATGGAGCTTGAAAGAAAGAAGAAACCGGAGAGAGCAGAGAAGAGAATAAAAGGAATCATAGAGTGATAAAGACAGAGATAGATAGATGGAAAGATCTCGACAGAGAGAGAGAAAGAAAGAAACAGATACAGGTATTTAGAAATGGAGAGAAGGAAGAGAGTGAAGGAAAATTAAAGGGCGACTGAGAGAATGATAGATTGATGGATAGAAAGAAGATATACCGGAGATACTGAGACTGGATACACAAAGAAATTGGAAGAGAGGGGGGGGGGGGGGAGAGGGAAAGCGAAAAGGAAAGGCGGGAAAAAATAGATAGGAGATGTCACTTAGCTAACATAGTGTAAGAGAGAGAGAGAAGAGGGAGAGTGAAAGAGAAAAGGAAAGACGGGCAAGATATATAGCTAAGATATAATATCAAGAATGATAGAACGAAGAACATGTTTATGCGTTCGCAATAGGAATGACTGAAGACAATCAGGACAATAATACTCACAAAAAATGAAGATTTTTAGCTTTGAAGGATTATTTCTACACGTTGCGGCATCATAAGAGCAGAAAGAAAGCCTGGCTTCGTACCAACCAATCTGAAGGAAAAGAATGTTATAGGGCCAGACGAAAAATGATGTACATGGAGATAGACGAAAATGGAGAGAGATGGCGAGATAGAGGGGGAGAAAAGAGAAAAATCGACTTTCCACGAGAAATGCACTCCTTCGATTTTTTTTTCTCCTCGCCACTCTCCCTCTCTTTATGTGCACGAACTTTTTCCAGTCGATTTTTGGGGGATGACGAATAGAGAGAGAAAAAAGAAAATGAGAGAGAAAAATAAAAGCACGCCGGGTTTTCGCAACTAAACTGAGGGGACAAGTATGGATTTATTTCGATTTTTCTTTAAAATCGTTACAACGCAAAGGTGTTCTCGCCAGCAAAATCAGATACACTCGATCTATAAGAGATGTGTATAAAACCCAATGGTAAAAAACGATTTTTGTCAGTATGTTTCGCTGTGGTTCTAGGAGATGGAGGGAGAACAGTCAGGAGCTGCACGAAGAAACCAAATTAGACCAAGGAAAAATGTTCCGCTGAGGTGCAGCTGTGGTGTGGTGTGGAATTTATGCCTACGCGCAGGAAAATGTGACGTTCACGCGGGACTGTACAGGCTTGGAGTGTATAATGTGAGTGCGCGCATCAAGGCATGAGTGATATGGAACTAAGGGATGTAACGTCGTAAATACGGGGATTATGCGGTTCCCGCGGGACTGGACCCGAGTGGAATTTATGCTATTATGTGTGCGCAGGAGGTACACACAGTTATGTGGAATTAAGTATGTATTACAGAATCCTGTGATATGATTAGATGGGATTTTCTACCTAAAAAAAAAGGGGGAATCATATGCGGGAATTTGCACACCTGCTTGTGGCTTAAATTCCCCTAAAAAGGCGTGAAGCTTAATTTGAAGGAACTGGAGATCATCCCCGCAAGACAGAACCAGCAGAAATGAGGGGAGATAATAATCATTGCAAAAGGAAAGTTACACCTCTACTCTCAGGCGATACTTTATTCCGGCGGGGAAAATGGTGGACAGATATTTCGGGATTAGCAGATGACCACGTCCAACTTGCTTGGCGGCAGCGGGAATACATGCATCGGGAATCCGGGGCGTTGGATGAAACTGCGGCTGAGTAAAAGACAAACAAAGAAAAATCCTACCGGAAAACTTTCGACTACAAAGTTAATTGGAGTCTCAAAAGAATCAACCAAACTAAAAAAGAAAATATCAAAAGTATCAACATATTTTGATTATAATCTTCTCCTGAATAAGGAATATGGTGTAGGAATAACATATAGGTTAGTCACCCGTAAGGGGAAGGAAACTTTGGGAATCACTTCCTTTTACAGATCATGTAGATTATGCGATCCTTTTCGGGTGTGTCGTCGACAGGAAGTATATTGTCCAATCGGATCATCTCAGTTTGACCATTACAATTTTCATTAGCTCGATCCATCATACTGCCCTTCTTTGGCAAAAGGCAGCAAATGACAAAAGTGACATTTCCTTTCAAAGAGCAAAACGTGTCTGTCATTTTACGCTGAAGTCAATGTAATACCATGATGCCTTGCCTAACATATCTCTTAACCATGTTAGTACGATGAGTGTTCATTCATAAAATTTGGCCCAGAAGAAGAGCATACTAAATTATGAAAATGTCAATAACTCAAATGTGGTTTGTAATGGTATAATTATATGTAAATTGTACTCAATTCAGGGCAAAATAGTAGGGCAACATAGTTTTCTTCCTTTCATCCTGTACAAAAATACCTTAAATAAATAAAATAATTTCTTCGAACTAGTTATGATTTGTTGAATAACTTCTGTGTAAGCATGTAAAATTTGTTTTAACAATTTATTTCTCTGTTTATAAAAAGCGTTTTTGGTTTTTTTTTTCCATTTATGTACTGAACCCCGAGGAAGAATAGCATGTTCATAATTACTGTACTGAGTGAGCAATCCACCCATTCCGTTATTTCTATATCCCGTTCACTCTATGTATTTCTTTATTGTATGCCCCTAAGTTGCTTCTTGTATTTTTGTGTGTGTGTGTGTGCCGGTTTGCCTGAATGGAAAATAAATACAGTAAAATACTATGTTGCATAATGCATACATAATGGTTTGAACGCAAAGCAATGGCGCAACAGGTAGCAATGGTATATTATGGGTTAGCGAAAGACGATGAATAACTATGCAAATGAGCGTTTCGTAACAGAATACAGTCTGTGTGCATGCCATGGCCAGGGAGCTTACATTTCCCTGCCATAACGTAGCTGAATATTTTGCAAATATAATCAAGCACCAGTCCTGTTTGAAATTTTTGTATCTGGAGTATTCACTCGTGGGATTTCAAGATCCAAAGTTTTTTCGTCCTTTAGTCGTCATCTGTTTCTTCCCTTTTTGATCCAATTGTCCGAATGCGTTTCCACTTGTATTTCAACGTATACAGTCACTGGAGCCAATGGGGATGGGGAGGAGGGGGAGGGGGGAGACAGGGGAGCATGTCCCCAATAAAATAAAATTCTAAGGGTGGTGGACACAGTAGGGTTCCCCCCCACTCCATCCATTTTAAGCTGAGGACATTTTCTCTTTTTTTTTTTGCTTTTTTTTTTTTTTTTTTTTTGCTTGTCACCAAATTGTTGGTGTATGTGTCCCCCCCCCCCCCCAAAAAGGAAAATACAACTACTTATGAAAAGCTGGGGAGCTCTTTTTGTTATAAACTTGTGCCTGTCACCGGATTTTTGGCGTATCCGCCCCCTCCATCCCCCAATTTTGTGTTCCCCCACAGGATTTTACGTTGAGGTCCTTTTTTAGAATGCCCCCCCCCCTAAAAGAAAAAAAAGCTGAAGTGTTTCTTTACAAATATTCTTTTCCATTTCTTTATTCTTTCTTGTTACTTGTGTATTGGGTGTATGTTATCATTTTGTTTATTGATACCCTATCAATGTTAAACATTCATGCATCACAAAACCCATGTATGTAGAACCTTTGTGGCAATAAAGTCCATTTCTGTCCATCAATTCTGTCAATCAAGACACATAAAGATCATGCAGAACTGCTTCTTTTTGTTTTCTTTCTTGTTATTCCGAAATAAGAAATAACTTTGATTTTAAACAACGGTCCGGCATGTTCAAGTTCAAGTTCAAGTTCAGGTTTTATTTCCAACATAACACGAGACATAGAATATCTTTTTTTCTTTTTTTCAAACAAAAATATCGTAAATTAACATACATCATTTTTTTTAATGTTTAATTGTCGTTGGTTAAATGTTGTTTCTTCCTTCTTTGTTTTTTCGAAGTTCTAAAAAGAAAAATCATTCAAATTATTGTCATATAATTGATAATTGTTTACGCTTACAGAGCAGATTTTGCTAATATCCATGAAACAGGAAACAAATATGGGGGTAATCATTTCCTTCTTTTGAATTTATGTTTATTCGGAAGGCTTCAAAATTTAGCCAACTGATTTGATTTTTAAAAAAAGCACTGAAGGGGGCAGTTCATGCTCATTGATAACGATTTGAAATGAGTATATAAAGGTATCATCTTGTCTGTACCTTTCCCAGAATTTGAAATACGCGTAATGATTTAAATAAAAACGTATTAGATATGATGCAGCTAGTCAATTGGTCCTGAATATAATACCGGCGATCATTATTATTCTGTTGATTTCAGTGGATACAGAAAAGGGTACATTGAATGTTGTAGATATGAATTACCAATATTTGCAATATATGTTATTTGATGTACAAATCGGCAAATATCCTTTTTACACTCTAAATTTCTTAGATTAAAATTAATATAAGTTTAATGTTATTAAGGACAAATCCAACATTAGATTAAGAAATCGATAAATGAGGTGGATTTATTAATCTCTTAGATTAAGATTTTTAATCGAATGTAGGATTTGTTCCTGATTCAGTTCTTTCAAAATGTAGAGTGACAATTGCTTTTGCTTTGAAAGATTAGTAATGTAAAATATCTAGTTGAAGAAACCGCAAACATTGAGTACGAATACAGGCGCAAATATTCTAAGTTAGAAGTGATAGGCGCCTCTAAACTAAAAAACCAACCAACCAGTAAACATTAGAAAGAACATGGAGAATGGATGCATCTGAAAACATGCGAAAAAATGGACAAGAAAACAAGATGGAAAGTATCCATTCTTCTTAATTTCAGAAACGTACCCTAAATAAACATAACTGGCGGTTTTGTTTTTGTTGTTTGTTTTTGCCTTTCTCTTATTATGGAGCGAACTAGAAACATAGTGAGGGAAAGGTTTTGCGAACTTAAGAAGGAAATGAAACGGAGCTGCGAAAGACGGAAGAGGAGAAAGAACATAAAAATGGGAGAAAACCCCCCTGCGGGGCTTAGGGGTCTCCGGTTTCGGGCAGTCTCTTTCAGGTGGGGGAATTAATACCCCAGTGGCCCCAGGGAAGAAGGATTAATATGACGACTAATCGATACACATCAATATATAATGAAGTAATTGTGTTGCTAATCGCCAGCACGGTGCATTAGAGTGCACCGCGCCGGGCCCAGCCGGCTGGGTGTAAGCGAGAACAGGCCGTAGACGAGTAGCGACGTAGCAGCAATGCGTGGGCGCTCGTGTGTGTGTGTGTGTGTATGAGTTGCAATGATGATAATATTGTTAAAGATTATGGGTGTAATTTGTTATTCACGTACGGAATTTTATTCATCTCGCAATTTTTTTCTCAGCTTGTTTGCTTGTCCGGGATTAATTGAAAACAAAAAGTGTCTCACTTAATTGAAGTTTTCAGTCGGTATCACTTTTCACTCTCTCTCTCTCTCTCTCTCTCTCTCTCTCTCTCTCTCTCTCTCTCTCTCTCCTATTCTTCTTTCTTCTTTATTTTCTATTTCCTGACTCAATCTTGCTTCATTTCATTTTTTTTTCTTTTCTTTGTTCATTTGTATTTTTTTTGTGTGTGTGTGTTTTCCTTTTCTACCGGCCACTTCTCTACCCTTTTCATTCTGCTGTTAATTTTCTCCCCGTCCCCCCCCCCCCTTGACGTTTGTTCCTACTGCATTCTTTTCTTCTTCTTCTTCTTCTTCTTCTTCTTCTTCTTCTTCTTCTTCTTCTTCTTCTTCTCTTCTTCTTCTTCTTCTTCTTTTTGGCCTTTCTTTTTATTCAAACTAATTTTAGTCATACTGGCTAATGCATATCTTTGTCGTTATTACTACATTTACTTTAATTTGTCGTTTTTAACATTACAGTATATTTCTTAAAATGAAACTGACAGCGAAAATAGGTATGCTAAGCAATTTATGTATTTTTTTATGTGTTAACATTTATTAATCAACATTTGGACAATGTAGGTTTATAAGTCAAACAACCTCGTGACTTTAACTAGCTGTTCCGAGAGTGTATATAATTATCATCTATGTATTCATTTACTCATTTACTATAATTTAAAGATTTAGTTATTTGAATTTTTATATGATTATTGAATGATTATTCATTTAGGCCTATAATAACTACACACTCTTAAAAATTCCGGGTCAGACTGATCCGGAAAAGAGTCCATTGGGGCCACACTCCGTTCCGGGTCAGAAAGTGAACCGGAAGAGGGTCATGATGACTTGTTTCTGGGTCACAATTGACCTTATTCCAGGTCATTTGTACGTTATTCCGGGTCATTTTGACCCCGAACGGAGTGTGGCCCCAACAGACTCTTTTCCGGGTCAACCTGACCTGGAATTTTTAAGAGTGCATATTAAAAAATACCTTTGGACATTTTCCTTTGTTTTCATTTCTAAAACTATGCTCTGATATACTGATGAAATGTAAGTGGTCGTAATCTAGCTATGCATAAGTGATGAAACATATGATTGGATATACTTTAGTTGATTTTTGATAAACACTATACGTGAGAGTAATTGATAAAACGTTGTTTTATTAATGTGCAGCAACGAAAACATTATTAAACAAACATACTATGCAGTCAAAATATTCTTCTTTTCTTTTTTCTTCTTTTGCCCTTGTTAATGTTAGTAACAAGGCAACTCCGAAATCTAATCGCTAATGTTATCATAGCCAACACAATGTTGTATATAGTATTGATTGCACCAATCGCCTGTTAATGTTACAGATTACTTTAATCATTTCAAGGTTCTACTTAACTTCCGTTAATGACTTTAATGTATTTCCTCCTGTTATCGGAGTTTTTATTATTTTTATTAACATCGCCGATATTATGCCCTATATGAAAAATTTCATTTTGTTTTGTCGGTTTCCATATTTTATTTTTTTCTAATTTTTCTTCTTCCCCCTCTACTTCTTCTTCTTCTTCTTCTCCTTCTTCTTCTTCTTCTCCTTCTTCTTCTTCTTCTTCTTCTCCTTCTTCTTCTTCTTCTCCTTCTTCTTCTGCTATTCTTCTATTTTTATTCATCTTTCTTTCTGGCGAATGTTTGTCTCTTATACTTAGCAGCGAAAGTTTCGCCGATTGTTTCATCATTTTTCAAGTCAATCTCTTTCTTTCTTTTCTTATTTCTCTCACTCTCTCTTTCTCTTTCTCTAATGCTCTCTCTTTCTATTCTCTATTTTTCTCCTCTCTATCTCTCTCTCTATCTATCTCTCTTTTTCTCCCCCTCTATCTATATGTATATTCCTCCCTTTCTAAATCCTGTACTCAAACACGGATACCCTCTTCTCATCGCTACGATTACTAACTCTAATCTATCACTTCAAATGACAAGCCAAAATTAAAACGGGAAACAAAAAAAAAGAAAATACGGCAACCAAGCCCGGCAACCAAGACGGAAAACCTGACTAATTCTAGCCACAAGGAGAACCGAGAGAGCCTCTCAACTAATTTCACTTTAAGTACATATTATCATACATCATTCAATAAGCTTGTTGGAGACAGTGATTGATGGGAAAAGCGAGTTTGAGCGCGCTGAAAAGGGAGAAAATGTGTGGATTTATAACGCAAGTGGGCTCAGTCCGAAGTGAAGTGTTTCGTGAGCTGAGCGTGGGAGAGCGGCGCATCATGATTGAGCGTTGCGGCCCAAACGCCAGGCGCGAAGAGCAAGCAGCCAACCGCTCTACAGCACGTACCGAAAGCTGAAATGCTATCATTTTTGCTACTGCTGCGGAAAAAGAGAGGGCTTAAAAAGGAAGAGGGAAACGAAAATACATAAGCGTGAGAAACAGAAGGAAAGGCTCGCACATGTGAGGAAAATAAACATTGCTAGTCAACACACGCGGTGGATATGTATATAGAAATTAGCTGTTATCAATGTGGGTATATGCGAAGTAAGCTCGTTGGATACATTTCAATTGTGTAATTATTGGGATTATGAGGATTTTTTTTTTTGATTTTTTTTTTTGGGGGGGGGTAATTTTCCGGGATGGAAGGAAATGAAAAACAATTAGTAACATCAACAGATGAAATGTAAGGAAATGGGATATGTTTCTCTTTCTTTATTTTTTTAAAAATTCTTTTCCTATTCCTCCTCATATAAGCCGACCCTAACTTCAAGAAATAAGAAGTAGGTAGTAATGATATATTTTAGAAAGATATAAATAAAACAACAACATATAAGACTATATTTTAAGTACAGATTTTGAAATCAGCTTCCAAGGTAGAGATTTCCTTACTGATCTGTTGATTCCCTTTATGAAAAATATTGCAGTCTGTGTTATTCAACCATGTTTACTAGATAAACGAGGAACATGATTTTCGACAAAATAGTTTCAGTGGCCTAGTGGTCGAAGGCATTGGCATTTGGTGTGCCAGAGACCCGGGTTCGAATCCCGGCTGAAACGATTGTCATGACATGTTCCTGGTAATCTCTATCACTCCAAAAAAGGGGCTGCCCACTGCCACCACATTTTGACAAATCGAATGAGAACCACGAAAACAGTGGAAATTGTCCAAATGTAATTGCAGTAAATTCTAAAATCTGTATTAAAATACTATTTCTTCTTCCCCTGCACTATAATTCAATATCTCCACCAGTATCACTGTTATCATCGTCACAACTACCATCACCGACATCACCGACATCATCACTCTAATCATCGTAGTCATCATCATCATCATCAGCAGCAGAAGCAACAAGTATCATCATTATTATCATCGTCATCATCATCATCACCATCATCATCATCATCATCGTTGTTGCAATTATCATCACCTCCATCAACCACATCATCAGCTTAATCACTGTCACCGTCATCATCATCAGCAGCAGCAGCAAGTACCGTCATCTCATCACCATCATCATCATCATCATCATCATCATCATCATCATCATCATCGTTACTCTCATAATCACTTCCATCACCGACAATAATCACTTTAATCACCGTCATCATCTTCATCAGAAGAAGCAGCAGCAGCAGAGGCAACAAGTATCATCATCATCATCATCATCATCATCATCATCATCATCATAACCATCATCATCGTTGTTACTATCATGATCACCTCCATCACATCTTCACTTTAATCACAGTCATCATCAGCAGCAGCAGCAGCAGCAGCAGCAATTATGATAATTATTGTTATCATCATCGTCGTCGTCGTCATGGTCGTCGTCGTCATCATGATTATCACTATCCGACCATTATTCTCATATCTTTTAACCTAGTTAGCCACCACCAAGAAACCAAGGCAATGACCCAACCAACATTATCATCATCATCATCTTCATATCACACCCACCGTCACTGTCATCACCAGTGTCCAGCCTGCCACCAAATAATAATCAGTACAGAAACGTCCAAAGATTCCTCAGGTCCGCATCAATTATTCTGACACACAAAGTTCACCGGAGTGGCAGAATTAGGGGATTCCTTTGGCTCATTTGTTAAAAACCCCAAGGCTAAAGATGTTCCCTTTTTACGCTACGCCAGCTTCCTCCCCCAAAAATCAATAACAAACCAAGACCAAGGTCAAATATCATTCACAAGGACAATATTCTGAATAATAAACCCCTTTCCCCCACCTCTCACTCCTTTAGAAGAAGTTTTCGCTCGGAAGACCCGTGAACGTGAACGTGGTGAAGCTGTTTGATGTTGAGGCGATGCTTCGTTGCCTTTCGATTGCGACCATTTAGCAGCGGGGCTACTCGATTTATTTTCGGTTCTGGTTGCTGATGTGTTTATCTAATCATGGATGAAATACAAGAAATAAATAAGGATGGTGAAAATGAAAATCGCTGCTTTCTTATTTTGTAGACGCCCTCCCAATCCCCCCCCCCCCCCCATCGTCATGATCGTGTATGCCATTTACATCCCCTCCTTCTCCCTATACGCCCCCCCCCCCCCCATTCTTCTTGCTGTCAAACTGTTCTGTCGTGTCTGTTGTTGCTGCAGTTCTTGTTGCTGTTAATAATGTTGTTCTAGTTGATGTTGTAGTTATTAGTAACTGTAATCATTTTCGGTGATGGCGGTTTATTTCATGCTATCCCGTTACTTATCGTTGACAAAACGAAACAGATTACAGTGACAATTCCATTCATTTCTAACTATTTTGTTTTCATATTTACAAGTTTATAGATTTTCATTTCTGAATTTACCTTTTATTCCTTTTTATTTACTTCTTTTGCTAAGAGGACTTGCTTTTTATTTAAATTAGCTTTTTGGCGTCGACAACAGAAGCTATACGCTCATCGTATGTGCGTCTCCTTCTTTGTAATTTCCATACTGTATTGATATTAAAATTTGTACAAAATATTAGTTATTAAAGAAGAGTATAAATGCACATTTCACCATATTCAGATTCAGTAAATAAATCTCTCGTAATGGTAACCCCGTTAAGATTTTTTTTACGATTTTTAGGAAATCTTCTTCATTTATAAGATTTAGTGTAAACAGTGATATTTTAGATCCTTTCGCTGCAAGAGAAAAAAAAGTTGTTATTTTTAAACTGAATAATTAACTTTTATCCACTTTTATCAGTTTATGTAAGCCTAACATGATATCCTATTAGAGCGATAAAAAGCTCACCGCAATGATTTAGAGAAGAGCAGTTCCATTAAATTCCAAAACATCACTGAACAGTTAATCGTGCAACTTTTAAGTGTTACCCTGCATTTTTATAATGCTTTTAGAGTCAGTTTCGAGGCGGGCGACACGGGCCCCTTAAAATGGCGGGAGAAAAAAGCGTGGAGAAATTATGCAAAGAACTGGGGCATAAGACCTCAAACGGAGTAACGAGATGACGCGCTAAAAGCTAGTCAATCAGACCACGCATGCGTAAGATGTTGGTCTGAAAAGACAGAATGTATCGAAGAGAAGAGGAGAAGATGAAATGAGGAAAGAGAGAGGAAGAACCAGAAGAAAAGACAGAATTCTGGAAATTCAGAATGTATCGAAGCGAGGAGGAGGAGATGAAATGAAGGAAGAATGAAAGAAGAACCAGAAGAGAAAAGAAGCTTTAGCATGTTTAGAGGGAGACAGAGAGATAGGCGAGAGAGGAAGGGGAGAGAAAAAGAGGGAGACTTGGGAAGGGGAAAGAGATGGAAATGGGAGGGGGACAGGTAGAATCGAAGGGACTTTTCCTGACATAGAAAATTTATCAATTCAGAAGAGATAACAAACATTGAAGAAAAAAAGGAGAGATAATCAAATACTGAGAGACGGGATAAATGATAGAAAGCAGGATGAGGAAAAAAAGATGATGAAGAAGAAGCAGTAGTAGTAGTAGCAGATGAAGAAGAAGAAGAAGAAGAAGAAGAAGAAGAGAAGAAGAAGAAGAAGAAGAAGAAGAAGAAGAAGCAGGAGAAGAAGAAGAAGAAGAACCCAAAGAAGTAGTAGAAGGAGGAGGAGGAGGAGGAGAGAGAGAGAGAAGGAGAAGGAAAAACTACATAGGTCTGACGAAATTTATTAACAAAAAACTTAGAAGAGAAGAAAGTGACGAATATTTTTTTAAAAAGTAACATCTTCTATCCCCCCCCCCCTCTCTCTCCCCTCTCTCCCCTCTCTCCCTCTCTCTCTCTCCCTTTCCTCTCTCCGTCCCTCTTCTGTTATTTTGCACCTCACTTCTGCTTTTTTATTATTTTTCAAATTCTCCTCTTAAATTGCGTTGCTTTTTCTGAAAAATTCGAATTTATTCTATGCCCGCTCACCCGTGGTAAACTATCTTATTGCGATTCATTACATGGTCATGATGGTAATTGCCTTCGATTTTTGAGGCTTCTTTCTGAATAACTGCACAATAAAAGTGTACTAATAGGGGTCTTAAAAGGGTTATCCCTGCAAAAGAGATTGCTTTTTTGTATATATTTGTTATATATTTCTTATGAATTTTATAATCATGAAATTGGCCACTCATGTATTGTCAAGAGCCTCTTCGGCATTTCATGCCAGCAATGTTGAAGTATAAAGACTTTAGAAGGAAACACCTTAATATTTTTGGTTTGGTTTTAAAGTTGTATTACTTTTGTGTTTATTTGTAGCTGAATGATTAGGAATGTTCTTGTGTGAATAATGCTTAATATGCTTACTGCAAAAATACGGTCGAAACTTCTTCGTTTATTTCTTTCATTCTTTTTGTTTTATTTCGTTTAACTAGAACATTTTGCACTTTTATATCTCTTTCCTTTGTTTGATTACCATCCTCACTCTTTTCTCTTCTGTTTATGTTGCCTTTCTCAGTGTTCTCAAGCAATATTTTTGATAACCTAAAACAAGAAACTATAAGTACTGATTTAAATGCACATTTCTTTCTATTTTAAGTTGTATCAATGGTTTGTCCATGGTTTGAAGCAGCTCCATCGCTGGCGCTTGGAAATGTTAATGCTTTTTGTTTTTACTTTTATTTAGATATTAGTTTTCACTTTCTTTTTGAGAATGATATTAAGCATATATCATTTATTTTTAATTGTTTGATCTTTTTTTTTTTTTGTTAATGTCACTTTTAGTATAGCTCAAGAGGGTTAAGTCAAATCTAGATTTTTCACTATCAGGCTCTGCTTTTCATAATCTTTTTCTTTTAAGCTTTTAGTAAAATAAAAAGAAATCTAAACGAAAAAACATTTCTTCACCCTGCTCGACTCAAAATAATTAAACAAAACAGCAATCCCATCCTTGCCTACGAACTGAATGATAATATTTATCCTATCGTGACCTCTTGCATTAATTTGATTCGAATATTTATACTGCAGCTTATAACCGAATTTTGGAATTTGAGTTTGTAGATATCATGATGTAATTGTAATTGAATTATTTTCCTCATAAATCCGCCTCATACATGTCATAACTAAATTTCTAGCAGTTGCTATGGTTTGTTTTCCAGTACTAGTAAAAGATTCGAATCTTCCCCTGGCGGGTATTACTTTTTTTTCTTATATGATATTTTATGATTTTCTGTATTTCTAGTTTTTTCCCACTGTATTTGATACTGATTTGTGTGTCCGCGCGCGTGTGGGCTTGAGTGTTTGTTTGTTCTTTCTGTCCTCTCCCGTTTGTTAATAATCCTTTCTAGTTTCCTTCTCTTCTCTCCCCCCCCCCCATCTCTCTCTTTTTTTCCTCACTCCCTCTTTCTCAATCTCTCTCACTCTTTTTATTTCCCTCTCTCTCTCTCTCTCTCTTTCTTACTTTTTCTTCTGTTTCCTTCTCTCCTATTCTCCCTTTTCATTTTATCCCTCTTTTTTCTTCGAGTTGTCAAACCCACCCCGCCACCTCCTCCCTAAAAATATCATCCTTACTGAATTACTGCATATGAATATCACAGTAAACTAAAATCCCCCCCCCCCCTCCACCTTAAGGGCAAGGTCTTCATATGCCTCTCAGTAAATGACATTAGGTTTTTATCCAAGCTTCTGGTTTTCGCTCGTAGGTAAATGGGTATCTAATCGCTCGTCCTAATCCGATGTAATGCAGGAGCAATCAAGTTAAGCTGGGCCCTGTTTCATATTAAACTGTTCGTAAAGTTACGCATGACTTTACGACCGGCTTGAATATGAAGTGCCAAATGGGACGCCTAAAGTTTTTCTTGATGTTTTAACACAGTCTGGCTGTATTTCCCTTAATCTCAATTACATTGTGAAAAAAAAATATTTTGCCATAAAATAATTGTAAACAATAGTAATGTTAATCTATGTCTGCATATTTCACCTTTGGCTGATAATATTTGTAATGAGTGAGAATCTCATTTGGCTTGCCATATTCAAGTCGTGCGTAAAGTCATTCGTAACTTTACGAACAGCTCTATGAAACACCCCCAGGAGATATAGGATAACACACTAATGCTTCCATCGCCCTGGTACTTACCTTAGTATCTCTCTCTGTTACTCTTTCTATTTTTCATTTATCTCCTTCCATATAGTTTTGTCAAAATATTGCGTTTTGCATCCGTCCGTCTCCTGTAATGTCATCAGATATCCCTGCCGGAAAGAACACAGTTTCCCACAATGGGTTCACAGTGAGAAACACAGTGTGAAATCATCTTCACACTGTTAAATTCAAGCGTTTTAACATTGTGAATCACATCTTCACATTATGAGCGAGTTAAATCACACTGTGATATCGAACATCACTATGTGAACACTCTGTGGTAAACCACACTGTGGAGGTATCCACTGCTTGAAATCTTCCCCATACTGTTAAATTCAAGCGTTTTAACATTGTGAATCACATCTTCACATTGTGAGCGAGTGAATTCACACTGTTAAAACGAACATCACTATGTGAACACTCTGTGGTAAACCACACTATGGAGGTGTCCACAGTGTGAAATCTTCCTCACACTGTTAAATTCAAGCGTTTCAGCATCGTGAATCACATCTTCTCAGAGTCGACTATGTGAACACATTGTGAACACACTGTGGGACATTTTGTTCTTTCCGGCAGGGATCATCCATGTTATAATCTTCATAATCCGTAATGCTTATGAGTATACTAGCTGTGCTTGCATATCTCTATCTATAATCATTCATTCTTCACCGTCCCCCTTTCTCTCCTCACCCCCCCCACCTCTCTCCCCCCCCCCCTCTCTCTCTCTCTCTCTCTCTCTCTCTCTCTCTCTCTCTCTCTCTCTCTCATTCACTCTCTATCTCCCTTTGTATACCATTTTCCACGCGCACATATACGGTTTTATCTGACTTCTGCGTTTTAGCTTATAGGCAAATGGGTATCTAATATCTTAGTCTAATCTGATGTAATGGTGGCGAAATTAAGTTAAGCTCCTGATATAGGATAACACATTCGAGCTGCTTAGATTGTTTAACTGTCTATCTGTTGATCTATCTATCTATCCATCTATCTATTTGTCTGTCTGTCTATCTGCCAGTCTATCTAGTTACCTATTTGTCTATCTATCTATCTATCTGTCCATTTATCTATCTATCTGTCTGATTATTTTAAGTATCTATCTTTTTATCTATCTATCCGTCTATCTATATGTCCTATCTATCTATCTGTCTGATTATCTTTAGATCTACCTGTCTATCTATCTATCTATCTATCTATCTATCTATCTGTCTATCTATCTATCTATCTGTCTATCTATATTTATCTATCTGTCAGTAGTCTATCTGTCTATATATCTGTCTATCTATCTATCTGCCTATCTATCTGGCAATCTGGCAATTTTTCGATCTATTCTGTGTATCAAAAATGCCAATTTATACGTCTTCATAAATTGTGTACGTGCATAAAGTACTCGTTATACGAGCCCTTGTCCTCCATGCTATTAGCTTTATCTCGAATATGTGAAATAAAATCATAATTATTCATTCATCATTTCATCATGCTATCATTTTTTTTTCTTTTAGGTAGGAGTATCTCATCTTCATCTTCTGTCAATATCTCTTAGCTATGATTATTTTTGCTCTTCAGTCTATGAAAAGTCCACTTTTCTTTCCTATTTTCTATACTTATCTTTTACTATTTTCTATACTTATCTTTTACTATAATCATTATTCATCATTATTAACTCTAGCGCTCTCTTATCATATTCCATTTTATTTCCTCTTTTTTGTCCTTTGCAGATACTTTTTTCTTACAGCTCTCTTCCCTTGCTACGCGAATCTAAATACCACCAGGCATTTCCCCCTATATAACTCTACACCACATGTAGCAGGCAAAAAAAAAAAACGCATTAGAAAGCATGCCAGCGCATTCGGTTTCGCCTCGCCCAGCATTCGCAGCCCGTCATATCGGGGTTAAAAGCAAGTGGAAAATGGTGTCTTCTTTTCCCCGCGCTTAAAGTGACTACGCATACATGGGTTGCACTCAAGGCTTATGGGCCCTAGTTTATAGAAGATAGATTTATCAGAGGGCCGGTAAAGTGTTATTCTATCTATCTAAGCGGTAATTTAATGATGGGTTCGTTGTGCTATATGTGAGTGGGAATTAAGCTGATGGCACGGGTAACAATGTAGAATTAATAGGATAACAGTGAATCTATCGCTGAATCACTCATCGGTTAACAGGACTAGGAATGTGGGGATAATTATTGTAAGCATAAATCTTATGACAGTGCATGAAAGGCAAAATTTCGAGGGGGAAAATTGAAACACTTTTGATCTTGTGCATTTTAGATGACATACCAAGGGTATTTATATAGCAGGGTGTTTAGTATCATTTTTTGGAACGCAAGCACAGTAAACTTCTTAAATTTAAATCAGGGGAGCGTTTCATAAAGAGTCTTGTCGGTGACTTGCACTGACTAATTTGCTCTCAGCCAATCAGATGCGATGATTTTCAGTAGCTTATAACAGTTGTTAGTGAAGTTCACTGACAAAACTCTTCATGAAACGCTCCCACGCAGGGACAAATACAAATTTTGATAAAAACCCTAATTCGATAGATTTAGGAATTATTCTTACTGATTATACTTTCTTAATCCAATTTTCCTAATCACAGTATACACAGATATCTATAATCTAAGAAATTAAGAGTGTTTCCTTTTACTTATAAATCCTCGTAAAAAAAAAATATAACATATTAATTTATTGTATATCATTTTATTTGCATTATTTACATGCTTTAGAATGATATTATTTTATGTTTTTAATCAATATTGAGTAGAAGCCAAACAAGGCCGTATATACGCAGGAATTTTATGGGAAGATGTTCAGAACACGTAAGCGAGGATGCATGGGAGGGGATTACTTTTACATTAATTTTTTAGAATTTAAATTGCACGATCTGGTGCACACTTGAATTGGACATTTTGGGAAACTTTAGAAAAATAATTAGAAAAATTAATATTACTGATCAAATTGCTTCAAAATCTAAAATCCAAGTCGAAAGGGGGTGAAGACTTCACCCCCCCCCCCCCCCCCCCGCTGCGTATGACCTTGAAGCCAAAGAATTCTTTACTGTGTGCATTTTAGACAGATGTTCAAATATCAAAACGCATAAGACCAATTAGAATATAATGAATATGTTCGTAATGCGCAACATTATGCACCCAAAAGGTTTCTCAAGGCGGTTACAGTGGCTTATTAATGACATGATTATTACCCGAGTCGTGACAGGTACCCATTTATACACCTGGGTAGAGTGCAGCAAAGAAAATGTCTTGCTGAAGGACATAAGGAGCCAGGCATCAGGGGGGAATCGTATTCATGACCGTTGGATTAAGAGCGTGCGCTCCTACCAACTTTGCCACAATCCTTCCACTGGTAAACAGGTAAACGCACATCCTATCATCCAAAGCAAAGCCTAAAATAGAATATGAAGAGGAAAGCATTCTGCTCATTGATAACAAGAGGATATCATACACGAAGATGAAGGTGGAAATATATGATCCCCCCCCCCCCCAATATAATGCAATTCATAATAAAAAAAAAGTGTATGTCTACGTTTATCGTGGGAATATGACGCTGTCTTTTTTGCACGGAGCTTTTTATGGGAGCTAACTTAACAAGCCAACGGTGGGAATATGGAAGAAAAGGCTTTCATGATTCTGTAGATAAAAAAGGGCAAAACTGATGATGAATAGCGATGGACTGAACATGGGGATAGGAGTAATACAAAGAGATGATGAGGGAGATACTAAGTGAAAAAGATAGAAAGGGGTAAAAATGAGGGAGGAGAGGGAGAGAGAGGTGGAGAGAGAAATATATATATATATATGGGGGGGGTGAACAATCATGAACAATAAAATGAAGAAAGTAATGGTAAGGTAGACATGGATGAGGAAAGTGAGAAGGGAAATGGGAAGAAAAAGTGAAATATTTCAGAGAGCAAAAATATTTTTTTTAAAATGAAAGAGAAGAAAAGACAATCCCAAATGAAAGAAAAAGAGATCGTAAGATATTATGTCGAGGGAAGGGAGAGGGGGTAAAATGCAGGCTCATGAAGACAGAGATAGAGAGAGAGAGAGAGAGACAAACAGAGAGACAGAGAGAGAGACAGAGATAGAGAGAGTGACAGAGAGACAGAGAGTGACAGAGAGACAGATAAGAGAGAAAGTAAGAGAGGGAAATAGAAAATATGTTTTTAAGAAGAAAGAGATTTTGGTATAGATAAGAAGAGATCGTGAGATATATTGTGTTAACAACTAGCTCTAGAGGGATGTCATAAAAGAGAAGCAGAGAGAAGGAGATAGAGTGAGAGAAAGAGAAGATAGAAAGATGGAGAGAAAAAATTAAAGGGAGAAAGAGAGTTTGACAGAGAAAAGAAAAGATCGTGAGATTACATGTGTGCAGGGAAATGGAGAGAGGTGACATAAAAGAGAAGCAGAGAGAGAGAGAGAGAGAGAGAGAGAGAGAAGAAATAGAAAGGCGAGGGTAAGCATGAAAGAGCCAGGGGAAAGCAGGAGAGGCAACGGTATCGATCCAACGATATGCAATCGATGTTTCCATGGCAACTGGCGTGCGAGCTTTCACGGGCAAATGGCCCAGCTAGCATCTGGAAGGGAGAGAAACGCGAGCGGCCTTCTTTCCGCGGGGTCGGGGAGCTACGCTGGCGACGGGAAGGCCCCAATGCGTAATAGCGAGTTACTCTGCTTAGCTCAGCTCAATGCTCAATGTTACTGCGAATTCTGTAACCACCCCCCCCCCCTCCCCATTTCCGTTTTTACCTTTTCTATCTTTGTGGTTTTAATCATTGTACGTCTCTCTTTTCTACATGTTTCTATGTGGCAAGCTTTCTCTATCTTTGATCTTTCTTTTATTTTCTCTCCCTCTTCTCATTTTTTATTTATTTTCTCTCCCTTTTCTGTCTACATGTCCATGAGCATGTTTCTGTGCTATATTTCTACTTTGTTAACTATTTGCTATGCTCTCTCTCTCTCTCTTCATTGTCTGCTATTTGGTTTTATGCCCCCCCCCCTCCTCCCCTCTCCCCTTGTTTTCTCCTATCTTATGTATGCTAAGCAAAAGAAGTGTTTCCCACAAGTAATACTGTATTGTATACTGTTAAAAATAGCTTTCAGTATAATACAATTTTTGTGATGTTATGTTGCTATTCATTTTCGGGATTTTAGTGATGATTAAGTCTCTATTTACAAATCAAATTACGAATTCGTTGGCAAAGACATTTCCTACATGCATCAGTGATGTATGTGAATGCGTTAATAAACTACAAGGATCACAGTTCATAGCCACGCAATCGTGTTTTTTTTTTGGGGGGGGGGGAACACACCTGAGGCGAATACCTAAGAAAAAGTGGGTATTCAGAGTAGGATGAGTTTTAGGGTAGCTTAAGTATCTTTTAAGTTAAACATTTTCTCAGGGCTTTATTTGTCAAGGGTAAG
Source organism: Echinometra lucunter (assembly GCA_029962745.1). Lineage (NCBI taxonomy): Eukaryota > Metazoa > Echinodermata > Echinoidea > Camarodonta > Echinometridae > Echinometra > Echinometra lucunter. Next base: position 15,213,546 of record CM057168.1, read on the forward strand.
GGGTAGGGCTAGGCATGGCGTGTTTTTCGGTGAGGTTTAGTGTTAGAGTTTGATTAAGGTCGAGTAAAGGGTCAAGGATATTTCGGACTTTCGAAATTGACCACGGAACAACTGTCGACTGCGAATGTGTCGTACAGCACTTTCGTGGACACAGGCCCTCAGAAAATGGCGGCCAGCAGCAGCTGGTCCAAAAAAAAAAGCAAAGGAAAGGAAAAAAAGGAAAAACAGCGGTGCCTCTCCCGCGAGGCTAGCTACAGCCCAAACACTCGCGTGACTATGCATGAGAATGACACGACGATCTAGGAATAACAAAGTAGACATTAGCGCGTTGTCTGTATGTGTGGCTAGCTACGTGAGTTATAATGATGTACTAATGGCTTTTTGACATTGGGTATCATATACACCCCATTAAACAACGTGTCTCGAACATCTTCTTGAAAACAGTCGCAGGATAGTCTTAGAGGGATGATTTGGTTTCATGAGCAGGGGCGGCACTAGGGTATTTTGATAGGGAAGGGGTAATATATATATATATATATATATATATATATATATATATATATATAGTGAAAGAAAATAAATGGAATGAAGCTGACGTAGCTCTCGATCTTGTCCTTTTATTGTAATGGCAAGCTTTCGGCCAACATGGCCTTCATCAGGTCTGAACAGATATATATATATATATATATATATATATATATATATATATATATATATATATATATATATATATATATATATATATATATATATATATATATATATATATATATATATATATATTATTTTGAATATATAGTTTTTAACCTTGACCCATGCACAAGTGAGTTTGTTTACGTTTACAATGAACAAATAGGGTTACAGTTGCATGGCTCTTCCCACATACTCTTCTTTCTTCTTCTCTTTATTTTTCTTTTATCACTTGAAAAATCATAGGAACGGCCATTCCAGCCCCCCCCCCCCCACCTCCCTCCCCGGAGCGCCGCCCTGTCCATGAGTAAAGGTGAATAAGGATAATTCAAGGGCTTTAATTATGCTGGCTTGCTTTAATA
>CM057168.1:15215097-15271845 GCA_029962745.1 Echinometra lucunter
AAAACATAGGGGCGGCCCTTTCCAGCCCCCCACACCTCACTCCCCGGAGCGCCGCCGGCCTGGTCTATGAGTAAAGGTGAAAATAGGATTATTCGAGGACTTTAATTATTCTTACTTGCTTTGATATTCAAATAATATGACTGAAGAAACATGGTAGAATTGGAACCACATTTTGAAGCTCCAATGTTTGTCTAGTTACCTGTATCAGCATCTGTGTCCGGGGTGATGTGTAAAATAATCAAGAGGATGGCGAATAGAGGTGAAAAATAGCCAGTCACATATTAAATAATATTTGAGATGTTATTTTTGTAAATAATTGATAATCATTTTCGGGAGAATGCATTTCAACAGGAGAAAGTGATTCTTTCATATCTCCTTTAGATCATTTTCTATAGTGGTGTCGTGGTCTAGAGGAAACGTCACCGGACTGTGGATCTCGTGGTCCGAGTTCGAGTCCTGCCGCGGCACTTATTTGACAGTACCTTTGCCACTCTTCACCCAGGTGCTTTAAGTTAGTACCCGGACGGATGCGAAAGTCATGATTGTGGTTTGTTGAGCATGGTAAGCGTTTGCAAAAGATGCCTGGCTGGAAGGGAGTGGAGAAGGTGCATACATTGCGTGCCCTATGGTAACAATATTATTGTAAAGTGCTGAGACATCGGAGATGTATTATGCGCTGTAAAATTCCAGATTATTATAATATTGTTACTATTATCATTATTATTTAGAAAAGTCCGTGACAGTGTCAAGTGTTAAGATCAAAAAGTCAACATTTTTCGGTACACTTGAATTGAAAAGGTCTAAGGTTTAACATCTTATAGATTTTTCTTGATAGAAAAAGCAGAAATAATTCCAACCTCCGCTTCTTTCTTTCATGTTTCAGTTAAAATCTTTATGTTTCTGCTTTTTCATTACGCTATTTTTCTGTCCTCTTAGTGAAGTCATTGTTGGCATGCATGGTTGGTCCATCTTCATCGCTTCCGGTATGTCACACCCCTTAAAACGTGGCGAATAAATTTTCACCCACTTTCCTTTCAACCCAGTATGATTTCTTTTTTTCAGTCTTTCCTTTTTTTTCAATTCTAGCACCCCCTTTCTTTATCTCACGTTCTCTCTCCCTCTCTCTCTCTCTCTCTCTCTGTCTAACGCTTCTTTGCCCTCTAAAGAGTCTCACGCCGTCATTTTTTGTCTGTCCCTCGACCTTACTTTGCCCTTCTCATTCTTGCTCTCTCTCTCTTGCTCTCCCTCTCTCTCTCAGACCCCCTCTCTCCCTCTCTCTCTCTCTCTCTCTCTCTCTCTCTCTGTCTATCTTTCTCTCTCTGTTTATATGTCCCCTCCAACATGGCGTCAATGTGAAGCCTCTCTTCCCCTTCCCTCTTTGATTTCTTTATCATTGTCTTTCTCATTGTCTCAACATTTATTAACTCTCATAATCAATCCATCTATCTACCAATCAATCTCTCTTTTTATCTAACATCTATCTGTCTTTATATCTATCTATCTTTTTATCTACCTATCTATCATTAACTCATTTTACGTTTCCTTCTTGTCTCTTCCATCTTGCTTTCTTGGCCTTCCCCCCCCCCCCCCCACCCCGCCTCTCCCCATTTTTCAATCCACGTCAGGTACGTATGGATCATGACACTTTCGCTCTGCTTACCCATTGACTTTAACCCCTTCTCAATTATTTGCCCATGCACTTCTCAATGAGTTTCGAGACGCGAGACGGGGGACACTGTGTACATACCACTCTCGTCTTGGCTGCGGAGTCTTTGGTAGGCGAGCGCATGGCTGTATACAACGTCCCGCGACGGAGTACAAAGAGAGAAAAATCAGTGATAGTATGAAAATAAAAGGAGAGACAGAAGAGAGAGAGGGGAAGAGAGAGAGAGAGATGATGATGATGATGATGGTGATGATGATGATGATGAAATGAGTGAGAGGAAAAAGTCATCATCCTGATTATTGCATATCTTTCATTATTCTTCCTTTTTATTCATCTTATTTGTAAAAATAAATATATGACAGATCTCTGAAGAAAAAAAATCAGTCCATCATGAAAACCTTTGGCCATGTTGGCCACTTGATGATTTCTTTGAACAAGTCCTTCTAACAATTTATTTACTATCAAACATTTACAAAAAGTAAGATCGCTTATGTTTATTCAAAGAAACTTCCATTCATTATCTCTAAGCATTATTGTGAACATTACTGATAGCTTATTTGCAGTACCAATTAACTAAAGATTGTTTTAAAATTTGCCCTATTTTGCCAATCACGCCGGAAACTGACAATTTGATACCTAAATACGTATTAGAAAAACATGAGTAATATTAATCGCTTTTTAAAATCTCGATCGATTTTTTGAGCTACAGCGCGAAAATTTCGTTCTAAGTGCTTTTTGAAATCCTATACTCAGGTATGTATTTAACAGTGGAGCAGTGCTGTGCATGCGTGTTACCCTATCATGCCTATGGTCTTACCAGAGAGTTGCGCCTGGCGGGGAGAGAAGTGAGCGCCAGTTATCAATCGCTTTTATGAGCACTGCAGTATTTGCACTTCGGTGTCAATTTTGTAATGGTGTTTCGTACAGTACCTAACTCTTCAATATCAGTTAAAAGAAAATGCCATCTTGAATTTTCTAAGCAGCATTAACCAGGAGCTCATATATTTCATTGCAAAATTAATTAGTATTATGATTATCAATGTAATTTCACTTCGAATTTAACGGGTAATGTATAAACCTTATTGTCAACAAAATGTACCCATGTACAGATTGTCTCGAGTAATTGTAAAACTGATGACTTTTGATTGACTGGTTCATCGGTTGATTTATTTGACATGACTGCTAAGGAATCTTGCATGTGCATGATTGCAAGCAAGCAAACAGGAGACCGACGGCTTGTAGTCCTCTCCGAGGGACCTATGTAATGATGATTACTGCCTTATACCGGTATGTGCAAGCGGATCCATTTGGTTTCGAACCCGGGTACTCCCAGGTAGGAGACCAGTCTGGTCTACCACTGGGCCACCGCATCGCATGATGGCATTCCCAACTTATGATAGCCTCTTCTTTCTCTTTTCTCTCCAAGTTGCATCTTAACGAAAACAATGTCTCTCCCAGAAATGAAAGTATATTTAGCCACTCAGACAAATTACCCAAACTTGATATAAATGTTGAAACAACAGTTGCTAAATTGCTTTATCAAAGGGGAAACAAAGTAGCATAAAAACAAAATTAGGAGAGAGGAGAGGAGGCGAAAATTTAGGCTAAAAGCTGGATGCCATTTCAGCGAAAAGATTTTATCGAATTTGTCTCAAAATTTTCCCGCCAATTCGATGCTTCACGGTAACTAACGATGATTGGCATTCGGTCGCCAGCGGTTTCTCTTTTCTATTTTCTCGCCAAAACCGTAAATATGTTTAGGGAATTTTACTTCGCCGTAATTGGGGAGAAACTCTTGAGAAAATGTTGTTTGGCTAATAATACTGCTTGGGCAAACTTGGGAAGGTGAGAAGGAAGATTGTTTGAGAGAAAGAAAAAAATAGGGACAGTGAGAAAGAGGGGGGTGGGGGGAGGCGATATGCCACCAACATTTTATCAATAATAAAAGACAATATTCATTTCACTAATCATCAGGTCAACACTGAGATATAGACAAACGGCAGTATAGGCCTTCTTCTCTACTTTGCTTTGATAAAGCCTATGATGAAAAAAATGAAATATATAGGCCTTAAAGGGTAATTGATGATATTGATATAAATTTTTCTACATGTATATTAACGTAGAATGTAATATGATTAGTTGCTTAGCAAAATAAATGTGGGGGGGGGGGGGGGGGGGGTGGGCGGGTTTTTGTTGTTGTTGTTGTTTTTTGTTTGTTTTTGTTTGTTTGTTTGTTTTGGGGTTTTTTTTATTCACCTCAGATGCTGGATGTTTTATAATTGAACACAAAATGCATCATTTAAGTCTTTTAGCAAAGCAGGGAAACTCTCAATATGTAAATTTAAAAAAGGGGTGATTTGGATAATTTGTTGATAGAGGTATGATTATTAGATGATAATTTTCAGTCTGCACTGTGGAAAAACCCAAAAAGTGCATTATAACCTCAAAATAGTTCATCACGTGACATATATTTGCAGATCAAAGAATTCGATAAAATCCCGCCTTCTTTGATAAATATACGTTCGGAATCATCCGCAGACGACATGCGCATATTTTGATATCGATCGCAGGCGATTCACAAGACGACCACTTTCTCGGGTATGGATTAATCGATAGCTCCACGTGCCATATCTCCAGCACAGAGGAAAAAGGAGATATCGATCACGGTGCAATCGTTCAAAGTGAATCTTTAAAGGCGGAGTGAAATAATATGCTTGCGACACATTGATTGAGAAAAGGAAGAAAGAAACATTTGCCTTCGCTAATTCAACGTAAGGCTTTGTTCAATTAAGATACATCCTGGTAGTCAGTTACAATTTGGAAAAATTACCACCCCCCCCCCCTTTCGAGAATAGCAAACAACACCTAGGCTATAGCGCCATCACAAGAAAACTTGAAAGACGAACTGCCACCCAGACAGACGGCCCACGAGGTCGAAAGCCCAGGGAATCGATATTCCAAGAGAGCTAAATGTCACAGGACTGACGAGGAAAGAAAGCGACAGCCCGTGGGACCGATGGTCGTCGGCCTCGTGAACTCTCACATTTTTCAGATGTTCAACGATTCCGACGCTGTTTTGGATGGGGGTTGTCGATCTCACCGGTTACCAGTCTCTTTGTCCGTAGTCATAATACTTATCATAAATCCTTTGACAATAGTTTATGGTTTATACTCTTTTTTAAAAAAAGAGTGAACTCTTACACTCTGTTAAGGGTGAATTTAAGAAAAGAGTGCATTTAGAGTGAATTAAGAGTAAAAATGGTGATATTCACTCTTTATTCACCCTTTAAGCATTTAAGGGGTGACCTCATTGATCACTCAAAATCCTTGAGTGATCACTGAGGTTACCCCGAAAATAGTGAATATCACAATTTTTACTCTTAATTCACTCTTAGTTCACTCGAAATGCACTCTTTTCTTAAATTCACCCCTAACAGAGTGAATGTGTTCACTTTTTTTTTTAAAGAGAGTAGGTAGGTCTAACAATGACGTAAACACGTAAGGACGAGATTTTACAGACGTCTTTTTTTCAACTTTAAGATGCACTCTACTGTGCTTTTTGCATTCAACGCATTCAGTCTTTTCTCTTAAAACCAGGGCCCCGTCCAACGAATAGTTGCGATTGAATCAATCGATCCCAACTTCGAGATTGATCTCAACTCCTATATCTCTTGAGTACACAGTTGAGATCAATTTCAAAGTTGCAAATGATTCGAATCAATCGCAACTCTTTTTAAGACAGGGCCGTGGATACATTGTAAATGCAGTGTTTAAAAACTATAGTGTGTGTGCCTTTTAAACATGTGAAAGACATCCAAGTTTCGATGAGTCTTTATAGTCTTACCTAGAATATCTCTGAAGAAAACCGCGCTGATGATTGGAATATGGGCAATTAGGGGCGGAGCTACGGGGGTGTGGCAGCCATAGTGTTCAAGTGTTAAAAGAAGGAGGAGGAAAAGGAGGAAGAAGAAGAAGAAGAAGAAGAAGAAGAAGAAGAAGAAGAAGAGAAAGAAGAAAGGGTATGCGGGAAGAGAGGTTAAAGTATGTTAAAGCCCATTTTGTTCATTTCAAACAAATCATTTTGAATAAACTCACCTGTGGGCCAAGGTTAAATACCAGAAAAATACCCCCCCCCCCCCCCCCCCCATCAGAATACCCTGGCGCCGCCCCTGTATGCAATTCGCAAGGGAACCTTTTATAAAAAAGGTCTTGTTTCGTAAACCAATAAAGATATATCGTCTACTGTAGGTTTTTCTTTTTAAAAATCGAACTTCTCTGAATACTGACTTAACTTGATTGCACTTTTTCTTTCCCATATCTTGACATTAAGGACTGAAATAAAGGACTGAAAGATATAATAGAATACTTCCGAAAGTTATAATAGCCTTTGATCCTGTCGGAGGCATGCGCTTATCCAGATATACTATTCTGTAATCAAAACTACTGAATACCGATGAAGAAAGCATACCATGAGGGTTCCTGTGAATTAGCGCATTTCAAATTATCGTCTCCCTGCATGGGTTAAAATAGTCTGTTGTTTATTTCTGCAGTGCCTGAATGTACTGTTCGTATTCTTCCGTATTGAGAGTGTAGTGGTTGAATGGCAAATTCTTTTTTTCGTAACGGCTGGGAAAATTAAAACTAAGGATTTTCTTAAGTTAAAGTGTACTCTTAAAAATGGACTAAGCCTTTAAAACCTGTCGGAAGCACTCGGAAATCCGAGTTTACGACTCTGTAATCGGACTTATTGAATATCGATGAAGAAAGCACGCTTACTCGCTCACAATATGGATTAATCGATCACTCCACCTCCACGCGCAGATTTTTTTTTCTTCTTCCCCTAACTTGAGTCACTTGATACTAGAGTCTTCTATCAGTATATACAAGCAACAGTATATTTCTTAGATCCGGATTCCACATGCGTGTTTATGGTACTTACAAGTGTTGCTGTTACTTTTGTCACAAGAGCTTTGGGGTGCTTTAGAATTATTGATCACCCCAATTATTCTGCTCTCAGATTTTTTTTCTCAAGATTTAAGTCATTTGATACTGGAGTTAGCTTTAAGTGGATGTAGCCTTTTAGTTCTAGCATCTAGATTGAATAAAGATGCTTTAACGGAACTTACCAGGGTTGTTTTTTATTGTTGTTGTTATTGTTTCCCTTGTTTACCAGATTTTGTGCGTTCTAAATTGATCGAAAACTCCAACCCTCAATTCATTATTTTTCTTCCCCGAACTAGCATGACTGGAGTCACTTGATACTAGAACCTTTTTAATGCGAATATAAGCAACAGCAGCTTCTCATCTCTTGATCCTAACTTTAACTTGAATACATTACAAACGTTCTTTGTTATTTGTTAACAGCGTTTACAAGGTTTTATGTTGCTCTTGGTTTGGATATTTTTCTTCCCTTAACGTCAGTTATTTGCAACTAGGTTTTTCCTATGATTGTATATCAGCTGCAGTCCGCTTCTCTTGTGCACTGACCTTAAATACATTTTATTCATTATGTATGATATGAATATGCCAAAGTAATTCTGTTAAATCTTCATGTAAAACTGAAGATTCAAATTCGTGTAAAGTTCCATCAGGCATTATTCCTATTTCTAACTATTCAGCTCCCATGTTTTTTTTTTGTTGTTGTTGTTTTTTCACAATTCCATAGAATTCTGTAATCCTACCAAGCTAATTTCTGGATTAGTTGATAAGTGTATAATTGAAAGCATATCTTATGAGTGAACGACGAAGCGCTTCATTCTGTCTCAGAAAAAGAAAAGACGCTCGATTGATTTACTAACTATTCCTATTCCATTTGTTTCCCTTTTCTCCATTATTTTTTTTTTTAATGCTCGCAAAATATCACTGAAAAAATCGGAAATGGATGTTTGTTTGCATTTTATCATTCTCCTCAAATATCAATCAGCAGAGCTATGATGCAGCGAAAAGAAAAGAAGCATCGATTTTTCTCTACTGGACGTAGAGTTTTCTCCCTGCCACATAAAACTGAGGTTTTCTGTCCAATGCCATTTGCAATTTGAAAAGAACTTTATTATCGAATAACGCTTTTGTCTAGAATGTCTGCATTGTCTTGTGCACATTGATAAGAGTTACATAAGGGGGTACGTTGGTATTTTGTGCACCCGTACTCGATGTGTTTTGGCTGGTAGCAGACAAAATAGAATCCTTCTTATCATGAAAATTGATTCCACAATATCGTCGTCGTTTTGGTGAACCGGCGAGTCCGCGCACGGTTGCGCAGAAACGTGAACTGAAGAAAACGCGTTTAAAGATTTAGGTATTCTTAAATAACGAAAAAAGACTGCCCATGCATAGAGTTATGTATCAATATACACATTAAATGAAAGCTTGTATCTTTTAAAATGGTGTATATTTTAAAATGGTGTATATTACCATGTACGTTAATACAGAATAAGGAAATACTGCCCTTTCAAACACATTGCTTTATATTCTATTTTTTTTTAAATATCTGGTTTGTTTATGCTTTATACGCTTGTTATGCTTATTGTCATATTACTTTTTATCTTATCTATATCACTTTCTTTAGAAGGAATCACACACCCCTCCCCCCCCCCCCAAAAAAAAGAAAATGAAAGCGGCGCGGTGAGCTCATGGCAAATGGCGCATCTTCCCTTCCAATGGCCTTCACCGTGGCAGTGAAAATATTTACACAGCGTTTGCCAACGAGGGTCCAGTTACCAAGCCATCGGGCCTGAGTCCGACTTGACGAGCCCGTTATTGATTGGTTTTAAGTAGCTCTCCTTGATGTAGATTCATGACGAAAATTTGCACCCCATATTTAATCGTCTTAACCCTTAGCTTCTCAAAAATCTCTGAGGTGTTTGGGAAGTTTTCACTCTGTCTGCTAGCACTGCTAACTTGATGTCGATTCATGACGAAAATTTGCACCCCATATTTAATCGTCTTAACCCGTAGCTTCTCAAAAATCTCTGAGGCGTTTGGGATGATTTCCATATCAATTTGCCTGTCCATGAGGGGTTTAACTACCACTACTAACATGGCTAAGTAGAAGATTCATGACGAAATTCCCACCAGATATTTCATCACATTTATTGGTAAATTCGTAAAATGGATTGATTTTCGAAAATTTGTACCCGGTATTCAGTTTCTTAATCCTTTGGTTCTCAAAAACATAAGGCAGTACGAACAGGAAGAGAATGATTCTGAGTAGCATTATGATTATAATAAGACTTAACCCATTGTCTACTGGAACCATATGTTCCACGTATTAAGTCTGTAGAAATTAGAGAATTCAGTATTAAACGGCTTAAGCAAGGGCTAACGTATTCATGACGACAATATTCACTCCATATCTAATCTTCTTAACCCGGAGAATCTCAAAGAATGATGGCGTACCTAAAGCAAGGAATACAAGGGGAATGGGGAGAGAGACTTTGGGTGCAGAATTATAGGACTAACATGATTCTACACGAGCAGTGCTCCCTGATGTACATTTGTGACTAAAATTTCACCAATAGTTAAATTATTTCAAACCGGAGATTCTCAAATAAGGACACTGAAGCAACTGCATGATTGGGTTAAAGCAAAAAAACTTGATGTTGCATTCAAGACCAATATTGCTCCCCGTGTTCAGTTGCAGAATCTCAACTAAGATGAGGTGCCGAAACATTGAATGATTATTTGAGTGCCCCTGTTTAGGAACGAAATTCAAGCTAAGCTTGATTGGTTTAAATAAGCACTTCCTCGTGCAGATTCATGTCAAAATTTGCACCCCCTTTTTAACAGGATCTCAAAATGGAGGAGGTGCTCAAAATGGGGAATGATTTTAAATTATAATTCATACTTTGATTGGTTTATAGAAGTGGAATATGATGTAGATTCATGCAAGGCGAAAATTTGCACGTTACTTTACTTTGATAAAATTTCAGACTTGACGCCATACACACCCACCTGCATCACTTACTGGTTTGAAATACAACGAATTGAATCGAAAATCTTGGTCGGAAGCTGGAAAAGTAATAACTGTTCCAGAACTATACAACCTTTCATATCCTAATAACCCCTATCCTTTCATTTCGCGAAATGACATGCTGCAAATTTTGGTAAGACATCATTTTGGATTACGGTCTTGACTTCCTTAGAATTCTTAAGATGTCAGTAATTGTTCTTTGTTCTTTTCGCGGATATTGAAAGATGGAACACTTTAAAAAAAAAAAGTGCATTTAGAACATTTTTTCCCTTATTGAGAACCTCCAGAAAAGAGGGTTCAATAAAGAGTTCTTCATACATTCAAGAACCCCATAAGGTTCCTGGTACAACCAACATGACCAATAATGGTTCCAAAGACCCCTTCAGAACCCTTTACAGAACCTTTTATAGGCTGTTGCCAAGTAATGTTGATAAAGAATTTTATGAACAAGAGACATGAGAATGAACGCTTTTACACGGATGACGGAAAGCGAGGAAATGAAACGGAAGAGAGAATCTTGAAAAGAGACGGAGAAAAAGGAATAAACGGATAGGGGAAAAGGCCTAAATACGCTAAAAGAGCGCGAAAGGAAAGGGCCATAAAAAAAGAGAGAAAGGAGAAAGAGAAAGAAAGAGAACTGGAAAGAGAGATCATTACAGGAAGATAGTAACAAAAATCGAGAAAAGACAGTAAACGCACACGCATGTGAGAGCATTCGGCGCAGACAAGATATCGATATTGGCTCTCTAGGGGTTATCGATACCGAATTTGTAACGACCAATTTGCGCAATTTTTGTTTCGTCAATTTGTTCATTGAATACGCGTAGGGTGAGGTGCATTACAGCAATTCGAGACAACGAAGCTAGGAATATGGACAAAATAGAAGGTTGGCGGTTGAAATTCTGCCGGGGCGTTTAGAGCAAATTGCCTCGGGGAAATATGAGGAATCATTTTGGCAGCATTGATATCAAAATTTAGCTGCATTCTGGGCGATGATTTTGGAAGAAGTGATAGCGATAATGTCTGATGAGTTATTCGAACGAATTATACCAAGGTGGTTATTTACGGGCAGGAAAAACAGTGAAAATCTAATAAAGACCCGTGGGTTCTTTTTACAATTTAAAACAAAAATTGGTCAATTTTCGTGAGGTTTGTACGAGCGGCGGATAATAACCTCATTTCTACTTTTCTTCTCTTCCCTCCTTTTACGCTGTATTATTCTTTTATTCCCCCCCCCCCTCTCTCTCCCTCTCTATCTCCTTTACTTTCTTCTCTTTTACCCTCTACTCGTTTTTCAGCTGATATTTCTCATTTCATTCTCCCAAATAATCTTAAGGTATTTTTCTAAAATTCATGATAATGATTGTGCAGCCGTTGGCCTATTTATCCCAGTCTTTCTTCTAGTGATTTTTTTTTCTCTCTTAGATGCTGCAAAAGTCATTTCTTGTTTATCTTTAAGCAGTCAGATCCGTCAGAAATTTGTATTAAAAAACACAATATAGGGCTTTAGCGGCAACCAGGGCAGAAATACCACCCGTCTTCAAAGACCACAATTTTCGCTCCCGTTGAACAATGTTTCTCATTGAAAGATGGCTGAGCTCAAAGAAGGATTGTAGGAACCGGTACATAAAGACCAGTAGCTCATAAAACTCCCCGTATGCAGATATTTGAATGGAGTATGGTAGGCACGGGCATTGGACACATGACACTACCCACCTCCTCCTTTGGTATAGATGATAGAAAAAAAGGGTGATACGGGAAAAGAAGATGGGGCCTACAGACGTGATCGAGGTCAGTGAAGGAGTTATGAAGACACTTTGCAATGGAGAAGACATAAAGAAAGATTTAAGTCATTTCGTACAATTATTTTCTTTATATTTAAGTTTTGTGTTCAACGTATTCGATCAATATTGCGGGCCTTTATAAAGCAAGGGAAGGACCATATTCTATGTCACGTACACGAAAGGAGACTACTTTCTCAAAAAGTTGCCATCATAAAAAAACATGCATCGTCTGCCAACTTTACCCGGGTGACTGAACTCACCCAGGAGAAGCCAACAATTAGAGTTCCACCCCTCTTCTCACCAAAATCTACCAATCCTCTTTCCCTCCCCTCTAAATCTTCAAAAGCAAGTAATCGAACACCTTTCCCGTCTCAGAAAGAAAGTGGAAAATAAAATTTGGATGAGTTCGAAAGACCGGCCCTTGGATTTAGACTGAAATAACTTTCCTAATGTAACGCGTTTTGAACAATGTATCACCTGTGCGGTATGATGGGGGCCGCGGAGCGCACTTCGCATCAATCCTGTATGCTAATTGGCTGGCAGGCGCGCGGAGTTGAAAAAGCTGCAACTTGGCTGGAAAACAGCAGACATGATCTTCGTCGTTGCATACGTTTCACGGAGTAGATGGAAAAGCTTTAGTTTCAGTTTTGACCCGGGCAAAGAAATGTTTTTAGTTGTCAGAAATTCTTCAGAAGGATTTCGTTGCCCTTGCCTCTTTTGCGGACACCATATCTTTCTGCTGCACATAGTGTGACAAGTTCACATCTAATTTAGATGACCTATAGTCATCACGTGACCCGCTGTATTCCAAAGTTAACCTCCCTTTTTCCCCCTTATGGCAAATGTTTCTAGAATCTATTCTTTTTCTTATTTATCAATACCATCATTTTAAAAGCTATTCCAACAAAGAACTTTGATATTTTAAAGTACATCACTTTCGGCTTCCAGTTTCATCGGGGTACTTTTAGTTTCAAGGATCAAGAAGAAGCATCAAAATCCACAGCAAGTCGATTCTCTTTATGTCACTCCGTTTCCTATGGCCTCATAGCATGAATAGCTTTAAAGGCCCGTGGAACAGAAAATGACTAGTAATCTATTAATACCTATGGTCTTCTTCTATTTTCTTTCTCTCTCTCTCTCTCTCTCTCTTGGGGAGGGGGTTATTGGTTAGGATGCGTTTTAATCTAATACTTTCTCAATTTCATGCTAACTGCATAATTAAGAAAAAGTTCTCTTTCGTAACCGAGAGACGTGAGATAGTAGCTGCCGGGAGATGTCGTATGGAAATGAGGCATGGAGAGAGGCGCATACATCGGAACACTCCAACACACGAACGGGAAGATCTCCGCCATCTGTAACCACTTCACCGTCTACTCAAGTATGATACTCCACCGCGTGTTTTAAATGCACGCTAATGGCAGATAAAAGCCCTGTACGACGGGTGCAGCGAAGGGCGAGGATTGCGGGATCGGTTCGCACGGACGGCCACTGTGCGCATGAGCGGGGATTACTTGGAGAGTGGTGTCCGATCACGTTGCGCGGTGAAGGAATGAGCTGCGCGAATTGGATGAGAAGGGGTAGGGCAACCAGTCTTTCTGGAGCAGTGTGAACGTCGGGGTAAGGGAGAAGAGAGTGGAATCGGGAGGGAGGAGATTATGTTTTGAGGTTTCAGGAGAAGAGGGAGTTTGAGAGAGCTGAGTTACGATGGAGAGGGTAGACAACTATGAAGAAGAGGTATTTGATAGCAACCATGCAAACAACAACGACAATAATGAATACTAAACGACGTAAAAGAAATGAATCTACATTTGCCACTCTCCACCCAGGAGCAAATGGGTACCTGTGAGGATTACCGCAAGCCAATGTGACTGCATTTGGCGTTGCCCTTTACGTACGCAGGTGAACGGTGCAAATGGTAGGAATGCTCCCTAAGGAGTGGAGATGGTACACACTTGTGTGCAGATTAGAAATCCAGTGACCAGAGGATAATAATAGTAACATTGAAAAGCGCATTGACGTATTCACCTAAGGCGCTATATAAAAGTAATATAACATCATCATCATTTTTATTACAAGACGCACTCACAAGCCTAACAATAAAATGAAGTATTTTCCTTTTCATATCTAAACCAATGTTGCTCATTTCAAATGCCATGAATTAGCAGAAGACCTACGTATGTGAAACTTGCAAGACAACCTGTGACGTTGAAGCAACTTTATGTTATGAAGTAACTTAAGGAGTAAACTAATTTTGATAACAAAATTTCCAACGTCTGAATCTTAAAAGACCCAAAGTTTCTGAAATTGATTCAGAACTCGTAACGAGAAGCTATTTTTCCTTTTTAAGAGGGGGGAGGGGATCTACTAATGGTGTTAAATTTTCAGATTATGACAAAAGTAAACTGAAGTTCAGGATTAGAACTGCTTCATTGCTCTGATAACCTACATCCTTTCATTTTATCAGATGTGAAGAATTTAAAAAATAAGTCTTTCGAATAGTTCATTTGGAATCCCAGTGATTGTCGGGGTGATGAGCCAATATTAAACATGAACAGGATGAAGGATTTTAAGATGCCTTTACGTAACAGGGGGTGGGGGCAGGGGGCAGTAAAGTTGCCCCCCCCCCCCCCCATAATTTTCAAGCCTTACATTTTTATTGAAAATTCCCCCCAAAATTCACCACAAAGGTGTAAACCAGATCCTTCAATTTCAGTATTTAAAATGTTAAAATGCCCTTGTGACCAGTTCAGTAGCTTCGCTCCCTCACATGCGTATTTCCTCGAACATTTTATTCATTCTTACCCCCCCCCCCCCCCCCCGGAAAAAAATCCTACGTACGTCCTTTATCTTAACCCTTTGCCTAGTAGTATAACCATCTGGACCCATGAAAATAAACCTTTGGACTGAAATAAGTCAGTAGTTAACCGTCTAAAGAAGAGTTTGTTATATGGTCATGATTGTTGATTTCCAACAGTGCAACTGATGAAATTATCCATCAAAATGTCATTTAGAAATCTCTTTGGGTGAGCAAGGGTGATTTGGATTGATTTATTCGATTCACATGCATGTGGCAGTCATGTTGTGAATATTTACTATGACCTTCTTCTGAAATCAAACAACAAGTAGTGTTCAGTTGGTGTAGTTCCCCCCCCCCCCCCCCCCCCAGTTATTACGGGGCGCTGGCACTGGTGGGGGGAGGGGCGGCAGTGGTCTTCTCAGCCACCTGAATGCAAGAGACAAAGACCACAGATAAAGCTGGGATATTGTAGAAAAGGGAGTCCATCTTCTTATTTTATCGCCCCCTAACCCCCCCCCCCTTCTCTCTCTCTCTCTCTCTCTCTCTCTCTCTCTCTCCTTTGTGTATTCTGCTCATTATGGCCCCTCCCTTTTCTCCCATTTTCTTTTTCCAATCTCTTTGGAAGAAGAGCACATCCCCATGCCCCAGATAATTATCATCTGGAGGTCCCACCCGATATGCAATAGGCCTACACTCTTCAATTCCACTTGCTTTCGCTCATTATCTTCACTGGCGTAGATATACTGATGGGGTGCGGGGGGGGGGGTTCCCAAATAAACAAAAATAAATAAATCGCGGTTTATTTCTAATTCGATACTAGTAATATACAAATGTTGCTGAAATGATTTTCCGGAGTTTCTCCTCACTTTTTGATGCGGAATTTTTTTCTCCCCCCCCCCCCTTCAAAATAGGTTTTACTCATTACACCACTAATTTTTCTTAATGGTATCCTCATGTCAGTATTAAGACTAAGATGAAGTGGGAATATGCAGTAAGATATTAGGCCTACCTGATTACACATGCTGATTGTGATCAGTGTATGATTTTCTTTTTGAATTGAGAATATGGTTATCAGCAAAGGTAATCGTAGAAGTCGAATCAGTGTCCATGAAGTTCAAAGTTCAAAGTTCAAAGTTCATTTATTTCACTTTGTCGTTAAAAATACATACCACTTACAACAATCACATTTATATATACAAGAAAAGACATTCGAATGAACATCTTTATATACAAAGGAAAAATAATTACATTCAAAACAATATTCAAAGCAACATTCATGATTATAATTATCCTAGCAGAACACATGCAAGCATTAAAGAGGAACTCTTGAATAACCTTCTATTGCCGTGATTGCAATACTGTAATATCAGAGACATGCGGCGGCTATGGTGTTATCGTTCGCTTCGAAATTATGGGACAGATGGCCCGGGGAGCCCATGGCCGCTTTGGTAGAGGTGTTCGACCTGGTGCTCGGGACTGTAGATCAATACATACCAAAGCACTGAATTCATTAACGAGATTCTAGTGAAGAGGTAAGTGTTTAAATGCTACAGGGGTATAATGTTTCATTTTGGCAGCTCTCATCGGTCGTGTGGGTGCCTACTTCCCCCCCCCCCCCCCCCCTTTCTCTCTCTCTCTCTCTCTCTCTCTCTCTCTCGTCTCATGTATTTTCTTGCATTTCTTTTTTCTCCCCTTGTTACTTCAGCTTATTACCATCATGACCATCATTTGCAAAAGTTTGAGACCACCAAATTTGTGGGAATTTCAATAATTTGGAATACATTCTTTTGTCTCATTTAATGATTAAATAACATAAGAGGTATGGTATAAGCCCATCATATGAATGCGTTGAAAATAACCGTTTGTCTGAAAAACAAATATGTTTAACCTTGTTTTTCCTTTGATGCATTGCATTTTGTAAGAGTGGACTTCAACTGTTGCAGATGATGGATACATACCATGCTTACATACCTACACACACTCACTCTCTTTCTCTTTCTCTGTCGATCGACTTATTTCTTTTTCTTTCCTTTTCTCTCTTTCTCCTCTCTCTCTCTGTCCCCCCCCCCCCCCCTCTCTCTCTCTCTCTCTCCCCCTGTGTCTATCTGAGAGTGAGCTGGCTATGTTCGCTTTCCTGTTATTATCTTTCTTAATCCTTTTATTATTCCAAACGTTAAATCCTATGTCATTTTTTTATTCTGGTTAATTCGGTAAATCATTTCCATATTATCTATGTCCAGGTATATCTAAAAATCCATCTTTTTATCAATATTCAAAGCTAATTAATACGCAGGCCCATGGCCTTCACATTGTAATAAGGTAATTACAAAATCAAGCACTGTACTTAGGGGTATTGTTTAGAAAATCCATTTCTAGATATTTCCGCATTATAACCTAGGCCCTTAAAGTTAAAACCATCCCTGCACAGAAATCTGCAGTGAAATATTTCACTATCCACGTCCAAAATGTTCGTTTAACGTGCGAGATTTCCCATCGCAGCGTTCTCGCACCCACCTCACATGGAGGTTAGTGTCGAACGCTGGTGCGTGCGGTGTACAAACGTTGCCCGCAGCAATCAAGAAATAAAAGTAGCAAATTTGGCGAACAAATGAAATTAAATTTATCACACTTTCCAACACACCAAACCTGAGCCTCCATTTAGTAAATTAGGAGAAGATAGGCGCACAATTTGAAGGGGAAAAAACCTTGCGTTCGTTTGGGGAGATGGAGGGTAGAAGCATAGACAGGGAAAGGCAGAAATTAGAGCAAATTTTATAATGCCTTATGGCCAATTGTGACAGAAATTCGAACTTGTTTAAGAAGATGGCAAGAGGGGCAAATGAGCAAAAGAGAAGTGAAAAAAAAAATAAAAGAACAATGTTTTAAATTGATTTGAAAATTATTAAAAAGATAAAAACATTTCGTTATCGAACGATTGGTCTTTTTACATTACGAATATAACTGTAGGCCTAAATAAAAAAATGAATACAGGTATGGGTATTGTGATGTTTACTAGTACACCTGACGGCAGTTTCATGAATTTGAGAGTATTTTTTTTTAAACTTAAATTTAATACAAGAAATAGGAAATAAATGGTCCCTTTCTCACGGATAATAACGACATTAACGATGACAATAATTATTATCATTTTGCAATAGCAAAAACAGAATCTTTATATTTTGAAATGCTGGTAATGTCTCATTATATGTTTCCTGATCATAATAAAAGCTACAGTGTCATGGAAAAAGGTAGACGAGTTTGCCCGATATATCTTAATGCTTATTCCTACAATTATGACCAATTTTATTTTTTCAAAAACTACAGAAAATTATGGGAAAGAACTATAACAAAATAATGAAGTGATGAAGCTGAATAGCATGGTAATGAAGAAAATAGTAAGGATTTTATTAGCAGCAAGGTTAGAATTATTTTAATATATATATATATATATATATATATATATTTCAAAAATGAACAATAAAGAAAGGCGTGTAGAAGATGAGTGCACAAACTGAGTAGAAATGGAGAAATAAGAAGGGAACATTTTCATGAAGAAGTAGGCCATTCGGGCGGACAGTCAATCAACGGAGTCTGCAAATTGGCTTCCAGGCTTTTGCTCCAGGCAACTGCAACAAATTGGCGTTAAATCTAATCTTTAATTGCCTTTAACCCCTGGAGCTAGAAGACTATCGGCCAAGGCAAGACGTCACAGGAAATCTAGGAAGCAAACGAAAAAAGAAACACGGCGGAGATTTTGAAAATTGAAGACAAAACAAAAAAACAAACAAAAAAAAAAAACAAAGTGATATGTAGGACCACTGCTTTGACCCCAATTTTATCAGAATCTTGGACTTTATCCATCATTCTTTTTTTTTTTTAATCTCCTTTACAGTGCATTCTCCCCCTTTCTTCCCCTTTCTTTTCCTATCAAAACATGGGCATCATTATTTTTCTCCTCCCCTCCCCCTGCTCATCATCATCATCTCCATTATCATAATATTTTTATCATCACCATCATCATCACCATCACAATCATCAACATCATTATCATCATCATCATCATCATCATCATCTTCCTCATCATCACCACCACCACCACCACCACCATCATCTCCATCAACATCATCACGAGGGGGGAGTAGGAGGTGGTCCAGAGGTAACCTCCACTGTCAGCTCTTTAGTCTTTGCCTACAAACCGACTCTGATCGGTCGGACCCAGGTTCGAGTCTGAGTCACGTCTATCGGATGGTGATGTTAAAAGTCGGCCCCAGACGTAAAATATCATAACTGATTGATACACACTGAAACACACAATCAACACACACAAATACACACACGCACACACATCATCATCGTCATCATCATCATCATCATCATCACCACCACCACCACCACCACCACCATCAACAACCATGACAACAGCAACAACAACAACAACATCAGCAGCAGCATAACTCATCATGCATGATCACTACGCAAATATCACAGGGTAATAATATGCCACAATCATGTACTCACCGTGATTACCACAGCCCGAAAATATGTAAATCTTAAAGCACTAACAGAGCTGTGGACACTGTGGAAGCTTATTCACACTGAAATAACATGGTGTGTGATTATTATTCTAATCCCATAGTGAATCGTAGAATGTATTCACCACAGTGTGGGAGAGGTATGCAGTGTGAAAAGATCCATAAATGAAGGTTGTCTGTGTGACAAGACTTTGGTGTGGGTCCACCACAATGTGTTTATGTGGTATACTTTAACACGTTAACAATCCTGAGTATTATTTTTACAGAATTTTACACACTGTGACGTGATTTATGATATCGCATTTAGTGTAACAAGCTTTTTCATAGTCATGATAATCAACACACTGGGAGGAGTGACACAGTCGCACACACTGTGGTAGGTACGTTACGTGTATTTGGAACACTTCTACCGTGGTCCATATACACAGTGTGGCACCATAGACATACTCTATGTATAGAAAGATGCGGGTGGAGCCGCGAAGTTTATCTGTGTTGATTATGAAAATAGAACGTACACACAGTCAATGTCATGGCTGTATTCCATAAATTAGGGGTCCAATTTGTGACATTTTTGGTGTCCCTGTTACATATGAAACCCACATATTTTCATGGCTTTTGCTGGAGATGCAGATAGTGAAGAGAGATTTTGAAGTCATTCTATGCATGAGGATGCAATATCATGCTTAGAATTATGTTAGAATCTTACTCCACCATTGGCATCTTTGCTCAGAGCCACAACAAACATGTGGGTTTCTTATGTAACAGGGACACCAAAAATGTCACAAATTGGACCCCGTGTTCTTTCAGCGTGCAAACAATGCAGAATACACTTTCTCAATGGCATAATGATAAGCCCATCAAAAGTAGATCATTAAAGATGATCATTTATTTGACAGTGTCATGTTTCTTTCTCTAGTTGCGACCTTTTGCATGTTTCTTCGGATTTTAATGCATTTGCCCTGTAATATATTTCGTATCAAGAGGTTTATATACATGCATCATATAAATCATATTATCTTATTATTTATATATTTGAAGATTTGAATTAATTTGCCATGTTCATATTAAGTTAAATTCTTATAGTCAATACTGTTTACATGTCCTTTCTTGACTACCTATATCTTATTTCGCCATTTAAATATTGTCAAGCAATGTAAAATTTTTGGTTTTTATGTCTTAGAAATAACGCTTTAATCATGTTAATTTAAATGACATGTTTATATTCGCTTTCACGCTTCTCTGTTATCTTCGCACAGTGCCGAGCAATTTATCACATTTAATCTCAGCACTTCATAAAAAAATGCTTCATCTAAACACAGAGAACACTCCTTCGAAAGCAACATTTTGCCCCTCCGTCGCTTTTCTCGAGCTGAAGCTGGAGTCCCGCCGAACGCCCAGAGGCAAGCTAGGCGAGTGGGTCAGGCGTGCAGACAAGACACGACCCCGCTCGGTGCTCGCGCTGTCGTGTGGCTTATGTACACTGTCGCCCATTAAGTTTCCCGGGCCCCGAGCAATCCTGACGGGTATTTCTCTCCTTTTATCCCCCCTTTCCTCGTTTTTTGTCTATATTTCTTGCTTCTTTCCGTTAACCCTTCTCGCCCAGCTATAGAAAAGCGTAAAAAGACGCACATTCACGCTTCATTCGGCGGTGAAGTTTGCAAAATATGAGGCGAAGATATGAGAAGGCTTTTTAACCGATGAAATGAAATTTCTAGTCACAGTTAAAAGTTTGGATAGTCCTCAGGACTTGCTGCAAGGAGCGCGTGGAATATACTGTTTTATTTTTAGAGTAAATATAATGGTCATAAATTGAATGGAAAGGCGGAGATGCTCTCTACTCTTCTCTTCTCTTCTCTTCTCTTCTCTTCTCTCCTTTTCCTTGAGCCTTGTCTTTATTTCTCTCCCTCTGATTTTCTGCCCACTTTCCTCAGTTTATGATATCGTATACTGTTGTCTTCAAAACCTGGTGCCGTGGCCCAGTGGTAGGCCTGTAAGGTGCTTGACTGGGGACGCGAGGATTGGGGGTTCGATTCCCGGCACTGCACTTATGCCCTTGGCATTTTATCTACATTGCTCTTTTATCTTACATCAAATAAATGAAATTCTATAGGCATATCGATACAAAAGTAACAAAAGTATGTATGTGTGTTTCAAGAAGAAGAAGAAGAAAAAAAAAAAAAAAAACCACACACACAAACAAACCTCGCAATGTGGTCTTCATTTGTGGTCTAGTGTATACGTCGCCGGACTGTAGATTACAAGGTTGGCGGTTCGGGTCCCGCCGTGGCACCAATGTCTTTTGGCAAGACATTAATCTACAATTGCCACCCTCGACCGGGTAGGCCTACCCGGTATTTCCTTGAAATGCAAGGCCGCCATGCTAAAGTCAGGATAATAACAGTAGAGCGCCAGGAGGTCATTTCTGACAGACACTAGCGCTAGAAAAGAATCCACTATCATTATTATTATTATTATTAATTCTTCTTCTTCTTTTTCTTCTTCTTCTTCTTCTTCTTCTTCTTCTTCTTCTTCTTCTTCTTCTTCTTCTTCTTCTTCTTCTTATTATTATTATTATTATTATTATTATTATTATTATTATTCCTCTTCTATCGCATGATCTATCACATAATTACACATTTTCTCACCACTCTGCTCTCTATACATGCTATAGCGTCCCCCCCCCCCCCCCCTCTCTCTCTCATTCTGACCCCCCTCCCTTGCATATAGTAATGTTGTTGAACAAACGTTTCCCTTGTCAACAGTACTAAAATGCTTTCCCGACATAGCAAAAAATAAAATAATGTCAGTAAACTGAATTTCGTCTGTTTCAGATGCCACTGCATAACAGGTGAAATGAAACGTCCATTAATTTGAAAATATTAGTAGTAAACAGATTAAGCAGTTTTTATGTCTTGACCAGTTGTATGCCTATTTTATAAAGCATTTCCTTAACAGTTAAATGGTTCGATTATTGTTTGTTGCTTATATAGGCTATCGATTGAGCATAATAGAAACATAGTTATGAAGCGTGTGTAGAAAACGAGATATACTCTCACACTATTACTGCAAAGGCAATGGCTTGTATGAAGTAACGACGGCAGAATATCGTGGGAAAGATGTTATCTCCAGAGAGGGCACAGTCATAACAATGGTTTTTGAGTGCTTATAAATAAAAGTAGGAGATAACTATATTCATTCCCTTGTGGAAAAAAGCACAGCATACACCCATGCTTATATTTGATTACGTACTAGTCTACCACTGCAGTAATTTGAACATATACTGTTAGAACAGTTGTTTAAAAATCATTAGGTTGTTTGAATTATGAACCTACCAAGTGTTTGAAAAAAATTGTATGTAAAACTAATGGGGATCTTTTTGAACAACTGTTTGTTGGTTCATATTTTAAACAACCTAATGATTTTTAAACAATTCTAACAGTGTATACCATCAAATTGCCGTGTATCAGGGACGTAGATAGGGGGGATGGGGAGGGGATGCATCCCCCCAAAGTTTGAGGTGGACTCATATATGTGTGTACAAACATATGTATGAATGGGTTGATCATCCCCCCTCCCCCCCCCCCCCCCCCCGGTATGAGGACCTGTCTATGCTAATACCGTGTGTAATATATGTTCAAACAAATTTGAACCATGGGAGCCACGTGTGTTTTTTTTTGTTTGTTTGGTTTTTTTTGTGCGTGTGTGTGTGATTTTTTTTGTTTGGTTGTTTTTGTTGTTGTTGTTTTTAAGGGTTAAGATCTGTGGATATTTTAGGGAGTCACTTTCATCATGTACTAACTCCAAACGGGACTATTCACAATATTCTCTTGGTAGTGAGTAACAGGAAATGATTTGTAGTTTGAAACCTTATCAATGCTACACCACAAATATTCTAGTATGTGGTCTGTGGAGACATAAGGCCAAAGTAAGTGGATTTTTAGTTTCTCGTCTGGATATTTTCAAATTGAAGGCGAGGGGGCTCTACGTTAATTGATTTTGATTTTCCTTTACATGGATTGCTATTTGGCCAGTCTTTTTTTTTTTTAATTTCATTTATATAAGCACTTAACAATGTAATATTGTATTGTATTATAGTGACTTGTTTTATATATATATAATTGCATTGTCCAGATCTATTCAGAGTTTTCATTTCAGATCAAATATATTTAAAAAAATCGAGGTCGGTCAAAAGTAAGGAAGAAGGACACTGTACAAAATATTGGGTAAAATTTTATCCAGCACAAGGGTAATTATATGTCTAACCAACTTTGGGAAATATTTTTACCCAATGCTGGAAGCATATTGTCCAGTTAGGGTAAAAATAAGCAGTAATTACTATAGAATGGGCAAAATTCCCATCAAATTGGATAAAAAGAAATGCCCAAAGAAATGCCCAAAGTTGGTTGAACACATTGTTACCGTCATGGCAATTTTACCCAATGATTTTGAGAGTGTATAGTGATATTTTTTTTTATATCATTGCATTGTCCAGTTCTACTCAGATTAAAACTTATTTCATTTTAGAACAAAAATACATTTCGAGGTCGGTCGAAATAGGGAAGAAGGAGGGAACGAGAAACTAAGAATTACTTTTATGTGGCCTAATGCAGACAGGGCATTTTTAGACTAACATACACACCTTCGGGAACCCCGGTAAAAGAAGTGAGTTATATTTATTAGTCATCATGTAGGAATCTGTTAAGTTAAACAGAATTTTGGGTAGTAATACCCCTTCTGCGGATTATCCGGTTTTTTTTAACGGTTATTTTTAACACCTGCTCGTAAGCTGTTAAGAAACACGCTAATTCCCCGAAAGTTTATGTGAAGGAATCAGCATTTTATGAGTCAGAATTGTGATATTTTAAAAAATTCCATTTATTCATAATATTTTTTTTTTAAATTCCATTTATTCCCATTCATTAAGAAAAGCACATTTACAAACAATCACAGTACAAGAATGAAGAGACAGCTTGAGAAGGCAAAAGAGCCTTAACGGTGCTGCCATCTAAAAAGAGTAAGAAATATTATATACACCAAATATAAACAGAAAAACAAAAGCAAAATGCTATGCCAGAAGAAGGCATTAACATCACAAAGTGGCATAAGATGTTATACACCATCGAGGTTCTTTTGTTTTGTTTTGTTTTTGTTAACTACTCTAACTGATTCGGCTTTATTCTCAAACCATTCATTAATTATAACGTGGACATCCACCCTTCCTTCGAGGGAATAGGGAAATATTGTGCTCTTGGATGTTTTATTGATAAATTATCTTTTTCTTGAATAAAATAAAACAACTCAAAGCATTATTGCAGTGTTTCAGATTTCTTTTTTCTTTCATCCCCTTATCTCCCCTTTTTCTTCTTCTTCTTCTTCTTCTTCTTCTTCTTCTTCTTCTTCTTCTTCTTCTTCTTCTCTTCTTCTTCTTCTTCTTCTTCTCCTCCTCCTCCTCCTCCTCCTCCTCCTTTTTTTCTCTTCCCTCCTTCTCCCTTTTGCTCCCCGTCTTCTTCTTGAATGCTATTCTTTCCGGAAAATCACATTTTTTGTATTCGCCCTTTCTTCTTTGCATATTTGCGATCTCTTAATTCTTTTGCTATCTCCCTTCTCTTTCACTCTCTTTCCATCGCTCTCTCTCTCTCTCTCTCCCTCTTCCTCTTCTCCTACTTCCACTTTTTCCTTCCATCTCTCTCTTCCTCTTGCTTTCCCCTTTGTCTCCATTCTCCTCTCTCTCTCTCTCTCTCTTTTACTTTCTCTTTCCATCTCTTCCTTTCACTTCCCCATCTCTCTATCCTTCTCTCTCTCTCTCTTTCACTCTCCTTCCATCTCTCTTGGTCACTTCTCCCCTCTCTTAATTTCTCTCCCATCTCTTCCAATACTTTCCCCATATATCTTTATAGTTTTCGCTAGACGATTTAATGAATTACTTTGAAAGTCTCTGTTCTAGCTGACCACCATTCCTTATACGCCATCATACCTGCTTCACTAGTCATGTCATAAGCTTATTATGCAGGTATGGCGTATGGGATCTGGTACTCTTTCACCAGTAAATACAGTTCCGTAACAAATACTTTATCTCTCTCAAGGTATTCAACTAATCCCAAAGAAACAAGAGTGAATTTAACCAACAAAATCTGTCCACTTTGTAAGGAAACGAAGCCCACTAAAGAAAGCCTGAAAAAAGACTCGAAAACATGTTTTCAAAAGAAAGACAATGCGCGGAGATAATGAATGCTCCCTAGTTATGCGGTGAAGCGCAACATTTGCGAGTCGCCCCTTCACCGTATTTTGGTGGCATCTATGGGAGATTAGCGGATTATGCCCGGGAGAGTTGTGGGGAGAACAATAAGCCTGTACTCGTTAACAATGTAGGACTTGCTCCATAGGAGAGGGGTGAGCAATTTCCTTTTCTCTTCC
This sequence comes from Echinometra lucunter, assembly GCA_029962745.1. NCBI lineage: Eukaryota > Metazoa > Echinodermata > Echinoidea > Camarodonta > Echinometridae > Echinometra > Echinometra lucunter. The sequence continues at coordinate 15,240,260 of CM057168.1, forward strand.
CTTTTCAAAAGCAGATCCTGTATTACATGATTAGATGGACATGGTCTTACTAAAGCCTTGAAGCCGGTCTTCACACCCGAGTTTAATTACTTCATTTTGTATCGGGTGAAATCGCTTATTTCTAGGACTTAAACGCAGAAAGTAGTTTTAACAAGGATATAAGCGGTTAATTCAAGTAATCTGGTATTAGGCTACTACAACGTAATGCATCGTAAACATAAGGTACATACGGCTTACGTGTTCAAACTTGGTAACGTTTTACATCTGGTATCAGTTCGCAATTTCCCACAAGAGATTTGGGCAAGTCCACCATATTCATGGTGTGAACCATATTCTGGATATGAATATTTCTTTTTGCCGTCGCAAAACATTTGTTTACGATTCTGATATCATTTTATCGCCAATGTTGGTAGAATTTCACACAAAAGACCATCATTACCATAAAACTACATATATATTACATATACTTAAATTTAAGAAGAAAATATATTCACAAAGCATCATGTATTGTCCTAATGTATTAGGACAATAAAATGATATATTTATGTTATTGGAATACATCTAATAAATGATTTCAAAAGACAGAATAGAAACGGCAACGTTTTTAAAGGTCGTTTTATATCATCATGAAATGCAATAAATAAAATGCATTTTTAGAACAAATGAAATTCAAAGTTGCTTTCATGACTAGCAAAATATTGACATGATTGAGAAGGGGAGGGAGAGAGAGAGGGAGAGAGAGAGAGTTAGACTGAAAAATATCCCCCCCCCCAAAAAAAAAAAAAAAAAAAAAAGTGGATTGAGAGGATATGAAATAAAACTTTAAAAGGATCAAATTTGCATTACGGTGCATGAAAGGGTTCAATAATTATTAATAAAATGGTATTTTAATTTGAGCAACGAAAGCTGATAACAAAATAGAGAGAAGGAGTGGGAGGGAGGAGAAGAAGAAGATGAAAAAGGAAAAAAAAGAAGAGGAACAAGAAGAAGAGAAGAAGAAAAAAGAGGGAGAAGAATGGAAGAAGGAAATAAAGGAAGATGGAAAAGAAGAAGAAAAGGACGAAGAAAAGTGTGAAAGTGTTGTAGAAGAAAGGAGAAAGACAAAATATCTGATATTTGGAATGTTGACTGCGCAGTGAGAGGGAAAACGAGTGATATTATGAAATGATATGAAATGAAGTGAAATTAGGAATGATAGTGTGAAAACCCTCGCTATATATGAGAAAGACAACAACAACACAAATTTCTTCGAATATAACGGTATCGTTGATGACCTTTCAGACGATATGATAAAAAATAACATAATCAATGATGACATTCATGCGATCGTTCATGTTCCGATCACAATATTGATCCCAATCGGAGTTCGATATCTACCGGTTGACAGTTACATTGTCCGATATCAGTAATCGCAATCGTCGATTTTCAGGACTGATAAAAATATCCGATTTTTTTTTTAATTCTTGAGAGCAATATATAAATAGAGAGAAATGGAAAATTGATGATTTAAAAAATGGATAATGATATCATCTTTCTCGGTTATCGAAAGGACTTGTATTGTATAAGCTACAGCTTATCAGACCTTCCACGTTCAGTATGCTCACTTTGGCATTGCTTTCAAAGACGGAAATTCGCACTTCAACAGATCGAAGTTTAACCCCCCTAATCCAAAAATGCTGCCTAGTAATCCATGAGTGCGTATCGATCTCAGTGCCCAGTTATATCGATCTCATAGTCTCAAAGTCATTATCATGCAGTCAATATTTAAAAGCCGATTACATTTTCAAACAATGAACAAATTTTGGCAACATTCTTTTTTGCCCCCTCTCTACTTCACGAAATGGTTTTGTTAAGTATGGAATTATCGTTGAGAGTTTTTTACAGTGTTTGAAAGTGTTTTTCGAAGGATTAATTTGTTTGAGCTATTCGTGGGAATTGTAAGTAATTTTATGTGTTGTAACATATGTTACAGTAAGAAGATTGGGTGGAATTACAAAGAAAGTTGTTCATTCAGGGTTGGGAAGGTGTTGCGTCCATCCGAAACTCATTTATGTACATCATCATTCTGCAAAAAGCCCTTAAGCCTGCGATAAACTGATTAGGCACTGCACTACACAGCAGGGAATGGTTTAGATTTACTCGCATTTTTGTAGAAGTTTTGTTATAGGACGAACACATAGCTAAGTACTTTTTATTAGGTTTATGAATGGTAACGATTTAATTTGATATTTCAAAATACGTTTTCACTGATTAATTTGAAAAAAAAAATCCAACCTAAAGAATAATACTTGTCATGACAAGCGTACAAAGAGTTGGGGGAGGGAATTTCCCCATACTGATGTTAAAATTACTGTTTTACTTTCTTCTTCTTCTTCTTCTTCTTCTTCTTCTTCTTCTTCTCCTTCTTCTTCTACTTCTTCATTTTTGTTGCAGTTCTCAGTTTTTTCTTTCCGATTTTCCTTCACCTTCTTTACCTTCCTTTTCCTTTTCTTCCTTCTTGCTCTTCCCAATCGTCTTATTTTTTTTTATTGATGGTGTTACTATTACTGCTGTTTTGTTTTTGTTGTTATTGTAGCTAATGTTATAGTCGTTGCTGTTCTTGTTATACTTCTTGTCCTCCTCTCTCCACACGCTTCCCTCTTTTCCATTCTTCTGGGGGTTTTCTCTTCCTTTTTGCCGTCTTCTTTCTCTTCCCTTCGTTCACTTTCCCCTCTTCTCCCCCCCCCATTTTCACCTTTCCTCTTTCTTTAAAAAACTGTATCATCCTTTTTTATCCTTTCTTCTACGGCCTTCTTTGTCAGTATGTCTTTTCCTTTTCTTTCTTGCTCGTGCTATACATTTAGTTTTATACTTTTCTCCATAACGCCAGGGGCGTCAATCCATTATACACGTATATAATTTTTTTAAAAAGAATTATTTATTTATTCATTTTTATGAAGGGGGAAGGGGGGCACTCTCAAAAGTTGGGGGGGGGGGCATGTCTCTTGTCTCCCCCATGATTGAAGCCCATGCATGATACCGTGTTCCTACACGTCCCATCCCTCTCAGCAAACGCATTCTATTTGCTGCTCGAGATCGACCCGGAGCCCCTCTCGGAAACTCGACGTCCATTACGGATTTCCGAGTGCTGCTCAACAACCGGGCCGTCCTCCTCATGGTGTATACATGTACGCAGGCAAAATCGGAAAGGACGAGCGAGACTGGACCAGGACGAAATTAAAACCGGTGCGGAGTTACATGCTCGCATCCCTCTCTCGGCGGTCTGTGCGTTAATGTCGGGCGGGCCTTTTTGTAATCCAATCCGACCTGTAAAGAGACAATGGAGATGAAATGTAGAAAAAAAAAGTAAAAAGATGTCGAGGAGAAAAGTGGACATGGGTTTGAAAGAATTGTGTACTTTGCATTGTCTTGTCGTTCGTTCCCTTCAAATGTCATGGGTCAGTCATAACTGAATTATGATCACGCTATAGCCTATGGTCATGTCATTGAAATAATAACTGATTAAAAAAAACAAAAAAAAGGCGATGATGATAATGATGATCGTTATGATGGTGATAGTGTCTAATGATGGTGATGATGACGATGATTGTGATGATGATGATGATGTTGATGATGCTGGTGATGATGATGATGATGATGGTGATGATAATGGTCATGATGATTACGATTGTCATGATGTTGATGGTGACGACGACGACGATAATGATCAATATGCTTTAAAAGATATCATATTACTAACGATTGATATTCACAGTTATGCAGTATCAGAGATGACATGCTGATTCATGAGAAAACAATACTGGATTTCATTTAGACGGAAATTATTATTCCTGAACCACTTGAGGTGGAAAAGCCGATATTCATGGTGTTATAGGATACAGAGTTTGAACATGTATTATTTTATTTATCTGCCATTAAACACAAATGAAAATTCTAATTCTAATTCTAATAATAATAATAATATATGCAATTTGTTAGGCGCCATATCCATCTCGTAAGAGATGCTCAAGGTGCACAAGTGAAGGGGGGGGGGGAGGAAACAAAATTACAAGTAGCAGAAAATCATGGATAAAATGAGTTAAAGAAGTAAGTTTTAGCTTAATCTTAAATGTTTCCACACGCTTGCTATCCCGGATCTCTCGTGAGAGGGAATTCCATAGTGAGTGCCCCGCATGGATGAATGCCCTTTCCTCCACTTTGTTTTGTGTTTCTAATTATTGAAGAATCAGGATTTCTGTTACATTCATAAGAAGGTTATTTTCAGTCTTTTTGTGAATGTAATATTCATTAAAAAAAAAAGATCTATCGGAATTAAATCTATAGTCTGATGGAATAAACCTGTAATATGTTTATGTCATATAGTACTGTGCTGTTTCTGAAAAAGGAAAAATTAATAGGAAACATACAGCCATAATCTTTATCAGTTTGAGATACCACTGACCCCATTATATATGTTCGTCCAACTGTGCTCACTTAAGTAAACATATCATAATTTCTCCTACTCTCTCTCCCTAATTAGTAAAGCAAACTATCGCCTGAACTGACACCTCCGTGCATATTATCTTCAACAGAACATCAAACTGTCATTGAACTCGTACTCCGTGAAAAACTGAAACCCAAAATAAGTTACGGAACCCATGCGTGGAGCAATATACCCCCTGTTTGGCATACACGAAGCCCTAAAATAGAGTTGTTACTTGCACAGGTAGTTTGAAAGATAATTGCGCATGCGTCATGGAACGTAACAAAAGATTTCATATACGGATGAGCGAACCGAGTCCGGTAGGGGCTTTTTACGTTGTATTGTCAGGTTGATGGAGGGAGAGAGAAAGAAAGAGAGAGAGAGAGAGACGAGGTATTATGATAATAGACTTTGTGTATGGTTTCGTCTATCGTATAGTTAGTTTGAGTTTTGCAGGGGTCGAGAAAGGGAGAAGGAATACAACGCGCATTGGGACCAGTTACAGCTGTCTAAATACGGACTAGATCTTCGGCGAGGCGGGTTCGCTCCGATCGCCCTCGCTTTTCGCTCACGCCTCGTTAATTCACTGTCTCCGAAATTTCCCTACAATTTTCTCTCTGCGATCAGCCAGCAGCCATTTCTTCATCATTTCTTCCTCATCTCATAACTTCATGGTAGCAGTGAGTCATCTTTACAGGACCACAATTCAAATACCACTGCCGGAGTATTGGAGTGAGGGGGGTTTGTGATAATACAGTTTCTACACACCAGTGGTTTTTCAACCTTTTATAGAAGAGTTGGGAATTTTGCGCCACCCAGGGCCGACTTTGCTGGGGGTTCGTTGAGTCAACATCCCGCTCGCTGCCAGCTGATTTCTCGAGCTCGCGTGTTTCCAGCAAAAGAAAAAAAGGGCAGTCGCTTGGAATAAATTGGTCTCCAAGACGCTCGGAGAAGCTTCGTCGCTGGGAAATACTACTGGACGGATACACACTCTGTACACACACGCGTACGTTCGTGCGCCGTGAGGCCATGAACTTGGAATAAGCGGTGGAGACCACATTATCATTTTACCTTCTAAGTTATTATCATTTTCTTCGCATCTGAGGTCCAGCGGCTCGCACACGCGAGAGCCGCCAACCGCCTTGCCCAGTAGTACAAATGCTTTCTAGCGAGTTAGTTGGCTTAGAGACGAGTAGCGTTCTTAGTGACAGCGCTGCTGCAGCTTCTCTCCATACCGTTCCTGATACTAGTTCGTCATCTTCAGTGCCCGGCTTGAATCCGGGAGATTTCTTCAGCGCCACGGATTTCGCGGTGAGTCGCCACTCCCGGCCGGGGAGCTTCACCGGGTTTGGAGGCATGTTGGAGCCCGATTTTCGCGGCGCCTCGGCCGCTGATTATGGGATGGGGTCGGCGTTGGGCATGAATAGTTTTCAAGGAGCCCCCAGCATCAACAGTATGACTTCAGGGAGTTACACAACGTTAACCCCTCTGCAACCGCTGCCGCCTATAAACACCGTTGCTGACAAACTTCGACATGATACGAACGTTAGCACGGGTTTCTCATTAATGAACAGCTCAAACTTAGCCATGAATAACTATGACAAACTTGGGGGTATGAATATGGGGATGGGGGTTGGGGTCGGCGGGTCAATGGCGGCCAATTCCATGCTCAATGGGTACGGGCATCATCAAGCGATGGGGGGCTATGGAAGCCCTCATCACGGGACCTGCTCGCCAAGCGAACCCCGGTATGCCGCATCCATGAACGGCTATGACCAATTCACGCACAACGCCCAGCACATGCGTGGTTTCACCCATCACCACACCCAAAGGACTGGTCTAACCACGCCCATGGTCTTAAACGGCCTGGCTGGACATCCACACCATGCACCCTCGCCTTCGATCCCAGCTCCGGGGAGCCGCGGTGGAGAGAGAGGCTCCGTTTCGTCAAGAGACGCTGGGCAGGCAGGCGAGGAAATCAACACAAAAGAAATCGCGGCAAGGGTAACAAGCGAACTTAAAAGATACAGTATACCCCAAGCGGTGTTTGCACAGCGGGTCCTATGCAGAAGCCAAGGAACTCTGTCCGATCTTCTAAGGAACCCCAAACCATGGAGTAAGCTCAAGAGTGGCAGAGAAACCTTCCGCAGGATGTGGAAATGGCTCCAGGAACCGGAGTTCCAGAGAATGTCTGCACTAAGATTAGCTGGTGAGTCTTAAAAATGACACTTAACTTTCCAGTTGATCTTCAAGAAACACCTTCAAACTTGCTTTATCTTTTGCCTCTTTGCCATGAAATTGTATTCATCACTTTATTATTAGACTTTCCAACGCCCAACCATGCTGTCCAAACTGTGTGTCTTTTGATATTAATGTAAAATACTCGAAAGTATGTGCTTTAACTAATAATTAACATAGTATCTTAACAGTATGATAAACCTCTAACTTGTTTTATTCCTTGTGCGTTATTAGATTTGTGATGAATTTTATAGGATTGTTGAATTGTCATTCTGGTAAGAGATGAAAATGTCATGATGAAAATGAATCATTTGCCCATTCCAGATCTGCAAAATACAAGTACCTTCTAAAATATCTCTTGGTATGTGAGCGATATAGTCCCCCTTTCCACATGCAGTTTAGCGGTCACATTATGCCTTAAGAAAATATAAACTATATTGTGGAAAATTGTCATTGTGCCAAACAGTTATGTCATTGCATTTAACCAACCTTTTACGAGCTCATGAAAAATGCCGGCAAAAGAGAGAAATTTCAGATTCCAAAAATAAAAAAAATGAGTATCTGCTTTCAAAATATTTACGTTTGAACTTTGTCATAAAGCCGGTCACTGATTTGATGTCTTGATAAAAAGCCCTTCTCGCATCTTTAAAAAGGAGAAAATTCCATCCGAATCGATCCAGTTTTGACAGAAATCTGAAATCAATGTTTCTCCCCGTCGCCCCGCTTTTTCTCCATTCTTTTGGGCGCGTGTTCAAAACTTCCGAAAGTTGTACAGCGCATTTCGATTTATAGCAGAAATCTTTATCAATCTATAATTTCTGTTTACATTTTGACTTGCTCGCCAGGTTTAGAGTTTTTATAGAGTTGTAGCGGTAGCTACACTGTAGTCCGTGGCTTGCCTTCGTAGGACTTGTCATAAATCAAAATTCGCAGCCCCTGATTGAAACCTTGCCGCGAGTGAGGCAAAATTAAGAACTGTTTTTCTTTAATCGCGTTAATTTTATTATGGCTTCAGGCGGAATTGACGCAAAGCGCGTGTTCGACAAGCGCTCCATTTTCCCGCCTCTCTTCGAGTTTTGTGCTACATAATCTGACTGTCACAGGACTTGTGCCGACAAATATTATTTTTCTTGCTTGATTAATTTTGATTGTTATTCATTTCAATCGGAGAATTATATTCGCTGTCATCTTGAAATGTAATTCAGGTGCTTCAGACAGCATTAACTATGCACACGAATAATATTTATAGCCAAATGATACTGCTTCCGTCCAACATTTCCAATGTTCAGGATCACGATGTTGGTATTTGAATAATTAAGTCCATATGTCTATGAGCTTTTGATTTATGAATAAATCAGAATGATATGATTGACACCAAATTGTAGTGTTGAGACGGAATAACTCTTTATTGCTGACAATATTATATAATAATTGTCCTTTTCTGCAGTATTGTCGAATTGCCATGTAAAGTTTAGTGTTTAGCACTTGAGCGTGAAGTGCAAATCTATACCACCTCATTCAAATCGAATTCAAATCGACAACTATCAAATCCGATGCCTCTTTAATTTTGTAATCATTATCTTCATTCATATTTTAGAGATCAAACTTTGCTTTCCTGTGTATTTTTCGTAGTTTAGTTGAATTTGATCCTTTGGAATAGTGATATATTATTTTACATCATGTTGAATAATAAATAAATTCAGAATATTTACATGTATTTTTCTCCATACTTATTATCTATCACACAAATATATCGACATTTAGCATACATCGAATTTATTTTCGAGGTTAATTTTGCGGTAGTTTTTAATATTCCCTCGGATTCTTGAGAATGAAATTCTAGAAAAACAAACCATGTTTTCATGATGATAAAGCCTCATGCATCCGAGAAAAGGGGAAATTAATTATAAACCCGGCAAGACGGAAACCGCACCGAGCGGGTTATCAGGCTACATTTACCCCGTTCCTCTACCGCTCGCTTTGCGCTCATGTCCGCTCTTTATTTTTCACTCTCGCTTCAGCGTACGACATCTTCGCTCGCGTATAGAACCAATATTGTTTCTTCGTCGTTCGGCCGTAGGGGTACTAATTTGGCTATTCATACGTTAATTATGTGTCGCTTATTGTTGGCCATTGTACACAGACGTTACGCAAGCGTGTCAATAAGACATGATCTTTATTGCTTGTTTCTTCCAGCATGTCCTATATCAAGGCATAACTTGGCCAGGGAAATTGGAGATGTCTTTAGAAAACATTGTTGTCATTTTGGCCAGTGTCGGACGAACATGGTATTAAATTAATCAGATTGTTATTTTAAACATAGGAATCATACTCCTTACCTATATCTTGATAATTTAAATGAAGAGGGCATGGGTATAAGATTGGAAGCATTATATTACATTAATTTACAGTCATTCACATGTATATTGAAACATCAACGTCCCTGTCCATTCGTATTCACTGTCTTTTACTGTCAGAAAACAAGTTAAAAAATCATTTTCTCTTTTAAAGTAGAAAGTCACATCAAAACAGATTTACAAACCACATTGGACATTTTAGATACACTCCTTTTGAAATAATTATGACTTTATTCTTTTGGGAATGTGAACTTAATTCATGGTAGATTGGTATTTTCAGTCTCCTGTAAACATTAAAATCCTCATTTTTTATTCATGTATCTGGTGCAAATGAGCATGTATCTTGAAATAATGTGTCATGAGAGCTGAGACAGGTTTTTAATTCAATTCACTCTTCAGTTTTCTATGCATATTATTCCACAATATAAAACTTCACATTGATTAAACGTACATGTAATGATATATTTACATACAATGTGAATGTCAAGAATACAGGAAAACCCTTTTTTCATACATAATTCGTTACAGTTTATAGGCAGATAATATATTCCCTGACCATGTCATCGAGCTACATGACTGTACCTGTCATTTGATTTTCTTTCTTTTTGTTATTAGTATTTTTTTTTTTTGGGGGGGGGGGGAGGGATGAAATGACAAATGCTTTGAAAGAAATTCTCATTCTAAAGTGCATGTAATTTTGATTTTTTTTCCCTTTCAGTTTTCCTCATGTAATATGACAAGATTCCCCGATTTTATATTGGATTATAACATGTATAACATTCCTGATGCCAGTGATTTTTAATATCGAAGATGAGAAAAAAGGTGCAATTGCAACAACAGCATTACATTTGGGGGTGCAATCTTGCACCCTACATGAAAAAGGTGCAAAGATGCACCTTTTGTACTTGTATGCACCCGGAAATGCTCATAGATCTGCACCCCTGTTATGCAACTTAAAGGGTGCAGACATTGTTGCATCCAAAAGGGTGCAAATTTCTACCTTCCCTAAAGGGTATAACTACATGTATGCACCCTCAGGGGTGCAAAATGTACATGTAACTCACTGCACCCTCAACTTGGTGCATGATGCTTCTTTGGGTACAAAGTTGCACTCATAAAGGAGCTGCTGCATTTGAAGGGAGCAAAATAGAACACTTTTTTTTTCTTACAGTGCATTTTGAAAGTGTTCCCTGCATTAGGAAAAAGAAAGAAAGAAAGAAAGAAATGTGATGATATACTGACCCTACTGACTTTCGTGTATTTAATCAAGATTCTTTATTCATAATTAATTATGCCTACCATGGATCACAGATTATGTTTAAGTTAGTGATGTTCTGTATGTGGTGGGGGAACACGCATCTATGCAAATGAGCCACTGCAAGCAGTGCCCTTTACATGTATGTAGCTTGGTATGTTGGGAGTGTAATTCAATTGCTTTTTGACATAATACAATTATGAAGTCTATGATTGGCCCTCTTCAGCCATCCTCTAGAGTACAGAGACTTGAGAGATATCTCTGCAGAAATATGTGCTTCGTGTATTTAAATTTAATGTCTTTTTACAGTAAAAAACATAAACAATTGTTTCCAGTGGAGAAATCTCAGATTTGATTTCTTTCTAAATTACAATGAATTTTTCAAAGGATATCATAATTGTCATAACTTGCTTTCATATTTTCATATGGGCAACTTCTTTCTCTCTTCCTCATTCCAATAAAAATATCAATTAGTTGTCATCTGTTTTCCATCATTTAGTTATAAACTAAACTATCATTTAGTTATATTGTATTTTCCAAGAAAAGTAACATTTAATTAAATATTTTATTCCTGGGCAGTACTCCAATCTTAAGGCCTTTTCATTATAATAGCAGCAATTATGTACATATACACTCACAAACAGTGTGATGTAGAATGGTATCCCTCCAGTTGAGTAGAGTACCAGTTATTAATACATGTATTTTTAAAAGCAATATTTAGATGAAATATTAAAGACAGAACATATTCTGATATTGTTTAATCATTACAGAGTGATATTCTTGAGGGCTGTTGAGTGAAATGATATACCATTATTTCCATAGATTGGTAAAATTTGTTCAGAAATAATGACTGAAAGTGCAAAGAAATGTTAGGCCATTAGTTTTTAAGAAACGTGTCAATGGGTAATCATTATAGCTTGTTATATGCTATTCACATGTCATAATGTGCTTCTCTTAGTAAAAGATGTACATTCACTGTCTGTTGTGTGCCCTACGAGAATTTCCCATACCATGTCTCACCTGACTGCGTGTCGTACATGCTTATAACAATACGTACAGCAGCGGGGGAAGACCATCAAATAATTGTGTTTCTAGACTACGCTTGTTATTAAATTCGGCATGCTGGTGCGACCGACAAGTGGTGTATTTACCTATTTAATTAACGGGCTGCATATTCCTTTAGTCCCACGCATGCCATTACAAGCAGGGATTGGGAGTGGAGATTTCAGGTTTATAAATGAGATTCCAATTAAAGGGAATTATCAAATTAATAAAAATGACAAGAATATAAGAGACCAGAGAACTTTAATGCATCGTATTTTAGTGATAAATTTGAAATGAATTGAAAAGATGACTGATAGACTGTTATGAAATAGAGCCTTGGGTTTTCAAATTTTACAGTTCGTAAATCTTGTACCCGATCCATATGTCCTGAGTCTTAACTCCTAGATATCTCTTGGCAATCTTTTTGTCCTTTGGATAGGAGTGAGAACAGTCAGTCACCCAGTTCATTGCATAACATCTTTGTATACTTACACTGCTAGCTGTTCTGCCCATTCTTATTTTAGTGCATAAACAGTCATAAAAATAGATAAAATAGTAATATTACAGTAATAATTGGCTGAAACGAAAATAAGAGAATAGAAGAGCATATATGTAAATATGTTTTGCAAAGGGAATGATATGAGTAAAAATTAGGGGGACTTACAATGTTGGCTCTTGTGTGTGTGTGTGGGGGGGGGGGAGATGGGGTTAATACACAACACTAGTGAAAGAGTATTGAATGAGAGTAGTAAGGGGGGGGGGGGGTTGCAGTGGTGAGGGGCTATTGGGCAATTGTAATTCAGGAGAAAGACAGCAAGAAAATGAACCGTGAATTGAGTACAAAGCCGGAAGAAATAAACTGCAAATTTGTTTTACCAAGAGGTATTTAATTTGAATAAATTGCTCCATCGGATGGACCGTAGAGTCTTGACTTTGAAACACCTCGCCTTCTCTTTCCACTTCATTTCTAAGCAGTAACGTCTGAGCAAAGTTATCAGGCTTTTCGCATGAGGTAGGAAATAACCGCTGACCACGTGCAGTTAAGTGAATCTCAGCCTACAATAAATGCAAATAGATGCAGGGGCATCCATTTACTATACTAGATGCTCGTGTGCATCTAAAGGTTTAAAGGTAGATTCTTCTTTTCTTCACACTTAACTAAAGTGCATGTTTATAGTTCTTAGACCTTAAGGTAGCATGCACTTTCTGCATTCAAAACATTAGCCCATTGCTATCACTCCTTCAAACTGTATAGGATCTAACCTCTTTCCAAGATGCCTCATGACTTTTTCTAATGCATGTAAAGGTTTCCTGGTAGATACTACCTCTTTCTCGTCTCAATTCAGTAAGGTGGTTTTTTTTTTTTAGTTTGCAGGAACTAAATAATATGTCCAGGGCACCTTATAAATGTGAATTAATTCATGTTTGATTTCAAACTGTACAATATTTCATACTCATGTCTTGAATTCATAGGATTTTTATGTCCATATAGATTTTTAGCATTTGCATATGATAAAAGAAAGAAAAGAAAAGGCAACTCAGTAAGGATAAATATGTAGTCTGAATGAAAAGGAGAAAAAAAGTTTTTCATATCTTGATAAGAAGTAAGAAAGGAATGAAATGTGAATTAATGTTCATTGATTTTTCTTAGTGGAACAGGTGTGCTGTTTCAAAGCCCTAACCATTTGGATTATTGTGAACACTTCAAATATTTCAGTGAAGAATTACATTGCATATGAATAAAATCATATCATTATAATTATTGCAGTAATGTCATAATTACTTAGTAATATATTAATGTAATTATAATTATCATCATTTCTGTTATTATTATTAATATTATCATTATCATTATTATTAGTATTATCATTATTATTATCATTACCATTAATTATTATTATTATTATTATTATTATTATTATTATTAGTATTATTATTATTATTATTATTATGATCATCATCATCATCACCATTATTGTCATCATCATCATTATTTTTATTGTTATTAACGTTATGTTTTATTGATTAAGCAATAAAATTGATGAAATACAATTTATGACAAGAAACAAAAGTTGGAAACAGGAAAAGCAACAACTATAAATGCTGTAATTGATGCAGTGGTTGTATTAATTGTTATCATTCCACTGCAATGCAATAATTGAACAGCATACACAACTATGCTACTACAGGACAGGAAACTATTTACAGAACATCATTTATACAGCTAATAGTGAGTTATGGTTATTCAGTCAATACCATTCTTTTAGCAAAATTGATGAGTTTATCATCTTTATACTTGTTTAAGTGTCTATTATTGTACATCAGATGTTGGTTATGTGGCAGTTAACAATAAGAGAGATTGAAAAAAAACCTGTAGTCTGCAACCAAATTCCTTATAATATTTAGAATTAATTTAGAATTATGATCATAATTTCTTCACAATCAATATTGTAATTGTTGAAAATGATTACCAGGGTCCCAAATCCCATTTATCTGTTTACTGCTTGTGGTTGCCAAGGGTTACGTGTTAAACTATTCAGCGTCAATGGTAGATACAGCGAAGAGGGCCAAGACTGAAATGCCTGCAGTATATGACTACATCCTTCGTAACAATATTTAGAACAGGAATATAGAATTATGATCATTAGACACTCACACTCATTATTTTTGTTGTGGAAATATTTTGACCAGCTCTGACCTAAGTGCCTGTTTAAGTGTCTTTAATTGCAAGCAGATACATGTATTGGTAGGATGTCATGATGTGTATGCATAGATCTGTACAAGTTATATAGAATTATGCTTATGATATGGCCTCAGGTAGCAACATTTTTATAGCTATATTGATCAACTCTTGGCCCTATCACTGCTTGTTTAAAAGATTGCTTAACAGTTATTGGTAAACTATTAAGTGACAGTAAAAGAGAGAAAGCGAGACTGACATTAAAAGACTGTAGTGATCTGAGTACACCCTCCCCACGCAGAACCTCCTCTATCCCACAGCGTACGGAGGAAGGCCGGAGGGGTGCCCCGCGGGAGATGCTCGCAGCGCAGAGCCCCGTCTCCCCTCTCTCTTGCTAGCTCCCGGGCTTGTTTAATCACATCAATTAAAGCGAATGGATGGGGTAATTCAATCAAGCCAACGGCGCAAACGCACGCCGTATTGTTTCCCCCTATCCCGTCACCGTAGCAGGAGTTAAACGCCAGCCAACGCCGCTAGTCTTCGTCTCCCAGGCCTCCTGATGCTCCAAGGCATTGCCTTATGTCTTAAAGCTCACCAATACTTGTAGTTCATGCACATCCTGTATTTGTTGGTATTTTGATGATGACCTGTACCATTTGCTTGAAGAATTAAAGCTAAAAAGTGTTGGTAGTGTCTTTTGGTATTTTAGTGAAGGTAATGATGATCATCACTACACATTAAAACCAATGAATAGCCATTTTTTTCTCATAAATGACGTTCAAAGACCTCCTACCATTCCATGCTTTCCATGCTTTTAGACATTACAGGCACTTTTTGCCCCCCAATACTATTGGCAGATGCCTATTGCAGAGGAACCTCTTGTAGGAACTGTCTTGATGACATTAAAGAACACTACAGTTCTTTATAATCCCCTGTCAAATATTTTCTACAAATTTACTCCTTAGTGAATTTTTCAAAGATGTAAAAAGTGGGCTATATCATAGAAAGCTATAGCAGATTCAGATGAGATAGTGATATTTGGTTTTGTCGTGTGGTAGTTTTAGCACGCTCGTTTTTGCTTGTACGAATCCATATTGATGGAACAAGTGGCCTTACAAGATCCTGAGGCATTAGACTATCCTAAGTGATGCCCTCTGATGATGCGTAAGCATTTGCTTGCAGACTTGGTCAATGGAAGCAATATGTTTCCCCTAGTGTGTCTCTCTGTATATGCACCGACACTGGCCCACTCATCTTTGTCTCCACTTGAAGGTGGAATGGGAGGGTGGGGAAGGGGGGCATCACAGGAACTCCCAGGCTGTGATGCTGAAAGATGGGCGTGCTCAGATTGCATTTAACCCAGTTATTGATGGGATAAACTTTAGACAGTATTGGGTTGAGATGATAAGGAGTTGGGTCATTTGGTTGGAATCTTGCCCTCCCTCAAGGTATGTTAGTTAACCAGCATCCCCATCTTTATCACCATTGTCATTGTGATCACCTTAACTGTAATCATCATCACCATCATTACCATTGTCGTCCCCTTTGATCATCATCCTTGTCATCATTCATCATTCATTACCAGTATTGCACATATCATCCTCATTGTCTTCGTCGTAATCACTATTTTATCACCATTATCAATGACATCACTTTCATCACCAGTGTTATCACAAACATCACGATCATCATCATCATCATCATCTTCATTACCATATTGACGTGATTATCAAATTTATGCTACCATCATCATTGTAATCGTCAATATCATCATCACCATGCATCATCACCTTCATCAGCATCATCACCATCATCACCATCGTCGTCATCATCATCATTATCGTTATCATCATCACCATCGTCGTCATCATCATCATTATCGTTATCATCATCACCATCATCATTATCATCATCACCATCATCATTATCAACATCAACATCACCATCATCATCATCATCATCATCATCATCATCATCATCATTATCAACATCACCAACATCACCAACATCAACATCACCATCATCATCATCATCATCATCATCATCATCATCGTCATCATCATTATCATTATTATCCTTATTACGGCCTTCTCCTTTCCAATGACCTTATGTGATATCATTTTTAAAATACAAGACCAATTAATAAAAAAAAAAATGAAAGGACTGTTTAAAACTTCCATCATGTATATACAAGTAATACGTGTAGACCTTTAACATTTAAGTAGAACACTTAACTATTCATAAAAGGACAAACAAACCCTGTTCCCCATGTCATTGACATGATATTAGGAATGACAGTGGGTGATATATTTTGTTGACAAAAGAGGATTATCTCTGATCAAAAAATAGCGCCGGTCCTGTGAAAGCCAACACAAAACATTCAATGATTTATGCAATGGTCCACTTGTCCCCTTAAGCTCAGCAGTGTCATCTTAGCCCAGTTTGTAACTTGACTCTAATCACCCATTTGTGACCTGTGATAATGATCAAAGAGGGAGACCAACAAAACATGAATTTTCAGCCACAATGCGGTGGGAAAAACGTCCACTTATCATTGTCCCCTTAATCTCACTCCCACTTGCTACAATTTAGACAAAAATGCCCTCAATTTGAAAGCGATTCCGACACCAACAATCACTCTGTCGTGTTAATATTATTCTTTGAGGCGAAAGGCGGATTTAGAAACTGATTTATTGTTGTTGATGGTGCGTTTCGAATTTGGTGGAATGACTGGCTTGTTTAGCCGGCGGCGCTTCAGATTTGTATCGTGGGTAATTATAGTTCATTTCTTCTGTTTGATTGAGTGCGTATGTTGTTCGGGTTTAACCCCAATCTGTCTGGCATTGATACTTGGGAGTTTAGTAGGAGCTGTGGAGGCATTTGTATTATGACATCTAGGTCACATGACAAATGATATTCATTTGTCAACAAACTGAAAGTAGCAGCTATTTTTGCAATCATTTTTCAATCTTGCTTTCATGGTATGATACCCTTGATCATGCTGACCATGAATTGCCACAATGACAAGATAAGATCTATTTCATTTAATTCCTGTCAGGCTGTGAAGCCTTTGATATGATGAACTTTTAAGGATGCATAAAAAGAAATTTGTAAGAGAACAAGCTGAAAAATTGTACTTGTGGGAAAAGTAATATGCAGGATTCTGTGTAAACATCTTCATCAATCAAATTGCAATGAAACACAAGTATCTTCAAGCTCATAGAAGTCTATAAACACATATTTATGTGTGCAATCTTGTACTTAGATATGGAATCTTGGGTATTTAGAATGATTTTCATTCTCATACAATTTTCTTCATTTTACTGCATCCTTTATGGTATGCCCTCCCTTGCTGCTAGATTATAGAAACATCACATTCTTTTTATCTTTTCCTCTCTCTCCCCATCCACATCTCAGGCTTTACTTTGTCTGAACCACAGCCGAATAGATAACCTACACTACATATGTACATTGTAGTATGATACATTTCTTTTTATCTTTTTTTTATATAACTCATAGCAGTACATTCACTCATTTTAATGATACTTTTGTACTCTCTGTTGGTTGTGGATGCTGGCAATCACACATTGTGCTTGAGCGGAAAGAGAAAAATTAACAGAAATTCGAAGTCCATTTCCAGTGCAGTCTGTTATGCCATTTTTGAACAAGAAGAATTTGATAGAAGGCTTCTGCAAGATTTTGCTATGTCAGGCAGCTCTATGTATGGCTAGCTTTTCTGCTTCAATTAATTGGAGGGTATACCTTATTGTAACTAATCATTAAAACTCTAGATTATTGACAATAATTGCAATGGAAATTATGGAATCACTATTTTCATGTACAAATTTGTATTTTTCATTTGCAGCTATCATCCATTTTTTTTTTTATAAACTATGCAAGAGTGTAGGATAATAATTATTGTCAGTTTGAGGAGTGAAAGCTGATTAAATTAGACCTTAAGAAAACTCTGTACTGCTGTGGGTTAGTCTTCGTCTTGCTATCTTCTGTTAGTGATCATCTCGTCTCCTGATCACCTGCCTAATTTTCTCTTCCTTTCATCTTTCCTTCTCTCCATCCCCCTCTCTCTCCTCCCCTCCACATCTCGACAACCCCGCACTTAATCTTTGACCATTTCCCCCTGATCAAATTAGCCCAATTTGCCATCCCGGCATAAATTTGATGACAGCGGATACCCAGATTCCTCCCGCCGTTCTCAAAGACCCGCGCTATTTCTTGGGAAATCCGATCTCTCCCTCGCTGTCGGCCGGGGCCAGCTACCGTAGTCTGCGTATGACTGACAAGCGCAAATTAGAGAGATAATTAATTACCTATCAAGTGATATTTGGTTGTATTGAAACAGTGCAAGTATCTTTCACAGGTAGTTGGAGTGAGGCATAACTTTGGAAGAGTGGCACAATTCAGTCCAGCAATAATTGTGATAGTCATTGAATGGAATATTTTGCTTAACTCATTTGTGACAGGAATTATTTAAAGCCTAATTTGATCAGCTTTTATTCTTCAAATTGGCAACACCAACATTTTGATTTCATTGCTACATTTTATTTATAAAACTCATCTATGAGAAATGAATATAAATTGACAGAAATTATGATGATAAGTCAAAAAGTTGCCAATTTGCAGGGAAAAACGGTGATTTTAAACTTTCTATCACATTGCCAATTTAAGGATTTTAATGCTTATTTTCCTTAAAAAATTTTCAGCATCAAACAATGAATACTGATGCAACATAAATGGGCACAGTTTGTGTAGAATTTTTTGCTCTTTCTGCTCATGTATTTGGTATGATTTTTAGGGCTTTGCATTAAAAGATATTAGGCCAAACCACAAAACGTGGACCTCTGTGGACGAATGGGTTAATCAAAAAGCTTTACAGAGGGATAGGCAGTTATCTCTAGATGCTATGTTTGATATAGATAGTTGAGATTTAAATTTCAAAATTCAATGCACTTGTGATTACACCACTCATATTTTGCAGATCGATTCATTTATCATTTAAATAGAAAGAAAGATAGAAAGAAGGAAGAAAAGAAAGAAAGAAAGAAAGAAAGAAAAGGAAAGGAGAAAAGGAAATAGTGTTTTTTATTATAGTTGGGTCCAAAACTATATAAAATCAGGGAGGATTTAATCTGCATGTACATGTACATAAATCTCTTTGCTAAGTTATCAACACTAAGTTGCAGTAACTGTTAAAAGCTACTGAAATCCTTGCATCTGATCGTTGAAAGCATATTTGTCATTTGGCAGTTGTTACTGATAATAAGTTTTATAAAATGGGGCCCTGAAGTCACAGCTCCTGAAAATGAACTAAATGTACATCATCATCATCATCATCATCATCATCATCATATCATCATCATCATCATCATCATCATCATCATCATCATCTTTTCTCTCTGGATCCCTCTCCAATTTACTGCATATATATATATTCATTACATTGTTATATCCCCTTAAAGCAAATCAAATTTTTCAATCTCTGATTTCATTCTCTTGCTTTCTCTCTCTCTCTCTCTTTCTTTCTGGTCATATTTCATTAGCCAGTCTGCCATTCTGAGTTGCCTATTTCAAAATCCCATCCAACTTACTGGAACTACTGCTCTCTTTAGGTGCGTTCAGATATGATGCGTACAAGCCTATGGGGTTGAGGTGACAAAAAATGTTGCTGAGGCACCAATCAAATTCCTAAAAAGTTAGGGCAAAAAATGTTGTCATGGCATTGTTCTTGCAAATTTCGACAAAGTTCTCTCTAATTTGAGAGTTGATGTGTTAATGTGCGTTCATTAGCATAAGCGGCGCCACATTGTCGTGCCATATCTGAACAAAAAAAAAATGTGGAGGCACAAAGTCGCATCGTATCTGAACGCACCTTTATAATCTTAACCTTTTTTCTGTCTCACTATCTCCAACTCACTTTCTCATACTCTCTCTCTCTCTCTCTTCGTTTATCCACCTTTATCTCATTCTCTCTCTCTTTACTCACCTTCAAACTAGTCTTTCCATCCTCTTCTTCCATCCTTCTTCATTTCTCTCATCCACCCACACCCCTCACCACCTCCTCCTCCCCCCTCCATTCTATTCCCCCGTTCACCCAACCATAGCTACTTACTCAGCTAGAAAATATACGCACAGGACGGACGCATCTCGTGTACGCTCACTGGGCCATGCAAACCAAATTCCATGGCAGCGGACGACCTTCGAGAGAGCAAAAGTACCCAGTGATCAGCACCAAGGCCATTTTTCCCCCTTGTCTTTGTGACAGCGTGGCTAGAGACGTTAATTATAGGCCTGGTTTTCTAAAATGCAACATATTACACGGTTAGCTGTGCGCGTAATGTCGCTTATAATCGAGAGTGGAAAAAACCTGATTTATTTTAATGTCGAAAGAAAGAAAAGAACAAGAACACATCTCTTTTGCAGAATTCTATTTTACATTATTATCTATTTTTTTACATGAAGGAAGCACATGTTCTGTACTTTAGAGATATTTCAACTGATATTGAAGCAAAATCCAATCATGTTTCTATATATGTACAATAAAGAGCAAAAACAATAATATCTTGACAATCAGGAATGTCGGCTTATATAGCTGTATCATCACCATCATCATCATCATCATCATCATCACCCATTATCATTGTCATCATTATCATCCTCATCATCATCCTCATCATTATCATCATCATCATCTTCTTCACCACCCATCATCATCATCATTATCATCATCATCATCATCATCATCACCACCCATCATCATCACCCATCATCATTATCATCATCATCATCATCATCATCACCATCATCATCATCATCATTGTCATCATCGTCATCATCACCAGTCATCACTCATCATCTCCAGTCATCACTCATCATCTCCAGCATCACCATCATCATCATCATCCACACCCTCTCCATCATCATCATCATCATCCTCATCATCTCCATTATCACCATCATTATTATCACCATCATCATTATCATCATCACCATCCTCATCATCATCATCATCATCATCATCCTCCTCCTCCTCTTCATCATCGCCACCATCATTATGCAGCCTTGTGCAATGCATAGGAAGCAAGCTACATGTATGAGACATTTGACAATCCCTTGATTGAAATACTAATCATGCCATGACAGATCAAATAAATAATCCCACCCTCTCCAAAACCATAGAGAAACAAATCCTCTCTATAGCCTAACATAATTATAATCTAGTGGTCAGAAATTTATGGTTTTAGGTACAATATCTCCTCCAAAATCCCATTACGAATTACGGAGCTCCACTCAAGCCTTGACAAGCCAGTCTCTTTAATCTAATAATTTTGGTTTAAATTTGAAATGAAAACAAACTGCTATCTTGTGAAGATGTTGACACAGTAGTGGTCATCCCTGCATATACATTGTGCTGTCCCTAAGGCGTATGCATGTATCCATAGGCCTCTGGGCATCTTGTTATTAGGCACATATTTACCCTTTATACTCGATATCTAAACTTCGAAATATTGGTCTTGATAATATTATAGATTAAATGATTCTTCTTTCATTTTATTTCTACAATTATAAAAAAATATATGAAAAAGGGTCAACAAAATCTGATGAAAATAGTTCAATATCTGTTTACTGCCTGCTCTGCTTTGCCATCAAGAAAGATTTTGTGTGTGTGTAAGTTATGTATAAGTGAACTCCTAGCATGTTTTATGAAACATGGCCAAGTGTCCATTATGCCATGGGTTCAGCATAAGCACATGATAGGAAGGGGGGGGGGGGGGGATTGTTGTAAGAAATGCAAAGACACATATCGCAGGAAACCAACAGTATCAGAGATATTTCTTTAGAGTCCTAACATAGTACACTCATAATATTTCGCAGAAAGATTCCTTTAAGTCTGCGTTCGTGGGGAAATCAATTCATTTACCCAGTATTTCTATCTTGGCTCCTTGCTTCACCATAATGCCGGGGAAAAAATGGGAGCAAATATGCTTTTTCCCCAGACTCGGTCTGAGCAGTCTTGCTCGTTAGACCTTATGCAATGCCTTTTTCAAGGTTTTGAGCTAATGGTGGGCAGAGCTGGCCTTGATGCATAGCTACAGATTGCCTGCTTTGATCTGGTTGCCATTATTTTCAAAGACACCTGGTCAATATTTTGCCAAACTTTGATGAAAAGGGCTACAACTCTGAAATGTGTATAAGATGTGTGTGATGTGTCTCCTGATGGATCTTTGCCTAACATGTCACCACATCTTTTTTTATTACAAATTTGTGAGCTGCATTTCAAGATGTTTACTTACATTGCCCACCTTAGGGAGGCTCTATACAATGAAACTGACTATCTTGGAGAATCTGCTCTATATAGGAGCTTTGTCTGACATATCTTCACATGGTAAACCTTATTCACATTGACTGAGGCCTGATTGAAATTCTGTCTATGCATGGAAGCTACCCTTGCCAGAAATATTCTGTACCGTTGGCAGCCATGGATGGTGTGCCCTTTGAGAGCTTTTACCTGACATATCACCAAGAGATGTACTGCATTCTGATAACCGAGGTTTCATAAAAAAGGTCTGTGCATGGAGACTACCCTTGGCAAGCAATACGCGGGTACTGTTGGCATCCTCTGAGAGTTTGCTTGCTGCAAATTCCGCTCGCGTCCTTTGGTCCACACGTTTCTGTATGCGGTACATGGGGAACTGCCAAACACGCTAATTTTGCGCGGTCTGTGTTTAGCGGCTCGTGTTTACCTCCCCAGTCGTGCCATGACCCCAATTATTATCAGCAATGTACATTCTTCCTTTAAACGCGGTATTCAACATCCTTCGGAATATCTTGGAGCATTAAAATGAGAGGCTCGTCTCCAAATGTAAAGCGCTTTTCTATTAGATATTATATGAATAAAATCCTTCTGGGCTACTTACTTTGTCAACTACGTATAATTGCTTATGTAATGAGAGATCAATAGATTGCATTAGAGGGTTTTTCTGAGTTTTGGTGCACAAGTGAACAGAATAGAACAAAACAAAGCCAAGCAAACTAACAAAACAAAACAACAAAATTCATTTCATACATCACACTTATGAGATTTTGATGCTTATTCTTACTTTCAGCAAGTTAAAAATAGATGTAGTGATGGTGAATTTTCTTGAAAAATCTTTTTTTTTAATCTTCTCTTACTTTTTTTTAAAAATCATTTTTGGGCTCATGTCTGTGTCTGCTATTCTTACGTACTGCTTAAAATATAAATGGAACGCAATATGGTCTTACCAAGTATTGAAATCCAGTTGTATTTTTTCATTTGAACAGCAGTCTTTGATACAGATTTACAAGTATGCAATCCTTGCGCATGTGGTTATATATGAGAGTACATTGAAACTTGTATATTAATTAAATAACACTCGAGGGACACAAGGAAAGCTGTCTTTGTAAGCAGATGGTCTTTATCTGCAGGTTCATATAATACACATCTCAGCAAGAGACTCTATTAAAAGGGAAACAAGAATTGTGGTCTTCATGAATAGGTTCCTTCGATGTTTCTTGTTTCAATTGAGAAACTCTATTGAAATTGGAAGGTAAACAAATGTTGTGGTCGTTAGAGGCAGGTGGTCTTTCTATACACTAAAGCAGGTTTGAATGTACATGTTGTAAGAACTTCTAGATCTTCACCTCTTCTATATCTGAGTGAAATATTACTGAGCTAGAATTTAGGTAGAATTTAGGTGAAACTGCTCAGTTATATCATTAATCTAATTGGCCTTATGCTCCCAGTCAGAAGCAGGGCCGGATCCAAAATTAAAAAAAAGGGGGGGGGGATTGGTTGGCTTTTTCAGATGTCTGCTTTACACCCCCCCCCCCCCCAAAAAAAAGGGTTCTCAGAATTTTCACATGTATTTTACCCTAAATTTTTTTTTCTGCTTTTCAAAAGTGAGGGCCATGTGCGGATTCAGCCCCCTTGGGTTCCAAAGGGGGGGGGGGGTGCGGCTGATTCGGCCACCCCGGATCTGCCTCTGAGAAGCTACATGTAGGTAGAATGCTCCTGATGGTTTGGTGTCGATTGAGTCGCCATATTTAATACATCCACAGGTTGGGAAGGGAGCGATTATTGGATGAGTGTCTCAGGCAACCGGGCTAAGCTGTGGAAATGTGATGGACTAGCTGGGACTCTGTTACTTTTGTGTCTACGTTAAAGGGATAGATCTATATCACATTTTGTTTAAGCTGTGTTAATTAAGGTCACGATAACTTGAAATAGATGTACAGGTGTATGTATATACAGGTTTGAAATTGAAAGGAAACTTTCAGACTTTAAGAATTCTATACGTTAGAATGGAATTTAAAGAAAAAATTACTTGATAGTATACTATTTTATGTTTTAAGCATTTGATGTGACTAATTATTAAAAAAAAACCCACATCACTTGCAAAAGCATCTGACTTTGCATGCCAAAGGCTTATATTCTTTTTAGTGTAATTGTTATTTTTAATTTAGTACAAATTCATGTGTTTGAACAATCTGTGGGGTAGATATGTTTGAGTTATACATTATTTTGTACAATTCTGTTCATTATCTGCAGAGAATGGGAAAGTGGTGAAAATAGTCATTATGCCCTTAAGAGTAACTCTCTGTAGACAGCTTATATACATTGTAACTCTGTAACTATGCATATACATGTACTTTATGGTATCAGATTCTGGTGAAGAATTCTACAGAGTGTGAGAAATGTTTTTGGAGCATGTTTTTTTTAAA
Organism: Echinometra lucunter; assembly: GCA_029962745.1. NCBI lineage: Eukaryota > Metazoa > Echinodermata > Echinoidea > Camarodonta > Echinometridae > Echinometra > Echinometra lucunter. The sequence goes on from CM057168.1 coordinate 15,265,054, forward strand.
TTTTACTTCATTCTTTTCTTTCCCAACTGCAAACTCATCCTTTTCTTCTGCATGGCATTGTATACAGTGACATTACATGTACATTGTGTTTAATGATCTAGAATATTCTATGTTGAGAGAGCTCCCAAATTGCTCATTTCGCTGTTGTTCTCCCCAACCCTGTAGGCTCGTCTATGACCGGATCTCAAATTGCTCAGAACATTAAGTGTGAGTACCAACCCCGAAATATTTTCACCACCATCATCTTTGCCTGGTAGAAGGGCGCTAGTGCTGCATTTACCCACCGCGTTACCAGGCAAAAGGTCGCTCCTACGGCCATCTTCTGTTCTGCGCAGTGGCAAGCTATTCTGATGCTGTCGAGACCTTTTGCAGGGTAACTAGTGGTGAATGCACAATACTTGCGTCTTTCTTCCAGGTAAATTCATGGAATATATCTCTATATATCATCACCATGAGCATGCTTAATTCATTCAGTTTAAAAAAAAAATCAAATAAGATTTCACTTTTTTAGGGCCAGAATGGTTTAAACTGTATACTCTTTAACCGCAGTTATGCCCTTCTATCATTCAACATATGAATAATATTGTTTCGCTTATCCTTGATCATTTATCAGTATCATACAGCATTATGCTATTAACCGACATACATTCCATCATAAGTTATACATCTCGGCTTGTGCATAAGGGATGGTATTGGGTACCTAACTTATATAGTGGTGCATGTACATGCAAGGTTTACTAACATTCAAGGTTTCCTTATTTGCATGGCTATACTAACAGTTCAGTCTGATAAGTTATACACTTTGTTATGTTGCATATCATTTTGTGTACTTTTTTCTGACCCTTTGAACCAGCTTCGCATATGGAACATTTAGATTCTAATATCCATGCTATCATTATTGCATGATGATACCTTGGCCTTTCATCTGTTATAGATGAGTATGCTTATTTATGAAGTTCTTTTCTACTTTTTTGTATAAATGGAAGGAAGGTAGTTGAGAGAGAAAAATGAGTTTAACTGGTCACAAGATATAGGTAGAAAAAAAAATGATAGAGAGGTAGGGAGAGTTGGGAGTGGGCTAGTGGGAGGGAGATGGATAGTGAGAAGAGAGAGAGAGAAAATGAGAAGTGAAAGAAAGAGAGAACAAAGGAAACAAAAGAAATGAGAGAAAAAACAAAAACAAAAGTAGGGTGGGGAAGAGATAGAAAGGCAGAAATGGGGATGAAGGGGGAGGGAGGTTGAGGAAGAACTTTATTGAGAAAGACTTGGAAAGATGAAGAGAGAGAAGGAGAGAAAGAAAACAGGAAAGAAAGGCGGATAAGTGAAAAGGAAAGTAGGAAAGAAAGAGGGAAAGGGAAGGGAGGGAGAGAGGAGATAGAGAAAGGGAGATAGATTAAGTAAGAAATATAGTGAGAAAGAGAAAGAAAGCAGAGAAGGAAACAAGAGGAAACAAAAGAAGGGTATAAGGAGAGAGAGAGAGAGAGAGAGATAGAGAGAGAGATAAGAGTATTGGAATTAAATGTTTATCTTTACAGGCATTTAAGGACATGCTAAATTCTTGATGTACACTTTATAGCACCATGATTGATTAACTATTAATAATCCATAAATATTCGATTCACCTATTCAATTAATGAAACAATCAAATTATCAATAATTAAAGCCATCGTGGCAGGTTTCTCCTTTGATGCCACCCAATTTACTAAATACCGATCAAAATGAGGCCTTGTCATAACAATAAGCTCTTTTTCCACATGCATCCATGCCACCAGTGAGGTCTCTTTGTTAGTATTCAATTGACTTGCAAAAAGGAAGTAATTGCTTGGTTGTGCATCCAAGCTTTTGTATTTAGCGGTAGAAAGGGGTTAGTCTATAATTGATGATCTTGTACAGGGGCTTGGGCCTGACAATAGTGCCGTGCAAGTGGGCATTAAAAATTACATGCAAGAAACAAAGGACCATGCCTCCATGCAGTAATTGAAATATTTTCGCTCAAAGACGACTTGCAGGCATGTTCATGCTAGAGAATTTGTAAAACTGCATGAAAGGGCAAAAAAAGTTCTTCATCTATGTAAATTCATGACTTTATAAAGGGAATTAATTTTAAAATGTTTAAAAGAAATTAAATGAGCAATGAGCACAAATGTGTGATTCGTTGAGTTCATATAGGAAAAGGTGGGGACTCTGGGGAGGAATATGTTATTAGAGACATATTTTACACAGTAAGAGTGAGAAATTGAAATATTGAATCCTGTGATACAAAAATAATTGAATTGAACATTCCTTTGTTTATTAATCAGTTAATTGATTAATTGATTTATTTACTTGTTTATCAATTTATTGATTCATTTATTAGTTTATTTATTTCTGTACGGTTTATTACACTACAATGTTCAATCATGAGGAGAACAAGCAGTAGTAGTGAAGACAGAAGGAAATTGGGATAACGGTACAATAAAATTTTCATCATTATTCAGTGACATTTAGATCATTTATTCCATCCTCCCTGATTATGCAATGAAATCTGCGATACATTTTGATTGAGTTTCCCATTATCTTGGAGTATACAAATTGCAAAGTACCTCCCTGTGCCATACTTACATTTTTTGTACCTTGAGATATTTGAAAAGATTTATGCATTTGTAACAAAGTAATCATATTTCCCTTGCAGTGCCTTCTAGCAGTTAACAGCATAGGCAATAAAGAAAAGTGCAAATTGGTAAAAAGAAAAATGTTTCTATTTTGACAGTAAGTTTCTTTCTAGTTCTTTTAGATGACCATTACGACTGAAATAAGCTGTATTTTAATACAGCAAGCTAGGCAGGGATAACAAGATTAAATTTCTCTCTACTAAGGTTCCATAGGAAGTTAAGCAAAGAAACCCTGCTATGGCCATTGAATGGGCAACCCTATAGCCAGACACGTCTATTGTCCGAGAGATAATACACGTGCACCTGCCTCGGGCCCACAATGTAAAAACCCAGCTGAAAAGACTGCATGTGGGACTACGCACACCGGTATGAAGCTTCTTGAATGGGGGAAGGGTGTAGTGATGTTGGGGTTCTTTAATTAAATGGCTGCTGTAGTCTTCCATTGCAAACAATTAACATTCATTAAGTTCCGACCGCTTGCCTTGGTTAAAGCTGCATGTCTTTTTAAGGGCTTTTCCCTTTCTTAATATCTGGAGTCTACTCTATCCCCCCCTCTCTCTCTCTCTTCCTTTTTTATCTACCTCTATCTCTCCTTTTTTACTCTCTCTCTCTCTCTCTCTCTCTCTCTCACTTCCTCCTTTTTTTTATCAACCTCTATCTCTCTTTTTTTTACTCTCTCTCTCTCACTTCCTCCCTTTTTAAATCTATCCCTATCTCTTTTTTGGTCTCTCTCTTACTTCCTCCCCTTTTTTATCCATCTCTATCTCTCCTTTTTACTTTCTCTCTCTCTGTTTCTCTCGCTAATTCTGTCCCTGTCTCTGTCTCTCCCTCTCTCAGCATTACTCCTTTTCTCTCCCCCACTCAATTCTCTCTCTGTTTCCCATCTTTCATTCTCTCTTTCCTTCACTCTCCAAATATCCCTCTGCCTCACCCTCTTCCTCTTTTTTGTGGCTTTCCACACAGGTTGGCTGGGAAGAAATTACAATTAACAATTTTGTCATTATAAAAAAGGATATGGTTAAGCCAGGTTTTAAGCCCCAGGATCCCACTCAAGCAGGCAGAGCCCTGCAAAGCAACAATGAATATGACCATGCAGAGCAGTCTGAAATGACTGAAAATTCCATTAAAAGTAAACTAAAGCTATGTTGCTTGTATTCCTGTAAACATTGTGTTAATGTAAATGTAAAGTACTAGTATTACTTATTGTATTCTAATAGGGAAGATTTTAGAACCTTAGGCACTGGTTAATAATAAATGATATGGGCTAGCTAAATGCATAATTTGTATTGCTTTGTGTGTTTCACTATTGATCAAGTATTATTCCTACCTTTCAAAACAGTTAAAAGCTTGCTCTTCCAAATTATCTATCAGGAGTTTGTTTTTCCAAGGTATTGATTAGATTGATGCGCTGACATTGTTTTTAGAAGGAATATGTATTATAGAACTTGCCTTTAGCAGCGACCTGTCTACAGTGACCACTTTTTATGATTCCCCTGTGGCCTTTATAGACAGGTTTTACTTTGCGTATTCCAAAAGATACACTTTAAAAGTTGGCCATGACCTTGCAATATTCCTGGAGTTATCACGTGTTCTAAATCCACTTTCCAAAATATGAAGCAGTATTGAAAATCATAAGGAATAATATATACTCTCTTTAAAAAGAGTGAACAAATTCACTCTGTTAGAGGTGATACAAATGAGTGAATGAAGAAATTCACTCTGTTAGAGGTGAATTTAAGAAAAAAGTGAATTAAGGGTGAATTGAGAGTGAATTAAGAGTGAAAATTGTGATATTCACTCTTGACTCACTCTTTAAGGGGTGACATCAGGATCACTCAAAATCCTTGAGTGATCTCAGAGGTCACCCCTAAAAGAGTGAATATCACAATTTTCACTGTTAATTCACTCTTAATTCACCCAAAATTCACCCTTTTCTTAAATTCACCTCTAACAGAGTGAATGTGTGTACTCCTTTTTTTTTTTAAAAGAGAGTAGTGTGTGAATATTTCAGAATTCCTTTCTCATAAACTGATAATGACTTTTGTATGCATCATAATGAAGAAAATTTCATTATGATGCATACAAAGGATCATTTACTGTACCTATTGTTTGTGACCAAATTTTTCCCATGATAAATAATTGCTACAGTGACCTACAGTAACCCCAGACCTTGTGCATGAATTGGCTTATTGTGAATTTGTCAACCACCTTGCACAATGGAATACCTCAGCCATTAAATCCATTGACTGGCTTTTATTCATTTTGGAGGATTCCGTACTTGGAATTGATAAAAAAGGAGGCAAATTTGAATTCTTTCACAACAGTTGGAGTGTCATGATTATGTAGGTTATTTTGTGTGAAAATATTAGAATTTAGAGGAAAGTCATTTTGTGTATCATGTTCACAATTTTAATCTTTTACCCATTTTATAAAACTTGTCATCAGTAACAACTAGCCATTTCTGTGACAGATTTGCTCTCAGCCTATCAGATGCAAGAATTTAAGTAGCTTATAACAGTTATTTTATGAAATGGGGCCGAGATGTCAGTAAATTTTCTTCCTTTTCATCTTTCCTTTGTTCATTGCGAGTTTAAAGAAGAAGAAAACAAAAGAGATACACAAACTTAATTGTCATTATCAGAAGGGCGTTATTTTGTGAATTTCAATTATGATATGCTTGTGCAGTAACGCATTTGTAACTGTATTAAGATTTGATTTTGAAATGAAAGCATGCTTAATTCACATTTTGGTAATAATATAATATGCAGGATGCATATAAATAGCATACAAGATATTTCTGCATTTTCAAATAGCAAATTTTTTTTTGCATATGAAGAGTTTGAATGCAAAAACCAATTAGTGCCGTTATGTCAAATTGCAATTAAGGATCAAGAAAAATAACAAAAAATGATAAGAAAATATTACTTTTGACCATAACTTCAAGAATATATATACTGTTATATGTAAGGAGCAATATATCATTTGAAAAGTATTATTTTGTCCTAAATGATGGTGACCTTACATTACAATAAAAAAGAAATGGCATTTATCTATGTTTGCATATAAATTCAATACATAATACACAAATGAGATAGCTAGACCGAACATCATAGTAGATGTGAACAGGAAACATAAAGCCAGATTCTATAGAAGGGACATCTGTATATTACACCTTAACATACAGACAATGCTTCATAGTAGGTGCACAATGTATTTTGCGTCATCCCTGTTTTAGCACAGTATATGTACATTGTAGTTAGTTTGCATGCACAGACCCTGGGAAGTCGAAATGCGTATTAAAGTGTCTGAAACTGTGGACTGACATAGGCCCAGCGCTAGGTCTTCTTCAGACAAAGTGGTATGAACTTGTGTTTGATACAGCCAGAGATTTGCAAAGCTAGGCTTTACTCAAGGTTGCAGGAAATTGTGTTTAAGTGTCATACAGAGGTCTGTTGGTGCAGACAAGCATAGAGTATGGAGAGTGTTACGGCCTTCTTGCGTTACGCTTCGACAAGCAAATAGAATTACGTCGCTCTCTGGGATATACCCCCAAAGAAAACACCCTACACAAGAAGCTCCCATCCTGTAATGTGAATATTAAAGAGAGAGAGAGAGAGAGAGAGAGAAAGAGAAGGAGTAGGATTTTGATATAGGGTTTTATTATTTGCATGCAGTGTACAACAAAACATTAGACATTTAGTCTTCAAGTTGTGCTTCATTTCTTTTAAACCATTTTTTTTGGGGGGGGGTAGGGTGGTGGAAATTTTGAATCTAAATTGAAAACCTGCCATCTAACCGAATGGGTCGTCGGACCTGGTTATATGTATAAGATGATTTCTAATAAAGATGTGGTATATCATCATCATCATCATCATCATCATCATCATCGTGCATTTACCACTTGTGGGGTGGAACATCAGCAACGTCAGCAAAATGCTGTTTTTGGTAGGGGTCTGTACAGGAAGTTTGGATTTGCACGCTAAATTTGGAGCGTCGCTAAATTTTTAAAACCCTAGATTTACAAGACATGGTATTATCCTGGAAATAATTACCGGTATGATAAACAAGCAGATGATTCACTCATGAGTAGACATTCAAACTAGAAAAGTAGTTTTGGTTTGATATAAAAAAAAAAAAAAAA
>CM057168.1:15272345-15291042 GCA_029962745.1 Echinometra lucunter
AAATGGAATTTAAAGAAAAAAATTACTTGATAGTATACTATTTTATGTTCTAAGCATTTGATGTGACTAATTATAAAAAAAAACCCGACATTACTTACAAAAGCATCTGACTTTGCATGCCAAAGGCTTATATTCTTTTTAGTGTAATTGTTATATTCAATTTAGTACAAACTCATGTGTTTGAACATTCTGTGGGGTAGATATATTTGAGTTTTACATTATTTTGTACAATTCTAGTTCATTATCTGCAGAGAATGGGAAAGTGGTAAAAATAGTCATTATGCTCTTAAGAGTAACTCTCTGTAGACAGCTTATATACATTGTAACTCTGTAACTATGCATATACATGTACTTTATGGTATCAGATTCTGGTGAAGAATTCTACAGAATGTGAGAAATGTTTTTGGAGCATGATTTTTATTTATTTTACTTCATTCTTTTCTTTCCCAACTGCAAACTCATCCTTTTCTTCTGCATGGCATTGTATACAGTGACATTACATTGTGTTTAATGATCTAGAATATTACCATGTTGAGAGAGCTCCCAAATTGCTCATTTCGCTGTTGTTCTCCCCAACCCTGTAGGCTCGTCCATGACCGGATCTCAAATTGCTCAGAACATTAAGTGTGAGTACCAACCCCGAAATATTTTCACCACCATCATCTTTGCCTGGTAGAAGGGCGCTAGTGCTGCATTTACTCACCGCGTTACCAGGCAAAAGGTCACGTCTACGGCCATCTTCTGTTCTGCGCAGTGGCAAGCTATTCTGATGCTGTCGAGACCTTTTGCAGGGTAACTAGTGGTGAATGCACGGTACTTGCGTCTTTCTTCCAGGTGAATTCATGGAATATATCTCTATATATCATCACCATGAGCATGCTTAATTCATTCAGTTTTTTTTTAAATCAAATAAGATTTCACTCTTTTAGGGCCAGAATGGTTTAAACTGTATACACTTTAACTGCAGATATGCCCTTCTATCATTCAACATATGAATAATATTGTTCCATTTATCCTTGATCATTTATCAGTATCATACAGCATTATGCTATTAACCGACATACATTCCATCATAAGTTATACATCTCGGCTTGTGCATAAGGGATGGTATTGGGTACCTAACTTATATAGTGGTGCATGTACATGCAAGGTTTACTAACATTCAAGGTTTCCTTATTTGCATGGCTATACTAACAGTTCAGTCTGATAAGTTATATTCTTTGTCATGTTGCATATCATTTTGTGTACTTTTTTCTGACCCTTTGAACCAGCTTCACATATGGAACATTTAGATTCTAATATCCATGCTATCATTATTGCATGATAATACTTTGCTCTTTCATCTGTTATAGATGAGTATGCTTATTTATGACCTTCTTTTCTACTTTTTTTTTTATAAATGGAAGGAAGGTAGTTGAGAGAGAAAAATGAGTTTAAGTGGTCACAAGATATAGGCAGGAAAAAAAAATGATAGAGAGGTAGGGAGAGTTGGGGGCTAGTGGGAGGGAGATGGGAAGTGAGAAGAGAGAGAGAGAAAATGAGAAGTGAAAGAAAGAGAGAACAAAGGAAACAACAAAAGAAATGAGAGAAAAAAACAAAAACAAAAGTAGGGTGGGAAAGAGATAGAAAGGTGGAAATGGGGAGGGAGGGAGAGGGAGGTTGAGGAAGAACTTTATTGAGAAAAACTTAGAAAGATGAAGAGAGAGAAGGAGAGAAAAGAAATAACAGGAAACGAAAGCGAAAAAGTGAAAAAGGAAGTAGGAAAGAAAGAGGGAAAGGGGAGGGAGGGAGAGGGGAGATAGAGAAAGGAAGATAGATTAAGTAAGAAATATAGTGAGAAAGAGAAAGAAAGCAGAGAAGGAAACAAGAGGAAACAAAAGAAGGGTATAAGGAGAGAGAGAGAGAGAGAGAGAGAGAGAGAGAGAAAGAGAGATAAGAGTATGGGAATTAAATGTTTATCGTTACAGGCATTTAAGGACATGCTAAATTCTTGATGTACACATTATAGCATCGTGATTGATTAACTATTAATAATCCATAAATATTCGATTCATCTATTCAATTAATGAAACAATCAAATTATCAATAATTAAAGCCGTCGTGGCAGGTTTCTTCTTCTATGGCAACCAATTTACTAAATACCGATCAAAATGAGGCCTTGTCATAACAATAAACTCTTTTTCCACATGCATCCATGCCACCAGTGAGGTCTCTTTGTTAGTATTCAATTGACTTGCAAAAAGGAAGTAATTGCTTGGTTGTGCATCCAAGCTTTTGTATTTAGCGGTAGAAAGGGGTTAGTCTATAATTGATGATCTTGTACAGGGGCTTGGGCCTGACAATAGTGCCGTGCAAGTGGGCATTAAAAATTACATGCAAGAAACAAAGGACCATGCCTCCATGCAGTAATTGAAGTATTTTCGCTCAAAGACGACTTGCAGGCATGTTCATGCTAGAGAATTTGTAAAACTGCATGAAAGGGCAAAAAAAGTTCTTCATCTATGTAAATTCATGACTTCATAAAGGGAATTAATTTTAAAATGTTTAAAAGAAATTAAATGAGCAATGAGCACAAATGTGTGATTCGTTGAGTTCATATAGGAAAAGGTGGGGACTCTGGGGAGGAATATGTTATTAGAGACATATTTTACACAGTAAGAGTGAGAAATTGAAATATTGAATCCTGTGATACAAAAATAATTGAATTGAACATTCCTTTGTTTATTAATCAGTTAATTGATTAATTGATTTATTTACTTGTTTATCAATTTATTGATTCATTTATTAGTTTATTTATTTCTGTACGGTTTATTACATTACAATGTTCAATCATGAGGAGAACAAGCAGTAGTAGTGAAGACAGAAGGAAATTGGGATAACGGTACAATAAAATTTTCATCATTATTCAGTGAAATTTAGATCATTTATTCCATCCTCCCTGATCATACAATGAAATCTGCAATATATTTTGATTGAGTTTCCCCATTATCTTGGAGTATACAAATTGCAAACTACCTCCCTGTGCCGTACTTACATTTTTTGTACCTTGAGATATTTGAAAAGTTTTATGCATTTGTAACAAAGTAATCATATTTCCATTTTAGTGCCTCCTAGCAGCTCACAGCACAGGCAATAAAGAAAAGTGCAAATTGGTAAAAAGAAAAATGTTTCTATTTTGACAGTAAGTTTGTCTCTAGTTCTTTTAGATGACCATTACAACTGAAATAAGCTGTATTTAATTCAGCAAGGCAGGGATAACAAGATTAAATTTCTCTCTACTAAGGTTCCATAGGAAGTTAAGCAAAGAAACCCTGCTATGGCCATTGAATGGGCAACCCTATAGCCAGACACGTCTATTGTCCGAGAGATAATACACGTGCACCTGCCTCGGGCCCACAATGTAAAAACCCAGCTGAAAAGACTGCATGTGGGACTACACACACCGGTATGAAGCTTCTTGAATGGGGGAAGGGTGTAGTGATGTTGGGGTTCTTTAATTAAATGGCTGCTGTAGTCTTCCATTGCAAACAATTAACATTCATTAAGTTCCGACCGCTTGCCTTGGTTAAAGCTGCATGTCTTTTTAAGGGCTTTTCCCTTTCTTAATATCTGGAGTCTACTCGATCCCCCTCTATCTTTCTCTCTCTCTTCCTTTTTTATCTACCTCTGTCTCTCCTTTTTTACTCTCTCTCTCTCTCTCTCTCTCTCTCTCTCTCACTTCCTCCTTTTTTATCAACCTCTATCTCTTTTTTTTTACTCTCTCTCTCACTTCCTCCCTTTTTTAATCTATCCATATCTCTTTTTTACTCTCTCTCTTACTTCCTCCCCTTTTTTATCCATCTCTATCTCTCTTTTTTACTCTCTCTCTCTCTCTCTGTTTCTCTCGCTAATTCTGTCCCTGTCTCTGTCTCTCCCTCTCTCAGCATTACTCCTTTTCTCTCCCCCACTCAATTCTCTCTCTCTTTCCCATCTTTCATTCTCTCTTTCCTTCACTTTCCAAATATCCCTCTACCTCACCCTCTTCCTCTCTTTTGTGGCTTTCCATACAGGTTGGCTGGGAAGAAATTACAATTAACAATTTTGTCATTATAAAAATGGTGTGGTTAAGCCAGGTTTTAAGCCCCAGTATCCCACTCAAGCAGGCAGAGCCCTGCAAAGCAACAATGAATATGACCATGCAGAGCAGTCTGAAATGACTGAAAATTCCATTAAAAGTAAAGTTATGTTGCTTGTATTCCTGTAAACATTGTGTTAATGTAAAGTACTAAATTTAGTATTACTTATTGTATTCTAATAGGGAAGATTTTAGAACTTAGGCACTGGTTAATAATAAATGATATGGGCTAGCTTAATGCATAATTTGTACTGCTTTGTGTGTTTCACTATTGATCAAGTGTTATTCCTACCTTTCAAAACAGTTAAAAGCTTGCTCTTCCAAATTGTCTATCAGGAGTTTGTTTTTCCAAGGTAATTATTAGATTGATGCGCTGACATTGTTTTTAGAAGAAATATGTATTATATAACTTGCCTTTAGCAGCGACCTGTCTACAGTGACCACTTTTTATGATTCCCCTGTGGCCTTTATAGACAGGTTTTACTCTGCGTATTCCAAAAGATACACTTTGAAAGTTGGCCATGACCTTGTAATATCCAGGAGTTTTCACTTGTTCTAAATCCACTTTCCAAAATATGAAGCAGTATTGAAAATCATAAGGAATGATATGTAGCCTCTTTAAAAAGAGTGAACAAATTCACTCTGTTATAGGTGAATTTAAGAAAAGAGTGAATTAAGGGTGAATTGAGAGTGAATTAAGAGTGAAAATTTTGATATTCACTCTTGACTCACTCTTTAAGGGGTGACATCAGGATCACTCAAAATCCTTGAGTGATCTCTGAGGTCACCCCTAAAAGAGTGAATATCACAATTTTCACTGTTAATTCACTCTTAATTCACCCTAAATTCACTCTTGTCTTAAATTCACCTCTAACAGAGTGAATGTGTACACTCTTTTTTTTTTTTAAAGAGAGTAGTGTGTGAATATTTCAGAATTCCTTTCTCATAAACTGATAATGACTTTTGTATGCATCATAATGAAGAAAATTTCATTATGATGCATACAAAGGATCATTTAATGCACCATTGTTTGTGACCAAATTTTTCCCATGATAAATAATTGCTACAGTGACCTACAGTAACCCCAGACCTCGTGCATGAATTGACTTATTGTGAATTTGTCAACCACCTTGCACAATGGAATACCTCAGCCATTAAATCCATTGACTGGCTTTTATTCATTTTGGAGGATTCCGTACTTGGAATTGATAAAAAAGGAGCAAATTTCAATTCTTTCACAACAGTCGGAGTGTCATGATTATGTGGGTTATTTTGTGTGAAAATATTAGAATTTAGAGGAAAGTAATTTTGTATATCATGTTCACAATTTTAATCTTTTATCCATTTTATAAAACTTGTCATCAGTAACAACTAGCCATTTCTGTGACAGATTTGCTCTCAGCCTATCAGATGCAAGAATTTAAGTAGCTTATAACAGTTATTTTATGAAATGGGGCCGAGATGTCAGTACATTTCTTCCTTTTCATCTTTGCTTTGTTCATTGCGAGTTTAAAGAAGAAAAAAACAAAAGAGATACACAAACTTAATTGTCATTATCAGAAGAGAAGGGCTTTATTTTGCGAATTTCAATTATGATATGCTTGTGCAGTAACGCATTTGTAACTGTATTAAGATTTGATTTTGAAATGAAAGCATGCTTAATTCACATTTTGGTAATAATATAATATGCAGGATGCATATAAATAGCATACAAGATATTTCTGCATTTTCCAATAGCAATTTTTTTTTTTTTTGCATATGAAGAGTTTGAATGCAAAAACCGATTAGTGCCGTTATGTCAAATTGCAATTAAGGATCAAGAAAAATAACGAAAAATGATAAGAAAATATTACTTTTGACCATAACTTCAAGAATATATAAACTGTTATATGTAAGGAGCAATATATCATTTGAAAAGTATTATTTTGTCCTAAATGATGGTGACCTTACATTACAATAAAAAAGAAATGGCATTTATCTATGTTTGCATAGAAATTCAGTACATAATACACAAATGAGATAGCTAGACCAAGGAGCTCCTTGGCTAGACCGAACATCATAGTAGATATAAACAGGAAACATAAAGCCAGATTCTATAGAAGGGACATCTGTATATTACACCTTAACATACAGACAATGCTTCATAGTAGGTGCACAATGTATTTTGCGTCATCCCTGTTTTAGCACAGTATATAAATGTACACTGTAGTTAGTTTGCATGCACAGACCCTGGGAAGTCGAAATGCACATCAGAGTGTCTGAAATTGCAGACTGACATAGGCCCAGTGGTAGGTCTTCTTCAGACAAAGTGGTATGAACTTGTGTTTGATACAGCCAGAGATTTGCAAAGCTAGGCTTTACTCAAGGTTGCATGAAATTGTGTTTAAGTGTCATACAAGGGTCTGTTGGTGCAGACAAGCATAGAGTATGGAGAGTGTTACGGCCTTCTTGCGGTACGCTTCGACAAGCAAATAGAATTACGTCGCTCTCTGGGATATACCCCCAAAGAAAACACCCTACACAAGAAGCTCCCATCCTGTAATGTGAATATTAAAGAGAGAGAGAGAGAGAGAGAAAGAGAAGGAGTAGGATTTTGATATAGGGATTTATTATTTGCATGCAGTGTACAACAAAAGATAAGACATTTTCTCTTCAAGTTGTGCTTCATTTTTTAAAACCATTTTTTTTTTTTTGGGGGGGGGGGTAGGGTGGTGGAAATTTTGAATCTAAATTGATAACCTGCCATCTAACCGAATGGGTCGTCGGACCTGGTTATATGTATAAGATGATTTCTAATAAAGACGTGGTATATCATCATCATCATCATCATCATCATCATCGTGCATTTACCACTTGTGGGGTGGAACATCAGCAACGTCAGCAAAATGCTGTTTTTGGTAGGGGTCTGTACAGGAAGTTTGGATTTGCACGCTTCAGGAGCGTCGCTAAATTTTTTACACCCTAGATTTACAAGACATGGTATTTTTCTGGAAATAATTGCCGGTATGATAAACAAGCAGATGATTCACTCATGAGTAGACATTCACACTAGAAAAGGAGTTTTGGTTTGATAAAAAAAAAAAAAAAAAATCCCCTAGGCGAATTTATTTCACTACAAATAAAAGACTAGTAAAGTGCGTGTTCAATGCTCAGAATCTTGTATGGAATGAATGGGAATAAAGTATGGGGTTAGCAGAAAGAAAGAGAGAGAGAGAGAGAGAAACAGAAGAAGAAAGAGATAGAGAGAGAGATGGAGAGGAAGAAAGAGAGAGAGAGAGAAATGCGGAGGAGAAGTGGCTAGCATTTCAACGTGCTGAATAAACGGAAAGCCTGTGAGTAAATATTGAGCGTCCGTCGTCAGTGTGAAAGCCTTGTACGCCTCGTGCAAACACAAGCCACGTGCCACGAGTTTGTTCCACTTTTTCTCATTTTCTTCAATAGTCTCTCTTGCTTTTTTCCTGACTCTCTCACTCTCTTCCTCCCTCTCTTAAATTTCTGATTGTCTATGCACATGTTTGGTATTGAAACCTACCATATATTTTTATAATTTTTTTTTCTCTGAGTCTTTATCTTGCCCTCTCTCCCTCTTTATTTTTCTCTCTCACACTCACCTTTTCTCTCCCTCTCTCTCCTCTGTCTCTAAATTGCTTTTATTTCTGTGTCTTTTGTTGCAAAGTATTCTGTTTTATATTTTCTTTCCTCATTAAAAGTCTTTAAAGAAACAAATTACTTACCCCCAAAGACCATCAAATTCCTCTATAGACTTGTCTCCCTTCATAACATACTCCAGTGTATTCTTGCAGGCTTTACTGCAAGCCTGTTATATTAGTTTGTTACATCTTTTTCTTACTCGTTCTTTTTCTTTCTTTCCTCATCTCTGTCTTCCTCTGATCTCTCAGCTCTTTCTGATCTCTCAGCTCTTTCCCCACCCTTCTCATGTTATGTCTCTCCCTACTCTGTCATTTTTCTCTCTCTCTTTATCTCTATCAATCTCTGTCTCTCTTCCTCTTACTGTCTCTCTCTCTATATAGCCATCTCTGTCTATGTATATTATCTCTCTCTGTCTATATCTCTGTATCTCTGTCTTTGTATATTATCTCTCTCTGTCTATATCTCTACTGTATCTCTGTCTATGTATATTATCTCTCTCTATCTCTATCTCTGTATCTCTGTCTATGTATATTATCTCTCTCTCTGTCTATCTCTGTCCATCTTTCTCACATTCTCTTCTCTTCTCTCTCTCCCTCTATCTCTATCTCTCCATCTCGCTCTATCTCTATCTCTCTATATCTCTCTCACTATCTCTATCACCCTTTATCTTCTCTCTTCTGGGGAGCGTTTCATGAAGAGTTTTGTCGGTGAAAACCACCGACAAATGTTACAAGCTACTGAAAATCCTCGCATCTGATTAGCTGACAGCAAATTAGTCGGTGAAAATCACTGAGAAAACTCTTCATGAAATGCTCCCCTGTAGTAGACCCATCCTAGACCTCTCATCCATCCATGCTCTATCCCAGCCCCATAGTACACTCCTTTCCCCTTCTACCCCTTAGCTAGCTAGCTCGGCGCATACGCCTAGTGTGGTGGGAAACACACGGGCTGCGTGTGCTGCTAGTTGCCGCTATTCCATAACAGACATCCGAGCTTTGAGCAAACAAGGCTCGGTCGCGAGCCAGTTCTCTCTACAACAGAGTCCAGACAATTTAAAGGGGGGTATGCCTGATGTCACTTTGGTTTTGATAAAAAAATGTCAGAAGTAGTAATTATTGAAAATTAGATCAAAATTTAGAAGCAATGATTGTTTTGCCAATTTGGTGCACTTTAGAGATCTGACCCATCTTCAATGTAGGGTTGTTCCCAGGAATACCACCAACATCTTTATCAATCATCTTTCCTTGTAATACGGACAGCATCTTCATCCTCAGTAATCATGTGATCATAATGATTAAATCCTATCATTACTGTTATCCAAATTGTGGTGCCGATTTGCTGAATTTTGTTCAGGATTAAATTCATCTTCCTTGTAATTCAGTTGTTATGGCAAATTTTCTCCATCTTGTTGGAGATACAATTCACCCGTAATTCGGACATCTTTTATCCACTCCTCCTGGAAACCTTATCCATCTTTTAGGAACAGATGATGGTGATTAGGTGGCATGTCTTTGAATCTTAGCAGAGATTAGGAGATGCATCCGCTCTGGATGAGGTGCAGTAATGACCCCCCGCGTGCAGCTAATATTCCCCCCATCCTAGCCCTGGAGGTAGGCAGGCTCCTGCAAAACCCAAATAACGGGGCTCATCTGAATTTTGAACACCGCGATTATACCCGCTCGCGAGCAGGTGTTCTCTCAAGTGCCTCGGGCTCGAATACGGAATGAGTGACAGCGCCACTGCCGCCCCCCTTTGGATGTCTCATCCTTTTGCTCTCATCGCGCGATTTTTGCTCTTTAATTTGCCACCGAAGATCAAGCTTTATAGTCTAGCATGAAACCACTATAAGGAAGATAGACATGATCATATTGGATGAAAGAAATGTGGTTATTTGATTAATTCGTAAAATTAAATAGTTTTGAATTGTAATGAAATCACACCATATGTGTATGACATCAAGTGAGTTAAAAGAAATGTTGCAGTGGTTACTACCAATCATCACTTACATCAGGGTGATTTTCCCTCCAATTTCATTTACATTTGCATGAATGAGCTGCCTATGGGCCTACTGCATCATTAAGAATTGAAATCAGAAATTGAAAGATGTTGGTTTAAACAAACAAACACAAGCAGAAAAAAACAACAACTCCAAACCCAACAACAACAACAAAAACAAAACAACCACCAAAAACCAAGAAAATCCCACCAAACACACATATACACACAACTTCCAACAAAACTTGATGTGGGGATCGTGGTTAAGGAGTAATATCAACATTAGTACGGTATATTCCTGTACATGTTTAGAGTAAAGGACTTAGACTTAAGTATTTCCTCCTTCCCTTTGAATGCAACTTGTACCTTAATGCGTAAAAAGGGTTAAGAATTGAATTCCTAAGTGTTTAGTACTCGAGCCACCCGGCAAAAAGGACACTCCTCATCTCTGATTCACTCACCCCCGCTTCAGGGTGCTGTATTTTACTCAAGTTATGCATGGAGCACCGTGCCGTTGAGATCACCCTGCTGCACCGGCCGTCTTGCAATCTTTCCCCCCTAAGCAGCAAGGGGGCAGGAACCGGGGAGAGGGGGGTGAACCCTCGCTAGGGAGGACGAGTAAAGCGCTCCGTACACCTTTTAGCCCTGGGTGGAATAATTCTGTACTTAACTGGAGAAAAGAGAGAAAGAATATGCATGAAGTGCAACTCTAATTAAGGACACATGTGTGTACGAATGCCATAGGGCTTAACAGAATACTGCACTAGTAGCTTCATATCCCACTGGTGTTCTCCTTTTACAATATATATTGTTCTAAACACAAGTCATCAGTAAGATAATTATATTTTATCATTATCTTTTGCAACAACAGTTTACTTCTATGAATTGGTATGATTTTATTGAAAAAAAATACACCGCAATGTGATGAATGAACCATGGTACAGAGGATAATTCTTGTGTTTGAAAAGTTTTCAAAAAGATTTTAGCAGTAATTGATATTTTTAAATGAAAACCAAATTGTCATGTGTACATGGAGAATGACGAGTAATCTTTTGGTGTCATTCTTTGTGCCTAACTTCTGAAAAAAAAATGGGCATATGAGTATTAAAGGTCAGAGAGTGCAATGTATAAGAAGCCCGGGGGGGTCACTTCCATTGAAGAGTGGACAGCATCCGCGAGAATCGTCCTAAAAAAAGCACCCTAAACGAGGATTCAAGGGCAGGCCGCTAGGACACCCTAAACACGGATGTTGTGCAGATGTCCCAGATTTGCACACCCTAAACAGGGATTTCTTCATACCCTAAACGAGGATATTCCCATTTTCATACCTTGAGAGTGATAGTCATGATAGTGGGGTCCATTGAAAGTTTGGAGCTGTTTTTATCTCGAGATAATTCACTGTCTCATTATGTTTTACACAGGCATTATAGGATTTTCCGCTCACGGGTCTTGTTACAGTCGGTCCCGCAGTCGGTGCAAATTACATACCCTTTTCGTGCTTTAGATTATCGTGATTTAGGGGGCTTTTTTCCATTTTTGGGCGTTTTTGACACTCTATTCGCGTTCCGCGCGTTCCGCACCTACCCCTGAAAAAATACCCTTTTTCCGCGTTTTTTTTCTCGCGGATGCTGTCCACTCTTCAATGGAAGTGACCCCCCTGGGATAAGAAGCATGTTATTGCACAGAATTTTTTGTTAGTAACTTCTTCTCGTGAAAAAATAAAATGAAAAAAATGAAATCTGCCAAATTTTTATCTCTAAAGCACTGATGTAGCAAAGCATATAACCTATTGAATTGTGAAGAAAATCTTATTGACCCATACATAGCCAGCAAATTACAAGTTATTTCTAAAGGCAATATAACCATGGTAATAGGTGTATGAGCACATTTTAAATTTTTGCCTGGGTATCAACCTTTTATTATCTTAGTTTTCTGGGTTAAACCTCCAATTTTTCTTTCCAGGGACTTGCTTCAGAGTCATTTTCTCAAAGAGTATATGTTGTAATTCAAGTGTCTTGATTGAGCTTGGGGGTTTGTCAGTGTGTTATATATTGCAGTCGTTCAACCACCAGTACAGACTGTGCTAGCATTTTCACCTTGTGAGAGTGTAACCAGAACATATCTGTGCAAACAAGAAAAGGGAGTCCACTCTCTGCATACACACACTCATCCAGTGCAAATTCCCCAGCCCTCTCATCTCACGTGTACAGCCTCTGTGTTTTGTCATTAATATATCATCTACTAACTTCTGCAAGTACGGGTAGCCTTTGTGTACAGTACCGCAGGTGAATCGACAGAAACCTATTTGGGTGAAGAAGTACTCCTTACGGCCGAAAAATGAGATTAAATCAAGGAAAACTGGATAAAAAGTAAGAGATACTCGATTGGTAGAAGTGTTGATTGTGTTGGCAGCTAATGTGAAGTGGCATTTGATGACTGTACGCTGTTTCTTGACGAAACTGGTCGATTGTTAGAATTTGCTTAGGTTTAGCTTGTTTGAAACACGTGTATGCATAGCCCTATAATTGGCCCTCTCAAAGGATATTTTGGGGGTATAGTGGATAATATTTTGATGAATTTTAGATGGTTGCCCCAGTACAACTTTAACAATTTTTTGATGGAAAATATGGAAACCAGAACTGAAGAATGCAGTTAGTATTATCCACACCTTGTTTCATGATGGAGCAGTATGTTGAAGTTGGAAATAATGTCCTGTCAAACGTTAGCCAGTCTCCACTTAAAAATACTTGATTGATGCTTATTGAGACCATTAAGGAATACAATCCAGATTCATAATCAAAATACTTCAGAGGAAGGTTGTTGATGAAATAGCCCAAACCCCAGCAATATAGTTTGTAGCCACTTGCTCTAATACCAGTTGGTCTGATTCCCAGATCGTCTAATACCAGTGTGGCTATTTAGTCTACTATCAATTTGGTGTAATTGCCATTTGGTCCAATCACAAGTCTTATACGCACTTGGTCTAATTGTCATTTTGTCTAATGATCAAATGATCTAATTGTCACTTCGTCTACTTAGTTTTCCTCATTTGGTCTAATGACCATTCGGTCTATTGCCAGTTCATCTAATCAGATAGACTAAGTGGTGTTATACCAAGTGGGTATTCAACAGAATCATGGAGCATAGCCTAACTGGAAATTAGACGAAATGGTAAATGGGCTTTATGAAACCAAATGGTTAGTAGACGAACAGGTTGTAGATGAAATGGGATTAGACCATGTGGGATGAGACCAAGCAGGCATTAGACAAACTAGGATTAGACCAAGTGGCAATTCACCGTCAATACCTGTTTCTAAATGCTTTATTAATGCGATCCAGGGCAACTCCAAGTGCTCCAGATTGCAAGATAAGGCAGTTAGCGATATTGATCTCTGTGTAAGCACTTGTTAAACAAGTGTAAATTGACTGTGGAATGTTTCGATCTGATTCCGTCTCGTAGGGGGGCAGGAGGGATTCCTCCATCTTTAAGGTCTATCAGCGATGGTTTAGGAGCATCGATCTCGGCGCTGCTAACTAGCTTAGCATTGATTTATCAATACAGACCTAAGAATGGCTAGTGATTTCTCTCCACAAGATCTCAACGATCTGTTGGTTGTGTGCTTTGCTCTACATCCAGTGATGTTGCGCATTCTCACTTGGAGGAGGAAGTCTTTGACTAGGTGCAGAAGATGATTGGGGTTTGAGACATAGCGATAGTTTTTTTTCACTATGTTTAATGCATTTTTTTGCTTTTCTCTCCTGTGGTTTTTAGAGAAGAACAGTATTTCTGTACCTGACATTCTATTTTTCCCAGTTTCTTCTCCTTCTACCATTCTCTTTCTTTGCTTTTCTTTTCAATGATGACCCAGTGTCACTATTTTTCAAAAGATCTGATGTATAGGAAATTCCAGAATGTCCGTATTTTTACAGTTTCTTAATAATTTGTCCCTGTTTCTTGACTTGCAGGGTTGGCAGGTACATGTATGCTATTTTTTCTTTTTCTTTGCTTCTTTATTTTTTTTCTCTCTTTGGTTCCCCTTTTCTTATTTCCCTTCTACATGTGTTCTATATGGAGTATGCCTATGGATTGCAAGAGTTCCTTATCTACACTACACTATTAGCATATCTACATCAGATGTGAAACAACCTTCTATCAAGTCTTTCTGATTTATTTTCCATAGAAACCTGGAAGTAAGTGACTGAAGAGCTGAAGACTAGGCAACTGCTTTATTTTGCATAGGAATTTCATTTTAAAAAATGTCCTTGACTTGACTTCATTTTATTTTAGGAAATATTCATAGAAAAGTATATTTTGAGGTCATTGGTAAACAACCATAGTATTAGATGTCTACAAAATGTCTGAATGCTTCTCAGTTTTTGAAGGAAGAAGTAGAGAAACTAAAAACAGCTGTCTAGCAATCCTTTTGTTTTTACCTGAGTTAGATTGTTTAGGGGGAAATCAATTCTGCAACTTGTAAGTGCTTCAGGACGGTAACAGGAACTGGATTTCTTGCAAAATTTAGTGAAAATTAAGAAAGCAAAGAAAGAGCAGCATTTATGGATGAAAAAGAAACATTTGTGGAGGATCTATGGCCAGCGCCAATGGCGGAAATCAACAAACAGTGTGTACTCCGAACCGAATTAGAGAGAACGAGAAAGCGGAAAACAGTGCGGAGGAAATGCGGGGTTTATTTGTGAGAACTGTTAAGGGTAACGTTATCACCGAAATGACCGTAACGAAGTTAGTAACCGAAATGAGGCCCCGATTCCCTGCCAGTGGTTGGGAGAATGAAAGCGGAGAGGGCTTCGCACCCCGAGGGCTCCTGCAGAAGAGAACAAATACAGGCGTCATCATTATCTGTGGGTAGGAGCGTTAATTCAGATACGATTTCCAAGATGGAAAGTATTCGGTTAGAGTTAGGCCGTAATGGGAAACGAGCAATCGATGGGAATATGCAAAGTGTTCTGGAGGGAGTTAGATACTTTAGGTATGGTGCTGGTGAAATGCCCTTTTCAGTTAGGTATTTTCTTCATTTTTTATTTTTTAAAGAATTAGATGTCCACTTTCTATCAAAGGAAGCAAATACATTTCATTCAGAATCCTTTTATAATAAGTTCTCTCTTTCTTTTCTCACAAGCTATCCCTTCCTTTTCATTTTTTCTCTAAATAACCTTTGAAACTTTTCTCTTATTTTAATCTTTCCCTGGTGTAAATTGGGAACTTCAGGATATCATAAATTATCAGTCCCTTTTCTTCTCATAGGCTGTCAGCATAGCTGACAGTTTATGTGGGTGATGCCAATTGAGTTATCATTCTTGGTGAAACTTATCATACTGTTCAATGTTAGCGTGAAATTGAATTCATTTCAGACTGTCAGTGATCATCTTTCCTTAGATTTCTTGGCCAGAGCTGTGCCCTGTTGTCCCTATATATATCTATGAAATATCTATGAATCAATTTTACACTCATGAGGTAATGTACTAGGTAGCAGCTTTGAAGTACATCATGAATATGATCTCACCCAATCATATTCTTCCCTTGGACAACATCCCATTGTGCCGCTGGGTAAGGAAACTAACTGATGATCAAACATCTTTAGAAGCCCGAGTGCAAGCTCTCGGAAGTTGGACAGCACTAAAGAGCACTTAACTCTGGCTGACAAAGGGTATCTATGACACAGCATGTTTGGACTCAGTGGGGAACGTCTTTGGCATGGTAAAGAGGAGCTTGAGTTCTGGGAAAGGTGAAAAAAATATTTTGGTGAGCTTTTCCATTGTTTTCTTGTCATTTAGGAAGAATATCATAATAAGAAAAGGCTTCATTGGAAAGGATAGCAATGCAAATATCCTTATATCGAAATAGGACAAGAAATAGCAGGTGTTGAGCCAAACATTCACATGAGATTTGTTTATGGTCCCACATACTTGTTTCTGTGTGCAGTGTGTAATTGCCTTGGAGGGAAAATGGTTATATATTACTTCGCAATTTGTAAGTCCCCAAACCTCTCACTTGGAGACACCTGTGCCTGTGTACAACCAATGTAACTTTCCCAGTTGCTGCGAAATAGTTTCTGTTGAATTGTAATTGTATAATCAGAACTCCAACTATGAGGTATGAGTCAGTTAAGTTGTTGATTGTTACTAATAGTAACAGTGCCATCTGTGTTGATTGTCTGCAAGTCTGTGTCTGATACAACCAGCTACTGTTACTTTCTATTAAAGCTCTTTCAAACTGTACAGTGAACTTGTGCCATAGTCATCCATTATTGTATGGTGGCAGCGGTGGGATCGTGGCTCCATCAAACTGGGCCCTGGTTTCTTAAAACTTGTTATCAGTAACAACTACCACATTTCTATGACACATTTGTTCTCAGCCAATCAGATGCAAGGACTTCAGTAGCTTATAACAGTTATTGCAACTTGTTATTGATAACAAGTTTTATGAAACGGGGCCTTGTACTGTAAAGTTTTGCCTGATTCATCCTTAATTGCGATGTATTTTTTGTATCACACTTGGCTTACCTGGATGAGGGACATGTTTGAAGCAAAACATGGATTATTCCTCACCTATTTAGTACTACAGGTTCATGATACATGCAGGATCTATCTATTGACTGTGGGTGAAGGGATAGGATTTTCAGAAGTGGAAAAGCTTTATTGATTTTGTAGGAATGTCACAAAGGCTCAAAATAAAGGCTCAAAATGATTCTTATTTCTATAAGGCTAATGTTATATAAACAAAAGGAGTTGATTTTTATATTAGTACATTATTTTTAGTGCTGTAGTGTTATTCAGTGCTTCCATTAGAGGCAAAAAAGGACCTCGGTGAACACATGAATTTTGGGGAAAATCTTTGTCTCTTGTTTAGAGTCCCCAGTGCACACTGTCTCATGATACCGAATATTTGATGTTACTTGTGCTCAGGAAAGTGACACCACACCAACCCTTAGTCAGCATTTCCTCTCTGTTCCACGCTGCAAAGTGCCTATTCCACCCGGTATTCGAGAATACCAGGAGGAGGAGGAGGGAGAGAAAGAGAGAAAAAAAAAGCGTGCCCCTATCAGGTTCATTCGCCTGCTTTTGGAGCTTGTGTCACGATGTTTACCGTGCAAAGGAGAACCGAGCGCACCCATTAGCACTCCAAAGTCTTACTATTTCCTCTTCCGCTTTTAGACCGGGCTCGTTTTCCTCCTGCCTGCGTTCACTCGACAATCTACTCCTGCTGCTACTACACAGAGGTTAGGATCACCTCCTGGTTTGGATTACTTTGCTTAGTATCTGGCAGATTTTTGTGCTAAGAAAGAAAAAAGGGCATATACTTGCTTGATCATGTAATGACTGAGCAAAATCCATGGGATGTTCTCAGGAATTGCTTTGCACAGTACAGTTTTAATGACAGAAGGTCACAAGTACATTGAACCCAACATGAGATGCTAACAGTGACCATTAATTGCATATGTTTGTGTAGTATTTGATTGTGCATTTCTATTGAGTACCATTCTTTCAGTTCTATCTTGAGTATTTCACATTCCTTTTGATACATTTCGTGATAAATATGAATATAGGATCACAACATTTTACCAACCCCTCATTAACTGTTACACTCCCCATCGTAGAACCCTTCCCCCACGCTTGACTGACAACGAGTCTCGGGATGCTCGCATCTCTCCCCGCATCCCTCTCCGCTCTTCCGGTTACGACGCGGCGAGCGCTCTCCCGACCCACTCCAGCCATGTGTCAAACCGCTTTCAATGGCGTCTCGCATTACACTAGGAAAACTCTTAGCCACTCAGCGGACAAGCGAGGGAGACTTGTCATTAATCGATCGGCTTCTTAGCTCCTTATGGAGAGCTATTCACCTTGGTCCTTTTTTTTCTTCCTTTTTTTTTTGCCTTTTCCCCTTTTGACTGAAAAGTGATTGAAAAACAGCATTGAAAAACAAAGAATAGAGATAAGGCTTTTTAAAGCCTTTTTAAGGATGTGCATGTATTTAGTTAGCATGTTGTCTGGTGATAGTCAAAAAGGTATTGCCTCATTATTCCCAGAAAACAGTTTGTGTTGTACAAAGAATAATGATGATGATAATAATAATAATGATAATGATAATGATAATCATAATCATAATCATCATTATGATATATATGATAAAGATAATGATGATAGTAATAATAACTATGATGATAAATGCTATGTCTACTACTATATTACTGCTTTAATGACTTGTAATGACATAGAGTATTTTGGAATATGCCACTGCCACATGACCATTCATCTTAAGATGCAATTTGAGGGAAAATGGCATGAAAGTGCAATGTTACTGAAAATAACATGAAAATTAATCATGAAGTTTGAATACCTTCCAACATAAAAACAAATCTAAAGGAAAGCAATTGTACTTTATTCTTTTGATAGGGCAAGATGTACATGAAGTCTTTGTTTCTCCTTTTGTTTAAAAATGCATAACACAATAGATAAAGTGGAATAGAATTATGAAGGAAAAAGAATAACACCGAAGGGAGAATTAAAAGAAAAGGAAAGAAGAATGGATGAAAAATTGAATAGATGGAGAAAGAAAGAATAAAGAAGAATAATTAAGAGAAAGAGAAAGAGGAAGAGAAATAGTGAAGAGAAAAATAAAGGGAGCAAATATATTTGCTTCTTACCATCATTTAATCAGAACTGTGCAGAGTTATTTGGGTCCCCCAGCCCTCTTCACTTCATAAATTTGATTGATTTATGAATCATTGCTAAACAAATGATGGATTAGTCTCCCTCCCCAACCACTCTTTTGCAAACATGCATAATTTATTACACAGGGACCCCTTGGGATTAGCCGACCATATGTCCTACAATGGCTGGGAGCGGGAGCCTAATTGTGCATTAATTGATTATGCAAACATGGTGCCCCCCTTCCTCCAGGAGGGGAGATGGATGGGA
>CM057168.1:15291542-15315723 GCA_029962745.1 Echinometra lucunter
GATAAGAAATTCTTTTCAAAAGCATTCCACTGATTGAGAAAAAGGTGAACTCAAAAACAGGATAGCAACGAAATGGCCTACATGAAATGAATGGAAGGAGAGACAGAAAGATCCATGTAGCACATGAAGAGTAAATTGATAGAATGGAAAGTAGAATGAACGCCCAAACAAAGAAAACGTGGAAGATAACGAGATGGATAGTGTTGTCTCAACCGTCAGTGGGGCACTGCTCAGATTTTAGAACAAGCTTAACCCACCCCATCCCCATGGGAAATATCATTTTAAACATTACTCTCGCACCCCTTGTTCAGACACCAAAGATTTGTTCTATGGCTATACCAAAACTGTATAGCTATACCGAAACAGTATAGCTATACCGAAACAGTATAGCTATACGATGGATTTGTGTGTCTGAACGCTGACTAACGAAACGATGTATAAAGAAACGTTTAACGAAACTAGGGTCTGAGCATTGTTTTGAACTAGAACTCGATAAAAAATCATGGCCCATGTGTGTGTCTGAATGTATGGCGACCATAGAACGGTATAACTGGGCTGGGCTTAACTTGAGCGTGGTCTAAGGAGACATGACCTTGCCGTGACAACATGCGTAGTAGAGAAATACGCATCTATGCAACGTTTCTTCTGAGAGGTCAGGATGTGTGTCTGAACAGTCCGTAGGTTATACGATGACAATTTTATACGTTTTTTTTAAATTGAGTTTCGGTATAAAACGTTTTGTGTCTGAACAGGGGGTTCTCTCTCTCCACAATACTGTCTACTTAAACCAATTCAATTACTGAATTAAATACACCCTGTATACTCACAGGGGGGCTCCTCCGTCATTTTTCAGCTGCTAGAAAAATGGATTATTTCCTCGATTTCGAGCGCTGTGAAAGCGTACATAGCTGGTTGGAATTCTGATTTCAGTGTTAGGGAGCAAAACGGCAAAGATGACTGTAGCACAGATGAAGAGTTAATAATTATATAGGAATTTTGATAGTGGTAATGATCTAGAATATTTCTAAAAAGCAGTGTACCATATTGTGTACAAACACAAATATACAAAAAGAGAAGAAAATTTACAGTCTCAAAACAACTAGATCACATTAATCACTGGGGAAAAACACTGTAAGTTTTGAGGGATCTTTTGAAGGTAGCAAGACAGGTAATTTCCCTATGGAAAGTGGAATGTTGTTCCATGTTTTGGATGCGGTCACTGGACAATGTGTTTTTATCTGCTGAGAGTCTAGATTTTGGAATGATAAATGTATTGATTGTTGAGGGAGGATTTTGAGACTTTGTTAGTATTTATTGAACTTTTAAATATTTTTTTCAGTAGCATTATACTCCATATTTCAGCTCAGTTGATAAGGAAAAATACATTTCATTAAAATTTGTTTTTTATTTCATTTGTTTTTTTTTTCAAATCTTTAAAGTGATCTTCCTTTATCTTCCAGCATATTCCAAATTTTTTTTTTTTTTATTTCATTTGTTTTTTTTTCTCAAATCTTTAAAATAATCTTCCTTTATCTTCCAGCATATTGCAAATTATTGCAAGAATAAGCCAAAGAAGAGAGCAATTTGAAGCCTAGGCTGCAGTAAAGGTGCATAAATGATCTATTTGATTAATCTCTGTATTTTGTCATTAAGCTACCGTAAGATGGAGATGAACCTGCTGCAGTATGAAGACTCATTTTCAAAAAAAACACAAAAAACTTTGGACTAAAATGAAATTGGTGCAATTATGTAATAACACAAAGGCATGTGAAATAGTGCTCCAACCCAAATATACAGTTTAAACATTGTATTGAAATATACTTTGAACATAGCTGTAGTGAAGGGTTGTTAAGGACAAAAATAGAGACAGCCCCTCTACATTATTCTGTGTCACAGATTGAAGCAGTTGATTAAATAGAGTAGAGTTAGTTACAGAATTAATATTCAAGCATGCACTTTAAACTCCTACACACAAAACAAAGTAAGAAGCCATTAAACCCAGCTATCGAAATTCGGAGATGAGTACAGAATATATAAAAAGCGCTAGAATGGCTTAAAATGATGAGTAATAGTTTCTTGGTTTTCGCCTCCTCGATGTGAAGTGATCATGGATTCACGTTACTTACTTCGGGCGCAAAGCACATTCCCCGAATTTGGTGCGTACTTTTGAATGGGCCTAATGGACGACGGGCAGATAAAATTTACTTTTGTGTTGAGTGGGGGTCTGTTACAATTTCCCCCCTTTGGCGATGATATAGAGAGCATGAATAGAATTGGAGAGACAGAATAAGTGAGAAATTGCACTCTTGCCAAGGATATTAAACACTTCTTGTATGCAGTGCTCTAACAAAAGATATATGTACAACATCTGTAAAAACATATGGAGGAAATTGACCCACCAGAGTATATGAATTTATTATGTTATCATTTTGTGAAATTTCCATTTCTTTCTTTTATGTAGTAGTAATTACTATCAATTGTTCCTTTAATGTTGAATAATAGCAGTAGCATTTGTAGTAGTAGCAGTAGTAGTAGCAGCAGTAGTAGTAGCAGTAGTAGTAGCAGTAGTAGTAGTCAGTCGCAGTAGTAGTAGTAGCATTAGTAGCAGTAGCAGTAGTAGTAGCAGTAGTAGCAGTAGTAGCAGTAGTAGTAGTAGTAGTAGTAGTAGTAGTAATAGTAATAGTAGTAGTAGTAGTAGTAGTAGTAGTAGTAGTAGTAGTAGTAGTAGTAGTAGTAGTAGTAGTAGTAGTAGTAGTAGTAGTGGCAGTAGTGGCAGTAGTAGTGGCAGTAGTAGTATAGTAGTAGTTGTACTAGGTCGTAGCAGTAGCAGCAAAAGTAGAAATAACAGAAGCAGCCTTACTAGTAAAAATAAAAATTGGCCGCAGCATTATAAACAATGAGCATTTAAAGGTTTTCATCATGACTTAAGCCCTCTACAGCAGTTTTCAGTTACTGGAACAAACACACTGGGCAAATACCAAGAATCGTCATTTACTAGTACTCCAATGGATGATTTAAATGGAAAACCAGCTACAAATTGCAAAATCAATTAAATTGGAACCAAGATCCATTTTTATTCCATTAATTCAATTTGTCTCCTGTCTGTCCATAGATTCAGCCACACAACCCCTAGGCAAAATACTCCTTGATGCCACTTAATGTATATTGTCACCATTTTTTCCCCCTAAATTTTGTGGCGGCCTGCCACCGAAAAACATAAAATATGTGAAAATTCTATCAGGGAAATCTCAGATTACGCGTGCGCCCCTTGAGGGCGTGCTATCTAGGTTTACCTATTAGCAACGCAAAACGAGCATCTTCTTTTGTGGGCTCGTCATAGCGGTACTTGAGCAAAACACTTTATTAAGGGTAGGATGGTAGATGCAGTTACGTGTATATTGTTCATTGAGAGCCAAAAGGCTCTCAAAGTATCATTTTATTCTGTATTTATGCCCATCTAACAGACAATATGATTTCAGATTCTTGATTTTAATTGTTATTATTTTCTACTGCATGTAAGTCCATGCATACAGGTGTATACCGGTAGTGTTAACATATATATCGTCTGGTCAGAGCCAGAAGGGCATTATATCATTTTATACAGACTTAACGCCCATCTGGCTCTAAACAGACGATATACTAATATTCTGTATTACTGTAAGTAAAAAGTAAAAGTACTAAAAGTAGTATTTGCTAAAAGTGCAGAACACCTCTGTATAATGGTCATATGACCAACAGAGGATATAGTCTGCAGACTGCTTTGATAATCAACTATCTATGAAAGACCACAACTTTTTTTTTCCCCTTGAATATCAGTTCGTCCAATTGAAACCTGTATATAAAGACTGCTTGCTTATACAAAAACCACATCTCTTGTTTTCATTGACCTGTTTTTTAGGCCTGTAATAGTTATAATGACTATTAGAGAGTCTTGTATCGCCCTCATGTCTGACTTATTTGCCATTCCTGACACTCCTGACACTCACTTATTATTACCCTGGCTTTTATAGCCAAGCTGGCATTTATAGCCAAGCTGGCATTACAGTGCTTAAGCATTTCAAAGAACTCTCTTCTTACCAAACGCCTACTTACTATCCCTGGGTAGAGACTGGCAAATGGAGATAAATGTCTCCCCCAAAGATATCAGTGCTGTGGGGATACTTGAACTGTGAACCTTGTGATCTATAGACCAGTGATATATCCACTAGACCATGACATATCTATATGGGTTACACTAGTAGCAGAAGAAGGACTCTGCCAGCACACCAACACCCTTCTCGCTTCAGAGCCAACTCGAATTCTGTATTGAGTTCAACTCTACTGAATGGAATTGTGTCATGACTATGAGGCCCAAGATCATCCTACAAAATTGATCACGGAAAAAAGTAGAGAATTATTTTCTTGTCCAACGATAAGGGGGAAACCAAACAAACAATATTATCTCGCAGGGAAGTATTATTTATTTCAGAAATTGAATCCTGCTGGCCTGTGCCACAGTCCTGTATGGTTTCACCCTCAAAATTTGTTGCAATATTTCGTCATCCTGAGCTTCATCGCGTTTAATTAGATTATTCTCTGGTTCTTGTCAAGAAAAAAGAGTATTTTAATTAGAGAAGAATAATATTGATTCTTATGGATCAATAATTTGTTTGCCTGTGAGGCATACATGTATTGAGGTGCAAGCGTTTGGTCGTACATGATGTAAATTCGCAATATGTTTTTTTCGGAGGGTAATGGCATGCAACAGCGGATGACTGTGCCGAAGTAATTTACACAGATGGTATTTGGGCCAGAAGTTCTCATAAGCTGGATCAGATATTGGGGGAAAATGTAAAGAAAGAAGAAGAGAGAGAAGGAGAGAGAGAGAGTGCAGGAGGAAGAGAGAAAGAAGTGAATAAAATAATAAAGAGAGAGAAGGGGATGGAAAGAGAATTAAATTAAAAAGAGAAAGAGAGAGAGAGAGAGAGAGAGAGGAAAGGAATTGGGTGGGGAGAATGAAACAGTAGGAGAATGATGGAGAGAGAAAGAGAGAGAGAGAGAGAGAAAAAAAAGTCTTTATTACTATTAACTGTTTGATTCAACTGAAAGTTTCCTGGGTTACTGATCCAGAGAATCATTTTCTGGAATATACATGTACTTTGAAAATACGGATCTCAAGTCTCAGTCAAAAACCACCTTATTCTGGAAAAAAACAAGTCCACCACAACCACCACCACCACAACAACAACATAAAACTCGTCTTGCAAGAAAGAATTGATTGATGCACAAATTTAAAAGGCTTATTATAGTCGGGTTATTACATGTTTTTGCAATTTGAAACCACTTGGTTTACAGGTTAAATGACGCAGCACCTTATCTTATGACAATAGGGACAAAATTGCCCCCCTGTGGAATCCATTCATTACCCTTCTGGTACATACATGGACCCCAAAGTTAAATCCCCTTCTCCTCTTTTTAGAGTAAGAGGAATAAGATTAAAGGGGATTAGAAAGGGATTAAAGGGATTAAGAAGAAAGTATAACAATATACATGATGACTAGTGTGCATTCATTAGCACACATCACACATTTTAATTTGTTGTACATTATTGCCTATTTATTAAGATTCTCATGTTAACTTTTTTCTTATTTTCCCCTTAATGAAGCATTTTAATGCAATCCAGTATTTAAGTGCAGTTTTTATGATAAAGAGAAATATTTCAGGTCTAGTTTGCAGCAAAACTTTAGTTTATTTGCATATTGAAAATAAAATGGGTCATCCTATATGAAATTTCACTGAACACTGTTTCATTTATTTAATTATGAGAACAGTCTCACGTTTGCTTTCTCAGAAAGAGAGAGAAAAGGAGGAAGGAACGATGAAGGGAGGAAGGGAGAGAAAGAAAGAGAGAGAGAGAGAAATGAAGTAAGGATAGAAATACATAAAAAAGGGTAGAGAGAAACAAAGAGAAAGAGTTAGGGAGAGAAAGGGCTTTGCTACATCAAGAGTTTGAAGAAAATGTACAGAAAAAAGAAAACGAGTTCGAAACTCTATAGGCCTATTCATTATTTCTCATCAATGAAAACCTACAATATTCCCAGGGTCGAATGAATATTTTAACAACTAAATGATGTATGCATATCTCCTATCCTCAGTATTTCAATGGCCTTCAGCAATGTAGACTAGTTCGTATTCTGGTTCTGGTCTTGGTGTCTGGGAGAGTACTAAATCATCTGCTAACTTCCCATGGTCTTTTGTTTCCAGGGACTATACTATGAACAAATCTTGCTTTGGAGTGCAGTGAGAATCTGCAAACAAGAAAGAATCAAGTTTGAATACAAACATTTCGTTTTTGTTTCCTTTTTGGTTGTATTGTGAATTGGAGAGCTTCTTCATGGGATCGAGGGAAAACCGGAATGAATGAGGAGGACAAACAAAGAACGAGAAGAAAGAATAATAGAAAGATGGTGGGAAAAAGTCTAAAATCCTGGATGCGTTGCACCTCCCCTTTTCCCATGCTCCCATTTAGTCTTTTTTCTGTATCCCTTTTTTCTCCTCTTTTCAACCTGCCAACAAACGTTTACAGAAGTTAGAAAAAAAAAATCATTTTCAACCCCCTTTGTTCTTTTATGCTAAATCTGATCAAAGTTTACCCACGGTTTACTTTTCATTTCACCCATCGTGTGACTCTGAAGTGTACCCCTTTCACAGCTTTCTCTATTTACTTAGATGTCATTGAATGAATAAAGTCTAATGATGAATGGATTTAGCGATGATAGGATTCCGATCCACTATTATTGGTCTTTATTTACAGAGGTGTTTGGAAATACAGATGATCACACATGTGTTGATGTGTAAATAACTCAGATTTTTTATGTTAATAGAGTATGAACTTTATGTATCATTGTGATATATTGTTTGTGGTTTTTGTCTTTGTTTTCTTCGTTTTTGATTACCTTTTCAATAACCTAAATGTATTATTCCTCTCTTTTAACTTGTTTTAATGATTATATCTTTGTACCTTTACTATGCAACTTACAAGCCCTTGGTAAAAAAGTACCATGGGCCCCTTGGTAATTTGACAAAATTACCATAAATCATGGTAATTTGATGGTAATTGAATGGTACTTCCATGGTTGTGATTGTAATTTTGTCAAAAAAAGCATGCTTCAGTTCAGTTCAATTCACATAAGCATTATCTTCCACATGATTTGCAGGAGTTAACAGTCATTTTTTCCAATCGCATACAATTTATATATGGTAACATGAATATGTTACAATAGCATAAATCATGGAAGAAGGCAAGGTCCCTAAAAAAGCGAGTGCTTGTGCCGCACTCGTCTGAACACGGTACCTGAACAAGGTACCTGAACATGATACCTGAACACGGTACCTGAACGCGGTACCTGAACACGGTACCTGAACACGGTACCTGAACACGGTACCTGAACACGGTACCTGAACCTGGTACCTGAACCTGGTACCTGAACACGGTACCTGAACACGGTACCTGTGGTACTTTTTCTGCAGAGAGGAGAAAGATGATAATGTGAAACTGTTGATTTATTCATTGTTTATGATGTGTGTCTTTGTTTATATCTTGCTATACAGCCTGCAAGAAGAAGGAGGATGATGCAAAGAGCCCTTCCCAAAACAGTCACATCAAGAAGCCGCGCCTTGTCTTCACCGACCTCCAGCGACGCACCCTCCACGCCATCTTCAAGGAAAACAAGCGCCCCTCGAAAGAGATGCAGATAACCATCGCCCAGCAGCTCGGCCTGGAGCTTAGCACCGTCAGCAACTTCTTCATGAACGCCAGGAGGCGGAGCCAAGACAAGTGGCAGGACGAGATGGGCGGAGCCACTGGAAATGTGGGCGGGGCACCCGGAGGAGGAGGCGGCGGTGGACCGGGGGCGGTGCATCCCAACCAGGGCTCGCTACACCAAAGTCGGAGTACAAGGCGTAGTGGTGGTAACAAGATGGGCGGGGCATATGAGAGAAAGGGGCAGGGTATTGATATCCATGCAGTCCTCGATCTCTGCCAAAGAGCCTCATTGCCCTGTGGTACTCGAGCTAGCATGGAAAAACAAGTGTGTGAGCCTTTTTCTCTTTTCCAAGCCTAAGTTGAGATGGAGCAGAGCTTGCCAGGTGACATGCTGAACCTAGACAGCCTCACCAATCCCAAAATGCAGGCAAACATCAGCAGTTCCAAGGCCTGAAAGCTAGTACAGGCCAGCAAGCTATTCATTGTCATGACGATGATAAAGCATCATTAGTGTTACTCGGTCATCTGGAAGGAAACTCTTAGGGCTGGAGGATGATTATTTTATTATCCATGTGGATTTATCAAAACATATTCTTCTACAGGGTTTCACTTATTTATTTGTTTGTGTGCTGTGTGCAAAAAAGGGTTTTCTTTCCTGTCTTCAGGTTAGTGCAGTGTGCAAAATGGGTGGGGCTATCTTTCAACTTCTTTGCTTAAACTTTGGATGAAAAATATGCTCTTGCATTATGAGTGTCAGCATTTCTGAAAGCAAACCTATTCCACAATTCTGAGTAAATTAGTCTGTATTTGACAAGTTAAATTCAAATTCAATATTACTGGCTGAAAAGTGATCTGAAATGAAAATAAGAGGCTGAAATTATAGGATGAAATTGCAATATGTTTTGCAAACATGGTAAAAGTAAATTATTTCTATTTCAAAATTGCTTTCATATTATTTATTCAAGATAAAATGTTAACTGTACATCTGTGTGCAGGCTGGGGTCCAAAAGTAGAGATTAAAAGTTCATTGTCACTAGAGGGCGACATTTCATGTCTACCTTCCACAGAATGCACTGGGAAGGCGTTTTGATAGGGCCCCAAGTGTAGCATGTGTGCTCTTCGAAAGCGAAGAAGAATTTCTGCAATAAACTGGAATGTTTTCTAAGTTTTTCATGTCTACCTCTTCATGTTGACAAAAAAAAAAAAAGAAAGAGAAAAAAAGATAATGAGATGTAAATGTATTCAGATTAGAGATAGATTATGAATATTCATTACTTATTTGCATGGAGACAGAATTATAGTGTACAGTAGTGATGATGAGGATAAATAGTGTTTAGATAATTTGGATTTTCCAAGGTATAGATAGACCTGTATTTTCATCAATAGTTTATTCATTTGTTTCACAGTTAATTCTGCAAAAATCTTCACACTGAAGCTTGAAAGCCTCTTGGGCACTTTAAAATAAATTATGAAATTCATCTACCTGACTTTTTACTCTGTAGTAAGCATTTTTTTCAGTCAGTGGATTGATGATTTTGCTTTTTTAGGCTGAAATATAATTTACATATTCATTCATACTGGTATTCGTACTTGATGAAAATATGCATTCCTATATAAACTGTTAAGAAATCATTACCAACAGAAGAGTTTGTAGGCATATGAAGAGTTTGTAGGCAAAAACAGATAAATGCCATTTTTGAAAATTTTAAAATAAGGTCACCATCATACAGTACAAAACAATACCTTTCAAATGATATTGGTCATGACATATGAAGGTATATTGTTGAAGTTAAGGTCAAAAGTAGCACACATTTCCTCATTATTTTCTTTATTTTTCGTGATCTTTAAATGCAAATATCTCAATTTGACAAAATGGATATATCTGTTTTTGCATTTAAATTTTTCATATCACACCATCTGCAATTCCTTTCAAATTTGCTTCCTAGTTAGAGGAATATTTGTTTTAATTTCTTTTCCCTATGACCAAAATTGGAATTATAAACACATTCCATAGATGAAGTACAAAACATGATGAGAACTTTGGTTGACTTTGTTAACTGATCATTGCATTCAATTCCGACACAAATCCTACCCAAATTTTATACAGTCTACCATTTCAGTAAATTATCTAAATAATGTTTCTTCATAGTGTAGGTGCGGTATTTGAAATACTTTGGAACACTTGTGTTTATAAAGCCTTTTGCAAGTGAAACCTCAAAGAATACCAGACCTGATAATCTGTTAAAAAAATCCTTACCTAGAGATTTGTAAGTATTTCACATTACCGTGTTGCTTTCACATTCCATGTTCAAAGTATTGAAATCTCTATTATGTACAATTCCGAGTCAGACTTGACCGGGAAAATAGTCCGTTGGGTTCACACTCCATTCTGGGTCAGAAATGACACGGATTAAAGTCAAAATAACCCGGAATATGGTCAAATGTGACCTGGAAACAAGGCTTCATGACCCAATTCCGGGTCATTTTTTGACAGGGAATGGAGCGTGGCCTCAACGGACTATTTTCCGGGTCAATCTGACCCGG
This sequence comes from Echinometra lucunter, assembly GCA_029962745.1. Classification (NCBI taxonomy): domain Eukaryota; kingdom Metazoa; phylum Echinodermata; class Echinoidea; order Camarodonta; family Echinometridae; genus Echinometra; species Echinometra lucunter. Next base: position 15,301,831 of record CM057168.1, read on the forward strand.
AATTTTTAAGAGTATATATATTTGCTTCACAAGAAATGTGTTTTTGAAATATTATTTATTCACTGTATCATTATGTTCATATATTTTGTGTGCTGTGCAAAAAGAAATAGAGATGGATGTATTCTCGACATGGGGCAATTTTCGTGATAAAAAGAGTATTGTAGAATGAAAAGATTTTTTTTCATAACCATTCCACTTTTTTGTTCATACACATTTTGCAGTGCAGTTATTCTAGTTCTAGTTTATAGATGAGGTATTTAGCTAAAGACTCTTTATATGTATTAATTTCAATCATTTTCTTTTCATATGATTTGCCGTTGTGAAAAGAAGTTGTCGTTCTTTTTGACTTTATTGCTGCATTGTATAGTTGCTGAAAGTATGACCTTTGAACTTTGAAAGCATTCAACAGATATTAGTTTGACCCACACCCCAACCAGGGCACCACACTTAGTAGGTTTTTTGTGTGTCTGTGTTGGGGGGGGGGGGGGGTCTGGATTAAAATTTCACAGGATATTTGTATTGAGCATTTCTAGATTGGGGGGGGGGGGACAATAATAAGATTTTTTTCGGGGGGGGGGAAGGGGGGCAGGTGTCTTGGATGCCTTTAATGCCTTTAATGCCAAGCCCTGCTGAAACATCTATTGGATTAATTCAGTCATGATTAGTTTCCCAAGAATTTTTCCATCAGATGTCTCTTTCTAACCTCTGAAATGTAATGCAAGATTTAAGATATGGTAACAGCTATCAAAAGCTCTGAACCTGACTTCCAGAGTACATTTTAACGTTAATCTAAGGCAGAATTTAAAAGAAATATAGTTCCATTTTCAAATCCTTTATGGACTATTTTCCCTTTATTAGAGAATGTAGGTGATATTAGAATGCAGAGTTCTTGCCTCTTTGATCTCTCAGGCTCTTACCACGTTACCTGTAATATGTAACAGAGAGGTCCAGCTGAGCCAATAACATTGCAAGGATTTTATTACAGGAACCATTTTGGGTATTTTTGACCATTTTAACAGATTTTATTTCATGAAGCGAATCAATCAATCGGCTTTCTTCCTTTGAGTTATAGAATGTTCAATATATGTACATGTATGCATAGAGTTTCGATTGCTTTATTTTCTCCAATAGTGAATTTCCTGTGCCATTTACATTAAGTTCTAACATTCTAGTAATGAATGCTGTTTGTTGTGATCATTTTAAGCCTTCTGTCAATCAATATTGCTGGTTCTGCTAACTGCCAGGACAGCTCTGTAGCGTGATTTGCTGGGTGTGTTTTTTCAATTTTGTCTTTCAACATTTTCTTTTGCAGTCCTTGTAAACATTTGATAAGCAGTGTTTGTATTTTAAGTTTCTGTTGCTTTGGCAAGCAAATGTAGCAAGCACTATTCAGAAAAAAAGATAAGTATTCAATGTAGACTAGCCAAGCCAAAGAGAAATGCCCTACTCCAGTACTTAAGTTAGAAACATTTTTGAAGTTTTAACAAAGCAACACAAATTTTAGGACCCGCAGTGATTCTGTTTTCATTGCAGGGTTTGCTTGCAAGTGCATTTCAGTGAAATGCTAAGCACTAACTTTTTATGCCATAGGGGCTGGAAATTTATTCCAATTTCTTTTTCATTTAGTACATTTGGCCTTTCCTAATATAGGCATGAAATGAGAGTGCAAATTTTGATTCTTAGTAAAAGTAGTAACATTTGATATGTGATATTATGAAATTGCTAGATAAGGGATGCAGGGTCATTTTATAAGACAATTATGTTCTGTAATTTGTGTCGGTAGAACTTTGACGAAATGGCTGTATCAATTTCCTTACAACTGTAGATATAATTATACCAAGATTATGTGAGTTGTATATATTATTACCAGAGTTTGAATTTCACTTCTATTGTGAGTGACATTTTTAAAAAACAACCAAATTTTTGTGTGCGTGTGAGTTTTTTGTGCAATATGAATTGTTTGTGTACATACACAATATGATTCTTGTGCTTTCTGGTCTTCACCATTCCCTTGATTTTTCTTTGATGAATTTTAAATGCACATTCCATCTATGTGCATTTATTTATTTATTCCATTTATTATTGTTTTTAATTAATTTTTTGCTTCAAATATGTGACAATCTTAGTGTAGAGAAAAACCCTGTTAAAAATAAATATATTTCATCTGCTGCGAGCCAGTAATTACAAAATTTTCAGTATCAAGCAACAGATACTGACTCAACCAAAATGGGCCTGGGAGAATTGTTTTTGCTCTGTTCCCTTGTATTTGGAATGTTTTTTTTTCTTTAAGGACTCTGCATACAAAGATTTTTCAGGTCACACCACACAATATACAATTCTGTCACAATGGATTAACATAATTAAGGTAGCGCAAATTTGTCTGAAAGTTCATGAATGAAATTTCCTATCAGAAGTATCAGAAGTCAAAATCAAAGCTTTTTTGTTACAATAATTCTAATTTTAATTCTTCGATTTGAGAGGGGATGTGTGGAGGGGGGGGGGGGGGAGAAATTGCCCAGCAATATTTGGGGGTGTAGCTTTGACAATCTTGAATGACAAGCAAGATCACATTTTCACTCTTTTTCTCTTAGTTGTGCCTTTCATTCTCGTTGGGTCTATGTATCTCTGTTTTCTTGAGAAGTGTGCAACCGTAAATTTGCTCTTCTGCTTTCCCCCTTTGCCGTTCATAGTTTTTGTTTGGTTTCAGTGAGAAAAGAGAAATTCAGGCAGTCAGTTTCTAAGCCCATGAAAGCAATGTTCGATAGTATGACACTGTGTGATATAACCATAGAATGTAGACTTATGTTACTTTTTGTTTAGATTTGACAGTAATTATTTTCCTTCTTCTCTTGGTTATAGGACGTGTGCTATCACACAGTAACACATGCTAGATTTGGCTGCATAAAAGCGGAAATTCTTTTATCAAACGTCGCATAAAGATTCAGCTCTTTCTGCTCCTAAAGCTTCACAATTTTTGTGTTTTGTGTAATTTTTTTGGTTAAGAATTAATGTACACTGACCATTGTAAGATTTTCTTTTTTTTTGTTTTCTGCCGTTTTCTGGAGTTTTGATCTGTACATTTTGACATTTTTGAAGATGTTAAATATATGAATGATGTATAAAATACAATGTTTGGAGAGAAATAAAAAAGTAACAAAAAAAGTTTGCTCTCAGGAAAACAAAAATGTTTGAATGTTTCTTTCTTCAAGGCTGTATATGGTGGGAATTAAAGGGGAGGAGAGGGAGAGGGAGAAAGAGATAGACAGAGAGAGAGAGAGAGACTGAGATAGACAGAGAGAGAGAGAGAGAGACTGAGATAGACAGAGAAAGAGATAGACAGAGAAAGAGATAGACAGAGAGAGACTGAGATAGAGAAAGAGATAGACAGAGACGGAGATAGACAGAGAGAGAGGACTGAGATGGACAGAGAAAGAGATAGACAGAGAGAGAGAGAGACTGAGATGGACAGAGAAAGAGATAGACAGAGAGAGAGACTGAGATAGAGAAAGAGATAGACAGAGAGAGAGACTGAGATAGACAGAGAAAGAGATAGACACAGAGAGAGAGAGACTGAGATAGAGAAAAAGATAGAAAGATAAGACAGAGGGAGATAGAGATACAGAAGGAGGGAGATAGATGGTGATAGACAGATAGAGATGGAAAGATAAAGACAGATGACAGAGTGATAAAGATACAGCATACCTGCCAACTGTTCCTATTAAATAGGAATATTCCTATTTTGTTGAAAAGGAAATTGCTGTTTTACTTGAACTTGTGTGTTTCTATTTCTGTACAAATTTGTAATATTGTATGGGGAAATTAAGGAATGTTCCTATTTTTGAAAATTTCTTGATAATTTGTTGCTATTTCTTGGCTCTCAGGGTTGGCAGGTATGAATAAAGTGATAGAAAGAGAGAGAGAGAGAGAGAGAGAGAGAGAGAGAGAGAGAGAGAGAGAGGCGGGGGGGGGGGGGAGATTCAGCAGAGGAGGTAAAAGAAATGAATATAATCATATGCATGTTGATTATTTCTCTATTTTGCTTCGCTGTCGTTATGTTTTTGATGTTTGCTACTGCGTAACATTGTTAACACATGGGGCCTCATGGAACACAACCACTGGTGAAATGAGCAACCCTGTATAAATATAAACAATAAAGACGTTTTAAAAAGTAAATAAAAAAAGAAGATGAAATGGAAATGTCCAAGAAATTACAAGAAGCTAGAATTATCTGCAAAAGGCCAGGACATCTCTACAAGTCTCTCTTTTCCTTATTTCCCCTCTTTCCTAATCTATCTCTCTCCACTTCCTTTTCTTGCCTCTTATTTTCCGTCTCTTACCGGGGGGGGGGGGGGGGGGGGGGGGGGGGGGTGTTTCACAACGACTAAGATTGACTTAAATCGCACTTAACTATGGCTGGCCATTCATGCCACCGTTTTCTTTCACCATGGATCTGTCGAAGGATTTGCAAATCATGGAGGGGGGGGGGGGGTGTTTCACAAAGACTAAGATGGACTAAAATCGCACTTAACTATGGCTGGCCATTCATGCCACCGTTTTCTTTCACCATGGATCTGTCGAAGGATTTGCAAATCATGGAGGGGGGGGGGGGTGTTTCACAAAGACTAAGATGGACTAAAATCGCACTTAACTATGACTGGCAATTCATGCCACCGTTTTCTTTCACCATGGATCTGTCGAAGGATTTGCAAATCATGGACACAAATCTGCAGAATTGTCCATTTTTTTTAGTTCATTGATGAAGAAAAAAAATATTTATTCTTCAAATGTGCGACAATGATTTGCGCATCCCTTGAAAGACCGACGGCGAAAGAAAACAGTGGCGTGAATGGCCTGCCATAGTCAAGAGCGATTTGAGTCGATCTTATAGGGTGTTGCAAGAAGGTTGCTATCAATAGCAACTTTCTTGATTGAAGGTTGCAATCAATAGCAACTTTCTTGCAACACCCCATTAGTCTTTGTGAAACACCCCCAAGATGAAATTGTACACATACCTTTATCAATAGAGTCCAAGAGAGTATGGAACTGTAAATTTTGCCACTTTTTATTATTTCTGTCTGTTTTCTCCGCAATGAAAGAAAAACAAAGAGACCAAACAAAAAACATCTACCATAAAACACTGAAAAACATACATGTACGGGACACAGAGATGACGACAATCACAAAATGCAACATAAACTATGTGTACTGCACATAACAAAATAAACTTTCTTGAAAATAATATGATCCACTTAACACATTTCAAACTTGCAAAAAAAAATTATCTGGTAATCTTTCACGCATATTGCCAACAAAAATATTTCATCTTTCGATAGCTGAAAAAGCTCAACTCATATCCTTTAAGAGTTAACGTTCTTTTAGCTTCAAAACAAAGATAACACGACACTGCTTCGACCTCAACATAATTCGGCACAAACCTGACAACATATCGTAAGGCAAACTTTGGGTAGCGTTACAGTACTGCATTTATCTCTACCTTGTATCCCCTCTCAAAAAGTATAAGGCAAACCACCCCTCAACATGAAATGCAATCTCCCTGGTTCAGTATACCTGCCACATAGCAGGCTATTCCATTCGCAAAGCAGGGATTAGAAATAAAGATAGGGCATATATTTGTGACCAAAATACTGGATTATGGACAACTTCATGCCACTCATTTGAAGTTAATCATGATCATAATAACAAAGGAAAATAAATATTACACTTTTAAAAGTTTGCGTACTTTTGACGATGTCACAGGGGGGTGCTCATAAATGTATAATGTACTAGTGTAGTTCATTTCAGCAAGTTTCTTTTATTGCTTGAAGATGGAACTCTTGTCACCGCTAAAATAAGCCCAAAACTATATCTCCAAATCATGCGAGAGCAGATTTTCATCTGGAATCTGTAAAAACAATGAATTACCTTCTCTTCCAGGCTTGCTTACATATGTAGCATCAACCGCTTCAAAAAAAAAAACCTACAGGATTTCAAGACATACTGCGTGTCACATTTCTGTACCTTATAACATGTAATTTAAGTAGCAAAGAGTCTTAAACCTTTTAGCAACCTGGGGAGCGTTTCATGAAGAGTTTAGTCGGTGATTTTTACTGACTAATTTGCTTTCAGCCAATCAGATGCGAGGATTTTCAGTAGCTTATAACATTTGTCAGTGATTTTCACCGACAAATCTCTTCATGAAACGCTCCCCTGGTTTCTATTGCCTTCCTTTTAAAAAACACAGGAACATTACCTTCTCTTCAAGGCTTGTTCGCAAGTGCAGCGGTCAACCGCTGCAAACCCTTCATAGGATTTTTGAAGCATACTGTGTATCACACTTTCTGTGTCTTACAACAGACACATCCGTGAGTTTAAATCTAGAAACTTTCTTGTCAGTCACCTGCCATTCATAGAGTGGAAAAAAGGTACATTAAAAAAAAAAAATTGTCTTTTAAAAAAAGCGGTTTGCTGTTATACATCTGAACGAGCCTTTACACAAACAGGAGTGAAAGCATATGCTGTAAAGAGTGCAATCAACTCTGCAGTGGAGTGGTTGGAAGTAATGATTTCACAAAGGATTCCACTGTTTTTGATCATTTATTTTCACATCCAAATGATATGATCTCCCTAATATTACTATTTTTGGAGTTGATTTTTAATGCGTCACACTTACAGAACTATATAAAAAACCAATAGCAAATTTCATTTACACTGTACTAAAAACAAAATTTCATTATTTCAAAAGATGTTCCCTCAAGACAATTAGAATGAACTGACAGTGTACAAACTGGTTTGCTAATTTCAAGTCGGATAGAATTACTGGTGCATGTTTATACCATCTTCAGTATGTCCTTCACATTTAAACATCTAAAATAACAAGGCATCTTTGAAAACACGTAGATTAAACTCGATAAGCTGCAGGCCTTTCTGGCAATTTATCACTTCCAAAGTCAAATTACGCTTCTTCCTATAAACATTCAAACACACATGATTCTGAGCTGAAAAAAAATCACAAGGTGTAGGTGCTATCTTTTGGCAAGACATTAATCTGTATTTGCCACACTCAACCCAGGAGTAGTGAGTGGGTGCTGGGTAGGATTTATTCCTTGAATTCACCGAGTGCTACGGTTACTGGGCTAAAGCTGGGGTAATAACATGACGACAGGGCCCTCTGGGAGAACAGTACATAGTATTCCCTCCGGGAGAACAGTACATTGTACTGAAAAGGCTACCCTGGGTAAAAAACGAGGAAAAAATAATGAACATATTCAATAGTGTTTTTGGCACATGTTATCACTAAAACAGAAATAATCATTAAAAAAAAAACAACAAACAAACAAAAACAGATATTTCATTTCGTACATTAAAAATGCGAACAAAAATATTGCAGTTTATTATTTACGTGCCCTAGACAAGTTAGTTACCCATGTTAGGATGTACACAACTTTTCCCTTTGATCATACTGATCAGGAAGAGAAGAATCATAAAATACATACCCAATCTGTGCCTAATGAAGTGACCAAAATGCAGGACTCTTGACGTTAATGATAACCTTACATATTGCAGTGATTTGCGGATAACCTGGGCTTATGTTAACGGTAGAGAACGAAAAACAAAATTTGATATTTTATTCCAAACTTAAAGGGAGAAAAACAATTCCTTGCAATATCCCCCCCCCCCCCCAAAAAAAAAAAAAACTAGTAAAAAAAAGAAAAAAAGAATCCCTGAAAGATGAGTTGAGTTGCTAAGTCCCTATTAAAAAAAGGTTCATTTCTGTTTCATCAACAAGCCTAGTCCCATTATAACATATTGATGTTGGCACTGCTCAGTCCCATACCATTTCAGCAATTACATGATCTAGAAGGCTTGTAATGTGACCCACAGCAGTATAGGGCCTCGTTTTAGTGATATTTTTGCAGTATCTTTTGATCCAGAATGCTAGGAAATACACATCATACATATGCAGAAAGATCAACAATTCCTGAAAAATTTAGGTCTTTTTCCGATGTAGTACGTTGTGCATTTCCTGCATACGAGCAATTTAATTGCAACTACATGGAATCACTTTTAACGCTTTTAAACTGGCAATGCAGTGAAAATCATACAATCAGTATTTCTGGATGCAAATTGGCAATTTAAAGGAAATTATGATTTTCATTCTCATCATTTCATGTTACTTACATTTCAGATGTTTGAAGGTTTGCATGGTGGTACGGATAATCGTAGAAGGGCTTACGGTTCATCATAGTGGTAAGTCCTGAAAGGACTATAGGTAAAGTGGAAAGAGATAGAGGTGAAGGCACCTGCCTCAAGTCTTCTCACCTCTCTGCCGCCCTCAAGCCAAGTCTCCTCATTCTCTTCGCCTACCTCAAGCCTTCACCCCTCCTCTGGTTTACAGTCCTTTTCAGGACTTCACCCAGTTTCAAGAAAGATACTCTACCCTCTTATCTCTCCTGCTTTCTCGCCTCTCATTTTCACCTCCATCTCTATCCACTTTACCTACAGTCCTTATCAGGACTTACCACATGGTGAACCGTAAACCCTTCTACGATTACTTACACTGTTATGTTCTTCAAACTCTGTAGGAGTGAGAACAAAACTAATTGATGCCAATTTGAGGAGGGCCAGCTGATTAACTTAGCCCTCACAAAAGCTCTGTACTGGTATGGGTTAACACACAGGATATACTTGACGGTTTTTCTTACAGGTGACAATGTACTGCCCAAAACTCAAGATTAATAACCTCGTCGGCTTCCCGGAAAAGGCCGTTATCGACCTTTTCTCAATTTTCCCTGCCATTTTTTTTCATTGCAGAAATGGAAAAAGCATGTCATAAGCTGTCTTCTCGTACCATTCTCGAACCTCAATTTGACGTCATTATGACGTAATAAGCAAAAAAAACAAAATTACGCGAGCATGTGAATTCCTCCTCACTCAACGTGCTTATGCGCATAGACCGATTCGCAATAGCGTCCTTTTTCTGGGAAGTATTGCACATTTTTTGTTCCCAGAAGAAAGACACTATTCTTCGCTCAACGTGCTTACGCACATAGACCGTTCGCATTAGCGGCCTTTTTCCGGGAACTGGATTCATGTACTCGCACATTTTTGGTCCGGGAAGAAAGCCGTTAAGGATAAAATGCTAATGATTAGAAAACATTTAGAGTGTTTTAAATAAAAGCACAAAATATCATTGAAGAAAAAATCTTGCTCTGTCAGAAAGTTTGATAGTTAGGATGGAAAAATAATACACTAGCTACTAAAAGCTCAAAATAAGGTCAAAACTTCATTCGCATTTTTCTCGAAAACGTACATTTCGCGCACGTGCGCGTTAGTGGCCTTTTTCCGGGAAGGCGACGACCTCTACATGTAAATCTCTGTGCATTTCTGTCATCCAGTGATATGGCTTCCTTAGGGTAGGTAGAGGCCCAAAATGAAAATTGTGAGCAGAACTAAACTGCGAGCAAAATCACATTACTTGGACTGACTGCATACCTTACAAAAAGTACAATGCATTAACATAAGGAATGGAGAAAGTTTGGCATCAAATATATGTAAGCAAACATATTTCATATTTTATTACATTTCTTTGTAGTTCAGTGAGGATGTTAGTATATGTTCATTGCAAAACAAGTAGACGAATTTGAATACTACAATGTATTCACACACAAGATTTTGATACAGGATACCTGTAGTTAAGTAAGCTTCTTCAAAGTTTCAAGTGTCTCCTGATTCTGCCAAGTGACCCAACTACATGAAATCCATCCAGTGGCTGCATTCAAAAGACTGTGATCGTATCTTAGTCGATCATGCTCTTTCAATTGGCAACTTTAGTGCTTGCCTCTTTGATCATAAAATGCTCCGTACTGCTTCCTCAACGTCAATATCCATGCCTGGCAACTCGCTCTCGAGCCCAGTGGCTGCGGTGTTTTCTTCAATAAAGCTGGTATTGGCATAGTCCTCCACATTGAACACTGCGGAGTCATCAGCGCTGTCGAAGACATCATCCTGATCGAAGCTAATATCGGCAAGGCTGGCATGGCGCAAAGAATCACCAGGACCCGGGTTCTGCAGAAAAAGAATACTGTTTACGGCGCTGTCCATCTGTTCCTGAAGAATGTCTTTATCTGCGCTCTCTTCATCCATTATTGCATCAGTGGAGGGGTTTCCTTCATTTGAGGCGGTCGTGTCTCGAGTGTTTGCATCGCTGTCTTGGAATGATAATGAATCTTTGCTCCTCTCGCTAACTTTCCACACACTACCTTTAGTCCTATAGTCAACTGAAGATGAGTAATCGCTACTGTCCAAGGAATCAGAGCTCAGCAACGCCTCAAGTTGGCTCTTCCTTCGCTTCGGCTTCGTTGGGGAGGATAGTACTGAGTCATCACTCTCACTGGTAAACGACCGATCACGGGACTTCACCTTAGATTCAACCAAGAGGCTTTTGGTCAAGCGTAAGCGGATGCCACCTCCGGACGAGCCACCCTTGGAACCTTCATCCTCGTCACTGCTCCCATACCTGGACACAATGGACGACTGATACTGTCCTTTGGTGCCTGCGGAAGTGTCCCCATCGCCGCTGACCTCTCTTTGTCTCTGCAGGACAGCTCCCGGTGTAGTGGATCTCTTGGGTGAGTCCATATCCGTACCTTTACGTATTCTGTCGTGGTTGGTCTTTTGCCGGGACTCGGCCTTTGCTGGCACCACCTTGGCAGGTTGAGCAAAGGAATGCTCAGGGGTTACCTCAATGGAGGAGACCTACAATAATGAAAATAGGCACATAATCGATGTCTCCAGTATCTACCAGTAATCACCTCTAACATACAGAAAAAAAACAGCGTTGTCTGAAATTCTTCTGATTTTTTTTTTTCAACTTAACTTTTGTCGTTTTTTTTTCGAGTTTGCCATTTCAGGGTCTTATTTGCACCACTATTCAGTTAGAACAGATCATAATAATAGGTGATAATGGTGGAATATGAGGAAATAGATCCCCCTTTATTTTGTATACAAAACTCATAAAGTTTCTATTTTCGGGCTGACCCGAGGTTACAAAGTTCACGATTTGGCAAAGGTATGATCGCGGCAATCTGGCTCATATTAGTATATTAGCAAAGTTGGATTTCAAACAATACTTTCTCTCTTAAAAAAGCAATGAAATGACCAACAATATATATCTACAGATGGCATATGGTGGGAAAATACATAACACCACTCTGTAGCACGAACATGTATTTACATGTTAAAATCTTACATGACTGCAAATGTAGAGAGATCTGAAATAGCTCTTTACCTCAGTATCAGTTGTCCCTTGGTCCTGTCCAGATTCTATCTTTGGCATTAATGATTCCACTAACCCTGCAGAGAGAGAAAAAGATAGAGTGATCCTAAAGATTTTTCCATGATTTATTGCAATAATATGCTGTTACCATGTCCATGCACTTTCCGACACATTCAGAATGTGTGTCTTGCACATCTTCATCCTAAGACCGATATGTGTGCCAAATTTCATGAGCACTGCTTGAGAAATGAAGAAGTAGTACGATCCGCAATATTTGCAATGGACCGACCGAACCGAGCGTACGCTGATTCCTATATACCCCCTTCAAACTTTGTTTGGTGGGGTATAAAAAACCCAAACAAACAAAAAACTCAGAAGCAATAATGCCTCTGGCCAAGTGGTGGCGAAGGCATAAAAATCATTGCCTCCTGGCGACAAAAAACAAAAGGTGTAGATCAATCAAACTGCAATAAAGCTAGCAGAAAATTTACTGTCAAAAGTATCATGTGAGCTGTACTGGAGAAACTTTATATTAGGAGGTCACCAGGACCAAAAGAATTTCCGTCATAACCGTTACCATGCAATATCAGAACATCCAAAAAATGCAGATATAGAACTACATGCACACTAACTACCATACCAAGTCTGTTGCCCCCATTTATAAAATCAATTTACGGCTAGGAAGATGAAATTATTGTCTGGATTATACAGGAAAATGCTCAACCCTGCAATTCTGAAAACATTTGAAAGTGATTTCAATTCTTATGTGTTCTATTGTTTTATGGATTCTATGTACTTCCTTGTTTTCAAAACTATCTTAATTTGTTTTTTTCGAGTCTGCTGCTTCAGAGGGGTCATCTGGACAAACACTGAAATAGTATGAATCATAATAACAGTATGAAATAGAATTGCATTTCCCCCAATCATTTTGCACACAAATCTATGAAATTCTTACTTTTCTGGCCGACATGAGATCACAAAAGGTCATGCACTCGGCAACGCCATGACCTATTTTTGTAAACTTGGTGTCAAAAGATGGCCAAAACTTTGGCGTGGAGTAAAATGCAGCAGTTTGAATGGTACGGCGAAAAGTGTATAGTGCAAAATAGGGTTAACTTTAATGTAAGTCCCTGCCCAGGGTTAGGCTGAAGTATGGAAATGGACCATTGGAAAGAAATTAACCATCAAAAGAATGTTGTTGGAGCATAATTATGTTGGGAACTCTATTTTACACGGATTGGAAAATATGATGAATATCATAAGGAGACACCTTTTGAAAAGAATGGATAAACTGACCTCTGTTGGCTTCTGCCCTTCTGCGTTCTTCCTGAAGTGCCGCAGTCTCGTCTTGCAGAAACAAGCGCCCTAGCATGACATTCTCGGAGGACGGAACCTCTATCTGAAAAGAAATGAATTAACAAATTCATGACGTAATTCCACATTTTGTGGATTGAGTGAGCAGAAAGTGCAAAATTTATACAGATACTGTGCTTATTTTGGTTGCATCAGTATGTGTCATTTGATGAATATTTTTATAGGAAAGGGAGCACTAAAATCCTTAAATTGGCAATGTGACGGAAAGCTCAAATCATTGTATTTCCAGGCAAATTGGTTACTTTTTAAATTATCAACACACTTTTCTGTCAATAAACAAAGAAAACTGAGTGTTTTAGGATTCCTTTTAGAATGTAATGGCACAACAGGAGTTAACACACGGAAGAAACAGAGCGGAATCATGTTGAATTAGTGCTGCTTTATTCTTGAGGCCCAAATAAAAAAACAATTAGGCTGCTATTTTTAACCCATAGCAGTACAGTGTCTTCTTTTAGCAACACTTTGACAGAATGTGTTGGTCGAGAATACTCGCGATTACACATTACACATGAAGAGAAAGATTTCACTGAAAACGTTGAGTCCATGTCCAATGCAGTAGGTTTGCACCATTCTATAATAACAGTGATTTAATTTCAAGTAATCATTAAACTCTTTAAACTGGCAATGCAGCAAAATTACAAAATCACCATTTACATGAGGAGATTGGCAATTTAAAGAAAAAATTATATACTGCAATTTTTCATTTTGGTTCATGTTCTATGACAAACTTGCTCTCAGCCAATCAGATGCAAGGATTTCAGCAGCTTATAACAGTTATTACAACTTGTTATTGATAACAGTTTTATGAAACAGGGCTCTGTATTGCTATGGGTTAAATATTACAAGTAGTGAATATAACTTACCATGCTCTCTTGGTAAAGAAGATACTGGAACTTGTCAAGCATCTTCTCCTTCTTTGCCATTAGTTGATTACACACTTCATCAAAAGAACTCTCAGCTGGAAAGAGAGAGAGAGAGAGGAGTTATATCATTTAGCATTATTATCAACCTCCTCCTCCTCCTATTCCTCCTCGTTATCATCATTATTTTTTTTATTTTTTTTTTTTTAAAGGACCTTGAGCATTTAATCAAAATGGAAAAGACGCTATATAAATCCTATGTATTATTATTATTATTATTATTATCACCATCCTCATCTTCCTCATCACCTCCACTGAAACCACCATCATTATAATTATCATCATCATCATCATCATCACCCCCATGATCACCATTAGCATCAT
>CM057168.1:15316223-15398723 GCA_029962745.1 Echinometra lucunter
CCCCCCATGATCACCATTAGCAATCATCATTATCACCACCATCATCAACATCACCATCAACATCATCAAAAGCACCATCAAAAAATAATGAATGCAATCATTCATCATCAGCAGCAGCAGCAGCAGACCATAACCATCATCCCCATCATTGTCACTACTACATAAATATCATCCTCACAACTATCACCATTACAACACTGCTTATCATCACTATCACTATCACCATAATCATAATCATCGTCATCATCATCGTCATCATTAAAATCACCATCAGTATCATCAATGCAATCATTATCATCATCATCAGCAAGCAGCATACCACGATCATCATCACCACACTGTCACCACCACCATAATTATCAATCTTCACCAATACCATCATCATAACAAACACTGCTATCATCAACATCACCATAATCATCATCACCACCATCATCATCACCATCATCATCATCACCATCATCCATCATCATCATCATCATCATCATCATCATCGGTAACTTCACTCTCTTTGAAAGTCTTTTCAGTGGGGATCTTTCGTTGGCTATGTGGTAGGGTAACGCCTCTGGATAGCCTCGTTGTACGAAAGCGAAGGGCGTTTTGAACTGGATGTTCTCCACGCAGTACTTGTCTAGATCACGCCTCTCACGGATACTGCAAAGAAAATACAAGCTTTCTTTTGATATAGTGTAGTGTGCATATGAAAAAAAGCAGTAATGAACAAGAGACATTATATACTGAAGCCAAAAAATGAATACAAACATTCTTTTGACAGTGTTGTGTATGAAAAAAAAACCCAAACAAATACATAGATGAACAAGGGACATTGTACACTCAAGCCAAGGAATGAAAACAAGCTTTCTTTCGACACAATGTAGTGTGTGTAAAAAACACTCCCCAAAACAAATAAAACAAAGACTAACATACGATACATTCTAGTAGTATACTGATTATGTACGCCGGTGGTATGTACGGCAGTACTTAGTAGGTTAACCAACCAAAGCAGATGGCCAATGGAAGAAAATATGTGGTTTTTCAGAGTAATAGTTGCGTTCATTCCTGCCTCGTCTCCCGGCCTACCAAGTACTTATCCATTCTAAATCGTTTACACTACTTACAATCCAAGCAGCAGCTGGTAGGGGAGTTGGTGGTTTAGGGGGAGAAGGAGGGGTGTGGATAGGATCTGGGCCCCTGTTTCATAAAAAGTTGCTATGATAGCACTAATGCTGGAATGGTAACTACCATGGCAACAGTGAGAATTCCGCTTCCTGATTGGCTTTCTCCTCCTCACTCCAACTCCCTTCCCCTCCCTACCCGAGTCATCTTATTTGCTTCTCCTTTTCAAATCAGATGTGAAAAGTTTGACTGCCAAAAATTATAGGCTGGAATTCACAAAGGTGGTTTAAATTTAGTCCATGGTTAGGCAAATTTTGTGGTACAAGTGCCCTTGATTTAGCACGTACACTAAGATAGGTCCAATGATAAACGCGCGCGTGTGGCAAAGGGCGCTAGATTTACGCTTGTTGCCATAGTTTAAACCACGGTTCATGTAAATTCATGCTTAGATTGATTTACATAAACCGTGGTCTAAACCATGGCAACAAGCGTAAATTTGGCGTCCTTTTCCACATGCGCGTGTTTATCATTGTACACGCTAAAATCAAGCGCACTTACACCACAAAATTTGCCTAAACCATGGACTAATTTAAACCACCTTTGTGAATTCCGGCCAGCATGGTCAATTTTTAGATTACACCATAAAATTTGCCTAAACCATGTACTAATTTAAACCACCTTTGTGAATTCCGGCCAGCATGGTCAATTTTTAGATTACACCATAAAATTTGCCTAAACCATGGACTAATTTAAACCACCTTTGTGAACTCCGGCCAGCATGGTCAATTTTTAGATTACACCATAAAATTGCCTAAACCATGGACTAATTTAAACCACCTTTGTGAATTCCGGCCAGCATGGTCAATTTTTAGATTACACCATAAAATTTGCCTAAACCATGGACTAATTTAAACCACCTTTGTGAATTCCGGCCAGCATGGTCAATTTTTAGATTACACCATAAAATTTGCCTAAACCATGTACTAATTTAAACCACCTTTGTGAATTCCGGCCAGCATGGTCAATTTTTAGATTACACCATTAAATTGCCTTAAACCATGGACTAATTTAAACCACCTTTGTGAATTCCGGCCAGCATGGTCAATTTTTAGATTACACCACAAAATTTGCCTAAATCATGGACTAATTTAAACGACCTTTGTGAATTCCGGCCAGCATGGTCAATTTTTAGATTACACCATAAAATTTGCCTAAACCATGGACTAATTTAAACCACCTTTGTGAATTCCGGCCAGCATGGTCAATTTTTAGATTACACCATAAAATTTGCCTAAACCATGGACTTATTTAAACCACCTTTGTGAATTCCGGCCAGCATGGTCAATTTTTAGATTACACCATAAAATTTGCCTAAACCATGGACTAATTTAACCCACCTTTGTGAATTCCAGCCAGCATGGTCAATTTTAGATTACACCATAAAATTTGCCTAAACCATGGACTAATTTAACCCACCTTTGTGAATTCCGGCCAGCATGGTCAATTTTTAGATTACACCATAAAATTTGCCTAAACCATGGACTAATTTAAACCACCTTTGTGAATTCCGGCCAGCATGGTCAATTTTTAGATTACACCACAAAATTTGCCTAAATCATGGACTAATTGAAACCACCTTTGTGAATTCCGGCCAGCATGGTCAATTTTTAGATTACACCACAAAATTTGCCTAAATCATGGACTAATTTAAACCACCTTTGTGAATTCCGGCCAGCATGGTCAATTTTTAGATTACACACCATAAAATTTGCCTAAACCATGGACTAATTTAAACCACCTTTGTGAATTCCGGCCAGCATGGTCAATTTTAGATTACACCACAAAATTTGCCTAAATCATGGACTAATTTAAACCACCTTTGTGAATTCCGGCCAGCATGGTCAATTTTTAGATTTTAAAAGTAACACTGTCATTGCATGAAAACTAATATGCTTTCCATTTGATTCTTATTCATTACATATCAGTTCAGTTTCAGTTCAGTTTCAGTTTATTTTCATATTTCACATAAATGATGATAAGTGCATGCAAGTGAGAAATAATACATAAATATATGAATGACATCATAAATAAGACGATTCATAATACAAAGGGGGAAATTGGAACATACAAAGACGTAGACCTTAATATATTCACCATGAGCTTAAGACAAATTAATTTAAAAAGTGAAATATGAGGGAATCTAATAAAAAGCTGAGCTTGTAATTAAAGATTCCCTAGAAAGTTTAAAGAAAAGTCTGTGATATTTGCGTGTTATTTTGAGAGATCTATCTTTAAAAAAAGTACAAAAAAAGGAAAAAAAAAAAAGAAGGGCAAGGTAAACAAACAAACAACAAACAAAACACACACCTAAGGAACTAAGGGACTAAGGAGCCATCGCGTAAGTATTTAGGAGGGATAGTTTTAATTTGCGTTTAAATGTATCCAATGAGCTGTTATTAGTTAATTCTGGGGGGAGGTTTAATGAAAAAGTTTGACATTATGATCTAAATCACGATCTATTTTCTTTTTTTGCATTCTATTATATTTTCTACATCATAATCATATTCTAGCAAACTTCAATTGTAAACACCTCATATTTACATAGAGGGAAATAAAGATTTTTTTTTCACATTAAACTCTTCGTGTATTGTACTCACAATTCAGCAGCAGCAGGTGGTGGAGTTGGTGGTTTAGCAGGTAGTGGAGGGGAAATTATCTCCACATCTTTGCCCTCTGTCTCCTCCATTCTACTGCCCTTGGGCGAGGCCTTGGCGCCCTTCTTCTTCGCCTTGCTACGGCTTGGCTTAGCAGCCCGCACTGGAGAGAGCTGAGCCTGTTAGAGATACAGTGGTGGTCAGAAGTATTAGAACACCTGCTAAAATGACTGTAAGTTTAATTTTTACTTGTTTATCAATATTTTGATTGATGTGTCCGTATTTTCTTGTTGC
This sequence comes from Echinometra lucunter, assembly GCA_029962745.1. Taxonomy (NCBI): domain Eukaryota; kingdom Metazoa; phylum Echinodermata; class Echinoidea; order Camarodonta; family Echinometridae; genus Echinometra; species Echinometra lucunter. Next base: position 15,320,288 of record CM057168.1, read on the forward strand.
TGAATTATGCAAACTGCAATAAACCAAGTGAAATATCTGGGTCATTGTCAAGTCCATATTTAGTGGAATTTTTGTACTGTTCTATACCAACCCCACCCCCTTTCCCCTAGAAAGTTCAAAATGATACCTTTCTGGACATCCCAAGACCAATGCACTAAGGGAAGTCACAATGAGTTGGATAATGAACTTCACAAATTTCATTATTCCATTGTGACTTAACGTTCATGCAGTGCATGTGCACTAATACACTCACAAACATGAATTATCTGTATGATCTTTACCTTGGGTGGTGTTGGAGTACTAGAGGAAGGTTGCTGTACAGGTTGCACAGCAGTACTAGCTGCATCGGGAGCCTAATAGAAAAAAAAAACAATATGGAGTGAAACATATTATGTTTGTAAAACTTTTTTCTTTGTAGCAACTCGTGAATCAGTTCCAACAAATTCATGATAAAAGCAAAAAGAAAATTGTCACAGAACTGGTTAAAATTGGTTTCACATTGTCTGCCTGGCATAAGCAGATACCATGTGTGAGATCATCTGATATTCCACTAATGATTTCAGCTGAATTTCAGTGTAAATATATGAAATGAGCACAATCATGACAATGTGTCAGTTACATTCTGCTGTATGCTAGGTCCCCTGCACCCCGATTGCTACCCACACAGCGATCACAGTGCCTTGTACACTATGTAGCATAAATGCAACCCTCCTTGGTCTTACGCGTGTAGGCACGTGCGAGTTTTTTTTAGCTGTTCCAGCTAAAAGAATAAAAAAAAAAAAAAAAAAAAAAAAAATGATGGATTGCGGCTGGACACTTGCATTAACCTCAAGGATGTCATGATCCAAGTGCCTACCTTCTTCTGGCACTGTTGAAGCTTAGCTTGCTGCTGACGATAGAACTCTTGCTGCTGCTGTGGGGTCATGTTCTTCAGCTGCTCCTGCAGACGTCGCAAGACCTCCTGTTGTTGAGGGGTCAGGTTCTAGAGGGACGACACAAAGAATGAGAATATGTGGAGTCAAGGATGCCTGCCATATGATTCGGCATGCCATAATCCAGGGGTACTGTCATAACCCAGGGTACGGCGCTGTGTAGCGCCATCTCATGTCATCAGAATACAGTTATAAATGCAATGTTGTCAGGCAACTTTTATGTTACGATTGGCGAGAACGATCCCAAAGCCAATTTTCATTCTTTTGTGATGACATATAATGACAAATTTCTTGAATTCATTAAAAATCTTCTTGAATAAAACACTAACAAAATCACTTTCACATGCTTTTGGTACCCAGGGTAAAGCGCGAAAAATGTAAAAAATAATTCAGCAAAACGGTGAATTTTTAGTTGGTACCCCAGGGTGCCAATCACTTCATCATACGGACAATCCCCGTAAGAAATCCGCAAGACAAGCTTGAAGACTTGCTGGAATTATTGTTTTGAATGTGTACGAAAGAATGGAAATTCCGGAGCCTGAATAGACAGAGAAAAGAATATACTGGAGCAGAGAAAGATGCAGGTCTTGAAAGGTTCAAACACTTACATTCAATACTGTGACATAACTTTACAGTGCTCTTGGACAGGCACCAATTCATTCATACTGTCATTTACACCCACAAAGCTGCGCACAAGATTGACTCAAGTTGCCATATAACATAACATCCTCCACTCCTCACACATGCATTTTTATTTGTCTTTGTCCCGCCTGGTTTATGCAAGGTTGTAAAACAAGCTGTAAGTCACAAGTGGTGCATGTTATGCCTCCAGCACCACCTTTGGTGGATAGAGGCATAAAAAAACCTGATATGAAGATATAGTGAGTGAAAACTGTTGTGAAATTTCCATTCTTGCCACAATACTTCATTTCGCTCTTCTACAAGGCTGGCCTGTTTCTTGAAGTATGAATATCTATGACAAAGACCACAGGCGGGAGATTTAACTCACCTTGCCAACTAACTGTACAATATTGGTAGTGAAGATCTGCTGGAAGGTGCTTGCACCACTACTCGCGGCTGGTATCTGTACCCCTGATACCGGTGTTGGTATAGATGAGGAGGAGGCAACAGATTGACTGGACCCCTGTGCCCCTGTCACTAGCGTAGAGGTCTGGGAAGAGGCTTGAGCAGCTGCAGCTGCTGCAGCAGCCGCTGCTGCCGCCGATGCAGCCACAGCTGCAGCAGATGATGTCTGCTGTTTGGTAATGTTGCTGAGCTAAAAGATGTCAGAGAAAAGGATGCAACAACCAAGACTGATAAAAGGTGGTATGTTAAAGGTTAACACTGCCACTCTCAACCCTAGGCTCCTTCTAATGAACCATTGTGACCATCGGTTCACTTTGGTCAGGTGTCTTCCAACAAACTGGGACCCGACAGGCAATCATCTCCTCACTACAAAATTGCTTAAGGCCTGTCCAAATACGAAAAAGAAAACCCCACAGCACCCCCCTCCTAATGGCCAAAAGCTATGGACCAATCAAATTCTTAAAAATGATAGCGCAAGATATGTCATGGGTTTTTCTGTGCAACTTTTGGCAGAACTCTTTAGAGCGTTAGCGCATGTCTATATGTGAACACTTAAAAAAACCCCAAAGCATTGGGGTTTGCTGCCGGGTTTTCCACCAGATACATGAATGAGCCTTTAGGGGTGAGCCCTGATGCTATCACAGAGTACTTGGTGAGTGATTCCATGGTCACTTTCAGCATCTTAGGGAAGCCTGGCTACAGCCAAGGAAATAGCAGAACACTGGAGATGTACTTTGACATTTTTCACATACCTGAAATTGTCCAGCAGCCTGATTTGATGCAGCAGTTCCCACTGCTGAAGGTTTTGGAATGTTTGTTGCAGCGGACATAGGCCTGTAAGTCTGTGCAGTCCCAATATTTGATCCAGCCATAGTGAAATTCCCAGAACTTGAAGGATTCTGAAAATGGCAAGAATTAAAGGTCATTAAATCAGATAATACAGAGAGCTTTGTCAGAAATTTCCCGCAAGTGGATATCAAAATGAGCTGACGGACAGTGAAAATAATACTCCTCCAGCCAAATAACTTTGGGTAGAAATGTAACAAAACGAAGAGGATGAAAAAGTGTCATTTTATGCATTAACAGAGAGCTCAACTACATACTCTGATAACAGGATAGTCTGAAAGCATTGTATCTGCCAGGTACAGCTTGAGCCAAGTAGTAAAGGAAACTGCTTGAATACATGGGCCTGTTCGCCGTGATCAAGACCCTGAAATTCCTTTTTGCTTGCAAAGTGGTAATGAACATGCCCAATGCAAGGTTTACATCTAGAATTCTATTCCTAACCAATACGATAAGTCACAAGCACAACTTCTACCACCCTACCACAGAAACTTCTACCACTACCACCAATACATTATTATCCCTATCCTCATGAATAAAATCACTACCACAACCATTACCAACAATATCAATATACCATCATCGCCACCACCACCAACACCACTGCCACTGCATCTGCTCACCTGAACACCATCTCCAGCTGTCAGGACTTCTGCTTTACAGCCAAAGTCTGACGAGGTACTGGCAGCTGTTTTCCCAGCAAGTGTCCCACCTCCAGGAGGGGTACCCTTGTCCTGCTCAAGATGGGCTCTGGCTTGGCTGTTGATCTTCTGCTGAAGGTCCAGAAGCTGCTGCAGCATGGCTTCCTGCTTAGGGGTACGGTTGATGATGCCTTCCAGCTGGCGGATGAAACCTTGGACACTCTGGAGGCTCTGTTGTGTCTGCACACTGAAGTGGGTTTTGGGTTTCTGAAATTGAGACAAGGTGAGACAATGCTTAATTCTGCAGAAAATTTGTCAGGAACCTACTGAATGCATGTGTACAATTAGCTTAGGAAAAATAATTTGTCACCCCCCCCTCACTGCCTCCAAAACAGTCCTGTGTTTTTAGGCTCAAAGCTTGGCGAGAGACTATCAACCATTCTTACCATCCCCCCCCCTCCTCACAATAATTTAAGAATCCTTTTGTCATTCAGTATTGAACCTTTTCCATGCGGCATAGTACTGTTGAGAAAAACTAGATGAATCCTGACCGCACGCGGTCGAAATTTATGCCTCCGCCATTGCCAGGTCAGAATATAAGGCACATTCATGATTTTTTTTAATTTTCATGTATACAATGACATCTTTGACCTTGACCTTTGACCTTGTGACCCCCCAAATCTAATCAGATCATTATCCCTCCCATATGCATACATCAGCCAAGTGTGAAGTTGATCCGTCAAATGGTTTTTGAGTTATCGCAAGAACAAATCATTTTTATGTACACAATGAGCTCTATGACCTTTGACCTTTAGACCCCAAAATCTAATCAAATCGTTGTCCCTCCCATACGCATACACGAGCCAAGTTTGAAGTTGATTGGTCAAATGGTTCTTAAGTTATCACGAGAACGAAAACGGGACAGACGAATGACCCGAAAACATGATGCCTCCGGCAAACACCTACGGTGGGCGGAGGCATAAAAATACATTAACATATCTTGTTGACAACGTTCAAATACAGGGGGGCTCTCGATGATTCTTCAGAAACTAAGAGAAAGAAATGTAACAACAAGAGCAAAGAGTACTTACCGTCTTAGGCTTGAAAGCAGTACTGGTAGCTTGCTGGCTCTGCTGTAGCTGTTGCAGTCTCCTACTAGCCACGTTGACATCCTTCTGCAAGCTTGCCCCAGCATTGATAGATGTCCCTGCAACCCTAGGTGAAGTAAAATGCGTTTGACCCGTCTGTGGGACTGCCGTGGTTGCTTGACTGTTTGGGATGCTTCCTTGAGGCATTTGTCCTGCCTGGAAACCCTGAGAGGTTACTTGACCAGGCTGGTAACCAGTGCCAGGTTTCTGATTTAACTGGCTTGAAGGAGGCGTCATCTGGGGAGCACTCTGTAGCATCCTACTCAACTGACTACCCTGTGAAGTGCTGCTCTGGGATACTGCCATCTGACCTGAATGTGATGGCATATGGTTCGCCTGCGACCCACCAAAGGAGAGCTGGCCAGGAGCAACTCCCTGTGTTTGACCTGTTGAGTCAATCTGAAGAGAAGGCTGACCCTGAGTTGATGTCTGCTGCACAGGCATTGGCTGGTGATGAACAGTTCCAGAACCAGCTCTTCCTCCTGCAGTTTTTCGATTGAACTTGTTCTCCACTTTAACAGGTACTGGATCATCATCGTCAAACTCAAAGACATCTTTCTCCTTGGTGACTGAAGGTATTGTGCCAAGAGGTGCCTGTTTTTGAGACGGCAGAATGGACACATTTGGAGGAGCCTGCTGAGGAGCAGGTGGGGGAGGAGGCATCATTGATGTACTTGGAGGTGGTTTCTTTCTCATAGATGACAGCACAGGTTTTTGACTCTGGTTTAGAAGGAACGGTCCTTGACCAGATGTGAGTCTCTGCATGCCGTCTTTCTGTCCAGTACTCACAGCCTGGATGGTGACATTGGGAGTGTAATTTGGGTTCATGGTGTCAGACAACTTCTGACTTTGAAGTGAACCTGGTGCTCCTGATGCACTGTTGGTTGTAGATCCAGGTCTGATGAACTGCTGCAAATCACTTTGTCCTGCAGAGGACTGTATTCCACCTGGCCGTGTGTTATGTGCAGCACTAACATTCTGGGTTGCTTGTAAGATAGATGACGCAACTAACTGTGCTTGATCTGCACTAGCAGAAAGATTATGTTGTTGCTGCTGGAATTGCTGCTGGCTCGCAACACCACTTTGCTGTGCTTGCTGGAATGAACTTGCAGGCATTGAAGCTCCCATCTGTTGCTGCTTTGCCATCTGCTGTTGCTTCGCAAGCTGCTGTTTCTGTTTGAGGTGCTGTAATTGCTTCAACAAGTCTGGGTGTTTCTGCAAAAGCACCTGAAACTGCTGCATGTAATGAGCTTGCTCCTGTGTGCCTGACTGGCCCTTTGCTTGGGCTGCTTGAGCCTTCTTCAACAGGTCAAATGCCTGCAATAGCTGGGGCATCATCTTTGTGGAAGACTGACTTGGATCTTGCCCATGTTGTACAGGATGGACTGGAGTGTCTCCTTGCACCATCTGCTGACCAGCTGCTCTCTGTACATTTTGAGACATTGACTGGTACACTGAATGATTGCTCTGAATCATCTGGTTGCCACTATTCATCACGCTCTGGGAACTTTGTAAAACTTGTGGACCAATCATATGCTGGCCTTGAGGAGACTGCATAGGCATACCTTGTGGACTTGCCAGCTGCTGACCTTGAGGACTTGGTAAAGGATGGCCAACACTAGGTGGACGTGATGTCTGTCTGCCCTGGGGGCTTGGCAATGGCTGGCTGGTGCTGGGAGGGTGATGTGGCTGCATGGCTTGGGGACTCTGTATGGGATGACCTGCGCTTGGTGGACGGTGAGATGGCATCCCTTGTGGACTTGGTAAAGGTACACTCGGAGGCCGATGGCTTTGATTGGACTGGGGGCTAGGCAATGGTTGACCAATACTAGGAGGTCTGGAGCTACCTTGAGGACTTGGCAAAGGTTGTCCAGCACTGGGTGGGCGAGATGCCTGGCTTTGGTTTGCTATTCCCTGAGCCTGCATTTGATTAGCTTGAGCCTGACTGGCCCCAGCTTGCCCTGCATTCTTCCTCTGCTGAAGCTGCATGAGTTGGTTCATCAGTGCTGCATTGTCTACACCACCATTTCCAGTGTTCATCTGTCTCTTCAGTTGCTGCAACTGAAGAGCACTAACCATCGGTCTATTCTGAGCACCTGGCTGCTGTGGTATGTTCATTCCTTGTCCTTGACGTTGGATTTTCTGCTGGACTTCAAGAGCACTCATCATAGGCTGTGCCTTTGCAGAACCTGCAGCATTCACTCCCTGTCCCTGGAAATGACCAGAATTCTTCAGCTGAAGTGCACTCATCATGGGAGTATTTTGTGGGACTGGCTGCTGGTTGAAAGACGTTCCTTGAGGATTCATCATTTGTTGTGCTTTCAACTGCAAGGCACTCACCATAGGCTGCTGGTTTTGGGCAAGACTCTTCATACCAGATTCCTGCATTTGTTTGGCTTTGACTTCTAGTGCACTCATAAGACCTGCAGTGGGAGCAATTCCTCCTGCATTGCTCACCATGCCACTACTACTTATCACATTTTCTAGACTGGCAGTAACGTTTGTATTACTCCCAAGTGTGTTTGATCCAGAGGAAAATGCAATAGAACTGCCAGACTGACTAGACTGGGTACCAGCAAATGAAGAGGCTATGCTTGCAGTAAGAATGCTGCTGGCTGATGTTGTAGATGTAGAGTTACTGCCCGCTGCTCCAGTGTCTACTTTTCCTTGCAATGTCTTCAAGAATTCCATTTGAAAGTTACCAGAGCTAACTGGAGCAGTTGGACGAGAGCCAAACATGTTTTGTTTCTTCAGCTGTGCTTTCTTGGCAGGTAGACTGCTCGTATTTGAGGTAACCGTTGTAGTCGCAACTGCAGTAGACTGAACAGAAACAGCCGAAGAAGAAACAGAACTCTGAAAGTTCTGCTGGGTGAGTTGAGGGTGCTGGACTAAGGCAGGTACACTGCCATTGTTTCCTGGCAAGTTCTGAGTCTGATTTGGCAAGCCTTTAGCATTGACATTACTAGGTGTAACAATGGTGTTTGCTGGAGGAGAGTTTTGCTGAATGAAGATTGCTTGACTGTGGTGTGATGTGCTGCTTAACCCTTGACTTAGCTGCGCCGATGACGTCTGGTCAGCACTGACATTATGTGGCTGTACTTTCTGGAGTATAGCCTGTAATGAGTGTGAGGTTTGGTTTGAAAGAGAAATGGCTGCTATCTGTGCTCGACTGGACTGGAGTTCAGACTGAGCAGCCTGCTTAGTGTCTGACTGTACTGTGGATATTTTTCCATAGAGTTTATGACGGAATGTTTCAACTGGTTTGGACTTTGATGTCTGCAGAGGTTCCGACTTTATCACTTGCATTTCATCCTTAGAAGCTGCTACTGACTGGACGTATGGTTGAATTGGATTTGACACATTCTGGGTACCAATACTGCTTGACAGAGTTACAGACGGAGTATGCACTATTTGGCCAGATAGCTGAGACTGATATGACACATCTGCTTTAGACGGAGAGGCATATGTGATGTCTTTGGTGTGATATGCAGTGGAAACTGCTGCAGACTGTGAAGAGACGGTCCCTACTTTGGTTTGTACTTGTGCCGTACTAACTACCTTTGGTTGAATTAGCTGGGGAGTAGCTTGAACTTTACCATATGTTCCTGGTTGCTGGCTCTGTACAAAGCTCATTTGGTTGGTTCCAGGTTGGACTATCCTGGCTTGGCTCTGCGCAATTGGAAGGACGTTTGAAGCACCTTGAGGATTTTGGATCACTATCGTCTGCCCACCTGCAACATAACCCTGAGGCAAGGTAATTGTCTGGTAGGTCTTTCCACCAGAAACACCAGACTGAACAAGCTGCATTACAGGCAGAGCTTGTTTTCCTCCCTGTTGTTGATTGACAGTTATTGTTCCAGGCTGAACCACTGACCCTATGGCCTGCCCCGGCATCTGAATTGTGGCCAGGCCCGAACCACTTGTTTGGAGTTGCTGAATCTGTTGAGGGGCAAGAACTGTTGTCGGTCTTGTCATGAAGATGAAGCTTCCTTGTGTGGCACCAATTGTAATCACAGGCTGCAGAACAGGGACTGATGAAGCTGCACCAGGTTGAACTGCACCTTGTACTGCACCTTGCACGTTGTGTAGAAGAACGGTTTGCTGCCCTGTCGCACCTGCCTGTCCAGGGTTCAACTGAATGGTCTGTCCGGCTGGAGCACCTGCTATTGTTTGAATATTTCCCCCAGCTTGAGGTGCCAGCATAATTCTGATACCTTGCTGAGGAGGATGTGATTTAGACACTGCTGGAGCACTGATACCCAGCTTGGGATGTATGTTCAAAGGAGCCTTTGTGTTCAAGACATATGTCTGCTGCATGGGCACGACAGTCTGCTGTCCACTTACAATCACCTTCCCTGGGCCTTGTAGAAACTGAGAGTTGATGACCTGCCCTTGGGCATCAATGACAGGCTGTGTTGCAAGGACCTGCGTCTGGGGTTGAGGCTGAGGTTGTGTCTGTGGCCTCACTACTGCCACTTGAGGAATGCTTTTGGTTGTAAGCTTCTGCTGATCAGAAGCATTGCTAACTTGCAGAGTTCCTGCATGAACCCCAACACTTGAGGGTGCAGCATTACTCTGCTGGACACTGGCTGTGGGCTGCACAAGTTGCCTCTGTTCTTCTCCTAAGCTTTGTCCAGTCGGTGCAGTTTCAGATATCTTGCTAGGTTCAAGCTCCGGTACTTCGTCTTGACTAGGAATATCATCTGAGAGATCTCCAACTCCAGAAAGCATCAGACTCTGCTGTATCACATCCTGGACGGTGCCTGAACTGACCGAGCTGGGTGGGACAGCCTGCTGTAGCTTGTCACCTTCCTCCTCAAATGAAAAGATGCTTGAGAAGTCATCCTTCGCCGCTGAATTCTGGACAGATTCCGCAATGCCCTCCTTGACTCCCAACTTTCCAAAGAGATCATCGCCACCGGAAAATGCCTGGTTGTTGCTGGCATGCGTCTGAGCAGTGCCCATCATTAACTCTGGGAAGATCTCCTTGATCTCACCTCCTTCTTGCTCACCAAAACCAAGGTCGATGATCGGTCTGGCGGTAGCCTGGCTGGTTTGGGGCTTGTGGCTTGTTGGAGTGAAGGGTCGATCCCCCAAGAGTGAGAGGACCGTGTCATTTTGGAGAGTTGGTGGGGGCGAGATGTTCTCAAGACGCATTAGAACAGAGGAAGGGGTCTCCTGGAGCATGGAGGCACTGGGGTTAGGTCCGGTACCATACTGGTTTTGAGTGAGGACAGATGGCTGTTGGTATCTGGAGAATTCCTGAGTTATAAAAGAACACACAATACAATGAGGGGTTTCACTACAAAAAAAAGAAACAGCGATGGAGATATGACAACTCTGCAAACTAAAAGTTTGCAGAACAATCCAATTTGGGGGGAGGGGCAAAATCTGAGCAACATAAAAGATTTCATATTACATGGGCCTTGTTGGTATTCAGTTGGAGAAGGAAAATCTTTACAGTATCTTAATTTGCTATCTTGCTTTTTAACCACTTCAGAGCAAAGAAATGTAACAAAGAGGTTTTATGGGCTTAAACCTGTTCACAACCTTTAAAAATAAACTTTGAATTCTGGTCAAGTGATTACAATATGAAAGGAACAAAGTTATACCCTGAGGTTTCAAAAGCAGCTTGATCTTGTTGATAAGCACATGCACTGCACACATATGGGACTACAAGAAACAAAAAGTGTTTGGGCTGAACATTCAAGCTGATTCTTGTCATATTTCGTACAAGAGGACATTTAAAGAGTAATCCATTCCAAACACATTTTTCCAAACTGACATCAAAAGCCTGAGGAAGCTAACAAATTATTTCTAACCTTCACCCAAAACTCAAGCTTCTCTTCACAATAGCATACCTACCTCCAGATCAGCACTGTCCAGTCTGAATTCATCTTGTTTGTCAAGAAACAGGGTCAATGCATCAGGGTCACTGCAATATACACACAAGAACACAAAAGCCATATATTTTATCACATGTTATAAGCCTAGGTAAACAATATATTCAAACTGCATGTATTTGAATACATGTAGCTTATCGGCGATCGCAATCAAATACACCATTTTCTCCTCCATCTGAATATTTGTTCAATACATGTAATGAATATCTGACGAGTCATGACAAAATTGGTGGTAAAAACATCAAGAAATACTGCATCATGGACAATTAATGCACAAAAACAATGGGTGACATTTTACTTGCATTGACGAGTAACAGCATCACTGAATGTTGAACACAGATGAAAAAAAGAAAGGAATGATCACTTCACAGTAATCTTGTTCAGTATTTGTCTCCTTGATGTTTTCTTCTTTGTTTTGATATACATTAAAGTGAGTACACAATGGTAAACAAAAATTTGATATATGATCGAGAACAGAATTCTAAGAAGAATAACATTAAAAATTTGATGATTTTCAATCGAAATCAATGCATTTTGGATAATTTCTCATAAAAAGTCAAGAGTTGAAAAAAAATTTGAGCATGAGGTATGACGTAAAAGTGGGTACCCAGCTTCGCGCATTGTGCGCGCTAGACTGTACAAAATGTATTATACCTTGCGCGCATTTTGCTAAAATTGCACGACAAGGTACCCACTTTGACGTCATTTTGACGTAAAAGTGGGTACCAGAGCTGCCAACATTTGATGTGTGGAATCAGGGAGATTTTTTTTTAAAGTGAAAGTGCGAGCATAGTGCACTAGCGAAGCGCGCGAGAGTAACAAAAAAAAGGTACTCCTGGTAGGTGCAAGTACATGTAAAAGCTTAGTTGTATGATTCAAGGGGCAAAGCCTTTAGAAAAAAAACAAGATCTTTTGCTCACAACAGGGAAAAAAATACTTTTTTTTTTTTGCGGGAGCCATTTTTCTAATTGGTCACAAATTCATGAGAGCCATTTTCCAATTTCTGAGAGCCACTTTTGAAGTTGCCAGAGCCATTTTTAAAATTTAAAAAAAAAAGAAAAATATCACTTGTAATTATAAACATTATATGCATGTTGTATTTGAAGTATTGTTTGTTGTGTTTTAATGTGCCATCCGTACTATTTCTTTTACCAATGACAGGAATGAATGATGTACTTAGATATATATTTTCATTTGTCGTCATTCAAGGTCATTGTCATGTGTAAATCTGATCATCAAGTTTTTGATGCGGCTGTGCAAGTGATCCTGTTAAAAAAAATCAAACAAAAGAACCAAAAAAAAAAAAAAAGGACTTTGATGATAAAATTTTATAAACAAAACAAAGATCCAACTTAAACTCAAAACACACAATACAGGAGGCATGAACATTGTGCAGCCCTCCCCCCCCCCCAAAAAAAAATCAGTACGGGATAAAAGGTCTTTGAATATCGCCGTACCCGGCCCCGGCCCCTCACCTTAGGATGAGCTTGTATTGACGTTGTAAACACAAACTCTCCTCAAATACATATAAACAGTATTTCCACAGCAGAAGTTCACAAGACTTCCTTACCAGCATCCAGCACATTCCATAAATTTTTTGATCATATGTAGTCAACCACAGCTAAATTTAAACATCCCAAAATAAAGTTTCAGAGTAGAAAATAAGCCAAAAATGTCTGGTCACGAAGACCGATTCATGATGTGCACGCAGTGTACCCACCACACTACCAAGTTATCTAGGCCGCTGGTGCAGGGGAAGAACGCCTCCCATTCCTGCTGGAAAGTGAGGATTCTTCAAGAATTTTTTTCAACTAATTAAACATCAAAGAACACATTTTCCCCCACCTGAATCATGAAGAATAGCAATAATATTCCATTTGGACTAATTTCTGAAACTCAGAATCAGTTTTCAGAGGCCTAATGCCGGTTATTTCGGCCTGTGATTTCTCGGTCTCGCGAGCATACACTGCCATCATGCACAACATGCTCAGGCTATACCGTACCTTGTCTTGGCAATGTACACTGTTTGTGCTTACACACAAACTTCGTATACACTATACATGTTAGCACAAACAGTCCATATAGACAAGATAAGATAGTTGTAGGGCTTCTAGGTAGTTAACACTTAACATCTCTGACATTGAATGAAGCGCGCTATGGATCCTCGCGATCGCAGGCGAACTGGCCAATATCAATACACACGGTTGGTATCGGATTATAGCGCGCTTGCCGTGGCTTGTTGCGCTTGTATTGTTTGTATGTAAAATGTAACATGAATGCATGAGAGATCTCTGAGAGAGACAGATATTTATTTGAAGGAGCAATGACGGGAAGCATGATACCTTTCAAAAATTTAAGAAACCGGGAGATTTTGAGTATGTGTCGGGAGATCGGGAGATTGCTTGATTTTCCAGGAGTCTCCCGGCAAATCCGGGAGAGTTGGCAGCTCTGGGGTACCCAGTTGAAACTGGATCACAGCTGAGGGGTCAAAAATATCCTGAAATCTTACCACATTTGGGGGTTTCCTTGGCAACACGACTTTAAAAAAAAATTTAGGCAGATGATTTTCGCTAATGAAATCATGCTCTTTTAAATGAACTAACATTGTTTTAGCATTGGGTACCCCCTTTAACCCATTCGTGACAGAGGTCCACATTTTGCGGTTTGGCCTATTTCTTTTGATGCAAAGCCCTAAAAATCATACCAAATACATGAGCAGAAAGAGCAAAAAATTCTACACAAAACTGTGCCCATTTTGGTTGCGTCAATATTCGTTGTTTGATGCTGAAAATTTTTTAAAGGAAAATAAGCATTAAAATCCTTAAATTGGCAATGTGATAGAAAGTTTAAAATCACTGTTTTTCTCTGCAAATTGGCAACTTTTTGACTTCTCATCATAATTTCTGTCAATTTATATTCATTTTAGATACATGACGTTTTATAAGAAAAATGTAGCAATAAAATAAAAATGTTGGTGTTGCCAATTTGAAGAATAAAAGCTGATCAAATTAGGCTTTAAATAATTCCTGTCACGAATGGGTTAAGGCTTGCGCTAAGAAAGATACATACTGAGAGATAATGGAGAAAAAGTCTGGAATTTGGTGTATAAAGCATAGTGCAGAGTTGTCGTCACAAATCTTTTTGAAACAATATTGCCATGGGAAAATTTATTTGACACAGCATGTTGAGTTCACAAAGATATAAGCTGAACTTTGAGAGATAATGGAGAAAATATGATTATTTGTGTACAAAACATATCGAGAGTTGTCCACAAAAACCTGCCATTTTAAAGTTATATTGCTAGGTTGAGGATCACCATAGAAAGTAAATTAAGACTTTTCAAACTTTCATAATTCATAACCGATTTTAATCTAACTTTTTTTTAATATGCTTCTCTCCATATCTTTTAATTAAAACTGACTTGTCCCTAGGGTTTGGTAGCAAAGGAAAATTGGCATGGGGCTTCAATCATTATGCTTATTGGACAAATCAACTCTCCTTGGTTTTTACGTGTGTACAGACAATGTATGATGCAGGTTGACATTGTTGACTTTTGATTGTATGGCCCAGCGATCAAAAGCATTTTTTGCCTCTCGCTTGCTTGATTTTTAACTTCATAGGCGGATCCTAAGTGGCCCCCCCCCCCCCCCCCCACTAGCGGAGCAAAAAAAAAAAAAAAGAGAGAGAAAAGAAAAGAAAAAAGAAAAGAAAAAAGAAAAGAAAAAAGAAAAGAAAAGAAAAAAAAAGAAAAAAAGAAAAAAAGTAAAAAAAAAAAGAAGAAGAAGAAAAAAAATGAAAGGGATATGGCAAAATTTCCACTTGTGCTCCAAGCTCGCATGCTTTCATCTTGAGAGTTATAAGAAAGAATTACAATGAAGTATGATTCATTTTATGGGGATTTTTCCACTCACACTTTGCGCTCGCATATAGGGGGGAAGTTGATTAGGTTATCATCAGTTTTAGAATGAGTTCAAAATAAATGAGAGGCAAAATTACTGCCTTCAGGTTATTGTAAACCAAAATTTCGGCTCACGCTTCGCGCTCGCAATTGTCACTTCCTCAAAAAGGTCTACTATTTCCAAAGTTGAACCACAGTGAAAATCCTACATGTAGGTACAGGACTGACCGAGACTTACACCCATAATGTAAAACTGGGGTAGAGGTACCATTCCCAATCAACAAATTCGTGATTGCTGTCGGCAAAAAAGGAGAGAGAGAGAAAGAAAGGAGAGGGAATAGGATGAAGGGGAAAAGAAAGAAAAAGAGGAGTAAGGTGCCCATATTCGGCTTATCTGCTTGTTCATTTTGACGATGAAATCACACCGGTACCATGAAAGAGAGTGTATATTTTTCCTCACTCGCTGCGCTAGCTCGTAAGTTCGGAAAGCAAACACATTCGACAGGTGAGATGAACAAATACATGTATATAATCTAGATACTTTTAGGCAAATCATGTATTTGGATGAAGAATTATCACTTCCACCACAAAAAGGTATATATATATTTTTTCCCCACTTGCTTGTATAATACAAGATGGTCTTTGAAAGCAAATAAATTAGGTAGGAAAGGTGACCACATATTTCAAATTAGATATCTTAAAGGACCATCGTGTAATGTATTTTGATGAAGAACTTTCACTTCTACCATGAAAGGGAGTACATAATTATGTATTTTCCTCGCTCGCAATGCTTGTTCTTACAATGCTCAGATACAAGATGGATTTGGGAAAGCAAACGCATTCGGCAAGCGAGGTGACCAAATGTACCTGCACACATATAAAAAAAAGGTTAGTTATCTCATAATTAATACTATCGTGTATTTGGATGAAAAATTAACACTTCTACCATGAAAAATAGTATATAGATTTTTTCCTCGCTTGCTGTGCTCACTCGGATTAAATTTAACTCGTGATTAATACCATCCTGTATTTGGATGCAGAATTATCACTTCAACCACTAAAAATAGCATATAGATTTTTTTTTTCTGGCTCGCTGCGCTCGCTCGGATTAAATTTAAATACAAGATGGTTTGGATAAGCAAACAAATTGGGCAAGAGAGATGACAATATGTACCAGTATACATGAAAGTCACATATCTCATGATTAACACAATCGTGTATTGGGATGAATAATTATCACTTCTACCATGAAAAATAGAGTATAGATTTTTTCCTCGCTCGCTTTCTCGCTCAGATTAAATTAAAATACAAGATGGCATGGAAAAGCTAACGAATGCGGCAAGCAAGATGACCAAATATACCTGTACACATATGAAAAAGTCAGATATCTCATGATTAATGCCATCGTGCATTGGGATGAAGAATTATCACTACTACCATAAAAAAAAAATAGTATATAGATTTTTCCTTGCTCGCTGCACTCGCTCAGATTAAATTCTAACACAAGATGGTTTGGAAAAGCAAACGAATTCAGCAAGCAAGGTGACCGAAATATGTATTGTATATAAGTAAGATATCTCATAGTTTATTCTTAAGTGTATTTGGATGAAGAATTATCACTTCTACTATGGAAAAGGTATATTTTTTTCCTTGCTTGCTGCACTCCCTCGTATATAATATCAAGATTTAGGATGGTCTTTGAAAGCGTATCAGGCGAAAGAGGGGACCAAATAGGCCTATGTTATCTTTAAGCCAATCATGTAGTTTGTTATCTTTAAGCCTATCATGTAGTTTGATGAAGAACTATCACTTCTACGAAAGAGAGTGTATATATTTCCTCGCTCGCTATGCTCGCTCGTATTATATTTAGACACAGGATGTTTTCAGAAAGCAAACACATTCAGCAAGTGAGGTGAACAGTTATATCATTTAGAAGAAAAATGTGATAGAGGCACACAATGCCTCATGGGCTTTATGCAGTTGAATTTATTGGCATTAGTTGTCGGTAATCACTGGCATTGTTTGTTGGCAATCTGGCCTCTACACCCCCCCCCTTGAAAAAGTCTAGCGACGCCCCTGTCGATTTTCTTCATTTGGAATCTCAAAAAATTTCAGCTCGCGCTTCGCGCTCGCATTATCCATCATTTCCTTTTTACTTAGGAAAAGGAGTTCTATAATTTCTCAATTAAAGATAACTATTTCAAGATATATAGGTGCATCTATCTGTGTGTGTGTGTGGGGGGGGGGGGGGGGGGAGACCCGCAATATATTTTCATTTATTACGCCATTGAGTGTAGCCTTAAACCATACGTTTCTAATCGGTTCGAGCGGTTTTAAAAAATTTCGGCCCCCCTATTACAGAATGCTGGCTCCGCCCCTGTAACTTCCACAGGAAAAATCGTCACAGTATCTGAGTTTTGCTTTTAACTTGCTACTGAGCTGCTGGAAGAAATGAAATCTGACAAACAGTTTTTTGTGGCCTACCAAAACTGTATGTAACCTTTGATATCTTACCTGTACATGGCTGAGTTTCTTGTTGTGAGATAACTGGTACAAATTCTATTCGCCACAAGTTTGGGTATATGGCTGAAATACTGAACTTAACTCTTTCACCAGAGTCACACTTGATCAAGTGCTTTGTTACTGAATATGAAATTGAACACCCAGAATGATTTCTAGATCTATTCACATCAAGGAGAATTGTCCTAAAAAATTTGCATTTTGCCATATTCTTTTCTTCCTCTTTAATTCCGACAGAACTTCTTGTAAAGTATATTCCTCTTCAACCTACAATACAACTTTTTTCAGTGTGTCAAAAAAATTTCAATAATTTTGTAAAATCGTCATTTATTTTACATGCATGAAATAAACAAAGAGATCACTTACTCTATCACATCAAGTAGGCGTCTTCCATCATCCATATCCATAAATGGCTAGACAAAATGAAAAGAAAAAGATACAGTGGATCCTCATTATAAAGAATACTGTAATAACAAACTCTCATTTATAACAAGGTAATTTTGCCGGTCCCTCTTCTTTGTATTTTATTGGGTTTTTTTAGCCCTGATATATCAAGGTGTACGTACTGTCGCTATATACACAGAGGTAATTTCTTTGGTCCAGAGGAGTTTGTTATTGACGAGGTTCCCCTGCACCAAAAATACAGTTTTCAATGTATCAGTTAAATTTGCTAATTCATATGTCAGCAAATTTTGGAACAGTGGGTTAAAATGAGTAAATCACTTTGTTGAGGAGGAAATGAATAACTGTACCCAACTGTACGCCCCCCCCTTCCCGCAAAGTTAATCTTATTTATGAAAATGCCATGTAAAACGGTTATAGTTTACAGATCTGCTCCAAATTTAACTCTAGCAAAATCCAGAACTTAAATTAAATGAACTTAGGAACATTCTTTTCTCAAACTATTAAATAAAAAATAAATAAATAGATAAATGAATAAATATATAAACTTTCAAAACAAAATAAATAAATGAATGAGCCAACAAATTAACAAAGCAACAACCAGCTTGTTCCATCCACATGACTATTCAAATTGCATCCTGACCAAAGCTTGTTGAAAAAGTTATGTCACATCACAGGAAAGATGTGCAGGTGAACTTTGAAGGCCAAGTCCACCCAACAAGTTTCACTGTTTCAATAAAAGGAGATGAATTTGAACAGCATTTTAAGACAGAAATGAGCAAAAATCGGTCAACGAATAAGGAAATTACACTCATTCACATTTTCAAGTAAATTACACTTGGCTCTGCAAATTGGCAACACTGATGACATCATATGCGAGCAGCTATTCATTCACTTGGTACATAAACTTTCATATTTTCTCAAATTTCTTGGAAGTTACACATTTTCTAATCCTCATAGTCAATGTATGTTCAGAAGAATTGCTTTCTACATAATATACATGTACTTTCAATATGGGGATGAGAAAATGACGGATTTTGCTCATTTCTTTTAAAAAATGTTGTTCAAATCCATCTCCTTTTATTGAACAGTGAAACTTCTTGGGTGGACTTTCTCTTTAACATTTGACCTCAAATGACCATGTTAAGCTCAGCCTGTGACCCTCTACAGCACCAGCTCTGACCCATTTCGGTAAGAAAAAAACAACAACAACTTTTTTTGGTGCTAATTTACTTTTTATGAAAGGGTCTTTCTCTTTTTTAACAGAACTCTAATCTGCTGTTACCTGAAAAGCCACTTTGAAGGAGTGCTGTAATCACCCAACAGCACCTGGCTGCATCATGATTCTTGCTTCCTGTTTCTTCAAAAAAGATTGTCCTCAAAGAAATTCTCCAAGTTCTGAAATCAATTATAACAACAATAAATGCCTTTTACATGTGTACAGATGTCTCTAAGATGCTCTTTATGGGGGAAATAATCGTAAAATAAAGTAGAGTAGATGATGTGGAAGAGGTTCATCGTGGTGAAGGATTGAGTAGAAGAAATAACCAGTTGTCTCACGATGTAGCAAACGTAGTTGGAGAGCGACGTTTCGTCTGCAAACTGCTAGACTTCGTCAGGCAATGAGCAAAGACGCTGCTGCGCACGGGTTATATAGCGTCGGGAGCTATTGTCTGGCTCCACTCGGGTGTGAGCCGCGCTGTGATTGGCCGGAGCCGCTGGACAATCAGGGTCCGCGCTTGTGCTTGGTGCCCGCTGGAGCGTGCACCGCGCGCTGTGATTGGCCGATGCAGCCGGCCAATCAGCGTCCGCGCTGGTGTCAGGCACCCGCTGGTGCGGGCGCCGCGCGCTGTGTACGGTGGATGCAGTATGCCGTCGGATGGTAGGTAACCATTCATCAGGGATCTCAATGCCGCTGTCCCTGTTGATATTGCTCGGGTGCAAACGGATCTGAATCGCTTCCTTAATGCGCCGGGTATACCAATGCTTATCATTAGCGATGCAGCTGACCTCATCCCAGCTATAGTAATCCCGTTTGTTGATGGTATCGCGCATCTTCTCCGCCGGCGCTTGGAGAAGCATGGCATCCGAGTTATATTTAAGTCCGACAGCATCCGCAGCCAGCTGGTCCGTCCGAAAGACCGCCCGATCCCCGACAGACGCGATGGGGTTGTTTATAAGATCCCATGCTCGACTTGCGACAAAGTCTACATCGGTGAGACTGGTAGACCTGTGGGGGAGCGCATGAAGGAACATCGCCGTGATGTTCGGCTTAGGCGCACCGATAGCTCTGCTGTTGCAGAACATGCTTGGGACTCCAATCATCCACCTAACTGGGATGAGGTCAGCTGCATCGCTAATGATAAGCATTGGTATACCCGGCGCATTAAGGAAGCGATTCAGATCCGTTTGCACCCGAGCAATATCAACAGGGACAGCGGCATTGAGATCCCTGATGAATGGTTACCTACCATCCGACGGCATACTGCATCCACCGTACACAGCGCGCGGCGCCCGCACCAGCGGGTGCCTGACACCAGCGCGGACGCTGATTGGCCGGCTGCATCGGCCAATCACAGCGCGCGGTGCACGCTCCAGCGGGCACCAAGCACAAGCGCGGACCCTGATTGTCCAGCGGCTCCGGCCAATCACAGCGCGGCTCACACCCGAGTGGAGCCAGACAATAGCTCCCGACGCTATATAACCCGTGCGCAGCAGCGTCTTTGCTCATTGCCTGACGAAGTCTAGCAGTTTGCAGACGAAACGTCGCTCTCCAACTACGTTTGCTACATCGTGAGACAACTGGTTATTTCTTCTACTCAAAGTAGAGTAGCATTGCATAATAAAACGAAATAAGCTGGGTGCAGTGAATTACCTACCAACTGAGACTTACACAGAAGTAGGTCCAAAAAAACACCAAAAAACATTAATACATGTACTGCAACAAATTCCAGTACATTACAAAAAAAAAAAAAACAAATGGGGGGAAGAAAAAGGAAAAGGAACAAAGAGCATGCGAACACAGCTTTCCCACACAATAAATAACAATGTAATTCTTTATGTCCTATATAATCCCTGTACTATGTACTACTGTACTACTACTACTACTACCGGTATATACTACTAAAAATAAAAATAATGAAAAAACAAAAACAATAATAATTATAATAAAAAAAACTAAAAGTTATAAAAATTTCATGGAAAAAGATTGGTGCTCAAAGCAAAAGTTTCCTTGTATTGGTGGGCACTGCCAATACTAGGCGGACACCATGCTCGTACCCGGGGGGGGGGGGGGGGGGGGGGGGGGGGGGATATGTCTCATTGAGGCCTGTACATCATCCACGTAAACGAAGACGTAGAAAAAGAGTTGTTTTTCAGCACCAGGCGAGAAACCTGGGGATCCCATTAACCCATAGAAATACAGAGCTTTTTAGAGGTCTAAATTAATCATCTTCAATCCTCAAATTGGCAACAAATATAATTTTTTTCCACTCTTAAAAGTCTTACACAATTTGAAAAAAATATAGATAGATATAACATGAACCAAAATGAATTCTGACTGCAAAATTTAAGCTGAAACTGCCAATTTGAATACGGAAATAGTGATTATATAATATTCACTGCGTTGCCAATTGAAAGAGTTTAATGATTAGTTACATTCGTGACAGGAATTATTTAAAGCCTAATTTGATCAGCTTTTATTCTTCAAATTGGCAACACCAACATTTTTATTTTATTGCTACATTTTCCTTATAAAAAATGAATATAAATTGACAGAAATTATGAGAAGTCAAAAAGTTGCCAATTTGCAGGGGAAAACGGTGATTTTAAACCTTCTATCACATTGCCAATTTAAGGATTTTAATGCTTATTTTCTTTTAAAAAATTTTCAGCATCAAACAACAAATATTGACGCAACCAAAATGGGCACAGTTTGTGTAGAACTTTTTGCTCTTTCTGCTCATGTATTTGGTATAATTTTTAGGGCTTTGCATCAAAAGATATTAGGCCAAACCACAAAATGTGGACCTCGGTCACGAATGGGCTAAACTGCTCTAATTCGAAAACGGAACAACATACTGCATTGGGAATGGACTCAAAACTTTCAGTGAATTTTTCTCTTTCCACTGGTGTATAGTATGTAATGCCCAGCATTCTGAATCAGCAGATGCTGCGAAAGCGTCTCCTAAAGGAGACACTATACCTCTATGGGTTAAGGGTATCAAAAACAGGAAAAATCTGTGAAAAGCGTATCAAATTCAGAGGAATGATGATGCAATCCTTGCACAAATTCTCTAACAGTTACTAAGGGTATAAACATCGGAGATACTGGACATGATTTCCTGTTAAGGGTATCAAAACCACAAACGGGAGACTAATTACTCAACGTGTGCATAGCCCACATCACCAGCGCAAAGTACAAAATTCCTTGTGGCCTGAAGCCACTTTTAGTTTTAGGGTTATAGAAGCTCTCTGATGATGTTATCCTACATGTAGGCTTATTTTTGAGCATATGACACTAAATGAGGTAAAATCCAATGATTCAGATTATTTTTTTCATAAAAGTGGTTGGGTGGGAGAAAAATTCAAGAAACACAGCTAGGGCGGGAGAAATTCAAACTCAAGCGGGAGAACGGAAGATTTTGCGAAAATGGACTCAAAGCGGGAGATCTCCCACCGAAAACGGGAGAGTTGCAGTCTCTGCATCATCTTTCATCACCTGTTCATGTCTGCCCCTTAATTTCCAAAGACAAATTGATAGCTTAGTAAAAAAAAAAATAAGAAAACAATTCCCAGCCAGAGTAATTACCTTAGCTTAACTTACTGTTAGGCTTTAAGTTTAAAGGCATTGGCTAACTTCGTGAGTAGCCGATTTAAAAAATTCTCAAACTAAGATGAAACATGTGTATGAGTACTTGTATTTGTACTCAAAAACCCTGAAACCAACCATAATTTGGAATGAAAAAGTGTAAGTTAGACGCAAACGGCGATTTTATTATCCTTCGTCTCACGAGACAATCACTAAGAGGACCACTTTGCTTGAATTTGAAAATGCCGTTATGTGCCTCCCGCAGCGTGATACACCAATACACACAGTACGGTAAGGCGAGTCAAACGCGCATGCGCACCCCTTATGTCTATTCTGTGCAACCGACCCTCGTATATTTTCCAAACATTGGCTCACATTTTTAATATTTAAAAATACTTCCTGTGGATATTATACTTTGAAGCTTTCAGACTGGTATTTTTACACTATAACCTTTATGTTTATCCCATTTTCAAGTAACAAAACAAGATTTTTTTTAAAAATCATAACAATGTTAACCAATGCCTTTGAGTTAGTTTAGGAACAGTTAGAGACAGTCACAGACAAGAAAATCCCCTCAACTTCTACTATTTTTGACGAAATATAGATCTATTCCTCATTTGCACACTATGCTGACTGTACTATAATTAAGATGGGGCAATGCAAACAAAAATTTGTACTTGGGGTCTATTCAATATGCAAATGCAATGAGTACATATTGCACACAGCTGCACTAACAAGTTACTACTGAGTTAGCTTAGAGCTATGTATGGGGCACATATCCAGTTTGTGTACGCCGAAGCTATCCGCCCAACAAAGGCCGATACTCCCCGTCAACATCTGCCTGTGAAGGTGTATTGCGAATCTTCTCAGGCATAACTTACACTTAACGAGGTGTGATAATCACATGTTCCAGCATATAATGAAAAAAACATGCAAAGAAAATATTGTTCTCACAAACTATGCATAACAATAACATACAAAAACTGACGATTTCGGACAAAACCAATGGGTGTACAATTTTTTTAACATCATGCCATGGCATGGCATTTGCGCATCCAGTGCTTTAGACTTTCTCCCATATAAATACGTGTGTTATTGGAGCTCCATATCTTTCTACACAGAGCAAATGGAAAGAAGTGCGTTAGTGCACCCGAAAGCTAAAATTCTACACTACGGAAAAAGTGCAAAAAAATCTACATCAGATCAAGTAATTTTCGAGGAAATATGTCATCATTTAGCAGCAGAAAGCAGCTCGGAGAGCTGTGGCACGTTTAACCCCTAAAATTTATCAGAAAATATTATTCGGCATTTCACTCACCGACGACAGGTTCCGAGGTTCCGAGTATAATAGGGTAATTTTAATGACAAAGAACCTGATTGGTCAATAACACAGACAAACAAAATTACCATATGCAAGTGACCAATAGGGTGTGATGTCGCTTATCTGAGTCACAGGGTCATAGGTGGGCATGTGTCGGGTTTCATTATTACTCTTCACGGCCGGTGTATGTTAATGTTTAAAAATAGATACGTGAGATACTGCATAACTGGAACGTCCATATATTGCTATTACTAGTAATATTTTTATACTGCCATCACTAATAGGAATTGGGGATAATGATTTTTGGTGCTACAACTTTGCTAGCTTGATTTACACAAGACACATTTCGTGGGCATTGTCTATGGTATAAAGACCTGCTCGGGTCGAGATGAAGCAATCATATAAATATAGTTAAGTTAGTTCCATATGTTGAAATGACACATAATATTTTGCCTTCCTTAATTGATGGGTCAGGCGATTGTACAAAAGGGGAATTATTTTCAAAGACGATAATTAGTTTTGTAATGTTATTAATTTTCCTTCAAATCTCTGATTTTTTTCAAAGAACTGTAGAATACCTCAGATGAATAAAAACTTTTTTCATATATAATTTTCAGAACCTGAAAGTATGAAGAAGACAATTTGAAACTCGCTTCCCCACATTCAAGTTAACGAGTCTAGTACAAAAGGCCAGGCTCGGCTAGGCTGGTCAGCAGTCAGCTAGCTGTACACACTGATCTCTCCACTTCGATCCTATAGCTTTGGTCTCGCTGAACTGCGACTAGTCTCGCAATCACAGACCCACTCTACGTTTCGAGCAGAGATCTATCCCCTCCTGTCCAGAAAGCTAGAGTATTTTGGGCGCTGTTCAAAAGCAGGGCCGTCTTTTAGAGCACTGGCGTACTTTCCCCCCCCCCCCCCCCCCCCCCCTGTCTTTGAGCGGACAGATCTGTGGCCTTCTTAATGATGTCATAAATATTTTCGTGAACTCCTATAGACTACAGCCTTTAAAAGATACGTAGTTTGGACAGGAACATGGGAATATGATATAGACTAACTGTTACATGCACATGTAATAAGTTCAATCAGGGCGCTGAGGCTAGTATACAGAAACAGACCCTAATTTACATTTAATTCAGATCTAAACCTAGCCTAGCTGAGGGAGACTGCCTATTAAATTATAGTCTAGATTCTGGACTCTTTTTATGAAGTTTTATATTCCCCGAAACAGCTGCCAAACTCACTGTACACGTCAAGTCGAGTGATGGCGCGATCCCGAGAACCTGTCCGCCCGCGGGTGGACAGGTTCTCTGAGGTTCTCGGGATCGCGCCATCACTCGACTTGACGCGTACAGTGAGTTTAGCAGCTGTTTCGGGGAATATAAAAACTTCATAAAAAGAGTCCAGAATCTAGACTAATTAAATTACTGCCTGTGTCAGACCAGGGTACGGTACCGTGCCTGTAAACTACGCCTAGGCGACCTACCTCTGGAGCGCGCGCCGCGCACCCGACGGCGCGGCAAGTTTGATATTTTGACGAAGCTAAGGAAGATGGCGAATCGAACAGAAACTGCTGACCGGTTCAAAACCTTGGGAATCGAAGGCTTGGATGAAGGTGAGTTCATTTGTTCCTTTGCATAATGCACTGAGTCTCATCATTTTTTTAGATGTGTCGTGATTGTCATGACTGTCGATTTACTGTTAGTGTTAACTTACAGTTTATTTTGTTATTATTTGTGTAACTTTCTCCATGTTCTCCAGTTCTCTGTGTTATCTAGACCCTATTCAAAAATAGCTGTTTGCCGATTTCTTCCTTGACCCACAGGGCTACATTGGTATGCTGAGATGTGCAAATTTATGTGACATGCTGCCCTCTTTAGTCAAAGATTGA
The DNA here is from genome assembly GCA_029962745.1 of Echinometra lucunter. NCBI lineage: Eukaryota > Metazoa > Echinodermata > Echinoidea > Camarodonta > Echinometridae > Echinometra > Echinometra lucunter. Next base: position 15,345,683 of record CM057168.1, read on the forward strand.
AATCACTAAAATTATAAACAAATTCATATAGATCTAGATCTAAAATATTTGCTTTTTACACCTAGGATATTAAAATATCCTATTTCCATTCCATTCCTCGACTTGGATTATGGATGTAACGTTAGATCTAAATTATCTTGATGATTGATCTGATCACTGGTGACAGTCACAGCTCTTGCTCCTCTGTAGAACACTCCCGGGGGGGGGGTCACTTCCATTGAAGAGTGGACAGCATCCGCGAGAAAAAAAACGCGGAAAAAGGGTATTTTTTCAGGGGTAGGCGCGGAACGCGAATAGAGTGTAAAAAACGCCAAAAATTGAAAAAAGCCCCCTAGCCTAAATCATGATAATCTAAAACGCGAAAAGGGTATGTAATTTGCACCGACTGCGGGACCGACTGCAACAAGACCCGTGAACGGAAAATCCTATAACGCCTGTGTAAAACATAATGTCATGAGACAGTGAATTATCTCGAGATAAAAACGGCTCCAAACTTTCTTTCACTTTCAGTGGACCCCACTGGCACTATCACTCTCAAAATGAAAATAGGAATATCCTCGTTTAAGGTATGAATACTAATCACCCTGCTAATATATCTATGCCAACAATTAATGAAATCCCTGTTTAGCATGTTTAGGGTGTGCAAATCTGGGACATCTGCACAAAATCCGTGTTTAGGGTGTCCTAGCGGCCTGCCCTTGAATCCTTGCTTACGGTGCTTTTTTTTTAGGATGCTGTCCACTCTTCAATGGAAGTGACCCCCCGGGGAGAACACTATAGTTACTTTCCTATTGTCAGCAATTTGCATGTTACAGCACGTCTGTTGTGCGAGGTTAGTATAACCGAGCACTAGTATGAGTGTCCTTAAGTTTAACAATGCACTGTAAACACCAGGGCCGGTATTCTGATCTGAAAGTTGTTTTATCCTTTATCTTATTTTAATTGCCATAAGCATAGACTAGCAATCAGAAATAATGAAATAGCGTACGCCATTGGTTCACATTGCGCACTTTTGTCTTGCGTGCTGGTCATTTGCGCAGTTCAAACCAATCATAAGTACGCCTTTAAAATTTGTTATGACAATTAACACAGTGAAGATAAGATAAAAGATAAAACAATTTTCAGAATACCATCCCAGAAGTGACACTGTACTGTAGACTAACGGCGAGAATTGCCGTGAAATTTTTGAAAACGTCTGCAAGATCGCTCGCATCTAGTCGCGCATCGATGCGCATGCGCAAGTTAGTCGCCATTTTCTATCTGCATTTCAATGGACGCCGGGGAAACGTAAACAAGCGGTGAGTTTTTCCAGCTACCCTACGATAAATTTATATCTAAATTTCGGTTTTCGTACGCCCGATTTTTAGTCCCAAGTGTCAGTCGGGTTCGTCATGAACACAGCCAATAGTTACAAGGCTGGTGGTGTCATTGACCCACGGGAAAGTGATTTTCCAGGGGTTGTTTTGGAGTGCCAAGATGCTTGCTATGTACAAATAGGGTGTAAAAGCACTGGACGTCAATGGGGAGTAATAGCGTTAGCGTTTTTTTTTTTTTTTTTTTTTTACTCCCCTGACGTCCCTGGACTACTGCTGAGTGCTGCTGGCGCATGCACAGCACGGTGGTGTGTGCAACTGTCATGACTGTGTGCTTTATTCCGTCAGGCTTGGATACGAAAGTGCATTAGCGCCGCTTAAGGAAGCTCTGCGTGTTTTTATTCTGATATTTCACACAGAGCTTAAGTCCTCTGCTATTTCTATTGGCAGTGTATACAGCCACACGCATGTGTCTTCACCTTACGGCCACGTACGCGTGTGGTTGTATCCACAGCATCGACATGAGGATACAGCCACACTCCTCTGAATTCCCACTTATACTTTGCGCCGCGACAGCTATCGGTAGTGTGCACCGAACAAGCGATGTGTACATTCATGCGATGGTGTGTTGCAAAACCCCAAAGCTTGGATCGTCATGAATGTTTCATCTCTTGAAATTCACCGACATACAAACAACATTGTTACTTTATCGTCACCTGCTTGCTAATCAGGTGAGAATGAAGTGAAAATATTGTTTGTACAATAAGTGAAATCGAGAGATAAAACCTTCGTGACGATCAAAGTTTTGCAAGTCGCAACACTGCATATCGTTGTGCAGTGCATACACTAGCGATAGCTGGCACAGAGTACAAGTGGGAATTCAGATGAGTGTGGCTGTATCCTCATGTCGATGGTGCCACACGCGTGTGGCCGTAAGGTAAAGACACACGCGTGTGGCTGTAAACACTGCCATTTCTATTTGCCCCTGGGCCCCTATGGAGACCATGTAAACAAAGAAGTATTATGCCTCCAAATCACACTTTCTCATGCCCGGTTAGCCTTGCAAATTACCTTCGAAGTTCGCCATTAGACCAGTAGGTCTAGATCTAACTGATAATTTGATATTAGAACATAACATTAAACTTTATTTCTCAAACTCAAATATTGACTTTTGATTGATACGAGACCCAACTTTCTTGGCGATTTCGCCGCGTGATTGATCTCCATTTCAATAATAGCGCGGCCTCCGACATCGTGAGTTCACCTACACCTGCTGTTCTTGCGATAAATCAAAAACTCTGCGAGTTGTGATGGTTCAACTTCATACTTGGCTCATGGATGCATATGGGAGGGACAATGATCTGATTAGATTGTGGGGTCTCAAGGTCAAAGGTCAAAGGTCACAGAAGTCATTACATACATGAAACTTGCCCGTTCTTGCGATAAGTCAACAACTCTGTGACGGTTCAACTTCATACTTGGCTCATGGATGCATATGGAAAGGGCAATGGTCTCATTAGATTTGGAGTTCACAAGGTCAAAGGTCAAGGTCAAAAAAGACATTGTATAAATGAAAATAAATCAACATGAATGTGCTATGTATTTCCGAGCTGGCGATGGTGGAGGCATATATTTCAACCGCATGCGGTCGAGGATTCATCTAGTTTACTTCTTATAATTTATTTTGACAACTTACAACTTAAAAAAAAAATAATAATAATTTATGTTCACTTGGAAATTCCGTTCTCTCTGCTGAGGTCAAGTTTGACCTCTCATACATAGAGCTATGTATGCATCATGTGCTTGTCTTTGAAATTTTTTTACATCTTCAATTCATTTTCTGTAGATATTTGAGTATTCATGGTAAAAGTATGATAGATATTTAGAGAATATTGTATTTGATATGACGGAATCTATGAAAAGTGTTCGGTAATGGGATACACTTTCATACTGTGATCTTTTTCCTAATCCCAACTCACATAACAGGAATGTGAAAGCACACAAATTATTTTTAACCTCTCTCAAAGAGTCAAACTTAACCCGTTGACTAATGGAGTGTTGCAAGAAAGTTGCAATCATTTGCAAATAATTGCTAATTTTGAAACAACCATTCTGATTGGCTCAGGGTCTGCCCTTTTAAGAAGACATGCATGCAACAATGATTCTGATTGGCCAATGACAATCAGTTGCAACTAGCAATCGATTGCAACTTTCTTGCAACACCCCATCTGTCTCAAATTTCCATATAGACTTATTACAGGGTCCACTATTTTCCAGTAGCCAAGGGGTTAAGTTTCTCTTTAACTTTATAAGCCTTCATAGAATCTACATTAGCTAGGCTTAGTGAAATATCTAAGTCTAGTTTTCAGATAATTTGATGTTAGCTTCTCTCTCTCTCTCTCCCCACCTAGAATGGGTGAATGCTGTCTGGACCAGTGACTTCACTGAGAATCCAGACCTACCTGAGGGTGTCCAGGGACTATGGTCCAACCATCGAGAAGTTCTAAGCTCTCTGAAAGATGCCATCGACTGTTGCACTCCGTGGGCCAGGGTGGACTTTGCTACACTTCCACAAGGTAACGTCATATCCCAAAGTATCTGGGCTCCATTGCATAAAACTTACCATTGATGTTCATAGAAAGGGTTTACGGTTCACCATGTGGTAAGTCCTAAAGGACTATAGATGAAGTGGATAAGCCTCCTCATCTCTTCACTAACTCAATCCTCCCACCTCTTCTGGTTTACAGTCCTTTTTAGGACTTCATCCAGTTTCCAGAAAGATACTCTACCCTCCAATTTTCCTGCTTTCTCGCCTCTCTATTTGACCTCCATCTCTATCCACTCCATCTATAGTCCTTTAGGACTTACCACATGGTGAACCGTAAACCCTTTCTACGAATATCCGTACTACCATGCAAACCTTCAAACATCATCTTACCATTGATGGTAACTCTGCCTATCATATCAAATTCAAGGTTTCCGTGGAAGTTACCATTGATGGCAAAGATACCATCAGCAGTAAGTTTTATGCAACAGGGCCTTAAACTGGGGTCACTTCGATATTCATCCAAAATTGATTGTGTTCTCGCCACATTGTATCTTTACATCAATTTAGGCCAAATGAAAATAAATCCTTGTTTCTCATCCTCTTCTCCTTCCTTTTTTTTATCCAGCCTGTCTCAAACACTTAAGTTTGTTCTAGAATGAAATAAATTTTAACCTGAGTACATACGTCTGGACAATGAGTTGACAAGAAGTCAAATATTATTCATTGATTTTACATTGTTCTGTTTTTTGGTTTTTTTTATTAGCCTCTTAATGAATTCAAGACGTAGAACATTTTTTTTTTTTTTTTTTTACTTGTTTGTTCATGTAATTTTGATCTACCTGATTATCTCTATGCAGTACATGTACATTACTTAAACTTGGTTTCCAGTGTTTGAGAAAAGTTGCCTCGTTCAAACACCCCCATTCCAGGATTCTGGACGGTCCTCTGTGAGAATGGCATTGTGCCTAAAGCCCTCCTGGCTGGACTGCACCACTTCATGAATAGGGTGGACAGCCTCCTCTCATCAGCTGTGGAGAGGGAAATTGCAATAGCAGCTGCTCATTTGTACATCCTTCTGCTAGAAATACCAGGTAATGGTCGTGACAGGTATTTTTCCTTCAAAACATCTGTCTCTTCCTCCTCTTCCTCCTCCTCCTCCTCCTCCTCCTCCTTCTTCTTCTTCTTCTTCTTCTTCCTCTTCTTCTTCTTCTTCTCCTGTATTTTATTGATTTCAAAAGTAGGGGCTTTTTATTTGTCTTCACTTTTGGTAGTAATTCATGCTTAATGATGATTAGCCAATGAATGTTACTTTTTTGGATTATGTACAAAAGTGTTCTTCATGAGATGCATAAGGCTTGTAATGTAGACATACATGTACACGTTTTTTTTTTTTTTTTTTTTTTTTTTTGGGGGGGGGGGGGGTGTTTAAGTGTACTTCATGCCACATTTTTGTATCTTATCCCACTGGGTAAGTGTGTACACCTTTGTTTCACCAGTTATATGCGGCCGTAAGATGGCAAATCAACGTATGTCGAATTTTCAGCAAAATTGACTTTTTGTCGTATTTGGGTATGTACAAGTATAATTGAACTACATGTACCTATGAAATATTGCAACTGGAATAAGCCCCGTTTCTGAAATATGGCTAACCCCCCCCCCTCAAAAAAAGTAATCATTTGATGGCAAAGCGACGTAAGTGGAGATACGCGGGCTTCTTCTTAGCGTGTGGCCGCAGTGTTGACAGCAAAACAACATAAGTGTCACATAAACTCTGCTGCGCATGCACACAATTGCGTGCACAGCGTAATGCGCATGCGTGATGCGCGTAAGACATACGTTTTTCTGCCATAGCCAACACTTTAGTTTGTGCATGCAGCAAAAGAACGTATGTTTTAATGTATGCAAATTATTCAAGATGTGTAGGACTTTGGGATTTTTTTTACTATGCGTAACAATGATCAAATTTATCAATTATCAGTCGGAGTTTGAAATAGACCCCGATCTGACATTGCCTGTCCAAGCCATCGCAAAGAAAAGAGATACGTTCTTTTGCCGTAGCAACTTCGTAATCGATTAAGACATACGTTGTTCTGCCATAGCTAATGGTTAATTTGTGCATGCAGCAAAACACCGTATCTTTTAATTTATGCAAATTATTCAAGTATGTAGGACTTTTTAAAGTTTTTTTTTATTGTGTGTAAACAATGATCAATTTATCAATTCTCGATATGAGTTCGAAATACTTAACCAAGCTACAAACTAAACTGCACGTCAGTGAAGTTTTAAAAACGATTTACTCGAAACGATGCCACATGTAGATGCGTTGTTTTGCCTTAGCACGGCCGAATGACCTAACATTTATTTAGCAAAACAAAAGTAATTCCTTGCTCTGTTTAGTGAGCATCTGAAGGAGTCATTATTTGTCAAACCTGCCTATAAAGGAGATTTGAGGGAAACCAGAAGAAACAGGCCGCTGCAGACAGGGGGCCCTTATGGAGAGGTGGTTACTAAGATGAGTTAGACTTCACTGCCAAACAAGGATAAGAATTTTAGATTTTATGTGATTCATTGATTATAATTTTGGTTGCAGACACCCTTCAAGGAATGGTAAATTAACTCTTCATGACCCAAGCAAAGACTATGCCTGTGCCACGCTTAGAAAGATTCACCATAGGCATTAGGATTATTACAGTGTTACAGTACAAAATGAATCTATAAAGGGTGTCTACTGTTAGCATGCATTTATTCAAGCTAAGAAAAGGGTTGTTTTGCTTCTCTCAATTGTTGAACCAAGCAATCCTTCAGCTAACTTGTGTGTATTGTTTTGCGCTGATCGGCCAGGTGGCAGAGCCCCGAATGTTTTGTTCCGCTAAAAAAAGCAATCAAAGTGTTAATGTTGTACCCATCAGGTAGTGGAGCTTATCGGGTCCAGCAGCCGATGCTCTTCGAGGAAGCCCTGGACACGTTCAAGCTTTGGCCCAAGACGGAGAGCAACAAACGGAAGCGCCCAGAGCCCAGCCGTCCCCAGAGCTCGCAGCAGCAAGGCGGAAAGAAGTCGCGTCGCCTCAACTCCACCCAGACGGCTTCGCAGAAAACTGGTGGTGATGCTGATGATGGGGGTATTGATGAGGAGGAGGATGACATGGAGGATGTGGTGTCCTTGACAACGCAAGAAGTGGATCGCATCCATAAGGCTATCTTCCACGCCATCAAGGTTTGTTGGCATCAGTTATTACATTCATGATATAACTCTGTGGTCTAGTGGTCTAGTTGATAATCGGTAGACCACAGGAAGATGATGTAGAGGATGTGGTGTCCTGACAACGTAAGAAGTGGATTGCATCATGGGGCATTCTACCACTCCATCACACTGTGGTCTGGTGTTCTAGTTCATGACCTCTGACCTCAGGAGGATGACATGCAGGATGTGGTGTCCTTGACACTATCCTCTCTATGCCATCAAGGATTGTCCACATCAGTTACATTTGTAATTTAACACTGTGGTCTAGATGATTTTCATTGGACTGCACAAAAACAAGGTATAGGGTTCAAGTCCCTGCTATGACTCTCATCTCCTTTGCGTTGATACACCTGTTTTCATCCTCTTTTTCATCATGGCAAGCTGCTTATGGATTGCAATGCATTCTGATGATAAGTCAAAATTTATAGCACTTTTAGAATTCTCTTTAAGCGCTTTACATTATATGAATTATAAGCAAACTACATGTATAACTACTGCATGTAACTACTGAATCAGTGAATATTTTTGGCTAACATGAGGGTTATATTGCCCTTTGCACTACGTAAAATTTTCAAAATGATGTTTGCAAGTCTGTGAGCAGATAGTAATTGAGCATATAATGATAGATGGCTATTAATTTGGGTAACTTTGACAGGCTGATATAAAAATGGACGTTTTCCTCAGTTGCTGTTTCGGATATTGTACAAATGAAAATCCATTTCAGGGGCCCGTCTTTTGCGATCGATTCGGATCAATCTCAACTTTGAGATCGATCTCCTATCTTTTAAGTACACAGTTGAGATCAATCTCAAAGTTTTCGCAACTTTTTGTAAGACAGGCCCCTTGATTGACGGAAAATCATTTTAACCCTTTCCCCACAGGAACCGGATGGTCCCTGTATTAACCCTATATAGCCCGGGCTATTTTGAAATTGCATAGCCCGGGGGGGGGGGGGCCTATTAGGCCCCCCCCCTCAGATCTCGGCCGTTTATCGACCGATTGCGACCAAATTTGGTGTGTGGGTGTCTCATTATGTATTTTACGAGAATGCGTTGTCAAATTTGTGATATTTATTATCATTTTTTATTTATCTAATTAATTATGCAAATATTCAAATTTGTTCAAGGAATTTTCATTTTTTGTAGTTTTCCCCCCATTTTTTGAGAAAATGCAATGGAATCAAGGATGTTAGTAGCCAGTCATGTAATCTAAAAGACAGCTCACTCAACTGTATTGAAATTGTATAATTATTAGATTATAATAGTAATTAATTATGCGCATATGCTAATTTTTCTCGAAATTCTGAATTTCACATATTGATTACCACGTCTGGGCATAAATTTTTTATTGTTTTTTCAAATCTAGAATAGTTGGTGATAGCCCAAAAGAAAGTTATGTGAGGAAAAACAGAAAAAAAACATTCATCTGACAACACTTCTTGTGAAACCTATACATTGTACACACAAAAAACGATGGAAATTGTCATTTTCGGTGACATTGGTCACGAATATGTGCTATATCTCCGCAAGTGTACCCCCGATTTTCGCAAACAGGGTCTCAAAATGTGTGGGAGATGTGAAAGAAAAAAGTCATGAAATTTCAGCGTATTATTTTTTTGCATTTAGAAATTATCGCGAAAAATGTCGAGGGGGGGGCCTTTTAGGCCCCCCCCCCCCCCGGGCTATATAGGGTTAAGTCTATGATAATTTGACAATTCAGTATTCAGTGGGTTAATACATGAGGAATACTTTGTTTTAACAGGAGGTGGTGTTCTTGTTGAGGAGTGTTCCCCTGAAGAGCTCAGAGCAGATCATCCAGCATGTCATGCAACGGCTTGCTGAAGTCAGCCGGATTCCCACTGAACAGGTCTGGGATTGCCAATTTGACAGAAAAAGGTAAACCGTGAGGTGATAAATTTGAGAAGGGAGCCATTAATCGGAGTCAAACATTGCCAATTTCTGCATGAAAATAGTGGTTATCACATTTCACGACATTGCCAAGTTAGAGACTAATTCAATAGTTCACATTCTAAAACAGCACAACATGCAACATTAGAAATAAAGTATTATAATTTACACCGCTTTCCTGTAAGGTATACATGTAGATGGTAATGATTTTAGCTGCATTTGAATGAGATACAACCTAAATTGCCCTCTCTGAGTTTAACCCATTCGTGACAGGAATTATTTAAAGCCTAATTTGATCAGCTTTTATTCTCCAAATTGGCAACCACAACATTTTCATTTTATTGCTACATTTTTCTTATAAAACGTCATGTATCTGAAATGAATATAAATTGACAGAAATTATGATGAGAAGTCAAAAAGTTGCAAATTTGCAGGGGGAAACAGTGATTTTAAACTTTCTATCACGTTGCCAATTTAAGGATTTTAGTGCTCATTTTCCTTTAAAAAAATTTCAGCATCAAACAATGAATATTGACGCAACCAAAATGGGCACAGTTTGTGTAGAATTGTTTGCTCTTTCTGCTCATGTATTTGGTATGATTTTTAGGGCTTTGCATCAAAAGATACTAGGCCAAAGCACAAAATGTGGACCTCTGTCACGAATGGGTTAATATAGGTTGGCATTTCATTCATTGCCAGTCAACATTATATGAATATTATATGCCTATACTAATAAATAATTAGTCTTGGCATTGATAATTAAACAACTGTTCAATTTTCTTCCATCACAGTTCCCTGGACAATGTGTACAGCATCAGTCATCTAGCCTATCTTGGCCTTGAGGCACTGTGTTCGGGATCTCATGGCGAGACTCCTCACATGCTTCGAATGGTGAGCTTGCAGCGCCCTCCTTCATTCCTTGTTTGCTTGTTTATATGGAGTCACATGAAAAGACACATCTTGATTGCGAACAACATAAGTAACACTAAGTATTTTGTGTTCTGGATGTGTCGTTTTTTGTTACTATCTTTCACCAAGCTACATGGTCCCTACTAGATATGAATGCTTTATACTTTTTTGTTTTGTTTTGTTTTGTTTTGTTTTGTTTTTGTTTTTGTTTTTGTTTTTGTTTTTGTTTTTGTTTTGTTTTTGTTTGTTTTTGTTTTTGTTTTTATATTTGTTTTGTTTTGTTTTGTTTTGTTTTGTTTTGTTTTGTTTTGTTTTGTTTTGTTTGTTTTGTTTATTTGCTTTTGTTTTTGTTTTGTTTTGTTTTTTGGGGGGGTTGGCAGCTAATGTCACTGTGTTATGAATACTAGCAAGTACTATGCTACTATCTTCCATTTCTGCTCTTCATATCCTGATGCTCTGCATTCTGTGCACTGTTTATCATCATGCCGCATTATGTGTATTTTGCTCGCATTCCGCCAGTTTGACGATGTTGTTTCTCTCTTTACAGGTATTCAAGCATCTCCTCCCTAACATCCTTATGCTGATTGGTGAGAATCAGTCTGTTGCCACGACAACAATCCCAAAACATATCCAGCAGATGAAGGACCATGTTGAGTCATTTGCCAGGTAACTTCGTCCACTGGCTATTTAAAACGAATTGGCATGCCTTAATCTGGGGTACCGTTGCAACACGAGGCACAGCGTTGTGTAGTGCCGTTACCGTATCCATCATTATATAGTGTTATCATGGCGACTGTTGTATGATGATCAGGGATAACGATCCATTTTTCCTCCTTTTATGATGATATATGACAACAAAGTTTTTAGATTTGTTAAATACTTCTTGCAGTAAACTTTGCAAAATTACTTTCATATGTTTTTGAGTGCCCAGGGTACAGTGCTGAATAAAAAAAAAAAAACTAACAATATGGTGAAATTTTAATTTGTAGCCCAGGGTACCAATTATCATATTGAATGCAGAAACTTGTAAAGGTTCTTGAGCTCCAAAATAGTTATCTTTTTATTTGATAATAGTTGTAACATTTGATGATAAGAGAGTCGTACAAGTACTTTTTGAATACCCTTACAAGGATAAGATGATTTTTCATAAGGCATGGTCAGTTGACAAAACAATTCCATAGAATAGTTTTTTAGAAATCCCATTGTTACATATTTTTACCTTTAACACAAAATAAAATAAAGCCCTTGGCCAGAATTCATGATGGCGGTTTACCTTTACCTGATGGCTCTAATCCAGGGTGGCAGCCTCCCTTGCCATGGTACCAACGGTAAAACCGTGGTAATTTGTTGGTACACCACAGTAATTTAGAAAATATACCATCAAATTACCTTGTTTTTACTTGGTCCCATGGTACTATTTTACAAAGGCAAATGCTAACCATTTAAAAAAAAAGATAAACTGGAGTTCTCCTCATGATCATAATGTGAAAGGAATTGTTCCAAAGCAGCTTGCAGAGTTAGATTAGTTGTATATAATCACAGGTGTTTAGTGGGAGATTGGCAGCCCCTTGCCATGGTACCAGCGGTAAAACTGTGGTAAATTGTTGGTACACCACAGTAATTTGAAAAATATACCATCAAATTACCTTGTTTTTACTTGGTCCCATTGTACTATTTTACAAAGGCAAATGCTAACCATTTTTTTGAAAAGATAAACTGGAGTCCTCCTCATGCGATCATAATATGAAAGAAATTGTTCCAAAGCAACTTGCAGAGTTAGATTAGTTGTATATAAACACAGGTGTCTAGTGGGAGATTGCAGATTATCGAATTGATAAGAAATTCACTTACTTTGTATATGGGACTACACACAAATGAATGTTACCCCAAACTTTTCAGCTTTTTCTTGTCAAATTTCCAATATGAGGGCATTTAAAATGCAGTCCTTTCTAGGGAACATTCTACTACGATATTCTTACTAACTGACATGGAAAGAATGAGAAAGCTAGCGAATTATTCTTCACCTTTCCGAGAACGTGAGCTTTTTGAAAAAAGATTATTGTGTAAATTCAAACTTTCTTCTTGAATTTCTGCCCAAGTTTGCGTGCAGTCCCACTAATAGTGATTCGATGTTTGTTCACAGCCACATGTACAAGGAGGTCGGAGAGAAAGCCCTGCCATGCATCCGCGTCCTTCTCCAGCACATGTGCGTCAAGGTACCAGACAAGGTGGAGTACCGTACGCGAGTCTCGCACACCATCGCACGTATCCTGGCCAGAATACCCGCTGACCATGAAGCAAACTTTGTCCAGTGGCTTTTCCTCTACTCCAAAAATGCAAAGGTGTGGTGTGATTCACTTGATTTGCTTTTATATTTTGTGAAATGTAAATCAATTAACCAGAATTGTGTAGATTTATTAAAGGCATTCAAAATAGCAGCTAAAGGTTGAATCAAATTGAATTTATGATAAGAATGCTATATTATAAGAAATGGAACCAGTAGAATACAGCAGAATACAAAATGTGACTCTCCACCACAAAATAACCAATGAACCGCAATGGGGTTTTTGTAAGCAGCTAGAATAGAGAACTTGGGGTTGAAAAGATCATTTGAGGTTGTTTATATTTTCTGATAGTTCATTTATTGACTTGCCATCTGACCAAATATTGGAGCCATCTGTAGAAATATGTTTGTACTTTGATTTAAAATCACCATTCGGGGGAATTTTTAAATTAAGTATGTCAGCATACTGTGTAAAACCATCACATTAACATGTATACACAACTCATAAGTAATTCATTCTGTGGTTTTTAAGATCTAAGCAAGGAGAGAAGTATATCTCCTTTGAAACTATTCCAAGTTTGAGCCTAATCTGATAATCCCTTCATAGTCAGTACTGGGGAATTTTCATCCAGCCTTTTTGTGAGCCAGACAATAGGACACCAGTATGGCACTCCTGAATGGTTGCTCATTTTTAAACATCCTGTTTTCTCCATTTTTCTGGTGATTAGCCTGTCTGACCAGCTCTAATTTTCATAATTTCAAAGGGTTAGTATGATCTTAACAGAGCAAGTTATCTCATTGAAAAGCTTAGAGTCCGGCCAGCTTTCTATCTGTGTCAGAATGTAAAAATGTCAAATTTCTGACTTATTGGTCATTTTGTGGTGGAGACTCACAAATAGAAATGACATCAAACATAAAAATCAACGTGGAAGTTAATTGACCAAAAAAAAAAAGTCAAAGTCAACCGTACCGCAAATAAAAATCATGTGTGATTTACTACTGGAAGCTCCCTCTAGAAATAGATATTTTGGATTTAACATCATAATCAACAATCAAGGTTATACTGAATAGCATTTTTTTTATGGATTACTCCTAGAAATTTTGTATAGATAATGCAAGTCTTCAGCTTTTTGTCTTCCAGCAAGTGGTCTGTGTATCTCTCACTCAGTTACTCTGTTATTTCAAACCTCTTCTATAGCAGTGCCTAGATTCCATTACTTCTTCTTTTTCTTTAGAAAAGGAATCTCTCTCTCTCTCTCTCTACCTCTGTCTTACTCTCTCCATCTCTCTCTACTTCTGTCTTACTCTCTCTCTCCATCTGTCCTTACTCTGTTTTTCTTTGTCAACTCCCTCTTCCTCTCTCTTTATGTCTCCCTCTTTCTGTCTCTCCATCTCTCATTTTCTCATGTTCTCTTCTCTCTTTCTTTCTCTCAGATCAGTTACCGTGTGTTTGCTCTGGAGGTAGTTGGAGCCCTGCTAGAGCGTCCAGAGAGGCAGTCAGCTGGTAAGTATATCTCTTTGGGGTTTCTTTGTTTGTTGTTTTTTTGTTTTGTTTTGTTTTGTTTTTGAGAGTGAGGGGGGGGGGACTTAATTAGTTTTGATTTAATCAAACCATTCCCCTAAAAAAAAGTTAGAAATATAATACAAGCTGGTCTACCAATTTTGAGAAAGTTCTGCCTATAAGAAAATTTCTGCTTTTGACATACACACTGTACCATAGCTATTGGTGATATAATTTGTGGACAGCTCCGTTTTGTACCCAAAATTTCACGTGTTCTTTATCATCTTGAAAAACACACACTATCATTATTCTTATCCGTGATATGTTGTGGAGAAAACAATCCTGCATTATGTATCTGCAATATGGCTTAAGAAAAATATGCGAATTTGTTCAAATTTTTGCTGATCTCTTCTATTCTGTCTTAGCTCCGATTTAAAAAAATAATAGTATTTGTCTTGAGGGTGTTGGTTTCCTTTTCATACTTAATGATCATTTTTGATGAACACTTTGGCCCGAATTTATAAAGGAGGTTTAAACCATGGGGCTATTTAAACCCCCTCCTGGTTTGTTTAAGCGTACATGCGCGTAGAAAGTTGTACAATTATCTGTTTTCTTTAGGCGTGTGCATGGCCAATATGCTTCCTTTTACGCCTATTTCCGTGCGCTTAGAGTGGTTTAAACCAGGTTTAAGCCACCCCTTGTTTTAAGCCTCTTCTGTGAATTCCGGCATTTGTCTTTCTTACCATTTCTTTTGGTTCTAGGTGATGGTAACCAGCAGCAATTCTTGTCTCATCGCTTCTTGTTGGACATTATGGTATCCCGCTGCTCTGATAAGGCTCCCACGTAAGTAAAAATTATTATAGAATGCTTTGAGAAATCTCTGCAATCTAATTGGTCGATGGCAATGCAGAAATTTTTACTGGACACACGACCGATATTAAAAAATTATTATGATATCACACAGGGTTCTCACTAGAAAAAAATCCCCACATGGTTCCCCCTCTGCGCCAAACGCGGAATTTTCGGAAGTTTTACGGAATGACACCTAAAGTTAGGTGTGGCAGCAGTATAGGCAATAGCAAAAGGATGAAAAATACTTCTTGGTAAGCAGGAGTTGTCTACTAATGGCATTATAGTAAAAATACATTGCCAAAAAGCAAAACAGTCTGTGGCATTTATCATTATTGTTAGGAATATGTACTCCAATATTTTGTTACCCTTAATGCCACACATGGTGCAGCAATTTCACACATGGTTCTTCCTTGTCTGAAATCCTTTTTCGCATGGTATTGGAACCATGGATGTTATGTACTGGCGAGAACCATGATATCACAGTAGACAAGCTATCGTGGTATCGTTTTCCTCTGAAGAAAGAGCCGGTCAATTTTGAACTGGTGAACTGTTGACGATGAATTAGACAGCTTTATTTGATGAATCTGATGCCGTGAGTACCAAAAATGAATGAGAATTATTTCTTTCAAATCTTTTTACGTGTAAGATAATGCCATTTATAAATTAAGTGACAAATCCTTCGCCTCGTGGGTTAAACATTTCCATAGTTACCTTGTGCACACAATTCCAACTGACATACTTATATCTCTGCATCATTTGTATACTATCAATATCGGTTTCATATGATGAAGAGTCTTCTGTAAGCCCCGAACTCACTTTTTCAGATTGAAAGGTCAGAGTTTGAATTTAGTATCCAAGATAAATAGGATACCTGGGATGGTCTAAAACTGACCTGTAACTAAGTGTGAAAAACTCTATAATGCAAGATTCTAAATTGTAGATATCTTCCTCAATTTCTTAGAACCTGCGTATGTTGAGCCTTTGTTTATGTATTATGGAACCTAGAGGTATGTTATTAATAATTAATTCCTAAAATATTGGTAGTTTGTTGATGCTTCTCCCTGACAGTAAAATGCAGTATTTTGCTGAATGCCATTCAGCCAGAAACATGTGGACTAGTTAAAGCATGTTGCATTAATTTAGTGATATTCTGTCTTTGGCTTACAACTGGATAGACCCCCCCCCCCCCCAATTTTTTTGCTTGATGATATGATAATGATAATAATGGTAATAATAATAATGATAATGGATATTTATATAACTCACATATCCACCAGAGAAGGTGCTCAAGGCACTCCAATATTATCCTGGCTCAGCTAAGCTACCAAATTCATTGCTCACAGCATTCAAGGAATTCTTTCCTGCTGGTACCCATTTATACCCGGGTGGAGAGTCGCAAACGTAGACTCATATCTTACCAGAGGACATTAGTGCCACGACGGGACTCGAACTCGGACCACGAGATCCACAGTCCGGTGACGTATCCACTATGCCATGGCATCTCTACAGATATATTTGTAGCTACTTTAATACAATCGTATTACAGGATAATTTTTATTTTGTTTGCATGGATGAACCAGGGTTCGAGCCAAGGCCCTGAGCTGTCTTGCTCAGTTTACCGCCCTCGCTGGCAATCAGGCCTCCAACCCTCTCTCGGACATTTTAGCTGCTCCGACGGCCAAGACTGGGGTTACCCCTGTACTAGTCCTAGAACAGGTCATCAAGGTATGCATATGAAAGGATAAGTCCGGGAGGAGATAAAGTTCATTTAAATGAAAAGAGAACAATTTCTGAATAAAACAGTAATGAATTTGATGGAAATTGGATGAAAAATAAGGAAAGCAGTTCTCAAACAGTTTGTATAAATATTCATTGAGTTAGTTACATATTACACAGAAATAACCAAAATTTCATATTTCAGCTATAAAAATTTCAAAGAGTTCCTAAATACTCATTACATACTTACAAAATTGTAAGTGAAATGAAATTATTGAAATGAACTTCATCTTGTCCCGGATTTGCGTGTTAAGATTTTATGGTAATGTTAATTATTTGTATTGATTATTTTAGGTTTCATATGAATCTCATCATGTTGTAACTGGAAAGAAATCAGTGAAAAATATTTCCCTTTGGTTTGTGGAATCCATTCTCCATGCACACTTTCATATTTACAAAGGTACTTCATACTGATCCACATGTTCTATTTTCAGGTAATGAATTCAATAAAGTCAATTGTTTTGACTGTGCAACAGTATTACATATGTGATTTCAATTCCTTTCTTATATTAACCTTTGTGTTTATTTTTGTGTGTGGGATGGGCAGGCAGGGAGGATCATGAACAAAGTTTCAAACTTATGCACATCCTTGATTCATTCTGTGCTTAGGTTAGTGTGGCTGAGCATGTCTTTATATAAAAGGGAAAGTCCACCCAGAAGGTTCACTGTTTCAATAAAAGGAGTTAAATTTGAACAGCATTTAAAAAAAAAGAAATGAGCAAAATCGGTCAAAGAATAAGAAAATTACACTCCTTTACATTTTCTAGTAAATTACTCTCGGCTCTGCAAATTGGCAACACTGATGACATCATATGTGAGCAGCTCTCTATTCACTTTGTACATGAAATTTCACATTTTACGTGTATTTTTTTTTTAGAGGCCGTCAACATTTCAAACTTCTGCTTACATTGGCGGTCTCCTGCATTGTTCTTTCCTTTTTTCCCTTGCAAAAATGTAAACATTTGTTGTTGTTGTTTTTTTTCTTTGCAACCGATTTATTTGTAATCAAGATGGTCTCCTTGACATTGTTTAATTGTAAAAATTGAATTATGTATTTTATTTTGTCAATTGTTGATTACATTGATTTGAGAAAGAAAATGCAGAAATAAAATCAAATGAAATTGAATTTTCTCAATTTTCTTGGAAGTTACACATTTTCTCACCCTATAGTCAAAGTAAGTTATGTAAAAAGCAATTCTTCTGAACATACATTGACTATGGGGTTTAGAAAATGTGTAACTTCCAAGAAAATTGAGAAAATGTTAAATTTCATGTACAAAATGAATGGACAGCTGCTCTCATATGATGTCATCAGTGTTGCCAATTTGCAGAGCCGAGAGTAGTTTACTAGAAAATGTAAATGAGTGTAATTTTCTTATTCTTTGACCGATTTTGCTCATTTCTTTTTTAAAATGCTGTTCAAATTTAAATCCTTTTATTGAAACAGAGAAACTTCTGGGGTGGACTTTGCCTTTAATATATTAATTTATTTAATTGACAAATTCATTTGTATGTGTGTGTGTGTGTGTGTGTGTGCAAATTTAATGTGGTCATTAAATTGAATTCCCTCCTCTTCCATTTTTCTGCTTTAACCTTTGAATAATGGGATGATATGTTCAACTTACAATAAAAGCATTTACTGACTAATTTAATTTTTCATGTGTAGGAAGCAACAGGAAAATCTGGCAAAGAGGACCCACCCACGGAGCAACCCGAGACGGATGCAATGGATTGTGGGCCAACATCAAATGACGCAGGGTCGTCCCAATCCAAAGAGGACACCATAGAAGACGGCCAGGAAGCAGAAAAGGACAACCGTCCCTCCGAGCCTAAGAAGGGTGCTACCCCTGGGAACTTAATGGGAGGTTCCCCTGCTCTGCTCTTTGGAGATGAAAATACTGAAGGTTTGTGACTTTAATTTCAAATTTTTCCTTTTTTTCCCTCATGATTCTTATTTTGTAATTTGTTGTCGTTTTTGCTATATATCTTTTTGTTTGATTCTCTCTCTCCTTTTTTTTTTTTTTTTTTTACTTTTGAATACTTTTCTTTGTGGCCTTTGTTTTCTTTTTTTTTTTCAGATCATTATTTTGAATTTGATCATTCTGCTCTGCTCAGTACCTGAATTTAAGCCTAATTTTTTCTTGGTTAATGCAGTGCCATTAATTGCCTAAATCTGTTCATATAGTTTTAAAGGGCTCTTTACAGGACTATGTTGTTTGCTCGTAGTTAGTGCAGTAAGCACTAGCCTTCCAGCATTGTTTGTGGAAGGTAATAAACTTGCCTGGAGGGGCGGGGGGAGGGAGGGGGATCAAAACCATTTTCCCAGT
This sequence comes from Echinometra lucunter, assembly GCA_029962745.1. Classification (NCBI taxonomy): domain Eukaryota; kingdom Metazoa; phylum Echinodermata; class Echinoidea; order Camarodonta; family Echinometridae; genus Echinometra; species Echinometra lucunter. The sequence goes on from CM057168.1 coordinate 15,364,341, forward strand.
TAGTTTTGACATATATCCATTACGGATTCTTGTAGGCACTGAATTATATTCAATTACATACATTCCAAACTGTCCATTTAATAGAGGCAGTTCATATTTTGGGGAAACGGAAAGAGCATTTTTGACCCTTGACGTTCTTGTGTCTCTGTTCTGTCAAAATTTGTCTTTAGTAATGTATAGAGAATTCAGGAATGTCCCAATTTTTTTGTGCAGTTTCTTAATCATTAGTCCCTATTTCCTGTCTTGCATGGTTGGCAGGTATGCTATTATGAAAAAAAACAATTATGAAAAAAAAAAAAAAAAAAACTTCTGTGCTTTTTATTAAAATCTTTTTCTTTGTTTTGGTGTGACTCAATATGGTTTTGCTCTCAAAAGGATTTATTGGAAGCAGTGGGCTGCTGAATTGTTTGAAAGAGAGAATCTGTGATGATAAAGTTGGAGTCCGCAAGGCTGCCTTACAAGTGAGTTGTTTTTGTTCCTAATTTACTTTTCTGCTTATGACAATGATCGTTTCCAAACAAGTTTGGGATGTGAAGCTGCTGGGTTGTAGCACTGTGGCCTGTTTTTCGAAACTGTCACAAGTCTAATTCTCTTGGACACCCTGTTGGGACATGTGTTGTAGAATCAATACATGTTTCAAAACAGGCCTGGGGCATTTCTGCAGCAAATTATTGATTTATGTTGTGTTTTTTTCGGAGGGGGGGGAAGTAGAATCACTGATATTTTGCTAGTTCTTTTTTTTTTTTTTTTTTTTTTTTTTTTTTAAGAAAGCAGCAATATTTGGTCCCTTTTCATCTCTCTTTCTTTGAACTTCCTCTTCTCTCTCATTCTCTCTCTCTCTCTCTCTCCCCCTCTCTCTCTCTGTCTCTCTCTCTCTACCCCTCCCTCTACTTGCATTGTCATCGACTCTTTTTCTCTCTTCTATTTATTTCTGTGCTTCCTTTTACTACCTTCCCTTTAACTTTGTCTTTCCATTTTTTACTCTCAGATGGAATATGTCTAGTTTTTGGTTTTTCTTTTTAATAAATTTTTATCATTTTTTTTTTTTGCTTTAAAATTTGGAATATGAACTGTAAATTTTGAACTGTGCACTTTATGACCCTGTTGTGTCTCTTGTCTTTTCTTTGTGATGCAGGCCCTTGAGAATATCTTCAAGCTCCAGTGCATGAACTTTGACCTTCAGCTGCTGGAGATACTGCGGGAACGCTGTCGTGATACTGCCCTCTCTGTCCGCAAGCAAGCACTAGACTCTCTTACCAGTCTCCTCAAGGAAAGTACGACCGACGAAAGGGTCCGAAGGTGCGACTTCCTGTTTGTTTTAAACAATAGAGTTTGTTTCAAATGGTGCAAACGGTGTTATTTTCTCGTGATTAAATTTTTCATGCTGAGCAACCCAAGAACATATTCGCCGGTTTTTAAATTCGCGTTGCACAATTACTTGCAAAACTGCAAGATTTGATTTGATATTTCAGTCCATAAGAGATTGTGCTAATATTTTCCCGATTTCTAGAATAAGCTTGCCGAAAAAAGTGAGAAATCCATGAATATTTCTGCATTTACAGTGTACAGTGGTAAACCTTTATTCATTTATTCATTTTAAAAATTTAATTCATTTATTGAGTCTTTATTAGTCAGGTTGGCTTCATCAGTGGTTAAAACACTGTTTTTCATAAAGGCCCTGCACATTGACAAATAATAAATCATTAAACGATGTATAGACATAACAAACAAAAAATGAAGAAGACACTAGATTGATCACAAACAAACGGCAGTAAACAAAACATAAATGAGCAATTGGCAGTGCGATGGACAGCCAAAATCACTATTTTCCATGCAATTGACTTCATTTCAACTTATTGACATACTTTGTATCAGTTTATATTTATTCCAGATAAAAGAAATATGCACCAATAAAAGAAAAATACTAGTGTTGCCAACTTGAAGCGGAAAAGCTATAGAAATATGATGCAAATAATTCTGTCATTTATGGGTTTATGCTCATAGGGTGTGGTTGCAAGGTGTTCTGCCGACAGTATCTGACAGAGAATCCTCAGCCTCGGAGAAATGTCTCCAGCTTCTACAGGACCTTGTTCTTGATGGGGTTTGTAAAACTGGAGCAACAGAGACAAAGAAACAGCTGGCCTGGAGTCTACTCCGTCAGCTCATGGAGCCGGACCTCTGTGACCTCAGGTATGTACTCGTAGTCATCTAGCCCCCAATATACATCTGTTTTATCTTAATATGATATCATTATACGGTGTAAGATGCGATGTTCAGCGTACCCTGGGGTATCAACTAAAAGTTCACCTTTTTTGCTGAAGTCATATTTTTCAGCACTCTACCCTGGGTACCAAAAGTGTGTGAAAGTAATTTTTTTAGTGTTTTATGAATAAAGATTTTAACCCTAAAATGGCCTTAAAAATTTTCGCGATAATTTTTAAACTGTAAAAGGTTTTGCCATGACTTTTGAGCCCTGAGTTTTACGCATCTTTTGATACCAAATTTACCAAATTTGGACCTACGGTTCTCGCGTAGCGCGGTATTTTACAATCGTGCGCGCGCCAAAAAGTGAATTTTCCTATATAACACATGAAATGGCATAGTATGGGATGAGTTGTGTATGAATCATGTATGTATGCCAGATTATTTACCAAACAAATACACATATTAATATTTTCAATGTTTGAATAAATATTTATGTTGTTCAAAGTCATGGCCAAGGTCAAGGTCATGGCAAGGTCTAGGTCCCGATTTTTTTTTTTTAAACATAAGGAAAAACAAAGGAATATATAAGAAAATTTTTAAAACAATAGAAAACATAGGGAATTAATCTTGATACCAGATTTTCTTTTCAAGTACATTGTAAGGAATGCTACAAAGCATATTTAAACCAGAAATTGGGATTCTAGGAGCTTTATTTTCTGATTTAGAGGAAAACGTATGATTTCATGCATAAGTTAGCATAATTAATTAATATGAAATAAATAAAAAGGGAAACTCCAATTTTTTTTTATAGTTTGGTAGGTTGCGCCTCAGGTAACTTGTGTGCCAAGTTTTACAGCGTTTGCGCGGTCGACGGCCGAGATCTTCAATCTTATCTTATCGAAAACGTATGATTTCATGCATAAGTTAGCATAATTAATTAATATGAAATAAATAAAAAGGAAAAATCCAATTTTTTTTTATAGTTTGGTAGGTTGCGCCTCAGGTAACTTGTGTGCCAAGTTTTACAGCGTTTGCGCGGTCGACGGCCGAGATCTTCAATCTTATCTGTTGTCTGTGGTCCATGAGCATCAGGCCTATGAAATTTGGAAGATCAAGCCGTGACCCAATCTCCGGAAGAGGTGCGATCGATCTTGATGATCTACAACTGCTCCGCTCAGTCACGGAATGACATGTACAGTAGAAAAATCTTGTGGCAAAGATTTTCCAGTGATATCCAATTATAATCAATGTGAATCAGTTGCTTTGTCTATAAGAAAGGTATCTGGCAGGGGAAAAATACACGAGGGCTCAGGGCAAATTTGCCCCGAAATGACAACAAGAGCCCTGGAAAACTAAAAAAGAGCCCCTGAAATGCTCATAGGGTCCATTGTAAATTGTAATACAATGTAGAAAATTCAGGTGAGCAGGCTCAAAAAGTAGCCCCGGAAAAAAATTGATTAATTTTTTTCCCTGGTACCTGGTTTGGATCATTATGATGTTTTAAATTGTGTTTTTTTATTGTATTTCTGTTTGTTTTGTCAGGGTGTATTTCCAGCGGGTATGTCGTCTGTGGTCAAGGCAGAAGTTACTCACTCCAGCCCTTGTGAGAGGTCTGGCTGAACACACACAGGGAAATAACGTGGTGGTAAGTTGATCATAGTCATGTAGCATGCCATTGAAAATTCTTGTGTGCTTGTCAAGTTTTAGCTGCTATGAATCTATAAAATTTCTTTTCCCCCTTATTCCTCTCTGTCCACCAGACTTGATCTTATTGCTTTTTTCCCTTTTCCCTTTATTTCCCTCTGTCTTTGTGCCCCCCCCCCCTTCCCTTCATGTATGTTTTTTCCTCCGTCCGTTTTTACTCTCTTTCTTTCACTTTCTTTCTTTCTCTCTCTCTCTCTCTGTCTCTCTCCCGCTTACTGTGTATTCCATTATCTGATTTTTTCCACTACAGTGGAAACTCAGTATAAAGAGATATCGGGAGCGTTTCATCAACATTTGTTGTTTGACAAGTTGTCAGATCTGACATCTTTCCTTGATTTTGATTGGCTGAGAAGCATCGTTACTGTGGCAACTGTCGGATAAAACAGACTTTGTCGGATAAAACATCCGACAAGTCCTTTCATGAAACGCTCCCCTGATATAACAATATTCCTGATATAACAAGGTAATATTCCGGTCCAAGCTCTTTATATTCTATTGTTTTTTAAACCTGATATAACAAGACCCCTGCTATAACAAGATAATTTTGATGGTCCCAAGGAGTTCATTATGCTGAGTTTCCACTGTATCTGCATTTTTCTCATGCTAAGTTTTCTCTCTTTGTTCATCTCTTTCCATATATTTCAGTATATATTACCTGACAAGTTGTTTGTAAAGTCATGTTCTATCTTCTGCCTATCTACTCACTTATCGTACTTCAGATTTTATTGAATACATATGTTACACAAGATGTCCATACATTTCACTCACTTATGAGCTCCTTTTGAAAATTTTACAAAAGTTAGAAAATCCCTTTAACACATATGTTTTAAGCCTCTCTCCTTTTTCCTACAACATTCACCCTATCACCCTATAAATGCTGAGCATATGTTTTTACTATTTACTTGTGGCAAACCTTATTGATGCTGTACATAGATTTTTACCATTCAGTTATGGTAATCCTGATGCTGCATGTATAATTTAAAGGGGGTACCCAATGCTGAAACAATGTTAGTTCATTTAAAAGAGCATGATTTTATAGGCAGAAAATCATCTGCCTAAAGTTTTTTTAAAAGTCGTGTTGCCAAGGAAACCCCCAAATGTGGTAAGATTTCGGGATATTTTTGACCCCTCTGGTGTGACCCAGTTTCAACTGGGTAGCCACTTTGACGTCAAAATGATGTCAAAGTGGGTACCGTGTCGCGCACTTCTAGCAAAATGCGCGCAAGGTATAGTACATATTGTACAGTCTAGCGCGCAGCACAATTTCAATGCGCGAAGCTGGGTACCCACGTTTACGTCATACCTCAAACTCATATTTTTTGGTCAGCTCATAACTTTTTTATGTGAAAATTAGCCAAAATGCATTGATTTCCATTGAAAATCATCATATTGTTAATGTCATTCTTCTTAGAATTCTATTCTCGATCATATATCAAAATTTTGTTTACCATTGTGTAATCACTTTAAGCATTTACTTGTGGTAAACTCTAGTGTAATAAATGCTAACATATATTTGTTGTGGTCTTCTTTCTCCATTTTCCAGGCTGCCTGGATGTTTCTCTCGCAGGTGTCTACCTTCTGCCCTCACCTGGACAAGACCCTGGTTCTCACGACCTGGCATGACCTGACCTCTGACCTCACCAACCGGTCAGTGAACTCTACAGGTCAGGGGTCGATCAACTCGGAGATCTTGACAAGTGTGCTGTCGGTCATTGGGAGTTTGGCTAATCACCTGACTGAGGAGGAGAGGAAAGGTCTTGCGCAGGAGATCGTTGAGCGTCTGGTGACAGTGATGGAGTCCCCTAATATCATGGGAGCTATGGTGGAGACGCTGTATAAGGTGAGATACATTGATGGTGATGGCTATGGTGATGGTGATGATGAGGAGGCCTTAACTGGCAGGCATACATACATGCATAGGTTTTTATATGCAGTCATCATGAGCTGAGCATTATTTTATTACCGCGTCTTTGATGCGACCAGTTTATCGCGCATTGAAAACATGACGTCACAATGGTTATCAGTAAGAATTTTGGCTTGAAGCTGGCTTACTAAAAATAAAATTAAAAGTATTGAATTGAAAGTGACTTAATCAAATTTCTTAGCCTAGCAAAGCACTTGGTAGAAGTTTTTCTTAGTCCAAGTATTGAACTGAATTCTGGCCCAGGGGGGCATTTCATCAACATTTGTCGTCTGACAAGCTGTCAGATCTGACATCTTTCCTTGATTTTGATTGGCTGAGAAGCATCGTTACCATGGCAACCGTCGGATAAAACAGACTTTGTCGGATAAAACATCCGACAAGTGCTTTCATGAAACGCTCCCCAGGTCTCTGACAAGATTCTACTGGCCTGTAATTCCTACCCCCTCTGCTGCAGAATAGCTCTATGATGCAGTGTTTCTATGTGTATGTCTAATTATCCTACTCATCATATTTTGCAGTTGTGCTATGCTTGCATTCCAGAGAATGAGACCAAAAACCATCTATTAGATCAAGCCTGTAACAAGCAGGGCAAAAAATACACGAGGGCTTGGGGCGAATTAGCCCTCGAAATGCCCAAAAGAGCCCTGGAAAACTAAAAAAGAGCCCCTGAAATTCTCATAGGGTCCAATGTAAACTGTAATACAATGTTGAAAATTTGGGCGGGTGGGGTCAAAAAGTAGCCCCGGAAAAAAATTAATTAATTTTTTCCCTGGTAACAAGATCCTACAAACCTGGGCCCCATTTCATAAAACTTGTTATTAGTAACAACTGCCACATTTCTATGACAAATTTACTCTCAGCCAATCAGATGTAAGGATGTCAGTAGCTTATAACAGTTATTGCAACTTGTTATTGCAACTTGTTATTGCTAAAAAGTTTTATGAAGCAGGGCCCAGTAATTACAAAATAGCCTTATGGCATTTTGACATGATTGTTGAACATTTGTTTCCTTCTGTTTTCGTAGCTGTACGGTTCCTGCGTTCCTGAGAACAAAGCCAACAACCCTCTGTTAGACCAGGCCTGTAACAAGATCCCACAAGCCTGACATTAGAAAATGGCCTTTGTATTTATACTTGTTTGTTGAATGTCTTTTTGAGGCCTAGTCTTTCTACATGTTTGTTGAATTTTCGATATTTGTTTCCTTATGCTTTCATAGCTGTGCTGTGCCTGCGTACCTGAGAACGAAACGAACAACCCTCTCTTAGACCAGGCCTGTGACAAGATCATTCAAGCTTGTGATTCCTACCTCTCCCGCATCCTGCTCTCGGAAGATGCCCCCAAACCGGATGATGCGACCGAGGAGATTCTGATTGCTCGCATCTTTCTGCTTGGAGAGATCGCCCAGTTGTGCCCCTACCGTATGCCACGCAGGGTCTTCACGCTGGTCCAGTCCCTGTTGGCAGGACCAGGAGCTGTTTCAGAAGGTACATGGGCATGTCTTAATTCCAAAACTATTAGGGAAATAATTAAAAAGCAGTAGGAATAAAATGCAGTTGCACTTGTGTGATTACTTTTCCAACTTTAAGAATGCGGCAAAGCGAGTTTTTACATACGATCATACGGATGTAGACTGTGGATGTTCGGATCTACAGTGAGGAATGGAAAATGTTGAAAATATCACTTTAACTGTAATTCTTTGAATATGAAAAGAGCCAAGGTATGCAATTGCCTCTCATGTAGAACCAGAAATAATTGGACATGAAGCTTCTATAAATGATAAAGGATGGTCATTTTTCTTTGGAAGATTTTCAGGAATGACAAAGCTTCAGTGTCTTTTCTTTTTTCTTGTAATGTCACTGTCCTGTGACATGAAACTTGTAAATTTAAAGGGGAAAGTCCACCCTAGAACTTTCACTGTTTCAATAAAAGGAGATACGTTTGAACAGCATTTAAAAAAAGAAATGAGCAAAATCGGTCAGAATAAGAAAATTACACTCATTTACATTTTCTAGTGAACCACTTTCGGCTCTGCAAATTGGCAGCACTGATGACATCATATGCGAGCAGCTCTCCATTCACTTTGTACATGAAATTTCACATTTTCTCAATTTTCTTGGAAGTTGAACATTTTCTAACCCCCATAATCAATGTATGTTCAGAAGAATTGCTTTTTACATAACATACCTTGACTATGGGGTAAGAAAATGTAACTTTCAAGAAAATTGAGAAAATGTGAAATTTCATGTACAAAGTGAATGGAGACCTGCTATCATATGATGTCATCAGTGTTGCAGAGCTGAGAGTAATTTACTAGAAAATTAAATGAGTGTAATTTTCTTATTCTTTGACCGATTTTGCTCATTTCTTTTTTAAAATGCTGTTCAAATTTATCTCCTTTTATTGAAACAGTGAAACTTCTAGGGTGGACTTTCCCTTTAAATCTTGACCTCAGTTTGCAAAATATGTATGCATACAAAGTTTCTTCCTTTACAGTTCAAAGAATAAAAGATACCATTCTTTGGTTAGTGGTTTCATTTCAGTATCTATCTTCCACTTCACATGTGTATGCAGGATCTGAGCTACCCAGCTCTCAAGGCCTCACGCAGTTCTCCCAGCCTCCCCTATCGCAATTCCGGACCAATGGCTCGCCTGTCTCGATGGCCGTGCGAGCCCACGCTTTCGTCACCCTTGGCAAGCTGTGTCTCCATCACGAGGGCCTTGCCAAGCAGTGCATTGCCGCCCTCGCCCGTGAGCTGGAGATCGCAGAGGATGCAGCCGTCAGGAACAATGTGGCATTGGTCATGTGTGATCTCTGTATCAGGTATGTCATCTTTTGGAATGTTGCTATGGTTTATTTGTTTGTGAACCCGTACTTACTCACAGAGTGTCTTTTTTGTACTGAACTTGTACTAACTTACAGAATATTTACTGAGCCTGTACTAACTCTGGTTGCTCCCCTGGTTGCTTACTAACAAGCATATGTACATGCTTTCTTTAGCAGTCAGGTAAAATAAGTAACCATTTAACCTTTTAACCATTAACTCACAGAATATTTACAGAACTTGTACTAAACTCCTAGAAATTTTTACTGAACTTGTACTAACTTCCAAACTCATGCTAACTCACATAATAGTTGATTGAGCTTGGTACTGTCTCACGGATATATATTACACAACTTGCACTTACTCACAAAACATTTTACCAAGCTTGTACTAACTCAGAGAATATTTTACAGAACCTGGACTAACAGAATATTTTACTAATTCTGGTTTTCATTTCTCTTTGAAGTGTTTTCATGGATGTGATATTTCTATAAAAAAAAGAAAGAAAATAGGCATTTAAATTGCAGCATGATGTCAACTGTTTTCTTATTACATCATAGGAAGTGGTAGTTTCTTGATCCACATTGTATTCATGAATAAATCACTAAATACTTCAAAATTTTCATTCATTTTTTTTTCTAGTTATAAAGGCAGATCCTATGAAGGTAGGATGCAATTTTGCTAGTTTAAAGATTGCCATAGATGTTTTCACCACTTTGTATTATTACGTTAAGTTGATTTTATTCTCACTGTTGTGCCTTACTTTTGATTCATACCTTGTCAGAATAATGTAGTGAAGAAGATAATGAATGGTAGCAACTTGGCTTATTGACCCTTTCCCTGACCTTTCCTCCCTGTGTAGGTACCCTAATCTGGTGGATCGCTATGTGCCGAACCTGGCAGCATGCCTGAAAGACAAGGATAAACTGGTCAGGAAGCAGACCCTCACTCAGCTCACTCAGCTTGTTCTGGTAAATGCCAAGCAACATGAAGGCTTGTTCAGATATGTTGCAACAAGCCCCCAGTTTTTTTTTAGCATTCAGATATGGGCGACAAACCATCCCAAATATGTTGACCCATTTGTGACAGGAATTAATTAAAGCTTAATTTGATCAGCTTTTATTCTTCAAATTGGCAACACCAACATTTTTATTTTATTGCTACATTTTTCTTATAAAATGTCATGGATCTGAAATGAATATAAATTGACAGAAATTATGATGAGAAGTCAAAAAGCTGCCAATTTGCAGGGAAAAATGGTAATTTTAAACTTTCTATCACATTGCCAATTTAAGGATTTTAATGCTTATTTTCCTTTTGAAAATTTTCAGCATCAAACAACGAATATTGACGCAACCAAAATGGGCACAGTCACGAATGGGTTAATAAACGCACATTTACTCTTTATCAAAAGTTATGCAGACATATATCTTGCACTAACTTTTAAAGAATTTGATTGAACCACAGCTTTTTGCTGCCAAACTACAAGGAAAAATGTCTCCTGCCTCCGGCGACATTTGTTTTGCCGCCTCATATCCCATAGACTTTGTACACTAAAATGTTGCAGGGATCTGCCATGGGGGTTAGTAGCGCAATATCTGAACAAGCCTTTATGGATCATTCTGATATCCAGCGGCAAAAAAACAAATAAATACATGTTTGAACGCAACATCAGTTTTCACTTTTTTCACATTTGCTTCTTTAGTTTTTGTGTACTTCCCTAGTATTTTTCAATGTACACGGGAATCTTGTTATAACACACTCCTCCTGACCAAGGAAATTTACCTCTTTGTATCCAAACCTTGTTATATCAGGGTTTAAAAAAACAATGAAATACAAAGGAGTGGGACCGGCAAAATTACCTTGTTATAATGAGAGTTTGTTATAGCAGTGTTCTTTATAACGAGGTTCCACTGTATTTATTTCTATGGAAGAGTGTGCATATTTCTCTTCTAGTTTACTGTGCCCCTTTATTGTAAAGGAACGTTGTAGAGGGGAATATTTTTACAATTTTTACGTTAAAAGTTTTTACCCTTCTCTCTCTGTCATTTATAAGATTTATATCATCTTTTTTCACTATCTCTCTTTCTCTTTTGATCTTGTTGATAATTCATCTTATTTTTTTTTTTTTGCAGTCTGCTTTCTGATTAACCCATTCGTGACAGGAATTATTTAAAGCCTAATTTGATCAGCTTTTATTCTTCAAATTGGCAACACCACCATTTTCTTCTTTTAATGCTACATTTTTCTTATTAAATGTCATGTATCTGAAATGAATATAAATTGACAGAAGGTATGAAGAGAAGTCAAAAAGTTGCCAATTTGCAGGGAAAAACTATGATTTTAAACTTTCCATCGCATTGCCAATTTAAGGATTTTTATGCTTATTTTCAGCATCAAACAACAAATACTGATGCAACCAAAATGGGCACAGTACGTGTGAAATTTTTTGCTCTTTCTGCTCATGTATTTGGTATGATTTTTAGAGCTCTGCATCAAAAGTTATTAGACCAAACCACAAAATGTGGATCCTCTGCCACGAATGGGTTAACATGAATAAAGGTAGCATGATTGAAAAATATTTTACCAGCTGAAACAAAGATAAATGTCTGCAGCAATTTTATCTTTTTAATCCATCGGGACTTGAATTGTTGGATTCAGTCAGATTTGTACAGATTTTATGAATTGTTCCGGTATAGGCTACTTCTATAATAAGGCACACCAAATGATGCTCAATTTATTGTTGTTAATTTATTCATTCAAATGTTTATAATGTTAAATGAAATATGTATTGTTTATTGATTGTCCTGTAATATTCGGCCTTGCCGCTATGATGTTTGATTTTTATCAGTCAACCATTTTTTAATCTCTCAGGAGGACTATGTGAAGTGGCGAGGACCACTATTCTTCCGTTTTGTCTCCGTCATCGTAGACAAGGTGGACACAGTGAGAGACTTTGGTAAGATTGCGATGATCTCCATCTTGTCTAATTTTAGATCTACCAAAATAAGCTGTTTCTTTTTCTATACTGCCGTCCGGTAACAAAAGGAATTTATTTCATTTTATATATTTGATTTCAGGCAAAAGAAACAAATAATATACAAAATACAAAGAAAATTGGAAATACCACCAACTAGTGGCCAGGGATAGCCAAAAGGAAACTAGTTCCTGTTAACCCATTCGTGACAGGAATTATTTAAAAGCTAATTTGATCAGCTTTTATTCTTCAAATTGGCAACACCGACATTTTTATTTTGTTGCTACATTTTTCTTATAAAACGTCATGTATCTGAAATGAATATAAATTGACAGAAATTATGATGAAAAGTCAAAAAGTTGCCCATTTGCAGGGGAAAACGGTGATTTTAAACTTTCTGTCATATTGCCAAATTAGGGATTTTAATGCTTATTTTCCTTTTAAAAATTTTCAGCATCAAACAACGAATACTTACGCAACCAAAATGGGCACAGTTTGTGTAGATTCAGTTTTTGCTCTTTCTGCTCATGTATTTGGTATGATTTTTAGGGCTTTGCATTAAAAGATATTAAGCCAAACCACAAAATGTAGACCTCTGTCACGAATGGGTTAATAGGATCTCCCACACTAGTCGGTAGTTTACAAACATGTACATAAAAGCATACAATCTTATAGATCGCTCGAACAATAAAAATGAAACAGAGTGACGCAAGAAGAAAAAGAAAGGAGAAGCAAGAAATAAGAAGCAAGGGAGAGCATTGGAAGCGATGCTGTAGAAGGAGTTTCTCGGTAAATGAAGAGAATGTGTCTATATTTCACAAATTTGAGGTCATGTGACCTTGATTTCTTCATCATCATGTAGAGCATGCAAAAGAAAAATTCTGGAAAAAAAAAAAATTGTTATGAAAAAACAGGTAGCAATAACTGTTATAAGCTACTGAAATCCTTGCATCTGATTTGCCGAGAGCAAATTTGCCATAGAAATGTGGCCGTTGTTACTAGTAACAAGTTTATGAAACGGGGCCCTGAGATGCATCCTTGAATCATTGGACAGCAGTATTAAATCAGTTTGAATCAAACAAATCCAATTTTTCCTAGTAAAGAGATTTTTTTTTTCCTAATCCTGTCTTCCATTGTGATGGCACTATGAACATGGCGGACAAAGAAAGCAGACAAAATAAACAACCTCTCATTCTACCCTTCACAATGGTTCTGGTAGTCAATAGAACATCCCTTCACAGCTATTATGTTTAATCATGTAGTTCCAGGTGAATATGCATGTGACACCTGTTCCACATACTTTAGACAATAGCAGTGAAGGGATGTTCTTTTGACTATCAGAACCATTGTGAAGGGTAGAATGAGGGGTTGTTTATTTTGTCCGCTTTCTTTGTCCGTCATGTTCATAGTGTGGAGTTATGCTAACATCTGTTTTTTTTTTTTTATTTTTTTTTTTTTTCAGCTGAGTATTGTTTGGTTGAACTCCTTCTTAAGCGTCACCCTGGTATGCTGATGCAGCAGTTTGTCGAGAGCGTCTTCCATTTCAACAACTATCGCAAGCACGCAGGTAAACCGTAGTAGAAAACACATACATGATCAAGTCTTTAGGCTGAGGTTGCTTTGTGCGAGGGAGGCAATAAAAATACTATCTGCAGTGATACCAGCTGTTCCTGCTTTGCGATATTTTGTACTGTTTGGGGGGGGGGGAAATACTGCAGTTTTCAAGCGAAATACTCTTTTTCCTGAACTTAAAATAGTTACCGTACAGTTCTATGGCTGTAAAGTAGGATTTTCTCTTTTTCCACTCATAATGCTTCTTTCCAGACATAGAAAAATTGCAAAACATTAAAGGAAAGGTTGGCATCTCTTGTAAGCATTCTTCTTCGTACTAAGAAATTCAGAAAGCCTCCATTTATTTCCAGTTTAATCTGTAGTAATTCACTGTCCAGTTTAATCTGTAGTAATTCACTGTTCTTTGCTTTTCCTTGCAGTCTTCAATCAGTTCACCCAGTCGGACCGAGAGAGGGAGCTGTTTAGTCTAGAAGGATCAGAGAACGCGGATAAGAGGATGAGGATATTCAAGTTTATGCTGAAGCATATGACCGATGAACACCGCTTCAAACTCACTGCGAAACTCGTACAGGAGGTAAAAAAAAAGGCTGCTGCCAGCTATATGTCCAAACCTGGTCCAAAACAGCTAAAACCAACCAACTGGTTCTAGATCGAACTCAACATCACTGTAGGGATTTGAGTTGAATAATTAATAATATCCTTTCCTGAAAAATATTTTACAAAAGTTTCCAAGAAAGTATCCTTTGTTGGTTGGAATATATTTTCTTCTTTCAATAATGCAATTTTCATGTTCCATGGAACCTGTTATATTTACATGCATTCGAGATTTGTAAAATTTATTTATTTATTTATTAATTGATTGATTTATTTATGTATTTTAATGTATGTATTGATTTATTGATTTGTTTACTTAAATTACTTTCTAGAATAATGATTTACCTCTTCATATATGTATTTATTTACTTACTTTCTTACTTGCATACTTATTTACTTATTTGTTTCATGTTTTAATTACCTATTACGCCTTCTGTACACTTTGATTTTTAAAGAATATGCCTATAAATATTTTGTAGTGCATATAGTGTGTATTTCTTAAATCATTTTCATGCCTCCGCCCACCGTAGGTCATTATATACATGAAAATTGCTTGTTCTTGCCATAACTTAACAACGGTTCATCTCCAAACTTGGCTCATGTATGCATATGGAAGTCTCATAATTGTCTCATTAGATTTGGGGGTCACAAGGTCAAAGATGTCATTTTATACGTGAAAATAAAAAAAAATCAACATAAATGTGCCATATCTTTCCGTTCTGGCAATTGCGGAGGCATAAATTTCGACCGCGCGTGGTCGAGGATTCATCTAGTTTATTCATTGCAGTCACATTTGTCTTTGTCATTTTCTAAACCTTTCTGCTTGTTTTTCTTCTATCTTTTTGTTGTGTTAGGTTCTTGGGGCATTTGTAGATGGTGTCCTTCCGTTTGACAATGAATCCAGCGCCATCCTCCAGGATACGCTCAAGATTCTTTGCTGTAAGGTAGGATGAAGGAAGAGGCATTCTGTCAGAAGTGGTAGGGGTAAAGTAGAAAATCATGAAGAGGAGGAACAGCAGGAGGATGGAAGGAAAGATAAGAAGGAGGAGGGGGGGGGGAGGAAGATGATGATTATTTTGTATGGTGGTGGGGATGATGGTTGTGGAGTTGGTGGTATTTGCGATAGTTGTGGTTGTGACTGAGGTGGTTGTAATTTTGGTGGTGATGATGGTGGTAATGATGATGATCGTGATGATGATGATGATTCTGATGATGATGATGATGATGATGATGATGAAGAAAATTTTTTTTACAGTAATCATGATAATGATGAAAACTTGATGACAAAAAATGAAAGATGTCTCTTTCTATTATTCTACAGGAGATCAAGCTTACATCACTCCACTCCAAGCAAACCAACCCAGACGACATCGTAGAAGAGATGCAGATGGCTGAAGCCGTCATGGCCCAGGCCAAAACTAAACTCATCTCACAGGTCGTCAAGAAGAACGTCATCGAGAACATCATCCCTGTCATCATCGCTCTCAAGCACTTGGTAAGAGACATCTTTGTTTAGTACCTCTCAAAATGTTTTTTTACACAAAATTTCAGGGTTTTTTCCATTTCTCTCAAGGTGCAACTTGTTTCTTTGTGAAATCAACCTATGTCAAATACATTGTCAAGTGATATAGCATAGCTAAGACAGGCCCCTAAAGCTTCGCTATTTGGTCCAGATCCATTAGAAGACTGACCTAAGCACCATCAGTATTCATGATCAAAAATGAATAATTCATTTTGTAAGATGCTTCCAACTAGTAGCATTTGTTTGTACGCGTTATGAAACATAACACGCATCAGCTTACCGCATGCGCAGTTAATGCACAATGAATGCGCAACAAATACGTGTTAAATCAAAGAGTTACATTAAAAATGATACGCGCTATAGATATGAATAATGCAACAGTGTTATCGATATCATGGCGATAACGGGTGCTTATCGGCCCCTTCAAATGATCCGAAAGAGGCGGGGCCTAATGCCATTCGCGTAATGATATCCGCACGTGCTGCTTCTCATCTAGTAAATTTATTGTATGTCCATGAGCTAAGAAATGGAATACCAGCACCTTGAGAGATAATGTAGAAATTTTTTGTGCAAAACATGTGGAGAGTTGTCCACAAAATCCTGCCACTTTAAAGCAATATTGCCAATTTGAAAATCACCGTAGAAAATAACTTGAGACTTCAAATAGTCATAACTTTCTCATTTTGTAACCGATTGTAATGGATTTTTTTTTTAATTGCTTCTCTCTATTCTCTCTTTTCATTGAAATTGATATTTCTCCAGGGTTTCATTTTCCTGTAATATTTTTTGTTTTTCTATTCCTACAGCTGGAGGAGAAACATTCTCCATTGCTAGGTGATCTCATGCTCTATCTGAAAGAACTGATGAAGGAATATCGCAATGAAATCAAAGGTACTTCAATCTTCATCCTCAGACATTTTTTTCCCTCATGTTATGTGTCCTTTAAATTTTGATTTTAATTTTTGTTTTCCTTTTTGTATTTCAAATGTTTTAACTTATTGTATGATTAATTTAGATGTTAACTTAATGTTGCTTTGTTGTTGTAGGGCAGCATTTTAAGTAAATCACCTTTCAAGGATTTTGAATGCTGGATGCTATCACATTTCACTGTTATTCCCTGTATTTCCTATATCTCATACCATGAAGCTAGCTCTTTTTTCTTAACAGAAACCATTTTTTTTGGTCTGTTTATCTGTTAGTTTGTGTATTTACTTTTGATATTGATAATAAATCTGGAAGCCTTGTGAAGTTAGGTACTGAATACTTTTACTTCTCCAAAAGAGGACACCCACTGTTATATTTCAGTCTTTGAAAGACATAATTGCTGTAAAAATGACTGCTGCATAGTATTGTGAAGCAGTAGTTTGCCAATTTCGCAAAACCGTCATAAGTCCAAGTTCATGGACATCCCATTGAAACGTGTGTTAATCCTACAACACACATTTCAATGGGATGTCCAAGGAGTTAGACTTATGATGGTTTCAAGAAACTGACCCCTGTTTGCTAAATAATGCCCTCTACCTTCCAGACATTCTCTCTGCTGATCGTCAGCTGGCCTCAGAGATCGAGTTTGACCTGCGTAAGTTTGATGAGCAGCAGGCGGAGGCCGCCAAGCAGGCTGCGCAGGAGAGAGACCAGGCCCATACTCCAGGCCGGACAGCAGCAGCAGCAGGGGCACCCGTTGCAGAAGGGGTGCAGAAGACTCGTACTCCTGGGTTGGCCAAGGTAGGTAGTCATCTCTTTAAACCATTCGTGACCGAGGTCCAAATTTTGTGGTTTGGCCTAATATCTTTTTATGCAAAGCCCTAAAAATCAGACCAAATACATGAGCAGGAAGAGCAAAAAATTCTACACAACTGTGCCCATTTTGGTTGCGTCAGTATTTGTTGTTTGATGCTGAAAATTTTTTAAAGGAAAATAAGCATTAAAATACTTAAATTGGCAATGTGATAGAAGGTTTAAAATCACTGTTTTCTCCTGCAAATTGGCAACTTTTTGACTTCTCATCATAATTTCTGTCAATTTACATTCATTTCAGGTACATGACATTTTATAAGGAAAATGTAGCAATGAAATAAAAATGTTGGTGTTGCCAATTTGAGGAATAAAAGCTGATCAAATTAGGCTTTAAATAATTCCTGTCACGAATGGGTTAAACAAGTTTGAGAAGGATTACAGGTTGGAAATGAAGTGTGCGATCAAAAGTGTTTTTCGCCTCTCATTTCTTCGATATTCAACTTGAGGAGGACTTAAAATCACAGCATCTTAGCTTTACTAGTATCTTGCTACTGAGCAGCTAAAAGCGAAGAAATCTGACAGACAGTTTTTGAGGGCCCACTGTCGTCTGCTTACTGTCCTCTGCTTACAAGGACTTGTCAATCCTGTGACGTCATTACAACATCGCTATTCTGGCGAACCGCTTGTCTATCTCTGATCCTGAGAGGTACTTTTTCTTTTCTTAATGTTTTCTATCTGGTATATGCGGTTGATTTAAAATAGTACAGTTATCATCTGCGCACTTCCTGCTTTCAAGTGATAATTTATTTGTGATATTCTACAAATTTCCTGTTACAATTACTTTAAGTATTAGATGATACTTCATAATGAATTTTCAGGCTTGTTATTGCAAGTGAAGAGCATTTTTAATGGAATCCTTCATTAAAGAAAAGTGAAATATGCAATTTTTTTTTTGGATAGACACCACAGCTTCTCTCCCCCAAGGCAGTAGCAGGGCGTTCACCTAGAGTCATTAGACAGAGCCCCATGACACCTACCACCAAGGCTGCTCCTACAAAGTAAGTATCTGGACCAGTATTCAGTTCAATACAGCCATAACTTCATGTATCTCATTCATTTTTCTGAAGATCAATACTAAAAAGTTATTTCCGCCAAAATTTGAGATACAAGGTTTTGTCACCCCAGCGACAATAAGGTACATACCAGTACATACTGTAATTTGTCAGTCTATCATAGTCTGCAGCGAATTCTCGCATTTCGCAGTCCTTGCGTCCACATTCGGTTCACTTGCGACAGTTACTCTAGTACGTTAATTCTGGGAGATGGGTCGACAGCACTACCATCAACACCTTGCAATAGTGAATTTTTTTCTGTACAAATTCTACGTGATTACTTCTAAGACTTCATATATTCCCTGGGCTCTCACTGCTAATTCTACTAACTCATTCTTCTTCTTCCCTGTGCTTGGGATCCCTCGGTCAGTTAAATACTTTTCAATTGGTTAACTCTCACTTGGTGCGTTTGCTGTCTTAGAAATAGTTGTCGACCTGTGGATGGAAAAAAAGCCCTCTCATGGAACGGACGTTGGTGGCTCATACATTGTGAAACGCTAGAATTAACAATTGATCCCGTAAGGACCTTGCCGATAAGCTAGTATCTTGCTTTGGACATGGTTTGTGATGAATACATAAATGATGATATTTCGTTCAATCTCCCCAGAGAGCGACTCCTTGCTGCTCAGGCCATTGTGAACTCCGCCCGTAGAGCCTTCGCCACGGCCCGGCGAGCCAACACTCCGGGTACTACCACCACCACCCCCGGTGCCAACCCCAGCCCAAGGGTGCAAGCTGGCAGCCCTCTGCCTCCCCAGCCTGAAGGGGAGAAAGAAGGGCTGGTGGAAGAAGGCGGGGCTAGTACCGGTATCGAGGAGACTATTCGTCGGGTGCGTGTTACTGAGGACATCACTCCAGAAGGTACCATGCGATCACCACTTCGGGAAGCGTATGATCAGAATTCTTCAAAGGTAAAGGATTTTTTTCTAGTGCATAATGAATCATGTAGATATGCTTTGCTAGCTTTGGAAAAAAAAAAATCCGAAATGAATGTTTTGGTAGGTTTAAAAAAGAAAAAAATGAGTTTTCCTAAATGAACATGTTTTGGTAGCTTTAACCCATTCGTAGCAGAGGGCCCACATTATGTGGTTTGGTCTAATAACTTTTGATGCAGAGCCCTAAATGATCATACCAAATACATGAGTAGAAAGAGAAAAAAAAACCAACACATATTTTGCCCATTTTCGTTGCATCAATATTTGTTGTTTGATGCTGACTTTTTTTAAAAGGAAAATAAGCATAAAAATCCTTAAATTGGCAATGCCATGAAAATGTCAAAATTACCATTTTCCCCTGCAAACTGGCAACTTTATGACTTCATCATACATTCTGTCAATTTATATTTATTTCAGATACATGATGTTTTCTAAGAAAAATGTAGCAATAAAAGAAAAATGTTGGTGTTGCCAATTTGAAGAATAAAAGATGATCAAATTAGGCTTTAAATAATTCCTGTCACGAATGGGTTAAAAAAGATCAAAGAAAGTTTTCCTTAATGGACATGCTTTGGTAGCTTAAAAAAAGAAAAAAAAGTTTTCCTAAATGGATGGAACATAAGACATACATGTATTATTTACCTGTGCTTGTTATCAGATAAAAATGAATACCTTACTTGTGTATGATATGAGATATAAATAAAGTGTCTCCTTAATTTGCGTGTATTGTGATAAAATTGTATTATGTACCCATATGTAATATATAACAATATGAAAACCTGAAGCACCATACTATTGAAAGTCCCCACGTTTTTTTTAAAGTGTAGTTACCACTTAACAGTCACAGAAATTTCAAACTCCCTAACCCAAATATCTGGGGTTATTTCACAAAGCTGTGCGTAATGTTACGCATGACTTTAAGAATGACTGAACTATGAACAGCCATATGGAATGCCTAATGTTTTTCCTCTTGTTTTAACAAAGTGTGACTGTATTTCCCATAATCTCAATTAAATTGTTGGCAAAATTTGTACTTCTCATTTAAAATGTTTTGTTGATGATAATAATGTTTATCTACATAGATATTTCAACTTTAGCTTATGAAATATGACTGAAAATCCCATTTGGCTTTCCATATTCAAGTCATTCTTAAAGTCATGCATATCTTTGCACGCAGCTTTGTGAAACACCCATTGGGCCCAGTTTCATAAAACTTGCTACATGTATCAGTAACAACTGCCAAATTTCTATGACAAATTTGCTCTGAGCCAATCACATGCATGGATATCTGTAGCTAATAGCACTTATTGCAACTTTTATTAGTGACAAGATTTATGAAACGGAGCCCTGGTTCTTTAGATGTTGACCTTGCTGTTCATTTTGTTTATTTCCCTCTCAGGAGAGTGTTGCAGACATCTGGAGAGTTATCAGTACTCATGATTGGCTTTCTGTATTCAAGTCATTCGTAAAGTCATGCGTAACTTTGCGCACAGCTTTGTGAAACACCCCCTGGTTGTTTAGATAATGACTTTGCTGTTCATTTTGTATATTTCAAACTCAGGAGAATGTTCTGGACATCTGAAGGGCTATCAGTACTCCTGATTGGCTTTTGCATATTTAAGTCTTTCTTTAAGTCATGTGTAACTTTGCGCACAGCTTTGTGAGGCACCCCCTGGGCCGGTATTCTGAAAATCGTGTTATCTTTTATCTTATTTTAATTGCCATAGCAATCAGAAATAGCCTACGCCATTGGCTCACATCGCGCACTTTTGTCTTGCGTGCTGGTCATTTGCGCAGTTCAAACCAATCATAAGTACACCTTTAAAATTTGTTATCACAATTAACACAGTGAAGATAAAATAAAACAATTTTCAGAATACCACCCCTGGTTGTTTAGATATTGACTTTGCTGTTCATTTTGTATATTTCTTTCTCAGGAGAGTTTTGCAGACATCCGCAGAGCTATAAGTACCCCTGATAAGACGATAGCCAACATAACCTTCCAGGCTGGCATGGATGTGAGCATCATTCCCCTGTCCTCTCCCATTCCAACTTCTCTACCGATCCGGGTATACAGTGAGCACCGTCCAGGGAAAGGTAAATTTGATAAATTTGGTAAATTCAAGACAGTGTTTATTGGCCAAATTGGCGACTTTGTGCGTTTTTTTCTTAAAAGATGATTTGGAAATTTGGATGTAAGCACTTTACCCCTGACCCCTTTCCAACTTTTTTTACCAGGGTTTACACTGAGCGCTGTCCGCCAACGGTAAAATTGGTAAATTAAAGACGAGTGTTTTATTGGCCAAATTGGCAACTTTGTGCAATTTTTTACTGAAATAAACAACAGTTTCGTAGTACCAGTACCACAGAACTAGAAAAACGTTTGACTGTTACACCATGTACGTTCGCTGGTGTCTTCAGCTATGTGTTGAAAGCGAACACGAATACAGCGCAGTGAATTATTGTGCAATACAATCGCAGTAAAAGCCAAATAGATCTATACATTAGCTCTCTCGCACGGTATTTTATAAGTACAATTACTAAAGTTTACAATCTAAATAAATAAGTTGTTTATTTATTTTTTCTGCCGGGATATGGTCTCAATCGATTGATACCAGAACCGTCTCGGGGCCTGAGACTGCCGGAATTTGATCTTGATCCCGGACCGGCTGAAAATCATCCGACCAAAGGGAAATCTTAGAATTCAGGACAGGGTGTTTAGATTTCTTCGTCAAGCTTATTTTGTAAATGTGGCTGTTGTGGGCATCAGTGTCCGCCATTTCCAGCTGTTATTGTTTTCTGTGGACACTGTCCACCTAAAGTTAAAATTTTTCAATTCAACTAACTGGCCAATTATAATTTTGGTCAAGCCGCCATCCATCAAGCCATCTGTCCCGCTTTCTGGTTAACTTTATTTGATATATTTTATCTTATTTCCTTACTGTATACGCCAATATTTTCGCGAATCACAGGCTCATAGACATTTTCCTGAGTTGTTAATTTAGCGAGCGCAAGAGGAGGACTTGCAGTAAACTTACCTGTACATGAAAGAGCCAGATCGGCAGATCCGGAGGATTTGTTTTTTGATTATCTTATTGACTATACCATCACACTCGTAGCTTGCGATAAACAAATAAAGCCGTCATAAAACCCCTGATATCTTAATTTATAACGCGTTTTCAGAGACTCTCTTTCTTATCACCCCCACTAAAGCCCACATGCTTTGAAAAAATTGGCACCGATTCCGCATTTTTGGTAGCAGACTTCGGCTTCTTATAGGGTTTTTGGAGGTGACAATGTACGGAGCTAACTTGTGTGAGTGACAATTTCTCTGTATGTTATTATATGCTACACACGGAGCTCCTGCTGCACTTTCCGCATGCACTTGCATGGCAGTGGCAACAATGTGCTGATGATGCCGAGAGGTAAAGCAAATTTACGTGCGCATATTTTCGCGTGTTGTTCAATTTGCGAAAGGTGAGTGATTCGCGAAATTCGCGAGAATAAAACCACCTCGAAAATTTCAGCTTATACAGTATTTTAATGTATTTTCTTTTTGTTTGTTTGTTTCTTATCCTTCTTTCTTCTTTAGGTACTAAAAGTTGGTCTCCTCAGCTGGAGTCCCACAAAGAAGTCCAGGTCAAGAAAGAGAACCTAGTCCTGATGTTCTCTCCAGAGGAGCCGTGAGTTTCCACTCATTGTTTTCTTCTAACAAACAAACCTTTTAGCTCATGATGTTCTTAAATTTCTCCTGTGGTCAGAATTTTTAGTTTCTTGCTGTAAAATAGTTTCTTAAAGGCAGATGTAAAAAGAAATATTTGGGATTCATAAAAGTATACTGCCTGAAAAATCTTTTATTTGCATTTTATTAAAGTTTTATGACACGGAAGTTTTTTCTTCTTCTGACACCAAAAACCTTTGAGCTCTTAATTTCTCCCATGGTTAAAATTTGGAAAAGTTTTCATGCTGAAAAATAGTAAAATAAAGACCGACATAAAAATTACTATTTAGGATTCATAAAAGTATACCAAAAATCCCTGCTTTGCATTTTATTAAATTTTTGTGGCATGAAAGTTTTATTTTATCCTTCTGCTCTTGCAACATTTATTTTTTTCTCCCTCATCTTATTCATCCCTTATTCTCGCTGCTTTTTATAGAGCGCCTAAGCCCAAACCCTGGAACATCACATCGCCTGAGGCCGGACAGAAGCAAAGAAGTCGTCGACCACCTACGGCAGACCCCCAACCGACGTCATCGACCTCCTCTGTCAAGCCGGAACCAGGACCACGTTCCAGAAGACGAGGTCCTTCTCAGACTGAGCCTGAACCGGAGAGGCGACGGAGCGGAAGACTCACCAAAGCTCGCTAAAAAATGTTAAAATTTGTTCAAAATTTGTTCGAAATGTCTACCAAACATCAAAGGGCATTTACATGTAGGTCTGTATGTTACGGATTCCATGCCACTATGCATTTACAGTGACACTTGTATATAAAGACCACTCACGGGAGACAAGAAAAGCATTTTTAGAAACAGGTTCCTCGAGCCTTCTTTTAGCATCAATTCACATTCATAAAATTAGATTGAACAATCATAATAATTAGCTATCTCCTCACTGTGGTACCAGTGAAATTTTTCTAAAAGATACATGGGTCATTGAATATGCACTTTTGTTCTTTCGGAAATGCAGTGGAACATCATTACAAGGAATTCTATGACAAGCAATTTACTTTGAAACCATCGCATGTAAATTGGCATTTTTTTTTTAATATAGCTGTATTAAAACAATGATTATGTCTTGCATGTTATAGCATCATGGTTAAGAACAGTAGGCATTATGTAAAGGCTTTGCGGTGTAGAATGTATATATTTTTTATTTGCACAAAATATTGTATCAAGCTTGTCAAACAAATGACAAATTCAAGAAAAAAAAATCAAGCTTTAATAGAAAAATGGTTGGGAAAATTGGGAAATATATAACGGATATTCATTAAAATGTATTAGGAAATCCTTTTTTTGTGATTAAATCATTGATTCTGAGTACTATTTTAGATGAATTCTTTGCGAGGTACATTATGTAGATGTAATCAATAAATTCCTCCTAATTTTCACCTTTTATTCTTTCTTTCATATAACTGTCTTAATCTTCATTTATCATTTTACTTTAGTACTGGACAAGTTTTGTTTCATATTGATATTCAATTCTATTAATTTGGCAACATCCTTTAAATCGCGGATGCATGTGACATTTTCTATTTTTATCTTCCCATTTTTATTTCAAAGGATTTTCATGCAAGCGTAAATAAAATGCATTCATGTATTCTTGGAGTATAATGAATATACTTTTAACAATTAGCAGTTTTCCTTAAGTTTTCCTTAAAGGCATTGGCTAACTTTGTGAGCAGCTGATTTAAAAAATTCTCAAACTAAGATGAAACATGTGTATGAGTACTTGTATTTATACTCAAAAACCCTGAAACCAACCATAATTTGGAAGGAAAAGCTGTAAGTTAGACGCAAACCGCGATTTTATTAGCGTTCGTCTCGAGAGACACTGAGCTAAGAGGACCGTTTGCCCGAATTAAAAAATACCGTTACTTGCCTTCCGCCGCGTGATACGTCAATACACACAGTGTGGTCCGTTGAGTCATGTGCGCATGCGCACTCCTTACGTTGGGTCTATGCAACCGACCCTCGTATATTTTTCAAACATTGGTTCACATTTCTAATATTTAAAAATACTTCCCATGGATATTATGCTCTGAAACTTTCACACTGGTATTTTACCCTATAACCCTAATGTTTATCCCATTTTTAAGTAACAAAATGAGATTTTTTTTAAATCATAACAATGTTAGCCAATGCCTTTAAGTCTGCATGTAATGTATTGTATTGCATTTTGAATTAATATTCTGTTCTTTTTCAAGATGAAATACATATACGTGCATTACTTAACCCATTCGTGACAGGAAGTATTTGAAACCTAATTTGATCAGCTTTTATTCTTCAAATTGGCAACACCAACATTTTTATTTTATTGCTACATTTTTCTTATAAAACGTCATGTATCTGAAATGAATATAAATTGACAGAAATTATGATGGGAAGTCAAAAAGCTGCTAATTTGCAGGGGAAAACGGTGATTTTAAACCTTCTATCACATTGCCAATTTAAGGATTTTAATGCTTATTTTCCTTTAAAAAATTTTCAGCATCAGACAACGAATATTGACGCAACCAAAATGGGCACAGTTTGTGTAGAATTTTTTGCTCTTTCTGCTCATGTATTTGGTATAATTTTTAGGGCTTTGCATCAAAAGATATTAGGCCAAACCACAAAATGTGGACCTCTGTCACGAATGGGTTAAATAAACATACATCACTGTAGCTGTTACTTAATATGAGTAGCAAAAGATATGATTTGCTGTTTTGTTATTTCTTTCTTTTCTGCTTCTGTTTTTCGTCCTCGATCTTTGGCATCGATTGCTTTCCACTTATAAATATACGGTAAACGGTATTGAAGCACACAGTCTATTGAATATACCAACAAGATTGAAAAATGTAAAATTCAACAACGACATTGATGAAAATGGAAATTCCTTTACAAGTAAAATATAGATGGGAAATTTCACTGCATGTCACGGGTGCATATAGGATGTGACATTATGAACATGGCGGACAAAGAAAGCGGACAAAATAAACAACCTCTCATTCTACCCTTCACAATGGTTCTGGTAGTCAAAAGAACATCCCATCACAGCTATTATGTTTAATCAGGTAGTTCCAGGTGAATATGCATGTGACACCTGTTCCACATATTTTAGACAATAGCAGTGAAGGGATGTTCTTTTGACTACCAGAACCATTGTGAAGGGTATAATGAAGGGTTGTTTATTTTGTCCGCTTTCTTTGTCCTTCATGTTCATAGTGTTTGCTTCTACATGTACAATGAATGGGAGCTGGAACTATTTTCTAGCTTTAATGGTCCATGAAACAAGATGTGGACTTGCCCCAGTCAAATCATATGCATCTAAATTAAAATCAGATAAAATCGATAAGATTTGAAAGAATGTATGTGTAGGCTGCGAAGAATAGTTGAATAATGATTTGTTGTCGCTGCTGTTATTTTGTATACTATAGATAAACTACATGTATATACAGTGAAACCTGTTTACAGCGGCCATTCGTGTGAAACAGCAAATGTGGCATTTTTAGACATGTGACTGCTATAGGCAGGTTCTTAAACACATCATTTATTTCAATGGGAATCAATTTCAGTGGCCATATAGGGAGGTGGCTGCTATAGCGAGGTAATCCCCGAGACAGGTTTCCCTGTACACTACGATGGTTTCTTTCAGCCATTTCTTACTCAAGATCTGTATTCTAATTCTGCAAATAATTCCTAGGTTTAGATCTTTACTAAGTAAAGAATGAAAAGGAATGGGTTCACCTATAGTATAACCAAACAACTACAGCAGCAACAACAATCCTTCTTGTACTCATCGTTGCGACCAACTTATACGGTCCTCTCATATCTTTTGTTTTTATTGATTATTTGAATTTAATTTTATTTGCATATAGTCTGAATGATGTAATGGTGACAATTTTTTTCCTTTTTCCTTTGAATTACTGTTGTTAAACACACAGTTTCTGTTTTACATCTGTGCATACATTACACTTCACGTACTGAAAAAGAAAACTTACAAAAATTTGTCAGAGTCAGTTATTGGAATGATCATGCTCGTTCAAGAATTGCAGTTTCTTTTGTTTTTTTCTTATTCTTTTTTAATCGTATACCATACTGTCAATAAAATTTCATTTCCTAACACAATAATACAAGAACCTTCAGTCTTTTCTTGCAATGTTGTTCATGATAAACGAGAACTGATTAAACGAGAAATCTGGGGAGCGTTTCATGAAGAGTTTTGTCGGTGATTTTCATTGACAAATGTTACAAGCTACTGAAAATCCTTGCATCTGATTGGCTGAGAGCAAATTAGTCGGTGAAAATCACCGACAAGACTCTTCATGAAACACTCCCCAGTTCTGACAACAAGTGTTTCTACTTAAAGATAGGGAATAGTGAAAGTTTTAGGCTAAAAATGAAAATAAGGCTGAAAAATAATGAGAGCTGTGTACAAAAATGAAAAAATGTCGAAAAAGAGAGAGAGAAAGAGGGAGAGCAAGGAGAAAGAAGGAGAAAGGAAGGAAGGAAGATGATCAGGGAAGGGTGACATATAAAGAAAAAAAAAAGAAATGCTGTAGTCTCATCATAACCTGCCATCTAACTTAACTACCCCCCCCCCCCCTCCCCCTTCTTGGTAAACAAAACATAACTATTATTGTTATCATCATTATTATCATTATTATCATTATCATTATTATTATTATCATTATTATTATTTATTATTATTATTATCATTATTATTATCATTATTACTATTATTATTATTATCATTATTATTATTATTATCATTATTATTATTATCATTATTATTATTATTATTATTATTATTATCATTATTATTATTATTATTATTATTATTATTATTATTATTATCATTAATATTATTATATCATTATTATTAGTAGTAGTATTATCATTAGTAGTAGTAGTAGTAGTAGTAGTAGTAGTAGTAGCACATTCAGAAATTCATGCAGTTCGAATGAACGATGTTAAGGCATATAATATCTCACTAAATCTAGGTTATCAGCATTTTTTGAATTTGTAAATAGGACCATTTCATACGGATTGTTAGTTTCATCATATCAAAACATGCTTTAAAAATTCAAATCGAAAACATCACAGTATGTATTTTTGCCACGTTTAATTATTTTCTATTTTTCCTCTCCCTGTTTATCGTTTGGTTCCCTTGCTTGTTTGTTTTTATTTCCTCTTTCTCTGTCTCCCCTTCTCTCTCTCTCTCTCTCTCTCTCTCTCTCTCGTTCTCTTCTTCTATCTCCCAGCCCACTCTTCCGCTCCCCCCTGGATGACGTCATATTCTACTTTACACTTAACACCATCCCCCTCCCCTTTCCTTTAAATATCGCCTCTTTTTCTCTTTCTCCTGTATTCCTTCCATGGAAAATTGAGAACACTTTCTATCTCTCTCCTGCTCTCTCGCTCTCCCTCCGTCGCTTTCTTCCAGCCGGTGCTGTCATATTCTACTTTACACTTGATACCACCCCACTCCTTTCCTTTAAATATGGCCCCCCCCCCCCCCCATCTTCCTTCCATGGAAAATTAAAAAAACTTCTTTTTTTTCGAAAGGAAATAATTTATCTTTTCCTGAAAGCCCCCTTTTGAGTGATTTAATTTCCCCCCCCCCCCCCAATTTTGGAATGCTTGACATTTCTCATCCATTATACTCAGAACATCGCACCTCTTTCTGTTTACTCATTCAAACATTCGACTCACAAATTCCAGATCATATACGTAAAATATCGTATTTATTCCCTTTACCAGGCGTCTATACACAATATATTCATACATCCTCATTCATACACAAATCATATTTACATTCCTAAATTGGCATTAGACTTAAAAGATTCACCATAAAATATGCGATAAAACACACACCGATTAGAACAATACAAGAGATTACTTTACATCATATCGCTGGGATAAAACATTTCCCAAATTCAATTACACATCATTAGTTTAAGAATTCTACACACGGTGTCCCACGAAAAATACAACACGGGAGATTAACAATTTCACCAAAGATTAACCATTTCAAAAATATTTTTGACACAATATCATTAGTTTTTAATTTTTTTCCTCTCTCTCTGAGTAAAATGACATCAAGATTGTAAATTCGGGGTCGGGCGTTTTAATCCTACAGCTGTTCATGTCAGGCAATGCCATTTTCAGCCTTTTGACAGCATTAATTTGCTACTTTTGCAACCGTAGCCATGCGTGAGGCAGCAACGTATTTGCGCATGACAGCTTTCCATACAATTTCAAAGGGAAAGGGGTCATAAATTTGTCAAGAAAGTTGACTGTCACCATGTATAACATGAAACGACTGAATGAATGAATAAATAAATAAATAAATAAATAAATAAATAAATAAATAAATAAACAAATATATAAACAAACTAACAAATAAATAGATAAATAAATGAATAAGTGAATAAATAAATAAAAGAATGAAAAAACAGATACATAAATGAATAAATAGATAAATAAATAAATAAATAAATAAATAAATACATAAGCAAAACATAGATTGGAACCACTAAATCTGTTTAGCAATATTCCAAATATGTGGAGGCTACCTCGTATAAACATGATAAATCATTGTCTTATATACTATTAAATGATAACAATAAATTAATTTCACCAACTGGGAGTATATTGCAAGATAATCACTACTCTTTTCCGTTATTAATGATCTTAGATTGTATTAATTCCTGCCCAGATACACTATTTGAGTACGATTTTTGTTCAGATATATGATTTGAAATGTAATGTCCAATGTAAAATATATTGCAATCTAAGAAAAAAAGAGGATTTTTGATAATTACCCACCTTTTGACCAAGACTTCACTGAAAAAAAATCTAAAGACTATTCTTTGCAAAGTCCAGAATAAATACTAGTTTATTTTCAACCATGCTTACTGTTTAGTTTTTTCTTTCATTTTCTTTTCAGAAAAAAAAAATCATTCAATACAAAATAATGCTTTTCATATGGTGCAAAGTCCAACATTACATTGCTCAATGCGTAACAAAACAGAGAACAAGATCCCCTGCATTTTTTAAAAAATGTAACCAAATATACTTCGAGGGAGTTTAATGGCGTTTATATCAGATCTCGTTAACAAAAAGAAGAATAAAACATGACAGAAAGGGTGAATCAGAGGTACACAAGAATATTACTTATAAATTTCTAGGTCATGCTCGTATATTCACCCATGATACAAGCCGCAGGGGCAAAGGATGATTCTGGCACGAAGCCAAACTATACAAAAAGATATTCATTGGGCCTATTGTAGTTCGCATTTCAGGCGGACACAAACTTTGGAATACGTCCTTCCAAAGAAGGAAAATGGATTGAATGAAAATCCTTGAGTTTAACAATCGAAATCACTCAAAGGTGATTTAGCGCCTTTTGGAAATAAACTCTTCAAATATATCTCCAGTTTTCAAAGAGGAAATAATATCTTAATCAATTGCTGAAAATTTTGATAAATTCATCATAAACGACGGTTGTTGTAGTAAAATTTCTGTTGAATAAATTAAAAGCCAGAGATGGGATTAGAAGTTCCCGATAAGCTGACTTCACTTTTCACCCAATGCACCACGTGACAAAGTCTAAGACCAGTGGAAGACATTATACATAGTTGGAAATTAATGAATTAAGATCCTCATTCTCACTCTAATAAAAAGAAGTTAAAGAGTTAATGTTAAAAATGAATATCGTTAAAACCCCTTCAAGTCTCCATTTTAAAATTTAAAATCTAACCCGTTTACCTTTACGAATCTTACTCTCAATCCGTAGAAAACCGATCACATTGCAAGATAACTAATTACATACTGAAAGACGATTTCCAGTGAGGAATATACAAGTGCCGCGACGACAGTGATGCAACGTTGTGAGGGTGCTATCTACCAGGGCTGGTCTAGGGCTGGTCAGACCTGAGGAACGTTTCGTGAAGTGTCTTGTCAGTGATTTCTACTGACAAATTTTCTGTCAGCCAATCAGATGCAAGGATTTCAGCAGCTTATAACTGTTGTCAGTTTAAAAAAAAAATCACTGACAAGACACTTTATGAAACGCTCCCCTGATAACGGTATCGAGATTTTGTAATCCATTATAACAGGAATTATTTGAAACCCGATTTTTATCAGCTTTTCTTCTTCAAAATGGCAACATCAATATTTTACTTTCATGACTACATTTTTTATGATGATAAGTCGTGTATCTGCAATGAATATAAACTGACATAAAATACAGTAAGTTGAAAAATTACAAACTTGCTAATGTGCGTGGCTTAACAGTGATTTTTAACTTCCCACTGGGTTGCCAACTTAATAATTTCAGGGCTTATTTTCCTTTTAAACAATTTAGGTATCAGGCGACCAACAGCGACGAACAAAAATCATCCCAAGAGGGTGGGGAAGGGGGGAGGGGGGGGGTTATGTGCGGAATTTTCCCCTCTTTTTTGCTCAATTGTTTGGTATGTAGGGCTGTGCATCAAAAGCTATTCAGGCAAACCACAAAATGTGGACCCTCTTTCAGGAATGCTGCCCTGTTTTGGCGATGACAAAAGGAATGAGCAAGTGGTATATCAACCAAATATGAGTCACTGATATATTCCTGTTTTACCTAGTGTGCTCTTCTTCCGGGCCAAAATTTATGCATGAACACTCATCCTGCTAAGAGAAATGCTAGGCAAGACATCGTTGTATTGCACTGACGTCAGTGCAAATGGCATATATTTTGCTCTTTTACAGAAAATGTCACTTTTGTCACTTACTTCCTTTTGCCAAAGTACAGCAGAATAGGTCCACGTTCAAACTACTATATTGTGTGTACGTGTGAATATGCTCATGTTTATAGTATATAGTTTCTGCATGGTGTGCCTTTAAAATATCGTCATCGTAATCGTTATCGTCTTCAGTGATGTCTGACCAACCGTTATAATGGTGGTTTTCGTCGAGAAACCGACGTCGTCATCATTGTCATCCACCCTCTCGCTATTGTAGTCGTTTTTCTCGGTGTCGAAGCCACTCTTAACTCTTGTACAAATCAATGTCATCCACGATCTGTTCAGAGAAGGAAAAAGGAAATCAAAGTAAGAGAAAAATATACTTAACAGGAACGTGTGTACAAATAAGTGGGAAAAGTAGCGATATGTGCAGTCATGTTTACTGGTTGTTACATAACAACCGTTACTATTCACTGAAAACAGCTAAAGGGATTTTCTTTTCTTCTATAATGCACGGTGTTCAGATAAGTAGGCCTATGAGTCTCAAGGGTAGATGGGATGCCTTAATCGTTCTTCTTCCTGTTATTATTGTTATTATTCTTATATTGTTGCTTTTAATCTGATTTTCTTACCTGTTTTATCCTTATTATCCTCATTCTCATGAAGATTGTAATCACCTTCATTGGTATTACTATGCAGTTTGTACCCGACATACTGTGTGTTTCTTTGAAAATTATGCTTCAAATCTAAAATCCATAGCACTTTCGATGAATTTTGAAGAAACTGCTCTTTGGGTTTATGACACGCGACAAGTTAACTCTCATCCCTATTAGTTTTGGAACAGCGCCATCTATCGTTTTGACAGGTGCCATAAAGCAAACAAAGTACAAAGTGTAAAGTCTGTTTCCATTATTTTCAGTTGCTTCATGGAACAGCTGCCACCTGGCTTTTCTGTAAAATACTGTGCCTGTTATTACTATTGCTATAGTTAAGGGAATGGTGATAACGGCAATAATCACCATCACTGTACAGCACCATCTGGCTTAAATAAATGTTTACAATATCTGTTATCTTCATTTCTATTGTCACAAAAATCATTGTAATGATAATCACCATCGACATAAGAACAAGATTACCAATTGTATAAGCTTTTATTAGAATCTGTAACTAGAAAAATACCACCACTCCCCTGAAAAAAAAAAAAAAATCCACCCACTATGAACATGACGGACAAAGAAAGCGGACAAAATAAACAACCACTCATTCTACCCTTCACAATGCTTCTGGTAGTCAAAAGCACATTCTCTTCACTGCTATTGTCTAAAATATGTGGAACAGGTGTCACATGCATATTCACCTGGAACTACATGATTAAACATAATAGCTTTGAAGGGATGTGCTTTTGACTACCAGAACCATTGTGAAGGCTAGAATGAGAGGTTGTTTATTTTGTCCGCTTTCTTTGTCCACCATGTTCATAGTGACCAGTTGCGCTAGCCCATGCTTTTCAAGTTAATGCTTGTAGGACAAGCTAAGCTATTCTAGTTAAGTTACCGTAACCAACAAAGATTAAAGTCGGTCTGATAATCGTACCAAATTTACAGTCGCATTAGTAAGTAGTAGCCCACATAATTTGCACAACAATGTTTCAGAATGTGAAGAGAAATAAGCCAATTTCAATTTTAAATGACAGATATTTATGTCAAAACTATTATTTTATCAAATTTACGACAACATTCCAAAGAATAAGTGAAAAGGGAATGGTTTTACTCTTAAAGCGTCAGGAAGACGCCTCTATAAACAAAGAAGAAAAAAAAAATACGTGTACAGTATTTCCTTCTCACTCCTAAGCGGGAATGCACTGGGATCTACAACTTAACACGTGTTTTTCTGTGGCTCAAAGCGATCTAAAGTAAAACTTTTGTACAGATTGGGTGCAACTTGCAAATGTAGGCTACTACCACTGGCGTACTGGAGGGGGGGCTTGGGGGGGGGGGGGGGGGCGCCAGCCCCCCAAATAAATTTCAACCATGGTTTATTTCCAATTTTATATAAGTGTTATCACACGAATTTCATTACTTCTCCCTAGACTTCCTTTCTACTGTTAAGTAACGCATTCACAATTTCCCAAATAGCATGCATAGCAAGGCAGAAAACACGCATAATATCAATACTAAATGTGTTTTATGATAACACTTGGTTTTATCTGTTTATCTGACAATGGATTCAAACTTTGATAATGAATATTCTTAGATTTACCAAAACTAGACACGGGCTTTAAGTTTGCAGTCCCAAATAGTGTTCTTTTACAAAGAGTTGCAAACCATCAATACTGCAAAAAACTCCTTTACCATGGGAGTGCACTTGCGTAGCCAGGGGGGGGGAACGATGGGGGCGGTCACCCCTCCAAAACACCAACAAAAAAGAAAGAAAAAGTAGAAGGAAAAAAAGCAGAAGCAAGAAAAGAAAAAAGGTAAGAGAACGTAAGAAGAGCGGGAGCAGACAAGGAACAATTCAAAGAAACGTTGGAGCTTCCGCGCTTCGCGCGGGAGGGGGAAAACTCCCCCTTACTGGACCCTCCCCCCTAGGGAGAGCGCTTTGCGCGCTCACAACCGCCCCACTAAAATGAAATCCTAGCTACGCCACTGTGGGAGTGAAACCCTGGTACCCCACCGCATCACACCCTCTCCATGCTCGTCCTTTTTATTTCATAGTGTCTTTGTCTGCATTATTATCATAAGTAATAAAGTATTTTGGGTAACGCTGGCATTTGTTTGAAACTTAAGAAGATTATTTGGGCTGCATGTTTTCATAATCATGTTTCCAAGTTCATGAAAAAATATCCTTT